>AP025055.1:16151987-16176687 GCA_036186865.1 Eustoma russellianum
AACCAACATGAAATATAGGCCAAAAGCATCTAGAAATGAACCTATTCTGCCCACACCACCTTCATCACAAAGATTGCAAAATGCATCAACATATAGGAAGGTAAATACACCTAGAAACCATGCTTACATGTATACAAGAATGCCTAAACAAAGTAGTATGAAATTTGCTCAAGTTATGCCTTATATGCAACAACATGCTTATGTGAAGAACATGACATACTCTCGGCCTAAATCAGTTTACAACACACGGCCTAGACACACACAACATCTTGTGTATACACGGCCTAAATTCAATGCTTATACACGGTCAAGATATAACTCATATACATGGCAACATTTAAATGCATATAGAACTTATCATGCTTATCCAACTAGTCATAAACGTGCAGCCCCTTTTCAATCATATTCTATGTATCAAAATCCACTATTTGTTCATTATATGCAACATAGTTATAACATTTCAAAACCAAGAAAGGTTGTTCAAGTTTGGGTACCTAAAGGTACACTAACATGAACTTAACTTGTCTAACCTTGAAAGGACCCAAAATCAAAGGGTACCTAAGTTGTTATTTACATTTGTAGGTACATAACATCAAAGAAAGACAAGTTGCTGGTTATAACAACAAAGAAGATGAAAAGAACAAAACCAATTGGATAGTTGATAGTGGTTGCTCAAGACATATGACGGGCAACAAAAATTTGTTTAGCACACTTAAAAACGTTGCAAAAGGTGGCAAAGTTACCTTTGGAGACAACAACCAAGGCCAAATAATTGGCAAAGGCAAGGTTGGTGATCCAAACAAGTTTGAGATCAAAAACGTCCTACTTGTAAGTAACTTAACTTTTGAGCTTTTAAGTGTTTCTCAACTATGTGACAACAACTTGAATGTTCTCTTCTCCTCCACCTCTTGTAAGATAATGGATAAAAACAATCAAGTTGTGTTAAAAGGAAAACGTGAAGGAAACATATATGTGCTTAACATGGATGATATGCTAAGTAGTAACACAAAATGTCTTGTTTCACATGAATCTGATCCCAATCTTTGGCATAGACGTTTAGGACACATAGGCATATCAACCTTAGAAAAACTACACGCTAAAAGTTTTGTTAAAGGATTGCCTAAACTTAACTTGGATGATTTTCAACTATGTGAATCTTGTATCAAAGGCAAACATGTTAGAGAATCCCTTAAGCCTAAAACCGAGTTCACAACGTCAAGAATACTAGAACTCTTGCATATAGACTTATTTGGTCCATGTAGAACAAGAAGCTTAGGTGGAAGTTATTATGTATGTGTAATAGTTGATGATTTCTCAAGATATACTTGGACATTGTTTATTGCTTCAAAAGATGAAAGTGCATCATCTATAGCTAATCTAATTAGACAACTTGAAAATGAACATGAATCACATGTTATTAAGATAAGGAGTGATAGAGGAGGTGAGTTTAACAATAGTGAATTAATCAAATTCTGTAATGAAAAGGGTATAAAACATGAATTCTCCCCACCAAGAACTCCTCAACTTAATGGTGTAGTTGAAAGAAAGAATAGGACTATTCAAGAAGTAGCAAGAACAATGATGGTAAAAAAAAGTACCTAAATTCTTATGGGCTGAAGCAGTAAACACTTCAAGTTATATGATCAACAGACTATCAATAAGAAAGAAATTGAACAAAACACCATATGAAATCTTAAATGGACGACTCCCAAAAGTAAACTATCTAAAAATCTTTGGTTGTAAATGCTTTGTATTGAACACAAAAGATAACTTAGATAAGTTTGATCCTAAGTCTGATGAACATATATTTGTGGGATATTCAATGAACTCTAAAGCATATAGATGTTATAATGCACAAACAAGAAAGATAGTTGAATCTATACATGTGAAGTTCAATGAAAATGCATATCTCCAAACAAGTAATCAACATGAAACCTATGTACCAAATGATCAATACTTCATGATGAAGATGAACTTATCCTACCACCTACAATGATCAATTGAAACACCAAATCAAACTCTTGAAATGCATGAAGTTCAAACTCCCCCTACACAAGAACATAATGAAGAAAATGTGCCTAACCAACCTATTGAACATCATGAACCTATTGAAGATGCACAACCAAGTAATTGGTGGCAAATAAGAGATAAACAAAAGCATCCTCAAGAACTTATCATAGGAGATGTAAATCAAGGGGTTAGAACACGTAGGCAAATAGATCCTAATGAATATGATCAATGGCATGCACTTATATCCCAAATTGAACCTAAGAATGTGAATGATGCCTTAAACGATGCATATTGGATAGATGCAATGCATGAAGAGTTAAACCAATTTGAAAGAAACAATGTGTGGGATTTAGTACCTAAACCCGAGGATAAATCAATCATTGGAACTAAATGGGTGTTTAGGAACAAAATGAATGAACAAGGGGTTGTAGTAAGAAATAAGCAAGACTTGTAGCTCAAGGATATAATCAAGAAGAGGGTATTGATTACGATGAAACATTTGCCCCCGTAGCAAGATTAGAATCCATACGCCTCTTATTAGCTTTTGCATGTTATAATAACATCAAACTATTCCAAATGGATGTTAAGAGTGCATTCTTAAATGGCTATATCCAAGAAGAAGTTTTTGTTAAACAACCACCAGGCTTTGAAGATCCAAAGAACCCTAATCATGTATATAAACTTAAGAAAGCCTTATATGGTTTGAAACAAGCCCCCCGTGCATGGTATGAAAGATTTGCCAACTTTTTACTAAGTAACAACTTTCAAAGAGGAACCATAGATAGTACCTTATTCTTGAAAAAGAAAGACAAAGATTTGCTTGTAATACAAATATATGTAGATGACATAATCTTTGGTTCAACTAATCCTAACTTAGTAAAAGACTTTGAAGATTGTATGAAGTCTGAGTTTGAAATGTCTATGGTTGGTGAATTAAACTATTTCTTAGGCTTGCAAATAAAACAAACATCAAGTGGTATACATATCAATCAAGCCAAATACATAAGAGATATGATAAAGAAATTCAACTTTGAAAACTTGAAACCATCTCCAACACCAATGTGTACTTCAACAAAATTAGACAAAGATGAAAATGGTGTTGCATTTGATGAAAAACTATATAGGTCTATGATTGGTTCATTGCTATATCTAACTGCTAGTAGACCTGATATTATGTTTGCAGTATGTATGTGTGCAAGATTTCAAAGTATGCCTAAGTTGTCACACTTTAAAGCTGTAAAAAGAATATTTAGATATCTTCAACATACACCAACATTAGGCTTATGGTATGATAGACAATCTAGTCTAAGTCTACATGCATATTCAGATGCAGATTATGGTGGATGTAGAGTAGATAGAAAGAGCACTAGTGGAACATGTCAATTCCTAGGAAACTCACTAATATCTTGGTTTTCAAAGAAACAATCTAGTGTTGCACTTTCTACTACTGAAGCAGAATATATGGCTTTAAGTCTATGTTGTACTCAACTATTATGGATTAAACAACAACTTTCAGACTTTGAAATACAAGTAAATAATATCCCCATCTATTGTGATAGTACAAGTGCTATAAATTTGTCTAAAAACCCTGTACTACACTCTAAGGCAAAGCATATAGAAGTACGTTATCATTTTCTCCGTGATCATGTTAATCTTGGACATATACACATTGAACATGTTAGAACTGATCAACAAGTAGCTGATATATTCACTAAACCCCTTAATCAAGCTATCTTTGAGACTTTACGTGCAAGACTTGGATTAATTGCTTACACTGACTACTACACCATACAGTCTTTTGCATAATTTACAAAATTAAGGGGGAGAAAAAATATGTATCATGTTAAGGGAGATATCATGTTAAGGGGAAGATAGATATCATGTTAAGGGGGAGATAACACATTAAGGGGGAGCAGCTTACACTTGATTGAGCATTTATACTTGATTTAGATGCACACTTGATTTAAATGCTTAATATACACATATGTGGGGTAATTTTGCAAATCATCAAAAGGGGGAGATTGTTGTGATATATTATGTTTGAGTGATTGCAAAATGTATATGTGAGCATATGTGTAATTGTTGTGCAAAATGTATATGTGTGCATATGTGTAATTGTTGTGATGATTGCAAATAGATATATGTTGAGTGATTGGAAAATGATATGTGCATATGTGTAATTGTTGGCAAAAATGTAATGTGTGATGTGCAAAAGATATACATGATTTGAGTGATTGGAAAATAAATGATGCAGTAAAAATGAGAAATGTTTTTTGGCAAGGCATGAACTTATGAACTTATGAGCTAATGTGAAATTGTTTGATTGAATCAAGATTGAACAAGTTTGAGTAAGATCATGAGATTGAACTTGGCCAATTCAATCACATATCTTAATCAAGACATGTTCAAACTGATCTTAGAAGATATATATGCCAATACATGTTTATTATATGAACTAACCAAGCCTTGAAGTCACATGACTTACAATATAAGGCAAATTGTTCGGTTTAGTGTTCTATTGCAGGTTTTGGTTCATATCTTGGGCAAATGAACTCCAAATTGAGTCATTCAAAAGCCCACTTGATCCTTATTCAATTTAGAATCTAATTGGCTGAGGAAGAGCATGCTTGACACGGATAAAAACTGAGTTGACCCGGTGGGAAGCTTATTGACCTATATAAGGGCTATTTTGGTAATTTCACCATTTGGACTTCTCATTCTTATTTGGTCTTCTTCCAACGGATTTATATGATCATATGACACATTTATAAGTCATGTCACATCATGGCAAAAATGAATCTGGAGCAGCACCATGTCTAGGTTCATCCTAGGACAAAATTCCTATTTTTGTGCTAAGGGGTATTCTGGTCTTTTCACTTGCCAATGGATCTTCCAACGTGTTATATATTGCTTATATGATGTTTATATGTGTTTATGTCACATATGGTACGTGCCCTATTTTTATGGAAACGGGCAGCATGGTATCTCAATTGGAATTCTTATATCATGGTTATCTCATCTATGGTTTTCTTGGAATTCTTGGTATTCTTCATATGGTTTTCTATGCTACATGTTGAAGACTATATATTATATGGTTACACACGGATTTGGGCGCACAAATTATGTTCAAACATTCAGATTTTGAACAAGTCAAGAAAAGTTGAATTACATCCTATTTTGGTGCTGATTTTAAGTGATTATTCTTGGCTATTCTTGTGATGATTACAACGGCTATTTTGGTCAAAAATGGAGCAATATTTTCGTATGTTATATGGTGAAAACTCAGATTATGATGAGTGACAAAAAACAAGTCCTATAATGTAGCAAATTCAAGCAAAAGGCAACGGCTATATGTTCAAACGTTGGAGACTTATTCAAGATCAAACTTGGCTGATTTATCTCTATCTTGGAACTACTATTCAATGCCTATCTTCTAGGCATTCCAACGTCATTTAACATTCAAAATGAGGAGCCATTCCAACGTTTATTTGGTATTCAAAATGAGGAGATAAAGCTGTTCAAAACATATGCAAATTCAGCTATACACATGGCAAGTTATTTACACATGGATATTGCTTATTGGAGCTAGTTTTTAAACATTCAAATGGAGCCAATTTCATCTCAATTCCAACGGCTATAAGAAGGATAAAAGTCAAGGTGAAAGACCATTTCAAAGCAACCAAAGATAAGTCTCATTTGAATAGCTAAAAAGGTGCTGAATTTTCTCCTTTTATCCACACTTCAAACGGCTATATTGAGGAGCCTAAAGGCTGATCTCTTGGCTATAAATAGCTCCCAAAGGTGAAGAGTAAAGATCACAAGAGCACACCAACGAAAGCTAAAAAGAAAGCATTCAAGACAATCAAGCTCTTTGTCTTCATTATTCTCTTCTCTCTTCTCTATTGAAGAACACATTTGTAGCAAGCTTTATGATTGTATAGTTCTTCAATTCTTGTTATTTCAACACCTTTCAAACGTGATATTTGTAAAGGAGAAGCTGGTGTATAAAGCTTACTCCTTAGAGGTGAGCAAAAGGTGAAAAGGTGCAAAGGTGCAAAGGTGATACAAAGGTGTTTTGGTGAAGTCTCTTGAAGAAGTTGGTGAAAAGCTTCTTCCTTTGACTTTGTAAGGTGATATTTGTGTTTGGTGTTTAGTGAAATCCAAGAGAAGGTGTCTCTTGGGACTGGAGTAGGTCACATTGACCGAACCAGGATAATTCTTGTGTTCTCTACTTATTTCCTGCACTTACTGTTTTCTGGCTGAGATTTACACTAACTTGGCACGCACAATTGAACAAGCAAACATCCTTAGAATTGCATGAATTTTGGATATATCATACTTCAATGTGTTAGCTTTCATTTGACGCAAGAATCACTAAATTCTAAGGTGTGTAGCATATTCAAATTATCTTCACAAAATTGTTGCTACATTCTGTGAACAATTTGACCAGTGTGCAAAACTTGTGAAATTTGAACAGGCTATCCTTTGAATCTTGGAGTGAGCCTTATATCAAATTAAACTAGACATCCTAAGGTTTAATTTGACATAAGATTCATCAAAATAGCACGGGTAGATTTTGAGATATCAACGTTTGAAGTTAAGCAAACATTCTGACTGAAACTGCCAGAATTGCACACTTTACTTTTCTTGCTTATTTGAACGTGCTAACTTGCTTGAAATTGGCTGAAATTTTTATGACATATCATAAACATACTAAACTTGATCACTGCCAAGTTTGAGAGCATTCTCAGGTGTATAAGTGGTCCAACCAAAGCGATCAAAACGGTGAACTGGTTCTGAAAATTTCAGAATCTGAGGTTAAAGAGGCAAAGGGGTCTTCAAACAAGTTTTTGAAGGTAATTATAGTGTAATTTCCGCTAATCCACTATTCACCCCCCCCTCTAGTGGTGCTATACAGGTCCAACAAGTGGTATCAGAGCGAGGTTGAGCACCATATTCTTATTTGAGCTGAAAACAGTTTACACTCCAAGTTGCAAAGTTGCTGGAAATTCTGGTTGTCTTATATTCTTCATATTTAGTATCTACAACAAGGTGACACTTTCTTTCCTTCTTATAAGTGTTTTAAACGTTTACTCACACACTAAGAAGCATGTCTAAGTCACACATGAAAATAGAATTAGAAGGCATGTCCACACAAAGACCAACTAAAAGACAAGCAAAATCAGCCGCCCCTATCAATGTGAAATCTAACAAACAAGATGGCAAATGGTATGATAAAGAACTTAAGTGTTATGAATGTGGCAAACAAGGACACATATCATATGATTGTCCAAATAAAACAAAAACCGTGACATGGATGACAAGACAAGGACAAAAACTAGAGTAGAACCTATGCAAAGGAGGAAGAAAGCTCTCAAGGTAAGTTCAAGCACTTGGGATGACACATCTTCATCCGAATCCGAGGAGGAACCTGAAGTTGCACAAACATGTTTGGCTTCAAAGTCTACAAATGAGGTAACATTTGATTCTGATTCTGAATGTGATTTTACTCAAGATGAATTGTTGGATGAATTAGAAAAGTTGCATAATAGATATAAGAAGCTATCCAAGGAGAAGAAAAGAATAGTTGAGGAGAAGAACAAGTTGGAGACGTCTAACTTGAATCTAACTTCTCAACTAGAAGTTCTTCAACTTGAATCATCTAACACTATAGTTCAATGCAAAATCAGATTAAGGAACTTAAGAACAAACATGAAAATGTGCAATGTGTGCAATGTGTTGATTTCAACGTTTTAAAGTCTAAATTGCATGAATACAAACTGAATTTGAATCATTAAAAGCATGCAACCTAGACTTGAACAAATCCTTAGAACAATTTAAGAATGGTTCCAACATGTTAGACACTCTTATTGCATCTCAAAAGCATGGAAATGACAAACAAGGTCTTGGATATGTTGAAGAAGCTGAACACACACCTAAGGAAACAACATTTGTATCATCTTCAACCAACATGAAATATAGGCCAAAAGCATCTAGAAATGAACCTATTCTGCCCACACCACCTTCATCACAAAGATTGCAAAATGCATCAACATATAGGAAGGTAAATACACCTAGAAACCATGCTTACATGTATACAAGAATGCCTAAACAAAGTAGTATGAAATTGCTCAAGTTATGCCTTATATGCAACAACATGCTTATGTGAAGAACATGACATACTCTCGGCCTAAATCAGTTTACAACACACGGCCTAGACACACACAACATCTTGTTATACACGGCCTAAATTCAATGCTTATACACGGCCAAGATATAACTCATATACATGGCAACATTCAATGCATATAGAACTCATGCTTATCCAACTAGTCATAAACGTGCAGCCCCTTTTCAATCATATTCTATGTATCAAAATCCACTATTTGTTCATTATATGCAACATGATAACATTTCAAAACCAAGAAAGGTTGTTCAAGTTTGGGTACCTAAAGGTACACTAACATGAACTTAACTTGTCTAACCTTGAAAGGACCCAAAATCAAAGGGTACCTAAGTTGTTATTTACATTTGTAGGTACATAACATCAAAGAAAGACAAGTTGCTGGTTATAACAACAAAGAAGATGAAAAGAACAAAACCAATTGGATAGTTGATAGTGGTTGCTCAAGACATATGACGGGCAACAAAAATTTGTTTAGCACACTTAAAAACGTTGCAAAAGGTGGCAAAGTTACTTTGGAGACAACAACCAAGGCCAAATAATTGGCAAAGGCAAGGTTGGTGATCCAAACAAGTTTGAGATCAAAAACGTCCTACTTGTAAGTAACTTAACCTTTGAGCTTTAAGTGTTTCTCAACTATGTGACAACAACTTGAATGTTCTCTTCTCCTCCACCTCTTGTAAGATAATGGATAAAAACAATCAAGTTGTGTTAAAAGGAAAACGTGAAGGAAACATATATGTGCTTAACATGGATGATATGCTAAGTAGTAACACAAAATGTCTTGTTTCACATGAATCTGATCCCAATCTTTGGCATAGACGTTTAGGACACATAGGTATATCAACCTTAGAAAAACTACACGCTAAAAGTCTTGTTAAAGGATTGCCTAAACTTAACTTGGATGATTTTCAACTATGTGAATCTTGTATCAAAGGCAAACATGTTAGAGAATCCCTTAAGCCTAAAACCGAGTTCACAACGTCAAGAATACTAGAACTCTTGCATATAGACTTATTTGGTCCATGTAGAACAAGAAGCTTAGGTGGAAGTTATTATGTATGTGTAATAGTTGATGATTTCTCAAGATATACTTGGACATTGTTTCTTGCTTCAAAAGATGAAAGTGCATCATCTATAGCTAATCTAATTAGACAACTTGAAAATGAACATGAATCACATGTTATTAAGATAAGGAGTGATAGAGGTGGTTTAAAATAGTGAATTAATCAAATTCTGTAATGAAAAGGGTATAAAACATGAATTCTCCCCACCAAGAACTCCTCAACTTAATGGTGTAGTTGAAAGAAAGAATAGGACTATTCAAGAAGTAGCAAGAACAATGATGGTAGAAAACAAAGTACCTAAATTCTTATGGGCTGAAGCAGTAAACACTTCAAGTTATATGATCAACAGACTATCAATAAGAAAGAAATTGAACAAAACCCATATGAAATCTTAAATGGACGACTCCCAAAAGTAAACTATCTAAAATCTTTGGTTGTAAATGCTTTGTATTGAACACAAAAGATAACTTAGATAAGTTTGATCCTAAGTCTGATGAACATATATTTGTGGGATATTCAATGAACTCTAAAGCATATAGATGTTATAATGCACAAACAAGAAAGATAGTTGAATCTATACATGTGAAGTTCAATGAAAATGCATATCTCCAAACAAGTAATCAACATGAAACTATGTACCAAATGATCAAATACTTCATGATGAAGATGAACTTATCCTACCACCTACACATGATCAAGTTGAAACACCAAATCAAACTCTTGAAATGCATGAAGTTCAAACTCCCCCTACACAAGAACATAATGAAGAAAATGTGACTAACCAACCTATTGCACATCATGAACCTATTGAAGATGCACAACCAAGTAATTGTGGCAAATAAGAGATAAACAAAAGCATCCTCAAGAACTTATCATAGGAGATGTAAATCAAGGGGTTAGAACACGTAGGCAAATAGATCCTAATGAATATGATCAATGGCATGCACTTATATCCCAAATTGAACCTAAGAATGTGAATGATGCCTTAAACGATGCATATTGGATAGATGCAATGCATGAAGAGTTAAACCAATTTGAAAGAAACAATGTGTGGGATTTAGTACCTAAACCCGAGGATAAATCAATCATTGGAACTAAATGGGTGTTTAGGAACAAAATGAATGCAAGGGGTTGTAGTAAGAAATAAGCAAGACTTGTAGCTCAAGGATATAATCAAGAAGAGGGTATTGATTACGATGAAACATTTGCCCCCGTAGCAAGATTAGAATCCATACGCCTCTTATTAGCTTTTGCATGTTATAATAACATCAAACTATTCCAAATGGATGTTAAGAGTGCATTCTTAAATGGCTATATCCAAGAAGAAGTTTTTGTTAAACAACCACCAGGCTTTGAAGATCCAAAGAACCCTAATCATGTATATAAACTTAAGAAAGCCTTATATGGTTTGAAACAAGCCCCCCGTGCATGGTATGAAAGATTTGCCAACTTTTTACTAAGTAACAACTTTCAAAGAGGAACCATAGATAGTACCTTATTCTTGAAAAAGAAAGACAAAGATTTGCTTGTAATACAAATATATGTAGATGACATAATCTTTGGTTCAACTAATCCTAACTTAGTAAAAGACTTTGAAGATTGTATGAAGTCTGAGTTTGAAATGTCTATGGTTGGTGAATTAAACTTTTCTTAGGCTTGCAAATAAAACAAACATCAAGTGGTATACATATCAATCAAGCCAAATACATAAGAGATATGATAAAGAAATTCAACTTTGAAAACTTGAAACCATCTCCAACACCAATGTGTACTTCAACAAAATTAGACAAAGATGAAAATGGTGTTGCATTTGATGAAAAACTATATAGGTCTATGATTGGTTCATTGCTATATCTAACTGCTAGTAGACAGATATTATGTTTGCAGTATGTATGTGTGCGAGATTTCAAAGTATGCCTAAGTTGTCACACTTTAAAGCTGTAAAAAGAATATTTAGATATCTTCAACATACACCAACATTAGGCTTATGGTATGATAGACAATCTAGTCTAAGTCTACATGCATATTCAATGCAGATTATGGTGGATGTAGAGTAGATAGAAAGAGCACTAGTGGAACATGTCAATTCCTAGGAAACTCACTAATATCTTGGTTTTCAAAGAAACAATCTAGTGTTGCACTTTCTACTACTGAAGCGGAATATATGGCTTTAAGTCTATGTTGTACTCAACTTTATGATTAAACAACAACTTTCAGACTTTGAAATACAAGTAAATAAATATTCCCCATCTATTGTGATAGTACAAGTGCTATAAATTTGTCTAAAAACCCTGTACTACACTCTAAGGCAAAGCATATAGAAGTACGTTATCATTTTCTCCGTGATCATGTTAATCTTGGACATATACACATTGAACATGTTAGAACTGATCAACAAATAGCTGATATATTCACTAAACCCCTTAATCAAGCTATCTTTGAGAATTTACGTGCAAGACTTGGATTAATTGCTTACACTTGACTTCTACACCATACAGTCTTTTGCATAATTTACAAAATTAAGGGGGAGAGAAAAAACATATATGTGTATCATGTTAAGGGAGATATGTTAAGGGGAAGATAGATATCATGTTAAGGGGGAGATAACACATTAAGGGGGAGCAGCTTACACTTGATTGAGCAGTTTATACTTGATTTAGATGCACACTTGATTTAAATGCTTAAATACACATATGTGGGGTAATTTTGCAAATCATCAAAAGGGGGAGATTGTTGTGATATATTATGTTTGAGTGATTGCAAAATGTATATGTGAGCATATGTGTAATTGTTGTGCAAAATGTATATGTGTGCATATGTGTAATTGTTGTGATGATTGCAAATAGATATATCATGTTTGAGTGATTGGAAAATACATATGTGAGCATGTATGTGTAACGTTTAAATGAGAAATTGTTTTGGCAAGGCATGAACTTATGAACTTATGAGCTAATGTGTGAAATTGTTTGATTGAATCAAGATTGAACAAGTTTGAGTAAGATCATGAGATTGAACTTGGCCAATTCAATCACATATCTTAATCAAGACATGTTCAAACTGATCTTAGAAGATATATATGCCAATACATGTTTATTATATGAACTAACCAAGCCTTGAAGTCACATGACTTACAATATAAGGCAAATTGTTCGGTTTAGTGTTCTATTGCAGGTTTTGGTTCATATCTTGGGCAAATGAACTCCAAATTGAGTCATTCAAAAGCCCACTTGATCCTTATTCAATTTAGAATCTAATTGGCTGAGGAAGAGCATGCTTGACACGGATAAAAACTGAGTTGACCCGGTGGGAAGCTTATTGACCTATATAAGGGCTATTTTGGTAATTTCACCATTTGGACTTCTCATTCTTATTTGGTCTTCTTCCAACGGATTTATATGATCATATGACACATTTATAAGTCATGTCACATCATGGCAAAAATGAATCTGGAGCAGCACCATGTCTAGGTTCATCCTAGGACAAAATTCCTATTTTTGTGCTAAGGGGTATTCTGGTCTTTTCACTTGCCAATGGATCTTCCAACGTGTTATATATTGCTTATATGATGTTTATATGTGTTTATGTCACATATGGTACGTGCCCTATTTTTATGGAAACGGGCAGCATGGTATCTCAATTGGAATTCTTATATCATGGTTATCTCATCTATGGTTTTCTTGGAATTCTTGGTATTCTTCATATGGTTTTCTATGCTACATGTTGAAGACTATATATTATATGGTTACACACGGATTTGGGCGCACAAATTATGTTCAAACATTCAGATTTTGAACAAGTCAGAAAAGTTGAATTACATCCTATTTTGGTGCTGATTTTAAGTGATTATTCTTGGCTATTCTTGTGATGATTACAACGGCTATTTTGGTCAAAAATGGAGCAATATTTTCGTATGTTATATGGTGAAAACTCAGATTATGATGAGTGACAAAAAACAAGTCCTATAATGTAGCAAATTCAAGCAAAAGGCAACGGCTATATGTTCAAACGTTGGAGACTTATTCAAGATCAAACTTGGCTGATTTATCTCTATCTTGGAACTACTATTCAATGCCTATCTTCTAGGCATTCCAACGTCATTTAACATTCAAAATGAGGAGCCATTCCAACGTTTATTTGGTATTCAAAATGAGGAGATAAAGCTGTTCAAAACATATGCAAATTCAGCTATACACATGGCAAGTTATTTACACATGGATATTGCTTATTGGAGCTAGTTTTTAAACATTCAAATGGAGCCAATTTCATCTCAATTCCAACGGCTATAAGAAGGATAAAAGTCAAGGTGAAAGACCATTTCAAAGCAACCAAAGATAAGTCTCATTTGAATAGCTAAAAAGGTGCTGAATTTTCTCCTTTTATCCACACTTCAAACGGCTATATTGAGGAGCCTAAAGGCTGATCTCTTGGCTATAAATAGCTCCCAAAGGTGAAGAGTAAAGATCACAAGAGCACACCAACGAAAGCTAAAAAGAAAGCATTCAAGACAATCAAGCTCTTTGTCTTCATTATTCTTTCTTCTCTTCTCTATTGAAGAACACATTTGTAGCAAGCTTTATGATTGTATAGTTCTTCAATTCTTGTTATTTCAACACCTTTCAAACGTGATATTTGTAAAGGAGAAGCTGGTGTATAAAGCTTACTCCTTAGAGGTGAGCAAAAGGTGAAAAGGTGCAAAGGTGCAAAGGTGATACAAACTAGGTGTTTTGGTGAAGTCTCTTGAAGAAGTTGGTGAAAAGCTTCTTCCTTTGACTTTGTAAGGTGATATTTGTGTTTGGTGTTTAGTGAAATCCAAGAGAAGGTGTCTCTTGGGACTGGAGTAGGTCACATTGACCGAACCAGGATAATTTCTTGTGTTCTCTACTTATTTCCTGCACTTACTGTTTTCTGGCTGAGATTTACACTAACTTGGCACGCACAATTGAACAAGCAAACATCCTTAGAATTGCATGAATTTTGGATATATCATACTTCAATGTGTTAGCTTTCATTTGACGCAAGAATCACTAAATTCTAAGGTGTGTAGCATATTCAAATTATCTTCACAAAATTGTTGCTACATTCTGTGAACAATTTTGACCAGTGTGCAAAACTTGTGAAATTTGAACAGGCTATCCTTTGAATCTTGGAGTGAGCCTTATATCAAATTAAACTAGACATCCTAAGGTTTAATTTGACATAAGATTCATCAAAATAGCACGGGTAGATTTTGAGATATCAACGTTTGAAGTTAAGCAAACATTCTGACTGAAACTGCCAGAATTGCACACTTTACTTTTCTTGCTTATTTGAACGTGCTAACTTGCTTGAAATTGGCTGAAATTTTTATGACATATCATAAACATACTAAACTTGATCACTGCCAAGTTTGAGAGCATTCTCAGGTGTATAAGTGGTCCAACCAAAGCGATCAAAACGGTGAACTGGTTCTGAAAATTTCAGAATCTGAGGTTAAAGAGGCAAAGGGGTCTTCAAACAAGTTTTTGAAGGTAATTATAGTGTAATTTCCGCTAATCCACTATTCACCCCCCCCCTCTAGTGGTGCTATACAGGTCCAACAAAAATGTGGAGCAAAAATCTCTCTATCTTTTAGCCTACATTCAAACGGCTATATATGATTCAAAAGTTGAAGACTTATTCAAAGGCTTGGCTCAAACGGCTATATGATTGAAGACCAAGTCAAATTCAAAGGCTTAGCTGAATTTTCTATCTTTTAGCTACATACCCAACGGCCATTTTTGTTCAAAGTTGGAGCAAAAGTCTCTCAACCAATGCCATATGCAACGGCTATATGATTCAAAAATTGGAGACCAATTCAAACTCACAAGCTTGGTTGATTTCTATCTATATTTGAACTATTCTCCAATGCCTATCTTCAAGGGTATTCAAACGTTCACCTATCATTCAAAATGAGGAGATAAAATTTGCTGCATACATGGCAAGTTATTTACACATGGATATTGTTGATTGGAGCTGATTTTTAAACATTCAAATGGAGCCAATCTCCATCTCATTTCAACGGCTACAATGGGATAAATTTTCATTTTGAAGACTAATTCAAAGCATTCAAAGATAAGCTTAAGTTTGGTAGCTAAAAAGGTGCTGAATTTTCTCATTTCTCAAGCCATTCCAACGTCTATATTGAGGAGCCTTTGGGCTGTCCTCTTGGCTATAAATAGCACCAAAGGTGAAGAGGAGATGCACACCAACGAAAGCAACAAAGAAAGCAAGCAAGACAATTAGCTCTTTGTCTCCATTCTTTCTTCTTCTCTTCTATATTGAAGAACACATTTGCAGCAAGCTTATGATTGTATAGTTCTTCAATTCTTGTTATTTCAACACCTTTCAAACGTGATATTGTAAAGGAGAAGCTGGTGTATAAAGCTTACTCCTTAGAGGTGAGCAAAGGTGAAAAGGTGCAAAGGTGCAAAGGTGATACAAACTAGGTGTTTTGGTGAAGTCTCTTGAAGAAGTTGGTGAAAAGCTTCTTCCTTTGGCTTTGTAAGGTGACTTTGGTGTTTGGTGTTTAGTGAAATCCAAGAGAAGGTGTCTCTTGGGACTGGAGTAGGTCACATTGGACCGAACCAGGATAATTCCTTGTGTTCTCTACTTATTTCCTGCACTTACTGTTTTCTGGCTGAAAGTTACACTAACTTGGCGCACGTATCATTGAACAAGCAAACGTTCTTAGAATTGCATGAATTTTGGGATATATTATACTTCAATGTGTTAGCTTTCATTAGCCGCAAGAATCACTAAATTCTAAGGTGTTAGCATAGTCAAATCAATCTTCACAAAATTGTTGCTACATTCTGTGAACGATTCTGACCAGTGTGCAAAACTTGTGCAATTTGAATAGGCTATCCTTCGAATCTTGGAGTGAGCCTTATATCAAATTAAACTAGACATCTTGAGGTTTAATTGACATAAGATTCATCAAAATAGCACGGGTAGATTTTGAGATATCATCGTTTGAAGTTAAGCTAACATTCTGCCTGAAACTGCCAGAATTGCACACTTTTCTATCTTGCTTATTTGAACGTGCTAACTTGTTTAGAATTGTCTGAAATTTTTATGACATACCATAAACATTCTAAACTTGATCTCTGCCAAGTTGAGAATTTGCACAGGTTGTATAAGTGGTTCAACCAAAGCAATCAAAACGGTGAACTGTTTCTGAAAATTTCAGAATCTGAGACTAAAGAGGCAAAGGGGTCTTCAAACAATTTTTGAAGGTAATTATAGTGTAATTTCCGCTAATCCACTATTCACCCCCCCCCTCTAGTGGTGCTATACAGGTCCAACAAGTGGTATCAGAGCGAGGTTGAGCACCATATTCTTATTTGAGCCGAAAACCGTTTACACTCCAAGTTGCTGGAAATTTTCTGGTTGTCTTATATTCTTCATATTTGGTATCTACAACAAGGTGACACTTTCTTTCTCTCTTATAAGTGTCTTAAACGTTTCTCACACACTAAGAAGCATGTCTAAGTCACACATGAAAATAGAATTAGAAGGCATGTCCACACAAAGACCACCTCTCTTGATGGAGAAAACTTTAGTCATTGGAAACTTAGAATGAAATTGTTCTTAATGGCTATTGACATAGACTTATGGTCTATCATTGAAGATGGACCTTATAAGCATGTTATAATTGAAGGCTTATCACAAGTAGTTGAGAAATA
Source organism: Eustoma russellianum (assembly GCA_036186865.1). Taxonomy (NCBI): domain Eukaryota; kingdom Viridiplantae; phylum Streptophyta; class Magnoliopsida; order Gentianales; family Gentianaceae; genus Eustoma; species Eustoma russellianum. The sequence goes on from AP025055.1 coordinate 16,168,952, forward strand.
TAGAAAAGATTGGAGTGATGAAGATAAAAGAAAATGAGTCTTAATGCTAAAGCAATGCAATTGTTGTTGAATGGTTTAAGTAGGAGTGAATCTGCCTATGTCTCTTCTTGTTCAAGTGCAAAGGATATGTGGAAATGTCTTGAAATGAAGCATGAAGGAACTAATCAAGTAAAGGAATCAAAGATTAACATGTTAATGACTACACTTGAAACATTCCATTTATTGCCTAATGAATCAATTGTTGATATGGATTTAAGGCTTACAAACTTATACAACTCACTTGAATCCCTTGGTAAAACGTTTTTGATGAAAGAAAAAGTGCAAAAAGTTTGAGAAGTTTTGCCAATTGAATGGGATGCCAAAGTTAGTGCTATTGAAGAAAGCAAAGATCTTTCTCAAATAAAACTTGATGAATTGATAGGTTCTTTAAAAGTTTATGAAAATAAGTTGAATATTAGAAAGGCTGAAAACGAGTAACAAGTCTAATCACTTGCATTTGTAACAATGAACCCGAATCATCTAATCAAGCCGAGTATGAAAGTGATGATGAAAGTGATGAAGAAGACATAATGTTGTTAGCTAGGCGTTTTAAGGAAGTTTTTTCAAGAAAAGGACCAACTAAAAAGACAAGCAAAATCAGCCGCCCCTATCAATGTGAAATCTAACAACAAGATGGTAAATGGTATGATAAAGAACTCAAGTGTTATGAATGTGGCAAACAAGGACACATTTCATATGATTGTCCAAACAAGAACAAAAACCGTGACATGGATGAAAAGACAAGGACAAAAACTAGAGTAGAACCTATGCAAAGGAGGAAGAAAGCTCTCAAGGTAAGTTCAAGCACTTGGGATGACACATCTTCATCCGAATCCGAGGAGGAACCTGAAGTTGCACAAACATGTTTGGCTTCAAAGTCTACAAATGAGGTAACATTTGATTCTGACTCTGAATGTGATTTTACTCAAGATGAATTGTTGGATGAATTAGAAAAGTTGCATAATAGATATAAGAAGTTATCCAAGGAGAAGAAAAGAATAGTTGAGGAGAAGAACAAGTTGGAGACGTCTAACTTGAATCTAACTTCTCACTAGAAGTTCTTCAACTTGAATCATCTAACACTATTGTTTCATTGCAAAATCAGATTAAGGAACTTGAGTACAAACATGAAAATATGGAATGCGTGCAATGTGTTGATTACAATGTTTTTAAAGTCTAAATTACATGAAATACAAACTGAATTTGAATCATTAAAAGCATGCAACCTAGACTTGAACAAATCCTTAGAACAATTTAAGAATGGTTCCAACATGTTAGACACTCTTATTGCATCTCAAAAGCATGGAAATGCCCAACAAGGTCTTGGATATGTTGAAGAAGCTGAACACACACCTAAGGAAACAACATTTGTATCATCTTCAACCAACATGAAATATAGGCCAAAAGCATCTAGAAATGAACCTATTCTGCCCACACCACCTTCATCACAAAGATTGCAAAATGCATCAACATATAGGAAGGTAAACACACCTAGAAACCATGCTTACATGTATACAAGAATGCCTAAACATAGAAGTATGAAATCTGCTCAAGTTATGCTTATATGCAACAACATGCTTATGTGAAGAACATGACATACTCTCGGTCTAAATCAATGTACAACACACGGCCTAGACACACACAACATCTTGCTTATACACGGCCTAAATTCAATGCTTATACACGGCCAAGATATAACTCATATACATGGCAACATTCAAATGCATATAGAACTTACAATGCTTATCCAACTAGTAATAAACGTGCAGCCCCTTTTCCAATCATATTCTATGTATCAAAATCCACTATTTGTTCATTATATGCAACATGATTTTAAACATTTCAAAACCAAGAAAGGTTGTTCAAGTTTGGGTACCTAAAGGTACACTAACATGAACTTAACTTGTCTAACCTTGATAGGACCCAAATCAAAGGGTACCTAAGTTGTTATTTACATTTGTAGGTACATAACATCAAAGAAAGACAAGTTGCTGGTTATAACAACAAAGAAGATGAAAAGAACAAAACCAATTGGATAGTTGATAGTGGTTGCTCAAGACATATGACACGCAACAAACATTTGTTTAGCACACTTAAAAACGTTGCAAAAGGTGGCAAAGTTACCTTTGGAGACAACAACCAAGGTCAAATAATTGGCAAAGGCAAGGTTGGTGACCCAAACAAGTTTGAGATCAAAATGTCCTACTTGTAAGTAACTTAACCTTTGAGCTTTTAAGTGTTTCTCAACTATGTGACAACAACTTAAATGTTTCTCTTCTCCTCCACCTCTTGTAAGATAATGGATAAAAACAATCAAGTTGTGTTAAAAGGAAAACGTGAAGGAAACATATATGTGCTTAACATGGATGATATGCTAAGTAGTAACACAAAATGTCTTGTTCACATGAATCTGATCCCAATCTTTGGCATAGACGTTTAGGACACATTGGTATATCAACTTTAGAAAAACTACACGCAAAAGTCTTGTTAAAGGTTTGCTCTAAACTTAACTTGGATGATTTTCAACTATGTGAATCTTGTATCAAAGGCAAACATGTAGAGAATCTCTTAAGCCTAAAACTGAGTTCACAACATCTAGAATACTAGAACTCTTGCATATAGACTTATTGGTCCATGTAGAACAAGAAGCTTAGGTGGAAGTTATTATGTATGTGTAATAGTTGATGATTTCTCAAGATATACTTGGACATTGTTCTTGCTTCAAAAGATGAAAGTGCATCATCTATAACTAATCTAGTTAGACAACTTGAAAATGAACATGAAACACATGTTATTAAGATAAGGAGTGATAGAGGAGGGTGAGTTTAAAGATAGTGAATTAATCAAATTCTGTAATGAAAAGGGTATAAAACATGAATTCTCCCCACCAAGAACTCCTCAACTTAATGGTGTAGTTGAAAGAAAAAATAGAACTATTCAAGAAGTAGCAAGAACAATGATGGTAGAAAACAAAGTACCTAAATTCTTATGGGCTGAAGCTGTAAACACTTCAAGTTATATGATCAACAGACTATCAATAAGAAAGAAATTGAACAAAACACCATATGAAATCTTAAATGGACGACTCCCAAAAGTAAACTATCTAAAAGTCTTTGGTTGTAAATGCTTTGTATTAAACACAAAAGATAACTTAGATAAGTTTGATCCTAAGTCTGATGAACATATATTTGTGGGATATTCAATGAACTCTAAAGCATATAGATGTTATAATGCACAAACAAGAAAGATAGTTGAATCTATACATGTGAAGTTCAATGAAAATGCATATCTTCATACAAGTAATCAACATGAAATCTATGTACCAAATGATCAAATACTTCATGATGAAGATGAACTTATCCTACCACCTACAAATGATCAAATTGAAACACCAAATCAAACTCTTGAAATGCATGAAGTTCAAACTCCCCCTACACAAGAACATGTGCCTAACCAACCTATTGAACATCATGAACCTATTGAAGATGCACAACCAAGTAATTGGTGGCAAATAAGAAGATAAACAAAAGCATCCTCAAGAACTTATCATAGGAGATGTAAATCAAGGGGTTAGAACACGTAGGCAAATAGATCCTAATGAATATGATCAATGGCATGCACTTATATCCCAAATTGAACCTAAGAATGTGAATGATGCCTTAAACAATGCATATTGGATAGATGCAATGCATGAAGAGTTAAACCAATTTGAAAGAAACATGTGTGGGATTTAGTACCTAAACCCAAGGATAAATCAATCATTGGAACTAAATGGGTGTTTAGGAACAAAATGACGAACAAGGGGTTGTAGTAAGAAATAAGGCAAGACTTGTAGCTCAAGGATATAATCAAGAAGAGGGTATTGATTACGATGAAACATTTGCCCCCGTAGCAAGATTAGAGTCCATACGCCTCTTATTAGCTTTTGCATGTTATAATAACATCAAACTATTCCAAATGGATGTTAAGAGTGCATTCTTAAATGGCTATATCCAAGAAGAAGTTTTTGTTAAACAACCACCAGGCTTTGAAGATCCAAAGAACCCTGATCATGTATATAAACTTAAGAAAGCCTTATATGGTTTGAAACAAGCTCCCCGTGCATGGTATGAAAGATTTGCCAACCTTTTTTACTAAGTAACAACTTTCAAAGAGGAACCATAGATAGTACCTTATTCTTGAAAAAGAAAGACAAGATTTGCTTGTAATACAAATATATGTAGATGACATAATCTTTGGTTCAACTAATCCTAACTTAGTAAAAGACTTTGAAGATTGTATGAAGTCTGAGTTTGAAATGTCTATGGTTGGTGAATTAAACTATTTCTTAGGCTTGCAAATAAAACAAACATCAGATGGTATACATATCAATCAAGCCAAATACATAAGAGATATGATAAGAAATTCAACTTGAAACTTGAAACCAATCTCCAACACCAATGTGTACTTCAACAAAATTAGACAAAGATGAAAATGGTGTTGCATTTGATGGAAAAACTATATAGGTCTATGATTGGTTCATTGCTATATCTAACTGCTAGTAGACCTGATATTATGTTTGCAGTCTGTATGTGTGCAGATTTCAAAGTATGCCTAAGTTGTCACACTTTAAAGCTGTAAAAAGAATATTTAGATATCTTCAACATACACCAACATTAGGCTTATGGTATGATAGACAATCCTAGTCTAAGTCTACATGCATATTCAGATGCCAGATTATGGTGGATGTAGAGTAGATAGAAAGAGCACTAGTGGAACAATGTCAATTCCTAGGAAACTCACTAATATCTTGGTTTTCAAAGAAACAATCTAGTGTTGCACTTTCTACTATGAAGCAGAATATATGGCTTTAAGTCTATGTTGTACTCAACTATTATGGATTAAACAACAACTTTCAGACTTTGAAATACAAGTTAAATAATATCCCCAATCTATTGTGATAGTACAAGTGCTATAAATTTGTCTAAGAACCCTGTACTACACTCTAAGGCAAAGCATATAGAAGTACGTTATCATTTTCTCGTGATCATGTTAATCTTGGACATATACACATTGAACATGTTAGAACTGATCAACAAGTAGCTGATATATTCACTAAACCCCTTAATCAAGCTATCTTTGAGACTTTACGTGCAAGACTTGGATTAATTGCTTACAACTGACTAATACACCATTCAGTCTTTTGCATAATTTACAAAATTAAGGGGGAGAAATAAATGTGTATATAAATGTGATAGATATCATGTTAAGGGGGAGATAACACATTAAGGGGAGGGGAGCAGCTTACACTTGATTTAGATGCTTACTTGATTACACAGATTACACTTGATTTAGATGCACACTTGATTTAAATGCTTAATATACACATATGTGGGGTAATTTTGCAAATCATCAAAAGGGGGAGATTGTTGTGATATATTATGTTTGAGTGATTGCAAAATGTATATGTGTGCATATGTAAATTGTTGTGATTGGAAAATGCATATGTGATATATATGTGCAACGTTTACATATGAAATTGATTGTGCAAGACATGAACTTATGAGCTAAGTGTGAAATTGCTTGAATGAATCAAGATTGAACAAGTTTGATTAAGATCATGAGATTGAACTTGGCCAATTCAATCACATGTCTAATCAATACATGTTCAAACTGATCTTAGATGATATATATGCCAATACATGTTATTATATGATCTAACCAAGCCTTGAAGTCACATGACTTACAATATAAGGCAAATTGTTCGGTTTAGTGTTCTATTGCAGGTTTTGGTTCATATCTTGGGCAAATGAACTCCAAATTGAGCCATTCAAAAGCCCATTGATCCTTATTCAATTTAGAATCTAATTGGCTGAGGAAGAGCATGCTTGGCACGGTTAAAACTGAATTGACCCGGTGGGAAGTTTATTGACTTATATAAGGGCTATTTTGGTAATTTCATTTGGACTTCTCATTCTTATTTGGTCTTCTTCCAACGGATTTATATGATCATATGACACATTTATAAGTCATGTCACACCATGGCAAAAATGAATCTGGAGCAGCACCATGTCTAGGTTCATCCTAGGACAAAATTCCTATTTTTGTGCTAAGGGGTATTCTGGTCTTATCACTTGCCAATGGGTCTTCCAACATGTTATATATTGCTTATATGATGTTATATGTGTTTATGTCACATATGGTACGTGCCCTATATTTATGGAAACGGGCAGCATGGTCTATCAATTGGAAATTCTTATATCATGGTTATCACATCTATGGTTTTCTTGGAATTCTTGGTATTCTTCATATGGTTTTCTATGCTACATGTTGAAGACTATATATTATATGGTTACATACGGATTTGGGCGCATTATATCATGTTCAAATTTCAGAATTTGAACAAGTCAAGGCAAGTTGAATTAAGCTACTATTTTGGTGATGATTTTAGATGATTATTCTTGGCTATTCTTATGATGTTACAAACGGCTATATGTATTTAAAATGTGGAGCAAAAATCTCTCTATCTTTTAGCCTACATTCAAACGGCTATATATGATTCAAAAGTTGAAGACTTATTCAAAGGCTTGGCTCAAACGGCTATATGATTGAAGACCAAGTCAAATTCAAAGGCTTAGCTGAATTTTCTATCTTTTAGCTACATACCCAACGGCCATTTTTGTTCAAAGTTGGAGCAAAAGTCTCTCAACCAATGCCATATGCAACGGCTATATGATTCAAAAATTGGAGACCAATTCAAACTCACAAGCTTGGTTGATTTCTATCTATATTTGAACTATTCTCCAATGCCTATCTTCAAGGGTATTCAACGTTCACCTATCATTCAAAATGAGGAGATAAAATTTGCTGCATACATGGCAAGTTATTTACACATGGATATTGTTGATTGGAGCTGATTTTTAAACATTCAAATGGAGCCAATCTCCATCTCATTTCAACGGCTACAATGGGATAAATTTTCATTTTGAAGACTAATTCAAAGCATTCAAAGATAAGCTTAAGTTTGGTAGCTAAAAGGTGCTGAATTTTCTCATTTCTCAAGCCATTCCAACGTCTATATTGAGGAGCCTTTGGGCTGTCCTCTTGGCTATAAATAGCACCAAAGGTGAAGAGGAGATGCACACCAACGAAAGCAACAAAGAAAGCAAGCAAGACAATTAGCTCTTTGTCTCCATTCTTTTCTTCTTCTCTTCTATATTGAAGAACACATTTGCAGCAAGCTTTATGATTGTATAGTTCTTCAATTCTTGTTATTTCAACACCTTTCAAACGTGATATTGTAAAGGAGAAGCTGGTGTATAAAGCTTACTCCTTAGAGATGAGCAAAAGGTGAAAAGGTGCAAAGGTGCAAAGGTGATACAAACTAGGTGTTTTGGTGAAGTCTCTTGAAGAAGTTGGTGAAAAGCTTCTTCCTTTGGCTTTGTAAGGTGACTTTGGTGTTTGGTGTTTAGTGAAATCCAAGAGAAGGTGTCTCTTGGGACTGGAGTAGGTCACATTGACCGAACCAGGATAATTCCTTGTGTTCTCTACTTATTTCCTGCACTTACTGTTTTCTGGCTGAAAGTTACACTAACTTGGCACGTATAATTGAACAAGCAAACGTTCTTAGAATTGCATGAATTTTGGATATATTATACTTCAATGTGTTAGCTTTCATTAGCCGCAAGAATCACTAAATTCTAAGGTGTTTAGCATAT
>AP025055.1:16176697-16348939 GCA_036186865.1 Eustoma russellianum
TATATTGAGGAGCCTTTGGGCTGTCCTCTTGGCTATAAATAGCACCAAAGGTGAAGAGGAGATGCACACCAACGAAAGCAACAAAGAAAGCAAGCAAGACAATTAGCTCTTTGTCTCCATTCTTTTCTTCTTCTCTTCTATATTGAAGAACACATTTGCAGCAAGCTTTATGATTGTATAGTTCTTCAATTCTTGTTATTTCAACACCTTTCAAACGTGATATTGTAAAGGAGAAGCTGGTGTATAAAGCTTACTCCTTAGAGATGAGCAAAAGGTGAAAAGGTGCAAAGGTGCAAAGGTGATACAAACTAGGTGTTTTGGTGAAGTCTCTTGAAGAAGTTGGTGAAAAGCTTCTTCCTTTGGCTTTGTAAGGTGACTTTGGTGTTTGGTGTTTAGTGAAATCCAAGAGAAGGTGTCTCTTGGGACTGGAGTAGGTCACATTGACCGAACCAGGATAATTCCTTGTGTTCTCTACTTATTTCCTGCACTTACTGTTTTCTGGCTGAAAGTTACACTAACTTGGCACGTATAATTGAACAAGCAAACGTTCTTAGAATTGCATGAATTTTGGATATATTATACTTCAATGTGTTAGCTTTCATTAGCCGCAAGAATCACTAAATTCTAAGGTGTTTAGCATAGTCAATCATCTTCACAAAATTGTTGCTACATTCTGTGAACGATTCTGACCAGTGTGCAAACTTGTGCAATTTGAATAGGCTATCCTTCGAATCTGGAGTGAGCCTTATATCAAATTAAACTAGACATCTTGAGGTTTAATTTGACATAAGATTCATCAAAATAGCACGGGTAGATTTTGAGATATCATCGTTTGAAGTTAAGCTAACATTCTGCCTGAAACTGCCAGAATTGCACACTTTTCTTATCTTGCTTATTTGAACGTGCTAACTTGTTTAGAATTGTCTGAAATTTTTATGACATACCATAAACATTCTAAACTTGATCTCTGCCAAGTTTGAGAATTTGCACAGGTGTATAAGTGGTTCAACCAAAGCAATCAAAACGGTGAACTGTTTCTGAAAATTTCAGAATCTGAGACTAAAGAGGCAAAGGGGTCTTCAAACAATTTTTGAAGGTAATTATAGTGTAATTTCCGCTAATCCACTATTCACCCCCCCCTCTAGTGGTGCTATACAGGTCCAACAGTATATTCTCTAGGGTAACAGGGACTGGGGATGGGACAGGAGTAGATGGGGACGGGGATGATGCATTATCTTTCTGTTGGGGACCCATGTTTCAGAAAACAATCTCAAAAGCCAAATAAATATTGACAAGATGCAAATACTCTACTTATGTTGACAATTGTTTAAAACAGCAATTGGACTATATTTCCTAAAGATTCAAGTAAATCACAGAAGCCAAATTGTTGTTTGGGCTGAAAGAAATCTACGGGGTTGTTTTAAGACAATCCCTCAATTTACTTTACAGCATATGCAATTATCAATTGTGGTAAGTGAAAGTAAAGACACGCAAACAAAGTGCTAGCAAGGGTTTGCTTTAGAAACTTTCAATATTTCAAACCTACAACACTTTGGGGTTTGGTTTGGGCACTTTCTTTCTTTTGAGCTTTGTACGGGATTTTCCATTTATGCAACGTTTATCTTTGGGCTTTGTTCCTCACTTGGCTTTCTTGTGCAATTCTCTCTTTTCTTGCCTCTTGTTGACAATTTTTGGCTTTTCTCTCGCGTATTTCTCAATCAAGCTTAATTTTTTTTCTTTGGACGGTTTTGCTTGATTGTTGTGAGACTACTGCTCACGGCCTACATGAGACATTGCCCACGGCCTTTAATTGCACAAGATTGGTTGTATTTGGAATTTGAAAGTTCCTCGTACACAACACGGCTAAACACTATGTAGTGGGAATTCAATTCACAATCACAACAAGATCAAATTGTATATAGTGCAATGTAAGTTCAGAAATTGATCTAAAACAACAATTGGATAGCTCTTTAACAATGTGGGGCTTAAACAATTCCTAAATTTCAGAATATATCTAAGTCCAACAAGTTGTTTGAAACGATTGAAATCAACAAAAAGATAAAGCTATTAGCATATAGCAAGATTTCAAATGAGCTTTAAAGGTTGTTTTGATCCACACGGTTTTTGGGCAGTTTGTTCTTTCTTCTATTTTCTGTTTTTGATGCAAGTGATCTAACTAGTTCTAATATGGATAAATGCAAGTTGGTTGTGTCTAAATGAAGTTTACAAAGGCTGGTTACTAACAACTAATGGAAATTCAGTTTTGATGCTAAGTATGCTATCTTGTTTGTTTTGTTTTCAAGTGATCTAACCTACTTGTTTTTGTTTGGTTTTTGTTTGTAGGATGCAATCAGATTCTAAACTAAATGATACTAGATGCAGCTCCTTGTGTTTTACCTAACAAACGTACATGAACTAGAGAGACTAGGCAGCACACTCTATTTAGCTAAACTACTTGTTTTGATCTTTGCTTTCGGTTTTCTAGTGCCAAACTAATCAACCAACTAAAAAACTTAAACTATGATGTAAACTAGCCTAACCAAGCTAAATAAGGCAGCACTAAACGTTTTAATCAGTTCGTACACAAGTGACTAAAAATAGAATTTTAGCTATTTGTTTACAAGCTAAAGTTTCAACTAATCTAATTTTGTGTTCAAGTTTTCTGTTTTGAGGACTTAGCTAAAGTAACACTTAAACTACTAGATCAAGGTCTAATGAAGTTTACCTAAGCTAGATAAAACAGCATACAAAACGTATAACATATTGCACATAAGAACTAAAAACAGAATCTCAACTACTACAATTTGATAAACTATCAAGTGCCTATTTTTGTGTTCAAAGTTTTCTGATTTAAGGAATCAATTAAACTACCACTTAAATCTTCTAGATTAGGGTCTAATGAACAATATCTAAGCTAGACTAAACAAGAACAAGCTGAACCACACACGGTTTTGTTTCAATCTACACAAACAGCTCCTAACAACACTAAGTCTAGTCTAAGTTGTTTTTGTGGGGGGTGTTTTCGGTTTTGCCTCCTAACTAAGTTACCAAACTATAGTATACTAGCTAATAAGAACTTTAAAACATAAACTAACTACCTAAACAAACAGCAAGCAAACGCCATAAAAATCAGTACTCAAACGGTTTGGGCAGCATCATTGTATATGCAAGTTTAATCAATGTAAACATGAATAGAAGACTAACCTGTCTCTGATACCAATTGATGAGCCAAATGAAGGCTGAATATGTTTGCCAAGGACTTTGTCTCCTACTCCAAACTGATTTGAACACAAGCTATGTCAAAGAACATCTCAAAGACACCCCTTGATCTTTAACCGTTGTTCTTGGCTCAATCTAGGCCAACACCTCTTCCTCTTTGGCACTCCAACACATCTAAAACCCCAATGAGACCCTAAGATGCTGTAAACCAAATAAAGAAGCTAATACTAACAAGTTCTAGGCTGGAACTTGAGAGAAAACCGTAAGTGGCTTTAGACTTTAACTTGAAATGTTGATAACTCCTTGAAGGAAATTCTGGTTCAAATGTATATTGATAATGGTTGTTCCTTACATTCAGCTTCTAAACTACTTATAACCAACGAAAATAAAGAAGGTACAAAGTCTAAAATACAAGGTACAAGTCTAGGATTAACATGTTTTCTTTTTGAACAAGTTGGAGCAATTTTCGGTGAAAAGGAGCTGGTTGCTTCCTTCTTCTTCTTTGCTTGTCTTGAGCCAGAATTTTGATTGGCTTAAACATTGAGCAGCTTGCTTGGATCTCACCCTTGATTGGTTGTAAGTTGTAGCATTGATTTTTTCAAAGAAATTCCCTTAGACAACCGTACATTCTCTTGCTTGAATTCATCCAAAGTTTTGGATTGGTTCTTGGAGTGTGCAGCTTGGATAAAACTCAGCCTTGATTGGTTCTTACTTGGGTGTTGAATATTCAAACAAAAAATCTAAGGAACCAGCCGAAAACTTCATGCCCTTTGATTGGATCCTTGGTTGAGCAGCTTGTTGAATTTTCCTTATTGTTTGTGATTGGTTAAATCATTTGGAAGACTCCTTTCTATTGGTTGAAGGCTTGAGCTGCTTATTTCCTCCTTGTTTGCGTGAGAAGCAATCTGGTTTTTGACATGGGTGTTGTGATATATTATGTTTGAGTGATTGCAAAATGTATATGTGAGCATATGTGTAATTGTTGTGCAAAATGTATATGTGTAATTGTTGTGATGATTGCAAATAGATATATCATGTTTGAATGATTGGAAGATGCATATGTGAGCATGTATGTGTAACGTTTAAATGAGAACTTGTTTTGGCAAGGCATGAACTTATGAACTTATGAGCTAAATGTGAAATTGCCTGAATGAATCAAGATTGAACAAGTTTGATTAAGATCATGAGATTGAACTTGGCCAATTCAATCACATATCTTAATCAAGACATGTTCAAACTGATCTTAGAAGATATATATGCCAATACATGTTGATTATATGATCTAACCAAGCCTTGAAGTCACATGACTTACACTATAAGGCAAAGTGCTCGGTTTAGTATTCTATTGCAGGTTTTGGTTCATATCTTGAGCAAATGAACTCCAAATTGAGTCATTCAAAAGCCCACTTGATCCTTATTCAATTTAGAATCTAATTGGCTGAGGAAGAGCATGCTTGGCACGGGTTAAAACTGAATTGACCCGGTGGGAAGCTTATTGACCTAAATAAGGGCTATTTTGGTAATTTCACCATTTGGACTTCTCATTCTTATTTGATCTTCTTCCAACGGATTTATATGATCATATGACACATTTATATGTCATGTCACATCATGGCAAAAATGAATCTGGAGCAGCACCATGTCTAGGTTCATCCTAGGACAAAATTCCTATTTTTGTGCTAAGGGGTATTCTGGTCTCTTCACTTGCCAATGGATCTTCCAACATGTTATATATTGTTTATATGATGTTTATATGTGTTTATGTCACATATGGTACGTGCCCTATATTTATGGAAACGGGCAGCATGGTATATATCAATTGGAATTCTTATATCATGGTTATCTCATCTATGGTTTTCTTGGAATTCTTGGTATTCTTCATATGGTTTTCTATGCTACATGTTGAAGACATAAATGACTATATATTATATGTGTTCACACGCATATTGGTACAAATTATGTTCAAACTTTCAGCTTTTGAACAAGTCAAGGCAAGTTGAATTACATCCTATTTTGGTGCTGATTTTAGATGATTATTCTTGGCTATTCTTGTGATGATTCAAACGGCTATATTGGTTCAAATTTGGAGCAACATTTCGTATGTTATATGGTGAAAATTCAGATTATGATGAGTGACAAAAAGCAAGTCCTACAATGTAGCAAATACAAGCAAAAGGCAACGGCTATATGATTGAAGACCAAGTCAAATTCAAAGGCTTAGCTGAATTTTCTCTATCTTTTAGCTACATACCAACGGCCATTTTTGTTCAAAGTTGGAGCAAAAGTCTCTCAACCAAGGAAGATAGCAAACGGCTATGTGATTCAAAGTTGAAGACTAATTCAAACTTAAAAAACCTTGGCTGATTTATCTCTATCTTGGAACTACTCTCCAATGCCTATCTTGAAGGGCTTTCCAACGTCATATTTGGTATTCAAAATGAGGAGATAAAGTTGTTCAAAATATATGTCAATTCAGCCGCATACATGGCAAGTTATTTACACATGGATATTGTTGATTGGAGCTGATTTTTAAACATTCAAATGGAGCCATTGTCTATCTCATTCCAACGGCTATAGAGGATAAAAAATTCAGGTGGAAGACCATTTCAAAGTAGCAAAAATTCAGATTTGTTTTGAAAGTCAAATGGATAGCTAAAAAGGTGCTGAATTTTCTCCCATTCTCATCCATTCTAACGTTTACTTTGAGGAGCCTTTAGGCTGTCCTCTTGGCTATAAATAGCACCAAAGATGAAGAGGAAAAGTACACCAACGAAAGCAACAAAGAAAGCAAGCAAGACAATTAGCTCTTTGTCTCCATTCTTCTCTTTTATTCTTTTATATTGAAGAACACATTTGTAGCAAGCTTTATGATTGTATAGTTCTTCAATTCTTGTCATTTTCAACACCTTTATACGACATATTTGTAAGGGAGAAGCTGGTGTATAAAGCTTACTCCTTAGAGGTGAGCAAAAGGTGCAAAGGTGCAAAGGTGAAACAAACTAGGTGCTGTTTGTTTTGGTGAAGCCTCTTGAAGAAGTTGGTGAAAAGCTTCTTCCTTTGGCTTTGTAAGGTGACTTTGGTGTTTGGTGTTTAGTGAAATCCAAGAGAAGGTGTCTCTTGGGACTGGAGTAGGTCACATTGACCGAACCAGGATAATTCCTTGTGTTCTTTACTTATTTCCTGCACTTACTGTTTTCTGGCTGAGAATTACACTAACTTGGCACGTATAATTGAACAGGCAAACAATCTTAGAATTGCATGAATTTTGGATATATTATACTTCAATGTGTTAGCTTTCAATAGCCGCAAGAATCACTAAATTCTAAGGTGTTTAGCATATTCAAATCATCTTCACAAAATTGTTGCTACATTCTGTGAACAATTCTGACCAGTGTGCAAACTTGTGCAATTTGAATAGGCTATCCTTCGAATCTTGGAGTGAGCCTTATATCAAATTAAACTAGACATCTTGAGGTTTAATTTGACATAAGATTCATCAAAATAGCACGGGTAGATTTTAAGATATCATTGTTTGAAGTTAAGCTAACATTCTGCCTGAAACTGCCAGAATTGCACACTTTTCTTATCTTGCTTATTTGAACGTGCTAACTTGCTTGGAATTGATTGAAATTTTTATGACATACCATAAACATTCTAAACTTGATCTCTGCCAAGTTTGAGAGTTTGCACAGGTGTATAAGTGGTTCAACCAAAGCACTCAAAACGGTGAACTGTTTCTGGAATTTTCAGAACCTGAGGTTAAAGAGGCAAAGGGGTCTTCAAACAAGTTTTTGAAGGTAATTATAGTGTAATTTCCGCTAATCCACTATTCACCCCCCCCTCTAGTGGTGCTATACAGGTCCAACAAGTGGTATCAGAGCAAGGTTGAGCACCATATTCTTATTTGAGCTGAAAACAGTTTACACTCCAAGTTGCTGGAAATTTTCTGGTTGTCTTATATTCTTCATATTTGGTATCTACAACAAGGTGACACCTTCTTTCCTTCTTATAAGTGTTTTAAACGTTTACTCACACACTAAGAAGCATGTCTAAGTCACACATGAAAATAGAATTAGAAGGCATGTCCACACAAAGACCACCTCTTTTTGATGGAGAAAACTTTAGTCATTGGAAACTTAGGATGAAATTGTTCTTAATGGCTATTGACATAGACTTGTGGTCCATTATTGAAGATGGACCTTATGTGCCTACTAAGCATGTTATAATTGAAGGCTTATCACAAGTAGTTGAGAAATATAGAAAAGATTGGAGTGATGAAGATAAAAAGAAAATGAGTCTTAATGCTAAAGCAATGCAATTATTGTTGAATGGTTTAAGTAGGAGTGAATCTGCCTATGTCTCTTCATGTTCAAGTGCAAAGGATATGTGGAAATGTCTTGAAATGAAGCATGAAGGAACTAATCAAGTAAAGGAATCAAAGATTAACATGTTAATGACTACACTTGAAACATTCCATTTACTGCCAAATGAATCAATTGTTGATATGGATTTAAGGCTTACAAACTTATACAACTCACTTGAATCCCTTGGTAAAACGTTTTTGATGAAAGAAAAAGTGCAAAAAGTTTTGAGAAGTTTGCCAATTGAATGGGATGCCAAAGTTAGTGCCATTGAAGAAAGCAAAGATCTTTCTCAAATAAAACTTGATGAATTGATAGGTTCTTTAAAAGTTTATGAAAACAAGTTGAATATAAGAAAGGCTGAAACTAGTAACAAGTCTAAATCACTTGCATTTGTAACAAATGAACCCGAATCATCTAATCAAGCCGAGTATGAAAGTGATGATGAAAGTGATGAAGAAGACATAATGTTGTTAGCTAGGCGTTTAAGGAAGTTTTTCAAGAAAAGACCAACTAAAAGACAAGCAAAATCAGCCGCCCCTATCAATGTGAAATCTAACAAACAAGATGGCAAATGGTGTGATAAAGAACTTAAGTGTTATGAATGTGGCAAACAAGGACACATCTCATATGATTGTCCAAACAAGAACAAAAACCGTGACATGGATGAAAAGACAAGGACAAAAACTAGAGTAGAACCTATGCAAAGGAGGAAGAAAGCTCTCAAGGCAAGTTCAAGCACTTGGGATGACACATCTTCATCCGAATCCGAGGAGGAATCTGAAGTTGCACAAACATGTTTGGCTTCAAAGTCTACAAATGAGGTAACATTCGATTCTGATTCCGAATGTGATTTTACTCAAGATGAATTGTTGGATGAATTAGAAAAGTTGCATAATAGATATAAGAAGCTATCCAAGGAGAAGAAAAGAATAGTTGAGGAGAAGAGCAAGTTGGAGACGTCTAACTTGAATCTAACTTCTCAACTAGAAGTTCTTCAACTTGAATCATCTAACACTATTAGTTCAATGCAAAATCAGATTAAGGAACTTAAGAACAAACATGAAAATGTGCAATGTGTGCAATGTGTTGATTTCAACGTTTTAAAGTCTAAATTACATGAAATACAAACTGAATTTGAATCATTGAAAGCATGCAACCTAGACTTGAACAAATCTTTAGAACAATTTAAGAATGGTTCCAACATGTTAGACACTCTTATTGCATCTCAAAAGCATGGAAATGACAAACAAGGTCTTGGATATGTTAAAGAAGCTGAATACACACCTAAGGAAACAACATTTGTATCATCTTCAACCAACATGAAATATAGGCCAAATGCATTTAGAAATAAACCTATTCTGCCCACACTACCTTCATCACAAAGATTGCAAAATGCATCAACATATAGGAAGGAAAATACATCTAGAAACCATGCTTACATGTATACAAGAATGCCTAAACAAAGTGGTATGAAATCTGCTCAAGTTATGCCTTATATGCAACAACATGCTTATGTGAAGAACATGACATACTCTCGGCCTAAATCAGTTTACAACACACGGCCTAGACACATACAACATCTTGCTTATACACGGCCTAAATTCAATGCTTATACACGGCCAAGATATAACTCATATACATGGCAACATTCAAATGCATATAGAACTTACAATGCTTATTCAACTAGTCATAAATGTGCAGCCCCTTTTCAATCATATTCTATGCATCAAAATCCACTATTTGTTCATTATATGCAACATGATTTTAACATTTCAAAACCAAGAAAGGTTGTTCAAGTTTGGGTACCTAAAGGTACACTAACATGAACTTAACTTGTCTAACCTTGATAGGACCCAAAATCAAAGGGTACCTAAGTTGTTATTTACATTTGTAGGTACATAACATCAAAGAAAGACAAGTTGCTGGTTATAACAACAAAGAAGATGAAAAGAACAAAACCAATTGGATAGTTGATAGTGGTTGCTCAAGACATATGACGGGCAACAAAAATTTGTTTAGCACACTTAAAAACGTTGCAAAAGGTGGCAAAGTTACCTTTGGAGACAACAATCAAGGTCAAATAATTGGCAAAGGCAAGGTTGGTGATCCAAACAAGTTTGAGATCAAAAATGTCCTACTTGTAAGTAACTTAACCTTTGAGCTTTTAAGTGTTTCTCAACTATGTGACAACAACTTGAATGTTCTCTTCTCCTCCACCTCTTGTAAGATAATGGATAAAAACAATCAAGTTGTGTTAAAAGGGAAACGTGAAGGAAACATATATGTGCTTAACATGGATGATATGCTAAGTAGTAACACAAAATGTCTTGTTTCACATGAATCTGATCCCAATCTTTGGCATAGACGTTTAGGACACATTGGTATATCAACCTTAGAAAAACTACACGCTAAAAGTCTTGTTAAAGGATTGCCTAAACTTAACTTGGATGATTTTCAACTATGTGAATCTTGTATCAAAGGCAAACATGTTAGAGAATCCCTTAAGTCTAAAACCGAGTTCACAACGTCAAGAATACTAGAACTCTTGCATATAGACTTATTTGGTCCATGTAGAACAAGAAGCATAGGTGGAAGTTATTATGTATGTGTAATAGTTGATGATTTCTCAAGATATACTTGGACATTGTTTCTTGCTTCAAAAGATGAAAGTGCATCATCTATAGCTAATCAAATTAGACAACTTGAAAATGAACATGAATCACATGTTATTAAGATAAGGAGTGATAGAGGTGGTGAGTTTAAAAATAGTGAATTAATCAAATTCTGTAATGAAAAGGGTATAAAACATGAATTCTCCCCACCAAGAACTCCTCAACTTAATGGTGTAGTTGAAAGAAAGAATAGGACTATTCAAGAAGTAGCAAGAACAATGATGGTAGAAAACAAAGTACCTAAATTCTTATGGGCTGAAGCTGTAAACACTTCAAGTTATATGATCAACAGACTATCAATAAGAAAGAAATTGAACAAAACACCATATGAAATCTTAAATGGACGACTCCCAAAAGTAAACTATCTAAAAGTCTTTGGTTGTAAATGCTTTGTATTGAACACAAAAGATAACTTAGATAAGTTTGATCCTAAGTCTGATGAACATATATTTATGGGATATTCAATGAACTCTAAAGCATATAGATGTTATAATGCACAAACAAGAAAGATAGTTGAATCTATACATGTGAAGTTCAATGAAAATGCATATCTTCAAACAAGTAATCAACATGAAATCTATGATCAAATACTTCATAATGAAGATGAATTTATCCTACCACTTACAAATGATCAATTTGAAACACCAAATCAAACTCTTGAAATGCATGAAGTTCAAACTCCCCCTACACAAGAACGTAATGTGCCTAACCAACCTATTGAACATCATGAACCTATTGAAGATGCACAACCAAGTAATTGGTGGCAAATCAAAGATAAACAAAAGCATCCTCAAGAACTTATAATAGGAGATGTAAATCAAGGGGTTAGAACACGTAGGCAAATAGATCCTAATGAATATGATCAATGGCATGCACTTATATCCCAAATTGAACCTAAGAATGTGAATGATGCCTTAAACGATGCATATTGGATAGATGCAATGCATGAAGAGTTAAACCAATTTGAAAGAAACAATGTGTGGGATTTAGTATCTAAACCCGAGGATAAATCAATCATTGGAACTAAATGGGTGTTTAGGAACAAAATGAATGAACAAGGAGTTGTAGTAAGAAATAAAGCAAGACTTGTAGCTCAAGGATATAATCAAGAAGAGGGTATTGATTACGATGAAACATTTGCCCCCGTAGCAAGATTAGAATCCATACGCCTCTTATTAGCTTTTGCATGTTATAATAACATCAAACTATTCCAAATGGATGTTAAGAGTGCATTCTTAAATGGCTATATCCAAGAAGAAGTTTTTGTTAAACAACCACCAGGCTTTGAAGATCCAAAGAACCCTAATCATGTATATAAACTTAAGAAAGCCTTATATGGTTTGAAACAAGCCCCCCGTGCATGGTATGAAAGATTTGCCCACTTTTTACTAAGTAACAACTTTCAAAGAGGAACCATAGATAGTACCTTATTCTTGAAAAAGAAAGACAAAGATTTGCTTGTAATACAAATATATGTAGATGACATAATCTTTGGTTCAACTAATCCTAACTTAGTAAAAGACTTTGAAGATTGTATGAAGTCTGAGTTTGAAATGTCCATGGTTGGTGAATTAAATTACTTCTTAGGCTTGCAAATAAAACAAACATCAAATGGTATACACATCAATCAAGCCAAATACATCAGAGATATGATAAAGAAATTCAACTTTGAAAACTTGAAACCATCTCCAACACCAATGTGTACTTCAACAAAATTAGACAAAGATGAAAATGGTGTTGCATTTGATGAAAAACGATATAGGTCTATGATTGGTTCATTGCTATATCTAACTGCCAGTAGACCTGATATTATGTTTGCAGTATGTATGTGTGCGAGATTTCAAAGTATGCCTAAGTTGTCACACTTTAAAGCTATAAAAAGAATATTTAGATATCTTCAACATACACCAACATTAGGCTTATGGTATGATAGACAATCTAGTCTAAGTCTACATGCATATTCAGATGCAGATTATGGTGGATGTAGAGTAGATAGAAAGAGCACTAGTGGAACATGTCAATTCCTAGGAAACTCACTAATATCTTGGTTTTCAAAGAAACAATCTAGTGTTGCACTTTCTACTACTGAAGCGGAATATATGGCTTTAAGTCTATGTTGTACTCAACTATTATGGATTAAACAACAACTTTCAGACTTTGAAATACAAGTAAATAATATCCCCATCTATTGTGATAGTACAAGTGCTATAAATTTGTCTAAAAATCCTGTACTACACTCTAAGGCAAAGCATATAGAAGTACGTTATCATTTTCTCCGTGATCATGTTAATCTTGGACATATACACATTGAACATGTTAGAACTGATCAACAAGTAGCTGACATATTCACTAAACCCCTTAATCAAGCTATCTTTGAGACTTTACGTGCAAGACTTGGATTAATTGCTTACACTTGACTACTACACCATGCAGTCTTTTGCATAATTTACAAAATTAAGGGGGAGAAAAAACATATATGTGTATCATGTTAAGGGGAAGATAGATATCATGTTAAGGGGGAGATAAAGAGATAACACATTAAGGGGGAGCAGTTTACACTTGATTTAGATGCTTACTTGATTACACAGATTACACTTAATTTAGATGTACACTTGATTTAAATGCTTAATATACACATATGTGGGGTAATTTTGCAAATCATCAAAAGGGGGAGATTGTTGTGATATATTATGTTTGAGTGATTGCAAAATGTATATGTGAGCATATGTGTAATTGTTGTGCAAAATGTATATGTGTAATTGTTGTGATGATTGCAAATAGATATATCATGTTTGAATGATTGGAAGATGCATATGTGAGCATGTATGTGTAACGTTTAAATGAGAACTTGTTTTGGCAAGGCATGAACTTATGAACTTATGAGCTAAATGTGAAATTGCCTGAATGAATCAAGATTGAACAAGTTTGATTAAGATCATGAGATTGAACTTGGCCAATTCAATCACATATCTTAATCAAGACATGTTCAAACTGATCTTAGAAGATATATATGCCAATACATGTTGATTATATGATCTAACCAAGCCTTGAAGTCACATGACTTACACTATAAGGCAAAGTGCTCGGTTTAGTATTCTATTGCAGGTTTTGGTTCATATCTTGAGCAAATGAACTCCAAATTGAGTCATTCAAAAGCCCACTTGATCCTTATTCAATTTAGAATCTAATTGGCTGAGGAAGAGCATGCTTGGCACGGGTTAAAACTGAATTGACCCGGTGGGAAGCTTATTGACCTAAATAAGGGCTATTTTGGTAATTTCACCATTTGGACTTCTCATTCTTATTTGATCTTCTTCCAACGGATTTATATGATCATATGACACATTTATATGTCATGTCACATCATGGCAAAAATGAATCTGGAGCAGCACCATGTCTAGGTTCATCCTAGGACAAAATTCCTATTTTTGTGCTAAGGGGTATTCTGGTCTCTTCACTTGCCAATGGATCTTCCAACATGTTATATATTGTTTATATGATGTTTATATGTGTTTATGTCACATATGGTACGTGCCCTATATTTATGGAAACGGGCAGCATGGTATATATCAATTGGAATTCTTATATCATGGTTATCTCATCTATGGTTTTCTTGGAATTCTTGGTATTCTTCATATGGTTTTCTATGCTACATGTTGAAGACATAAATGACTATATATTATATGTGTTCACACGCATATTGGTACAAATTATGTTCAAACTTTCAGCTTTTGAACAAGTCAAGGCAAGTTGAATTACATCCTATTTTGGTGCTGATTTTAGATGATTATTCTTGGCTATTCTTGTGATGATTCAAACGGCTATATTGGTTCAAATTTGGAGCAACATTTCGTATGTTATATGGTGAAAATTCAGATTATGATGAGTGACAAAAAGCAAGTCCTACAATGTAGCAAATACAAGCAAAAGGCAACGGCTATATGATTGAAGACCAAGTCAAATTCAAAGGCTTAGCTGAATTTTCTCTATCTTTTAGCTACATACCAACGGCCATTTTTGTTCAAAGTTGGAGCAAAAGTCTCTCAACCAAGGAAGATAGCAAACGGCTATGTGATTCAAAGTTGAAGACTAATTCAAACTTAAAAAACCTTGGCTGATTTATCTCTATCTTGGAACTACTCTCCAATGCCTATCTTGAAGGGCTTTCCAACGTCATATTTGGTATTCAAAATGAGGAGATAAAGTTGTTCAAAATATATGTCAATTCAGCCGCATACATGGCAAGTTATTTACACATGGATATTGTTGATTGGAGCTGATTTTTAAACATTCAAATGGAGCCATTGTCTATCTCATTCCAACGGCTATAGAGGATAAAAAATTCAGGTGGAAGACCATTTCAAAGTAGCAAAAATTCAGATTTGTTTTGAAAGTCAAATGGATAGCTAAAAAGGTGCTGAATTTTCTCCCATTCTCATCCATTCTAACGTTTACTTTGAGGAGCCTTTAGGCTGTCCTCTTGGCTATAAATAGCACCAAAGATGAAGAGGAAAAGTACACCAACGAAAGCAACAAAGAAAGCAAGCAAGACAATTAGCTCTTTGTCTCCATTCTTCTCTTTTATTCTTTTATATTGAAGAACACATTTGTAGCAAGCTTTATGATTGTATAGTTCTTCAATTCTTGTCATTTTCAACACCTTTATACGACATATTTGTAAGGGAGAAGCTGGTGTATAAAGCTTACTCCTTAGAGGTGAGCAAAAGGTGCAAAGGTGCAAAGGTGAAACAAACTAGGTGCTGTTTGTTTTGGTGAAGCCTCTTGAAGAAGTTGGTGAAAAGCTTCTTCCTTTGGCTTTGTAAGGTGACTTTGGTGTTTGGTGTTTAGTGAAATCCAAGAGAAGGTGTCTCTTGGGACTGGAGTAGGTCACATTGACCGAACCAGGATAATTCCTTGTGTTCTTTACTTATTTCCTGCACTTACTGTTTTCTGGCTGAGAATTACACTAACTTGGCACGTATAATTGAACAGGCAAACAATCTTAGAATTGCATGAATTTTGGATATATTATACTTCAATGTGTTAGCTTTCAATAGCCGCAAGAATCACTAAATTCTAAGGTGTTTAGCATATTCAAATCATCTTCACAAAATTGTTGCTACATTCTGTGAACGATTCTGACCAGTGTGCAAACTTGTGCAATTTGAATAGGCTATCCTTCGAATCTTGGAGTGAGCCTTATATCAAATTAAACTAGACATCTTGAGGTTTAATTTGACATAAGATTCATCAAAATAGCACGGGTAGATTTTAAGATATCATTGTTTGAAGTTAAGCTAACATTCTGCCTGAAACTGCCAGAATTGCACACTTTTCTTATCTTGCTTATTTGAACGTGCTAACTTGCTTGGAATTGATTGAAATTTTTATGACATACCATAAACATTCTAAACTTGATCTCTGCCAAGTTTGAGAGTTTGCACAGG
This sequence comes from Eustoma russellianum, assembly GCA_036186865.1. Classification (NCBI taxonomy): domain Eukaryota; kingdom Viridiplantae; phylum Streptophyta; class Magnoliopsida; order Gentianales; family Gentianaceae; genus Eustoma; species Eustoma russellianum. The sequence goes on from AP025055.1 coordinate 16,192,400, forward strand.
TGTATAAGTGGTTCAACCAAAGCACTCAAAACGGTGAACTGTTTCTGGAATTTTCAGAACCTGAGGTTAAAGAGGCAAAGGGGTCTTCAAACAAGTTTTTGAAGGTAATTATAGTGTAATTTCCGCTAATCCACTATTCACCCCCCCTCTAGTGGTGCTATACAGGTCCAACAATGGGTGCTTGTCACCACCTTGCTTGCAAGCCACTTGAATTTCACTTCTTTGTTTGGCCAAAAATTCAGGTTTGATTTGCATCTTTAAGCTAAAACGTGTACCTGAAAGATAAGGCAAGAATACAACACAAACTATCCTAAAACAAGGTTAACAAACTAAGAATATTAAAAAGAACATATAAAGATATGTACAACATGCATTTGATACAACTAGATCATAGCTTGTATCATATAAACCCAATGGATGTCATCTTTGCTTGGCTCATCTTCTTCATGCCTGTAAAGGAATGATTCAACACAATGTAACAATTTCTTAGCCATACTCCTTGTTATGGGACCACTGTGGGGCAATGAGGTGTCATCGTCAGTGTTTGCATCTACAAGGTTAGGCTGTAGCTCATCAGTAATGCACAAACGTTTTGCCCTTTTTATTTTCTCTTGTCCTTTTGTTTTTCTTTCCTTCCTTTCTATTTCAACGTAAGAAAGGTTCAGATACTTCCCTTTTTTTGACTAGGGGCAGACTTGGAATTTCACGCGTTTTGCACTCAGATCTTTCGTTTTTGGGCAGAATAGTGCAATGACTTTGAATTGTGGTTTGCAACCTTGAATTGCAACAAAATAACCTTGGAAATTGAGGGAAATTGATGTCGGAAAGAATTAGGGTTAGGGCTAGGGTTTTCAATTTGGGATTTTCGGACGGTTTTGGGTATTTGTGGGATGGGGTTTCGGGAGCTGAATGGACAATGTAAATGGACTATTTGGGTTGGTATTTGATGATTTGTGTAGTCAATTTGCATAATGGATGGGTGTAGGACAGAATTGAACAAAAATTCAAATTCTAGGGTTAGGGTTTTTTTGAATGAGTTGGGAACTTTTGATTCTGACTTTGTTTGGTAAAGTTGGTTTGGGGCTTTTTGTTGAGAGTGTAAATAAGGTAGTTTTGGAATCTGGTTGGTGAGTTTTAGGGTTGGGTTTGGGTGTTGGTTGGTTGGGTCGTGGGTATTGGGGTGGTTTTTTGGGTTTTCTTGATGTTGAAAATGGCTTGTGAAGACAAACACACGTAGGACTACTTGATTTAAAGCATGAAATCAATCACAAGATGCATACAATCATCACCAACTAATAGCTTCGGTAGCAACAAGATGATTTGAAACTGAGGTAGCTTTATAGGCTGATGGTTGTAGTAACAACAAGAGCTGAATGTAACCTACTTGCACAAACCCTAATTGTTCAAGTTTGAATGTTAAAACTCAGATGTTTGATGCCCTAGATGAATGAGACCTGTCACTAGGACAAGAATCAACAAGGATGCAAGAATGATGAAAAAAACAAGACTCAACAAAACGCAAAGAACTCAAACAAACCTGGACGTTTTTTTGTATGAAATGCAAACAAAAAGGAAATGAATAGACGTGTAGAATTAGGGGGTAGAAGAAGGACACAACTGAATTTGAAATGAATAGACTCAAACGAAAAGGAAATGATAGATGGTGGAATAGAGTAACCTGTCTCTGATACCAATTTGATGCGTGCAAGACGTGGGCTCCAACCATTCCACCTTTCAAACGTCCTTCACAAAGGGTTAGACACAATGAAGAAGACTTTCCCTTGCTTTCTTAGTGATAAAAAAGTGTGGATCAAATGAGCAAGACCAACACTTCAAGATGATCGTTGATCAAGCAAACCAATACGGCCCTCCTGGATGGCACCTTTTAGCAATGGCAACACCTTCAAAATGCTCAACTTTGAAGGATATTAACTTAGGTTTTTAATGCAAAACCAAGAAAACAAAGTCTCACAAGAAGTGAAGAAAATATCAAGAATTGTTATTCATCAAAAGTTGATCTTTCCAATCGGCCAAAGGCTCTATTTATAGGCTACATTGGTCGTCTTATCAGCCTTTAAAATGACTAGAAATTAATTCAAATAAGCTAGCTAACGATTGTTTGAAAATTGAAAATTGTTTGAATAAAAAAATAAAATAAATTCTAGCTAAAATTTGAAATGCTTGCAAGATCCCATTCTCTCCATGTTCAGCCGTGTATGAGAGTCAAATAATGTCTTGGAGGAGCTGATTTGATGAGTAGGATATGCTTGAACTTGACTTCAAAAGATGGTTGAAGTTTGAATTTGTATTGAGGTTGATCTTGAATTCAAACTTGGACTCAATTTGAACTGTGTTATAGCTCTCCAAGCTGGCGTGTTCCTTGAATGATGAGGTGTAGAAAATCTGATTTTGATGATGATAAGATGGTTGGACTTGAATTCAAAAGATGGTTGAAGTTTGAATTCAAATTGAGTCTGAATGAGTCTGAATTTGAATTCAAACTTGGATTCAATTTGAATTAGAACCTATCCTTCTTTTATCCTCCAAGATGGCGTGTTATGGGCTGGAGATATAGGATGAAATCTTCTTGAAATTTAAGTCTCTAATTGGTTGAAACTTGAATTCAAATTATGGTTGAATTTAAATTCAAGTTTAACTTCAAGTTGATCTTCATCTTCTCTTCAATTTTTGGCCGGCCCCCTTGTTGGTAATTGGAGATGATTTTGATTTCAATTTGAACAAGAGATTCAATCTTGGACACATTTGAATTTGTCTTTGTGGAGACAAACATTCTTTTCAAGACAATATTCCTTTTCTCCTTCTTTTGTAACACACGCCTACAATACTCTTTTTGGGCCTCCATTTTATTTGGATCTTCCATGTACCTAATTTACCTACAAGGAAAACACATAAAACAAAGATCACAAGAAACAAGATAAAATTCAAAAATAAAGAAAGCACACACACGCATAAAATGGTCAAAGGGTGGGTTCAATGAAGTGAACCCATGGAACCTTAGGTTCATCTTGAACATGCTTAAACAAGAAGGTTCCAACTTGATGACAAAGTTCTCTTGCCCTCCTTCTTGTCATAGGGCCCTTGACCTCTTGATGGGACCCTTGATCCTCATCGGACCGTTGATCCTCATCACTTCATTAGCCTCATAAAGGTGCTAGGGGCGTTGGTGAGCCTGAAGGGCATCATTAACCACTCATAGAGCCCAAACTGTTGGACCTGTATAGCACCACTAGAGGGGGGGTGAATAGTGGATTAGCGGAAATTACACTATAATTACCTTCAAAAATTGTTTGAAGACCCCTTTGCCTCTTTAACCTCAGGTTCTGAAAATTCCAGAAACAGTTCACCGTTTTGAGTGCTTTGGTTGAACCACTTATACACCTGTTCAAGCTCTCAAACTTGGCAGAGATCAAGTTTAGAATGTATATAGTATGTCATAAAAATTTCAGACAATTCTAAACAAGTTAGCACGTTCAAATAAACAAGATAAGAAAAGTGTGCAGTTCTGGCAGTTTCAGGCAGAATGTTTGTTCAACTTCAAACGCTTATATCTCAAAATCTACCCGTGCTATTTTGATGATTCTTATGTCAAATTAAACCTTAAGATGTCTAGTTTAATTTGATATAAGGCTCACTCCAAGATTCAAAGGATAGCCTATTCAAATTGAACAAGTTTTGCACACTGGTCAGAACTGTTCACAGAATGTAGCAACAATTTTGTGAAGACGATTTGAATGGGCTAAACACCTTAGAATTTAGTGATTCTTGCGGCTAATGAAATCTAACACATTGAAGTATAATATATCCAAAATTCATGCAATTCTAAGGACGTTTGCTTGTTCAATTATACGTGCCAAGTGAGTGTAATTCGCAGCCAGAAAACAGTAAGTGCAGGAAATAAGTAAAGAACACAAGGAATTATCCTGGTTCGGTCAATGTGACCTACTCCAGTCCCAAGAGACACCTTCTCTTGGATTTCACTAAACACCAAACACAAATGTCACCTTACAAAGTCAAAGGAAGAAGCTTTTCACCAACTTCTTCAAGAGACTTCACCAAAACAAACAGCACCTAGTTTGTTTCACCTTTGCACCTTTGCACCTTTTGATCTTTTGCTCACCTCTAAGGAGTAAGCTTTATACACCAGCTTCTCCTTTACAATATCACGTTTGAAAGGTGTTGAAAATGACAAGAATTGAAGAACTATACAATCATAAAGCTTGCTACAAATGTGTTCTTCAATAGAGAAGAGAAGAAGAGAAGAATGAAGACAAAGAGCTAATTGTCTTGCTTGCTTTCTTTGCTTTCGTTGGTGTGCCATTCTTCTTCAACCTTGGGAGCTATTTATAGCCAAGAGATCAGCCTAAAGGCTCCTCAATATAGCCGTTTGAAGTGTGGATAAAAGGAGAAAATTCAGCACCTTTTTAGCTATTCAAATTCAGCATTTGACTTGAGCTTTGAACTAGTCTTCAACCGAGAGTCTTTCCTTCATCTTATCCAAATATAGCCGTTGACATAAGATGAAAAATGCCTTCATTTGAACGTTGGAATGTAGAGAAAATTTAGCTAAGCCTTTGAACTTGACTTGGTCTTCAATACTTTATCAAATGGCCGTTTGAATGTAGATAACATATAGAGAAAATTCAGCTTGACTTGGTCTTCAAATATCCGTTGCATATCCTTCTTGGTTGAGAGACTTTTGCTTCAAATTTGCTACATTGTAGGACTTGTTTTTGTCACTCATCATAATCTGAATTTTGAACATATATCACACGAGATTTTCCTCCATTTTTGAGTCAAGATAGCCGTTGAAACAACTCACAAAATGTAGAAGAATGATCACTTAAAATCATCACCAAAATAGGATGTAATTCAACTTGCCTTGACTTGTTCAAAATCTGAAAATTTGAACATGATATATGCGCCAACATCCTTCAATATACGTGTGATACATAGCCATTTATGTCTTCAACATGTAGCATAGAATACCATATGAAGAATGCCAAGAATTCCAAGAAAACCATATGTGTGATAACCATGATATAAGAATTCCAATTGATAGACCATGCTGCCCGTTTCCATAAAAATAGGGCACGTACCATATGTGACACAAACACATATAACCATCATATAAACAATATATAACATGTTGGAAGATCCATTGACAAGTGAAATGACCAGAATACCCCTTAGCATAAAAATAGGAACTTTGTCCTAGGATGAACCTAGACATGGTGCTGCTCCAGATTCATTCTTTGCCATGATGTGACATGACTTATAAATGTGTCAAATGATCATATAAATCCGTTGGAAGAAGACCAAATAAGAATGAGAAGTCCAAATGATGAAATTACCAAAATAACCCTTATATAGATCAATAAGCTTCTCACCGGGTCAATTCAGTTTTAACCGTGCCAAGCATGCTCTTCCTCAGCCAATTAGATTCTAAATTGAATAAGGATCATGTGGGCTTTTGAATGACTCAATTTGGAGTTCATTTGCCCAAGATATGAACCAAAACCTGCAATAGAACACTAAACCGAACAATTTGCCTTATATTGTAAGTCATGTGACTTCAAGGCTTGGTTAGTTCATATAATAAACATGTATTGGCATATATATCTTCTAAGATCAGTTTGAGCATGTCTTGATTAAGATATGTGATTGAATTGGCCAAGTTCAATCTCATGATCTTAATCAAACTTGTTCAATCTTGACTCATTCAAGCAATTTCACATTTAGCTCATAAGTTCATAAGTTCATGCCTTGCCAAAACAATTTCTCATTTAAACGTTACACATACATGCTCACATATGCATTTTCCAATCATTCAAACATGATATATCTATTTGCAATCATCACAACAATTACACATATGCACACATATACATTTTGCACAACAATTACACATATGCTCACATATACATTTTGCAATCACTCAAACATAATATATCACAACAATCTCCCCCTTTTGATGATTTGCAAAATTACCCCACATATGTGTATATTAAGCATTTAAATCAAGTGTGCATCTAAATCAAGTGTAATCTGTGTAATCAAGTAAGCATCTAAATCAAGTGTAATCTGCTCCCCCTTAATGTGTTATCTCCCCCTTAACATGATATCTATCTTTCCCTTAACATGACTTAGCATGATATCTCCCTTTTAACATGATAGATATACACATAACATGTTATCTCCCTTTTAACATGATAGATATACACATTTATTTCTCCCCCTTAATTTTGTAAATCATGCAAAAGACAGTGTAGTAGTCAGGTGTAAGCAATTAATCCAAGTCTTGCACGTAAAGTCTCAAAGATAGCTTGATTAAGGGGTTTAGTGAATATGTCAGCTACTTGTTGATCAGTTCTAACATGTTCAATGTGTATATGTCCAAGATTAACATGATCACGGAGAAAATGATAACGTACTTCTATATGCTTTGCCTTAGAGTGTAGTACAGGGTTTTTAGACAAATTTATAGCACTTGTACTATCACAATAGATGGGGATATTATTTACTTGTATTTCAAAGTCTGAAAGTTGTTGTTTAATCCATAATAGTTGAGTACAACATAGACTTAAAGCCATATATTCTGCTTCAGTAGTAGAAAGTGCAACACTAGATTGTTTCTTTGAAAACCAAGATATTAGTGAGTTTCCTAGGAATTGACATGTTCCACTAGTGCTCTTTCTATCTACTCTACATCCACCATAATCTGCATCTGAATATGCATGTAGACTTAGACTAGATTGTCTATCATACCATAAGCCTAATGTTGGTGTATGTTGAAGATATCTAAATATTCTTTTTACAGCTTTAAAGTGTGACAACTTAGGCATACTTTGAAATCTTGCACACATACATACTGCAAACATAATATCAGGTCTACTAGCAGTTAGATATAGCAATGAACCAATCATAGTTTTTCATCAAATGCAACACCATTTTCATCTTTGTCTAATTTTGTTGAAGTACACATTGGTGTTGGAGATGGTTTCAAGTTTTCAAAGTTGAATTTCTTTATCATATCTCTTATGTATTTGGCTTGATTGATATATATACCATTTGATGTTTGTTTTATTTGCAAGCCTAAGAAATAGTTTAATTCACCAACCATAGACATTTCAAACTCAGACTTTATACAATCTTCAAAGTCTTTTACTAAGTTAGGATTAGTTGAACCAAAGATTATGTCATCAACATATATTTGTATTACAAGCAAATCTTTGTCTTTCTTTTTCAAGAATAAGGTACTATCTATGGTTCCTCTTTGAAAGTTGTTACTTAGTAAAAAGTTGGCAAATCTTTCATACCATGCACGGGGGGCTTGTTTCAAACCATATAAGGCTTTCTTAAGTTTATATACATGATCAGGGTTCTTTGGATCTTCAAAGCCTGGTGGTTGTTTAACAAAAACTTCTTCTTGGATATAGCCATTTAAGAATGCACTCTTAACATCCATTTGGAATAGTTTGATGTTATTATAACATGCAAAAGCTAATAAGAGGCGTATGGATTCTAATCTTGCTACGGGGGCAAATGTTTCATCATAATCAATACCCTCTTCTTGATTATATCCTTGAGCTACAAGTCTTGCCTTATTTCTTACTACAACCCCTTGTTCGTTCATTTTGTTCCTAAACACCCATTTAGTTCCAATGATTGATTTATCCTCGGGTTTAGGTACTAAATCCCACACATTGTTTCTTTCAAATTGGTTTAACTCTTCATGCATTGCATCTATCCAATATGTATCGTTTAAGGCATCATTCACATTCTTAGGTTCAATTTGGGATATAAGTGCATGCCAATGATCATATTCATTAGGATCTATTTGCCTACGTGTTCTAACCCCTTGATTTACATCTCCTATGATAAGTTCTTGAGGATGCTTTTGTTTATCTCTTATTTGCCACCAATTACTTGGTTGTGCATCTTCAATAGGTTCATGATGTTCAATAGGTTGGTTAGGCACATTTTCTTGTGTAGGGGGAGTTTGAACTTCATGTATTTCAAGAGTTTGATTTGGTGTTTCAACTTGATCATGTGTAGGTGGTAGGATAAGTTCATCTTCATCATGAAGTATTTGATCATTTGGTACATAGATTTCATGTTGATTACTTGTTCGGAGATATGCATTTTCATTGAACTTCACATGTATAGATTCAACTATCTTTCTTGTTTGTGCATTATAGCATCTATATGCTTTAGAGTTCATTGAATATCCCACAAATATATGTTCATCAGACTTAGGATCAAACTTATCTAAGTTATCTTTTGTGTTTAATACAAAGCATTTACAACCAAAGACTTTTAGATAGTTTACTTTTGGAAGTCGTCCATTTAAGATTTCATATGGTGTTTTGTTCAATTTCTTTCTTATTGATAGTCTGTTGATCATATAACTTGAAGTGTTTACTGCTTCAGCCCATAAGAATTTAGGTACTTTGTTTTCTACCATCATTGTTCTTGCTACTTCTTGAATAGTCCTATTCTTTCTTTCAACTACACCATTAAGTTGAGGAGTTCTTGGTGGGGAGAATTCATGTTTTATACCCTTTTCATTACAGAATTTGATTAATTCACTATCTTTAAACTCACCTCCTCTATCACTCCTTATCTTAATAACATGTGTTTCATGTTCATTTTCAAGTTGTCTAACTAGATTAGTTATAGATGATGCACTTTCATCTTTTGAAGCAAGAAACAATGTCCAAGTATATCTTGAGAAATCATCAACTATTACACATACATAATAACTTCCACCTAAGCTTCTTGTTCTACATGGACCAAATAAGTCTATATGCAAGAGTTCTAGTATTCTAGATGTTGTGAACTCAGTTTTAGGCTTAAGAGATTCTCTAACATGTTTGCCTTTGATACAAGATTCACATAGTTGAAAATCATCCAAGTTAAGTTTAGGCAAACCTTTAACAAGACTTTTTGCGTGTAGTTTTTCTAAAGTTGATATACCAATGTGTCCTAAACGTCTATGCCAAAGATTGGGATCAGATTCATGTGAAACAAGACATTTTGTGTTACTACTTAGCATATCATCCATGTTAAGCACATATATGTTTCCTTCACGTTTTCCTTTTAACACAACTTGATTGTTTTTATCCATTATCTTACAAGAGGTGGAGGAGAAGAGAACATTCAAGTTGTTGTCACATAGTTGGGAAACACTTAAAAGCTCAAAGGTTAAGTTACTTACAAGTAGGACGTTTTTGATCTCAAACTTGTTTGGATCACCAACCTTGCCTTTGCCAATTATTTGGCCTTGGTTGTTGTCTCCAAAGGTAACTTTGCCACCTTTTGCAACGTTTTTAAGTGTGCTAAACAAATGTTTGTTGCCCGTCATATGTCTTGAGCAACCACTATCAACTATCCAATTGGTTTTGTTCTTTTCATCTTCTTTGTTGTTATAACCAGCAACTTGTCTTTCTTTGATGTTATGTACCTACAAATGTAAATAACAACTTAGGTACCCTTTGATTTTGGGTCCTTTCAAGGTTAGACAAGTTAAGTTCATGTTAGTGTACCTTTAGGTACCCAAACTTGAACAACCTTTCTTGGTTTTGAAATGTTATAATCATGTTGCATATAATGAACAAATAGTGGATTTTGATACATAGAATATGATGGAAAAGGGGCTGCACGTTTATGACTAGATGGATAAGCATGATAAGTTCTATATGCATTTGAATGTTGCCTTGTATATGAGTTATATCTTGGCCGTGTATAAGCAAGGTGTTGTGTGTTTCTAGGCCGTGTGTTGTACATTGATTTAGGCCTAGAGTATGTCATGTTCTTCACATAAGCATGTTGTTGCATATAAGGCATAACTTGAGCAGATTGCATACTACTTTGTTTTGGCATTCTTGTATACATGTAAGCATGGTTTCTAGGTGTGTTTACCTTCCTATATGTTGATGCATTTTGCAATCTTTGTGATGAAGGTGGTGTGGGCAGAATAGGTTCATTTCTAGATGCTTTTGGCCTATTTTTCATGTTGGTTGAAGATGATACAAATGTTGTTTCCTTAGGTGTGTATTCAGCTTCTTTAACATATCCAAGACCTTGTTTGTCATTTCCATGCTTTTGAGATGCAATAAGAGTGTCTAACATGTTGGAACCATTCTTAAATTGTTCTAAAGATTTGTTCAAGTCTAGGTTGCATGCTTTTAATGATTCAAATTCAGTTTGTATTTCATGCAATTTAGACTTTAAAACATTGAATTCAACACATTGCACACATTGCACATTTTCATGTTTGTTCTTAAGTTCCTTAATCTGATTTTGCATTGAACTAATAGTGTTAGATGATTCAAGTTGAAGAACTTCTAGTTGAGAAGTTAGATTCAAGTTAGACGTCTCCAACTTGTTCTTCTCCTCAACTATTCTTTTCTTCTCCTTGGATAGCTTCTTATATCTATTATGCAACTTTTCTAATTCATCCAACAATTCATCTTGAGTAAAATCACATTCGGAATCAGAATCAAATGTTACCTCATTTGTAGACTTTGAAGCCAAACATGTTTGTGCAACTTCAGATTCCTCCTCGGATTCGGATGAAGATGTGTCATCCCAAGTGCTTGAACTTGCCTTGAGAGCTTTCTTCCTCCTTTGCATAGGTTCTACTCTAGTTTTTGTCCTTGTCTTGTCATCCATGTCACGGTTTTTGTTCTTGTTTGGACAATCATATGATATGTGTCCTTGTTTTCCACATTCATAACACTTAAGTTCTTTGTCATACCATTTACCATCTTGTTTGTTAGATTTCACATTGATAGGGGCGGCTGATTTTGCTTGTCTTTTAGTTGGTCTTTTCTTAAAAAACTTCCTTAAACGCCTAGCTAACAACATTATGTCTTCTTCATCACTTTCATCATCACTTTCATACTCGGCTTGATTAGATGATTCGGGTTCATTTGTTACAAATGCAAGTGATTTATGTTGGACCTGTATAGCACCACTAGAGGGGGGGGTGAATAGTGGATTAGCGGAAATTACACTATAATTACCTTCAAAAATTGTTTGAAGACCCCTTTGCCTCTTTAACCTCAGGTTCTGAAAATTCCAAAAACAGTTCACTGTTTTGGACGTTTTGGTTGAACCACTTATACACCTGAGAATGCTCTCAAACTTGGCAGTGATCAAGTTTAGTATGTTTATGATATGTCATAAAAATTTCAGCCAATTTCAAGCAAGTTAGCACGTTCAAATAAACAAGAAAAGTAAAGTGTGCAATTCTGGCAGTTTCAGTCAGAATGTTTGCTTAACTTCAAACGCTTATATCTCAAAATCTACCCGTGCTATTTTGATGATTCTTATGTCAAATTAAACCTTAAGATGTCTAGTTTAATTTGATATAAGGCTCACTCCAAGATTCAAAGGATAGCCTATTCAAATTGAACAAGTTTGCACACTGGTCAGAATTGTTCACAGAATGTAGCAACAATTTTGTGAAGATGATTTGAATATGCTACACACCTTAGAATTTAGTGATTCTTGCGGCTAATGAAAGCTAACACATTGAAGTATAATATATCCAAAATTCATGCAATTCTAAGATTGTTTGCTTGTTCAATTATACGTGCCAAGTTGATGCAATTTTCAGCCAGAAAACAGTAAGTGCAGGAAATAAGTAGAGAACACAAGGAATTATCCTGGTTCGGTCAATGTGACCTACTCCAGTCCCAAGAGACACCTTCTCTTGGATTTCACTAAACACCAAACACCAAAGTCACCTTACAAAGCCAAAGGAAGAAGCTTTTCACCAACTTCTTCAAGAGGCTTCACCAAAACACCTAGTTTGTATCACCTTTGCACCTTTGCACCTTTTCACCTTTTGCTCACCTCTAAGGAGTAAGCTTTATACACCAGCTTCTCCTTCACAAATATGTCGTATACAGGTGTTGAAAATGACAAGAATTGAAGAACTATACAATCATAAAGCTTTCAACAAATGTGTTCTTCAATATAGAAGAGAAGAAGAAAATAATGGAGACAAAGAGCTAATGTCTTGCTTTGCTTTCTTTGCTTTCGTTGGTGTGCTCTTTCTCTTCACCCTTTGGAGCTATTTATAGCCAAGAGATCAGCCTTTAGGCTCCTCAATATAGCCGTTTGGAATGGTTGAAGAATGAGAGATTTTAGCACCTTTTTAGCTACTAAAATTCAGCATTTGATTTGAACTAGTCTTCAACCGAGAGTCTTTCCTTCATCTTATCCAAATATAGCCGTTGACATAAGATGAAAAATGCCTTCATTTGAACGTTGGAATGTAGAGAAAATTTAGCTAAGCCTTTGAACTTGACTTGGTCTTCAATACTTTATCAAATGGCCGTTTGAATGTAGATAACATATAGAGAAAATTCAGCTTGACTTGGTCTTCAAATATAGCCGTTTGCTATCTTCAAACCTACTACATTGTAGGACTTGTTTTTGTCACTCATCATAATCTGAATTTTGAACATATATCACACGAGATTTTCCTCCATTTTTGAGTCAAGATAGCCGTTGAAACAACTCACAAAATGTAGAAGAATGATCACTTAAAATCATCACCAAAATAGGATGTAATTCAACTTGCCTTGACTTGTTCAAAATCTGAAAATTTGAACATGATATATGCGCCAACATCCTTCAATATACGTGTGATACATAGCCATTTATGTCTTCAACATGTAGCATAGAATACCATATGAAGAATGCCAAGAATTCCAAGAAAACCATAGATGATGATAACCATAACATAAGAATTCCAATAGATAGCATGCTGCCCGTTTCCATAAAAATAGGGCACGTACCATATGTGACATAAACACATATAAACATCATATAAGCAATATATAGTATGTTGGAAGATCCGTTGGCAAGTGAAATGACCAGAATACCCTTCAGCACAAAAATAGGAACTTTGTCCTAGGATGAACCTAGACATGGTGCTGCTCCAGATTCATTCGTTGCCATGATGTGACATGACTTATAAATGTGTCAAATGATCATATAAGTCAGTTGGAAGAAGACCAAATAAGAATGAGAAGTCCAAATGGTGAAATTACCAAAATAGCCCTTATATAGGTCAATAAGCTTCCCACCGGGTCAACTCAGTTTTTACTCGTGTCAAGCATGCTCTTCCTCAGCCAATTAGATTCTAAATTGAATAAGGATCAAGTGGGCTTTTGAATGACTCAATTTGGAGTTCATTTGCCCAAGATATGAACCAAAACCTGCAATAGAACACTAAACCGAACAATTTGCCTTATATTGTAAGTCATGTGACTTCAAGGCTTGGTTAGTTCATATAATAAACATGTATTGGCATATATATCTTCTAAGATCAGTTTGAACATGTCTTGATTAAGATATGTGATTGAATTGGCCAAGTTCAATCTCATGATCTTACTCAAACTTGTTCAATCTTGATTCAATCAAACAATTTCACATTAGCTCATAAGTTCATAAGTTCATGCCTTGCCAAAACAATTTCTCATTTAAACGTTACACATACATGCTCACATATGCATTTTCCAATCATTCAAACATGATATATCTATTTGCAATCATCACAACAATTACACATATGCACACATATACATTTTGCACAACAATTACACATATGCTCACATATACATTTTGCAATCACTCAAACATAATATATCACAACAATCTCCCCCTTTTGATGATTTGCAAAATTACCCCACATATGTGTATATTAAGCATTTAAATCAAGTGTGCATCTAAATCAAGTGTAATCTGTGTAATCAAGTAAGCATCTAAATCAAGTGTAATCTGCTCCCCCTTAATGTGCTATCTCCCCCTTAACATGATATCTCACATCTTCTTATATCTTCCCCTTAACATGATATATATACACATTTATATACACATTTATTTCTCCCCCTTAATTTTGTAAATTATGCAAAAGACAGTGTAGTAGTCAGGTGTAAGCAATTAATCCAAGTCTTGCACGTAAAGTCTCAAAGATAGCTTGATTAAGGGGTTTAGTGAATATGTCAGCTACTTGTTGATCAGTTCTAACGTGTTCAATGTGTATATGTCCAAGATTAACATGATCACGGAGAAAATGATAACGTACTTCTATATGTTTTGCCTTAGAGTGTAGTACAGGGTTTTTAGACAAATTTATAGCACTTGTACTATCACAATAGATGGGGATATTATTTACTTGTATTTCAAAGTCTGAAAGTTGTTGTTTAATCCATAAGAGTTGAGTACAACATAGACTTAAAGCCATATATTCCGCTTCAGTAGTAGAAAGTGCAACACTAGATTGTTTCTTTGAAAACCAAGATATTAGTGAGTTTCCTAGAAATTGACATGTTCCACTAGTGCTCTTTCTATCTACTCTACATCCACCATAATCTGCATCTGAATATGCATGTAGACTTAGACTAGATTGTCTATCATACCATAAGCCTAATGTTGGTGTATGTTGAAGATATCTAAATATTCTTTTTACAGCTTTAAAGTGTGACAACTTAGGCATACTTTGAAATCTCGCACACATACATACTGCAAACATAATATCTGGTCTACTAGCAGTTAGATATAGCAATGAACCAATCATAGACCTATATAGTTTTTCATCAAATGCAACACCATTTTCATCTTTGTCTAATTTTGTTGAAGTACACATTGGTGTTGGAGATGGTTTCAAGTTTTCAAAATTGAATTTCTTTATCATATCTCTTATGTATTTAGCTTGATTGATATGTATACCATCTGATGTTTGTTTTATTTGCAAGCCTAAGAAGTAATTTAATTCACCAACCATGGACATTTCAAACTCAGACTTCATACAATCTTCAAAGTCTTTTACTAAGTTAGGATTAGTTGAACCAAAGATTATGTCATCTACATATATTTGTATTACAAGTAAATCTTTGTCTTTCTTTTTCAAGAATAAGGTACTATCTATGGTTCCTCTTTGAAAGTTGTTACTTAGTAAAAAGTTGGCAAATCTTTCATACCATGCACGGGGGGCTTGCTTCAAACCATATAAGGCTTTCTTAAGTTTATATACATGATTAGGGTTCTTTGGATCTTCAAAGCCTGGTGGTTGTTTAACAAAAACTTCTTCTTGAATATAGCCATTTAAGAATGCACTCTTAACATCCATTTGGAATAGTTTGATGTTATTATAACATGCAAAAGCTAATAAGAGGCGTATGGATTCTAATCTTGCTACGGGGGCAAATGTCTCATCGTAATCAATACCCTCTTCTTGATTATATCCTTGAGCTACAAGTCTTGCCTTATTTCTTACTACAACTCCTTGTTCATTCATTTTGTTCCTAAACACCCATTTAGTTCCAATGATTGATTTATCCTCGGGTTTAGGTACTAAATCCCACACATTGTTTCTTTCAAATTGGTTTAACTCTTCATGCATTGCATCTATCCAATATGTATCGTTTAAGGCATCATTCACATTCTTAGGTTCAATTTGGGATATAAGTGCATGCCATTGATCATATTCATTAGGATCTATTTGCCTACGTGTTCTAACCCCTTGATTTACATCTCCTATGATAAGTTCTTGAGGATGCTTTTGTTTATCTCTTATTTGCCACCAATTACTTGGTTGTGCATCTTCAATATGTTCATGATGTTCAATAGGTTGGTTAGGCACATTTTCTTCATTACGTTCTTGTGTAGGGGGAGTTTGAACTTCATGCATTTCAAGAGTTTGATTTGGTGTATCAATTTGATCATTTGTAGGTGGTAGGATAAGTTCATCTTCATCATGAAGTATTTGATCATTTGGTACATAGATTTCATGTTGATTACTTGTTTGAAGATATGCATTTTCATTGAACTTCACATGTATAGATTCAACTATCTTTCTTGTTTGTGCATTATAACATCTATATGCTTTAGAGTTCATTGAATATCCCACAAATATATGTTCATCAGACTTAGGATTAAACTTATCTAAGTTATCTTTTGTGTTCAAAACAAAGCATTTACAACCAAAGACTTTTAGATAGTTTACTTTTGGGAGTCGTCCATTTAAGATTTCATATGGTGTTTTGTTCAATTTCTTTCTTATTGATAGTCTGTTGATCATATAACTTGAAGTGTTTACTGCTTCAGCCCATAAGAATTTAGGTACTTTGTTTTCTACCATCATTGTTCTTGCTACTTCTTGAATAGTCCTATTCTTTCTTTCAACTACACCATTAAGTTGAGGAGTTCTTGGTGGGGAGAATTCATGTTTTATACCCTTTTCATTACAGAATTTGATTAATTCACTATTTTTAAACTCACCACCTCTATCACTCCTTATCTTAATAACATGTGTTTCATGTTCATTTTCAAGTTGTCTAACTAGATTAGTTATAGATGATGCACTTTCATCTTTTGAAGCAAGAAACAATGTCCAAGTATATCTTGAGAAATCATCAACTATTACACATACATAATAACTTCCACCTAAGCTTCTTGTTCTACATGGACCAAATAAGTCTATATGCAAGAGTTCTAGAATTTTTGACGTTGTGAACTCGGTTTTAGGCTTAAGGGATTCTCTAACATGTTTGCCTTTGATACAAGATTCACATAGTTGAAAATCATCCAAGTTAAGCTTAGGCAATCCTTTAACAAGACTTTTAGCATGTAATTTTTCTAAGGTTGATATACCAATATGTCCTAAACGTCTATGCCAAAGATTGGGATCAGATTCATGTGAAACAAGACATTTTGTGTTACTACTTAGCATATCATCCATGTTAAGCACATATATGTTTCCTTCACGTTTTCCTTTTAACACAACTTGATTGTTTTTATCCATTATCTTACAAGAGGTGGAGGAGAAGAGAACATTCAAGTTGTTGTCACATAGTTGAGAAACACTTAAGAGCTCAAAGGTTAAGTTACTTACAAGTAGGACGTTTTTGATCTCAAACTTGTTTGGATCCCCAACCTTGCCTTTGCCAATTATTTGGCCTTGGTTGTTGTCTCCAAAAGTGACTTTGCCACCTTTTGCAACGTTTTTAAGTGTGCTAAACAAATTTTTGTTGCCCGTCATATGTCTTGAGCAACCACTATCAACTATCCAATTGGTTTTGTTCTTTTCATCTTCTTTGTTGTTATAACCAGCAACTTGTCTTTCTTTGATGTTATGTACCTACAAATGTAAATAACAACTTAGGTACCCTTTGATTTTGGGTCCTTTCAAGGTTAGACAAGTTAAGTTCATGTTAGTGTACCTTTAGGTACCCAAACTTGAACAACCTTTCTTGGTTTTGAAATGTTATAACCATGTTGCATATAATGAACAAATAGTGGATTTTGATACATAGAATATGATTGAAAAGGGGCTGCACGTTTATGACTAGTTGGATAAGCATGATAAGTTCTATATGCATTTGAATGTTGCCATGTATATGAGTTATGTCTTGGCCGTGAGTAAGCATTGAATTTAGGCCGTGTATAAGCAAGATGTTGTGTGTGTCTAGGCCGTGTATTGTACATTGATTTAGGCCTAGAGAATGTCATGTTCTTCACATAAGCATGTTGTTGCATATAAGGCATAACTTGAGCAGATTTCATACTTCTATGTTTAGGCATTCTTGTATACATGTAAGCATGGTTTCTAGGTGTGTTTACCTTCCTATATGTTGATGCATTTTGCAATCTTTGTGATGAAGGTGGTGTGGGCAGAATAGGTTCATTTCTAGATGCTTTTGGCCTATATTTCATGTTGGTTGAAGATGATACAAATGTTGTTTCCTTAGGTGTGTGTTCAGCTTCTTCAACATATCCAAGACCTTGTTTGTCATTTCCATGCTTTTGAGATGCAATAAGAGTGTCTAACATGTTGGAACCATTCTTAAATTGTTCTAAGGATTTGTTCAAGTCTAGGTTGCATGCTTTTAATGATTCAAATTCAGTTTGTATTTCATGTAATTTGGACTTTAAAACGTTGAAATCAACACATTGCACACATTGCACATTTTCATGTTTGTTCTTAAGTTCCTTAATCTGATTTTGCAATGAAACAATAGTGTTAGATGATTCAAGTTGAAGAACTTCTAGTTGAGAAGTTAGATTCAAGTTAGACGTCTCCAACTTGTTCTTCTCCTCAACTATTCTTTTCTTCTCCTTGGATAACTTCTTATATCTATCATACAACTTTTCTAATTCATCCAACAATTCATCTTGAGTAAAATCACATTCAGAATCAGAATCAAATGTTACCTCATTTGTAGACTTTGAAGCCAAACATGTTTGTGCAACTTCAGGTTCCTCCTCGGATTCGGATGAAGATGTGTCATCCCAAGTGCTTGAACTTACCTTGAGAGCTTTCTTCCTCCTTTGCATAGGTTCTACTCTAGTTTTTGTCCTTGTCCTTTCATCCATGTCACGGTTTTTGTTCTTGTTTGGACAATCATATGAGATGTGTCCTTGTTTGCCACATTCATAACACTTGAGTTCTTTATCATACCATTTACCATCTTGTTTGTTAGATTTCACATTGATAGGAGCGGCTGATTTTGCTTGTCTTTTAGTTGGTCTTTTGAACAACTTCCTTAAACGTCTAGCTAGCAACATTATGTCTTCTTCATCACTTTCATCATCACTTTCATACTCGGCTTGATTAGATGATTCGGGTTCATTTGTTACAAATGCAAGTGATTTAGACTTGTTACTAGTTTCAGCCTTTCTTATATTCAACTTGTTTTCATAAACTTTCAAAGAGCCTATCAATTCATCAAGTTTTATTTTAGAAAGATCTTTGCTTTCTTCAATGGCACTAACTTTTGCATCCCATTCACTTGGCAAACTTCTCAAACTTTTTGCACTTTTTCTTTCATCAAAAACGTTTTACCAAGGGATTCAAGTGAGTTGTATAAGTTTGTAAGCCTTAAATCCATATCAACAATTGATTCATTAGGCAATAAATGAAATGATTCAAGTGTAGTCATTAACATGTTAATCTTTGATTCCTTTACTTGATTAGTTCCTTCATGCTTCATTTCAAGACACTTCCACATATCCTTTGCACTTGAACAAGAAGAGACATAGGCAGATTCACTCCTACTTAAACCATTCAACAATAATTGCATTGCTTTAGCATTAAGACTCATTTTCTTTTTATCTTCATCACTCCAATCTTTTCTATATTTCTCAACTTCTTGTGATAAGCCATCAATTATAACATGCTTAGTAGGCACATAAGGTCCATCTTCAATAATGGACCACAAATCTATGTCAATAGCCATTAAGAACAATTTCATCCTTAGTTTCCAA
Organism: Eustoma russellianum; assembly: GCA_036186865.1. NCBI lineage: Eukaryota > Viridiplantae > Streptophyta > Magnoliopsida > Gentianales > Gentianaceae > Eustoma > Eustoma russellianum. Next base: position 16,211,705 of record AP025055.1, read on the forward strand.
TGACTAAAGTTTTCTCCATCAAAAAGAGGTGGTCTTTGTGTGGACATGCCTTCTAATTCTATTTTCATGTGTGACTTAGACATGCTTCTTAGTGTGTGAGAAAACGTTTAAAACACTTATAAGAAGGAAAGAAAGTGTCACCTTGTTGTAGATACCAAATATGAAGAATAAAAGAGAACCAGAAAATTTCCAGCAACTTTGCAACTTGGACTGTTTTCAGCTCAAATAAGAATATGGTGCTCAACCTTTCTCTGATACCACTTGTTGGACCTGTATAGCACCACTAGAGGGGGGGGTGAATAGTGGATTAGCGGAAATTACACTATAATTACCTTCAAAAATTGTTTGAAGACCCCTTTGCCTCTTTAACCTCAGGTTCTGAAAATTCCAAAAACAGTTCACTGTTTTGGACGTTTTGGTTGAACCACTTATACACCTGAGAATGCTCTCAAACTTGGCAGTGATCAAGTTTAGTATGTTTATGATATGTCATAAAAATTTCAGCCAATTTCAAGCAAGTTAGCACGTTCAAATAAACAAGAAAGTAAAGTGTGCAATTCTGGCAGTTTCAGTCAGAATGTTTGCTTAACTTCAAACGCTTATATCTCAAAATCTACCCGTGCTATTTTGATGATTCTTATGTCAAATTAAACCTTAAGATGTCTAGTTTAATTTGATATAAGGCTCACTCCAAGATTCAAAGGATAGCCTATTCAAATTGAACAAGTTTGCACACTGGTCAGAATTGTTCACAGAATGTAGCAACAATTTTGTGAAGATGATTTGAATATGCTACACACCTTAGAATTTAGTGATTCTTGCGGCTAATGAAAGCTAACACATTGAAGTATAATATATCCAAAATTCATGCAATTCTAAGATTGTTTGCTTGTTCAATTATACGTGCCAAGTTGATGCAATTTTCAGCCAGAAAACAGTAAGTGCAGGAAATAAGTAGAGAACACAAGGAATTATCCTGGTTCGGTCAATGTGACCTACTCCAGTCCCAAGAGACACCTTCTCTTGGATTTCACTAAACACCAAACACCAAAGTCACCTTACAAAGCCAAAGGAAGAAGCTTTTCACCAACTTCTTCAAGAGGCTTCACCAAAACACCTAGTTTGTATCACCTTTGCACCTTTGCACCTTTTCACCTTTTGCTCACCTCTAAGGAGTAAGCTTTATACACCAGCTTCTCCTTCACAAATATGTCGTATACAGGTGTTGAAAATGACAAGAATTGAAGAACTATACAATCATAAAGCTTTCAACAAATGTGTTCTTCAATATAGAAGAGAAGAAGAAAATAATGGAGACAAAGAGCTAATGTCTTGCTTTGCTTTCTTTGCTTTCGTTGGTGTGCTCTTTCTCTTCACCCTTTGGAGCTATTTATAGCCAAGAGATCAGCCTTTAGGCTCCTCAATATAGCCGTTTGGAATGGTTGAAGAATGAGAGATTTTAGCACCTTTTTAGCTACTAAAATTCAGCATTTGATTTGAACTAGTCTTCAACCGAGAGTCTTTCCTTCATCTTATCCAAATATAGCCGTTGACATAAGATGAAAAATGCCTTCATTTGAACGTTGGAATGTAGAGAAAATTTAGCTAAGCCTTTGAACTTGACTTGGTCTTCAATACTTTATCAAATGGCCGTTTGAATGTAGATAACATATAGAGAAAATTCAGCTTGACTTGGTCTTCAAATATAGCCGTTTGCTATCTTCAAACCTACTACATTGTAGGACTTGTTTTTGTCACTCATCATAATCTGAATTTTGAACATATATCACACGAGATTTTCCTCCATTTTTGAGTCAAGATAGCCGTTGAAACAACTCACAAAATGTAGAAGAATGATCACTTAAAATCATCACCAAAATAGGATGTAATTCAACTTGCCTTGACTTGTTCAAAATCTGAAAATTTGAACATGATATATGCGCCAACATCCTTCAATATACGTGTGATACATAGCCATTTATGTCTTCAACATGTAGCATAGAATACCATATGAAGAATGCCAAGAATTCCAAGAAAACCATAGATGATGATAACCATAACATAAGAATTCCAATAGATAGCATGCTGCCCGTTTCCATAAAAATAGGGCACGTACCATATGTGACATAAACACATATAAACATCATATAAGCAATATATAGTATGTTGGAAGATCCGTTGGCAAGTGAAATGACCAGAATACCCTTCAGCACAAAAATAGGAACTTTGTCCTAGGATGAACCTAGACATGGTGCTGCTCCAGATTCATTCGTTGCCATGATGTGACATGACTTATAAATGTGTCAAATGATCATATAAGTCAGTTGGAAGAAGACCAAATAAGAATGAGAAGTCCAAATGGTGAAATTACCAAAATAGCCCTTATATAGGTCAATAAGCTTCCCACCGGGTCAACTCAGTTTTTACTCGTGTCAAGCATGCTCTTCCTCAGCCAATTAGATTCTAAATTGAATAAGGATCAAGTGGGCTTTTGAATGACTCAATTTGGAGTTCATTTGCCCAAGATATGAACCAAAACCTGCAATAGAACACTAAACCGAACAATTTGCCTTATATTGTAAGTCATGTGACTTCAAGGCTTGGTTAGTTCATATAATAAACATGTATTGGCATATATATCTTCTAAGATCAGTTTGAACATGTCTTGATTAAGATATGTGATTGAATTGGCCAAGTTCAATCTCATGATCTTACTCAAACTTGTTCAATCTTGATTCAATCAAACAATTTCACATTAGCTCATAAGTTCATAAGTTCATGCCTTGCCAAAACAATTTCTCATTTAAACGTTACACATACATGCTCACATATGCATTTTCCAATCATTCAAACATGATATATCTATTTGCAATCATCACAACAATTACACATATGCACACATATACATTTTGCACAACAATTACACATATGCTCACATATACATTTTGCAATCACTCAAACATAATATATCACAACAATTTAGACTTGTTACTAGTTTCAGCCTTTCTTATATTCAACTTGTTTTCATAAACTTTTAAAGAACCTATCAATTCATCAAGTTTTATTGAGAAAGATCTTTGCTTTCTTCAATGGCACTAACTTTGGCATCCCATTCACTTGGCAAACTTCTCAAAACTTTTTGCACTTTTTCTTTCATCAAAAACGTTTTACCAAGGGATTCAAGCGAGTTGTATAAGTTTGTAAGCCTTAAATCCATATCAACAATTGATTCATTAGGCAGTAAATGAAATGATTCAAGTGTAGTCATTAACATGTTAATCTTTGATTCCTTTACTTGATTAGTTCCTTCATGCTTCATTTCAAGACATTTCCACATATCCTTTGCACTTGAACATGAAGAGACATAGGCAGATTCACTCCTACTTAAACCATTTAACAACAATTGCATTGCTTTAGCATTAAGACTCATTTTCTTTTTATCTTCATCACTCCAATCTTTTCTATATTTCTCAACTACTTGTGATAAGCCTTCAATTATAACATGCTTAGTAGGCACATAAGGTCCATCTTCAATGATAGACCACAAGTCTATGTCAATAGCCATTAAGAACAATTTCATCCTAAGTTTCCAATGACTAAAGTTTTCTCCATCAAAAAGAGGTGGTCTTTGTGTGGACATGCCTTCTAATTCTATTTTCATGTGTGACTTAGACATGCTTCTTAGTGTGTGAGAAAACGTTTAAAAACACTTATAAGAAGGAAAGAAAGTGTCACCTTGTTGTAGATACTAAATATGAAGAATATAAGACAACCAGAGAATTTCCAGCAACTTTGCAAACTTGGAGTGTAAACTGTTTTCAGCTTCAAATAAGAATATGGTGCTCAACCTTGCTCTGATACCACTTGTTGGACCTGTATAGCACCACTAGAGGGGGGGTGAATAGTGGATTAGCGGAAATTACACTATAATTACCTTCAAAAATTGTTTGAAGACCCCTTTGCCTCTTTAACCTCAGGTTCTGAAAATTCCAGAAACAGTTCACCGTTTTGAGTGCTTTGGTTGAACCACTTATACACCTGTTCAAGCTCTCAAACTTGGCAGAGATCAAGTTTAGAATGTATATAGTATGTCATAAAAATTTCAGACAATTCTAAACAAGTTAGCACGTTCAAATAAACAAGATAAGAAAAGTGTGCAGTTCTGGCAGTTTCAGGCAGAATGTTTGTTCAACTTCAAACGCTTATATCTCAAAATCTACCCGTGCTATTTTGATGATTCTTATGTCAAATTAAACCTTAAGATGTCTAGTTTAATTTGATATAAGGCTCACTCCAAGATTCAAAGGATAGCCTATTCAAATTGAACAAGTTTTGCACACTGGTCAGAACTGTTCACAGAATGTAGCAACAATTTTGTGAAGACGATTTGAATGGGCTAAACACCTTAGAATTTAGTGATTCTTGCGGCTAATGAAGCTAACACATTGAAGTATAATATATCCAAAATTCATGCAATTCTAAGGACGTTTGCTTGTTCAATTATACGTGCCAAGTGAGTGTAATTCGCAGCCAGAAAACAGTAAGTGCAGGAAATAAGTAAAGAACACAAGGAATTATCCTGGTTCGGTCAATGTGACCTACTCCAGTCCCAAGAGACACCTTCTCTTGGATTTCACTAAACACCAAACACAAATGTCACCTTACAAAGTCAAAGGAAGAAGCTTTTCACCAACTTCTTCAAGAGACTTCACCAAAACAAACAGCACCTAGTTTGTTTCACCTTTGCACCTTTGCACCTTTTGATCTTTTGCTCACCTCTAAGGAGTAAGCTTTATACACCAGCTTCTCCTTTACAATATCACGTTTGAAAGGTGTTGAAAATGACAAGAATTGAAGAACTATACAATCATAAAGCTTGCTACAAATGTGTTCTTCAATAGAGAAGAGAAGAAGAGAAGAATGAAGACAAAGAGCTAATTGTCTTGCTTGCTTTCTTTGCTTTCGTTGGTGTGCCATTCTTCTTCAACCTTGGGAGCTATTTATAGCCAAGAGATCAGCCTAAAGGCTCCTCAATATAGCCGTTTGAAGTGTGGATAAAAGGAGAAAATTCAGCACCTTTTTAGCTATTCAAATTCAGCATTTGACTTGAGCTTTGAACTAGTCTTCAACCGAGAGTCTTTCCTTCATCTTATCCAAATATAGCCGTTGACATAAGATGAAAAATGCCTTCATTTGAACGTTGGAATGTAGAGAAAATTTAGCTAAGCCTTTGAACTTGACTTGGTCTTCAATACTTTATCAAATGGCCGTTTGAATGTAGATAACATATAGAGAAAATTCAGCTTGACTTGGTCTTCAAATATCCGTTGCATATCCTTCTTGGTTGAGAGACTTTTGCTTCAAATTTGCTACATTGTAGGACTTGTTTTTGTCACTCATCATAATCTGAATTTTGAACATATATCACACGAGATTTTCCTCCATTTTTGAGTCAAGATAGCCGTTGAAACAACTCACAAAATGTAGAAGAATGATCACTTAAAATCATCACCAAAATAGGATGTAATTCAACTTGCCTTGACTTGTTCAAAATCTGAAAATTTGAACATGATATATGCGCCAACATCCTTCAATATACGTGTGATACATAGCCATTTATGTCTTCAACATGTAGCATAGAATACCATATGAAGAATGCCAAGAATTCCAAGAAAACCATATGTGTGATAACCATGATATAAGAATTCCAATTGATAGACCATGCTGCCCGTTTCCATAAAATAGGGCACGTACCATATGTGACACAAACACATATAACCATCATATAAACAATATATAACATGTTGGAAGATCCATTGACAAGTGAAATGACCAGAATACCCCTTAGCATAAAAATAGGAACTTTGTCCTAGGATGAACCTAGACATGGTGCTGCTCCAGATTCATTCTTTGCCATGATGTGACATGACTTATAAATGTGTCAAATGATCATATAAATCCGTTGGAAGAAGACCAAATAAGAATGAGAAGTCCAAATGATGAAATTACCAAAATAACCCTTATATAGATCAATAAGCTTCTCACCGGGTCAATTCAGTTTTAACCGTGCCAAGCATGCTCTTCCTCAGCCAATTAGATTCTAAATTGAATAAGGATCATGTGGGCTTTTGAATGACTCAATTTGGAGTTCATTTGCCCAAGATATGAACCAAAACCTGCAATAGAACACTAAACCGAACAATTTGCCTTATATTGTAAGTCATGTGACTTCAAGGCTTGGTTAGTTCATATAATAAACATGTATTGGCATATATATCTTCTAAGATCAGTTTGAGCATGTCTTGATTAAGATATGTGATTGAATTGGCCAAGTTCAATCTCATGATCTTAATCAAACTTGTTCAATCTTGACTCATTCAAGCAATTTCACATTTAGCTCATAAGTTCATAAGTTCATGCCTTGCCAAAACAATTTCTCATTTAAACGTTACACATACATGCTCACATATGCATTTTCCAATCATTCAAACATGATATATCTATTTGCAATCATCACAACAATTACACATATGCACACATATACATTTTGCACAACAATTACACATATGCTCACATATACATTTTGCAATCACTCAAACATAATATATCACAACACAAACTTGGTTTTGAATGCAGTCTTTCTATTTCCCACCGAGCCACCATCCGAATTACCACCTATTAGAGGAATAGAACACCAAATCGACTTTGTCCCAAGAGCCGTGTTACCAAATCGCTCAGCCTATCGAGCCAATCCCGAAGAAACCAAGGAAATCCAAAGGCAAGTAGAGGATCTCCTAGCGAGTGGGCAAGTCTGAGAGAGCCTAAGCCCATCAGTTGTCCCTGTCATTTTAGTACCCAAAAAGGATAGAACTTGGAGAATGTGTACTGATTGCCATGCCATAAACAAAATTGCCTTCAAGTATAAGTACCACATACCTAGGCTGGATGATATGTTGGATATGTTGCACGGATCTAAATTCTTCACCAAAATCGACCTTAAGAAGGGGTACTTCCAAGTACGAATTAGAGAAGGGTTGAATTCAAGTTAAGTTTGAACTTGAGTGCACTTTGAATTTGGTTGTTGAGCCCCTTCCAAACTCCTTCCAGCCGTGTTCAAGGTATCCAAGAGGTGTCTTGAAACCTGATTTGATAAAAATAATATGGCTGGGGTTGATTCACGAGATGGTTGATGTTTGAATTCAAATTGGGTTTGAATTTGAATTCAAACTTGGATTCAATTTGAATTAGAATCTATCCTTCTTTTATCCTCCAAGATGGCGTGTTCATGGCGGGAAAAATAGGATGAAATCTTTTTGAAATTTAAGTCTCCAATTGGTTGAAACTTGAATTCAAATCATGGTTGAATTTAAATTCAAGTTTATCCTCAAGTTCAAATTCAAGTAGAACTTCATCCTTGCATTCAAAGTGGCCGGCCCTTTTGTGATCTTTGGAGATGATTTTGATTTCAATTTTGACAAGGAATTCCATCTTGGACAATTTGAAGTTGTCTTTGTGAAGACAAACATTCTTTTCAAGACAACATTCCTTTTGTCTCCTTCTTTTGTAACACACACCTACAATACTCTTTTTGGGCCTCCATTTTATTTGGATCTTCCATGTACCTAATTTACCTACAAGGAAAACACATAAAACAAAGATCACAAGAAACAAGATAAAATTCAAAAATAAGGAACGCACACACGCACATGCATAAATGCCCAAAGGGTGGGTTCAATGAAATGAACCCATGGAACCTTAGGTTCATCTTGAACATGCTTATACAAGAAGGTTCCAACTTGATGACAAAGTTCTCTTGCCCTCCTTCTTGTCATAGGGCCCTTGACCTCTTGATGGGATCCTTGATCCTCATCAGACCCTTGATCCTCATCATGGGGTTGTATTTTTTTAGTCCGATTTCTATATAGATTTGTCCACCAATTTAAAGCATATCCTGAAAACTCAATGGACATGTACCTCACCTTTTGCAAGCCCGTATAATTACTACATGAGAATATTAAATCAACTTTCATTTCCCACTCTAAGTATTCTTCGGCGTTATTTTTTTCGTAAAACATTGGAATGATGATTTTAGTTTTTAAGTAATTGTCGTCTTAGGGATAAAGGTGATGTGACGTCTTTGATAACCATGGAGAGGGTAGTCATCATAATCATTTTCATTTTTTTCAAATGGATTATATAGTCATCATTATGCCTTCTCTATGGATTTCTTCGCGGGGGTGGTTGAGGTACACACCTCACGGCTCAAAGGTAGGTTAACGTTGACTTTCTGCCTCGGGTTCTTCTTGTGTGGGCCTTCTTGCTTGATGTAGAGGGGCTGTCCTACTTGTTCCTAGGCCTTCACTTTTATTTCAACCTTTCATGGAGGTCATCTAGGTTGGGTCTGTGCATCGTTTGATTATTCAGGACGGTTTGTAACACTTGAGTAACTTGTTCCAGAGTAGCTTTGGGTCTTTCCACTTCCTGTAATTTGCTTGCTGAATCTTGACTTGTAGACTCCATAAAATCAAAAACAACAAAGAAAACAATATACTAAAAGCAAGGAATCCGAATGGGTAAATGAAAACAGAAATCTGTGTACCCTTCTAACTTTCTTTTCACTCTCTTACCACCTTGCTTCTTGACCAATCTGAGGCTAATAAAGGTCAAAGAGAGCAATAAAGATAGGTGACTGTGAAGTCTTCCACAATAAACCCAATGTTGCACTCTTGTGCACAACTTTGCTACAAACTTGTTCAAACTGTTTTCCAACTCTTGCTAAACTCAACCCAGCTGTTTTTACCTTGTCGTCCAAATAAAGGCAAAAACAAGTCCAAACAGTAGCAAAATCGTTGGGCAAGTGAAGGGACAAGCAGCTCACAAAATCGACAGAAGCGACACCAAAACAGTTCGGTTTCTTCTCAACTTTTTTCTGGACCAAATAAAGACTTTCCATCACCTAAATGACCCTAAAAAAGTTGGGAAAATGTCTCCAAAAAGTTTCAAAGTCAGCAAATTTTGGTAGGTAATCAAACGGGTTCCAAAACTCATAATTTGCACCAAAAAGGATACCAAATCACACCAAATTGGACTCAAACGAGTGGCACACCAACTTGAACAACTCAACTATGGTTCAAAGAAGAAATGAGACCAAAATGATATCAAATGCTGAATCAAAGAAAGACTAGGGGTCGCCGTCGGCAATCTTTAGTCAATTTTGATCCTATACACTTCTAATCACAATATGGCTCAATGCATGCGAAAATCAAGTATTCAAGTATGTAATCAAAGTATGAGGGTAAGTATATAGTATGGAAAAGGTAGGGTAAGTGCAGAATCTTCAAGATTTTGCAAAGGTACACAAAATGATTAAAATGGCACAACTAAGAAAGCAACGTTTCCCCCTTTTTCTTTTGCTCTTTTTCTTTGATTTTCCTTGATATTTTTCTTCTTTTTCTTGCTGTTTTCAGTATGTGCAAGGATTGGATCTTTTACTAGGGATAAAATCGTAATTTTACACTTTTGCCCTCAAATTTTTTTGTTTTTGGACCGAGTGTGCAACTGTCCGTAAATTTCAATATGGCACCTTTAATTTGTGGTAGCGTGACCTTGGAAATGAGGGGAAATTGCTGTTGTATAGAATTTGGATTAGGGTTAGGGTTTCTCGATTTGAATGATTTGGGGCTTTTGGATTCTGATTGGACTCGGTTCAATTGGCTTGGGGGTTTTGTTTAAGGGGTTAATTGGGATATAGAGGTCTTATTTAGGGTATAACTTGGGTCGATTTTGGCTTGGTTTTGGCAATGGCCCGGTTAGGGCTTAATTTAGGGATTTTTGGTTCAAACGGATTGGGGTTTTGCAATCTGATTTTTGTTTGGAAAAATTGGGTTAGGGGTTTTGTTTGAGTGGTCAAATGACGCTACTTATGGTTGATTTGATGATTGGTGCGGCTGGTTTGAGGGCGCTTTGGCCGTGGGGTTGTTTTGGGCGATTTAGGGTTTCTTTGGCAATTAGGGTTTATGTAGTGCAATGATCAACACTTGAACAATAAATCAACGCATGAATTCAGTCATAATATGAAATTTAAGACACATAAAATCAAAATCAACCAATAGCTTTGGTAGCAACATAATTATTTATGCTAGATGGCTTGTTAAGTGATGTAAGTCAAATTTTTGTATGGCTGAATTTTTATACTAGATGCAATGACCCTATATGTGCAAGTTGTCAAAAGTTATGATTTTTCACTATATAAAATGTGCCAAATGAAAGTGATGAAGAATAAAACAAATGACAAGGGATATAATACCTCAATTGAAGCAAAATTCAGTTTTGTTCAACGTTGAGACTCACGACCTTGGGAAAAAAATTGGAAAGAATTTTTTTCGATAATGACTCAAACAAAAGGTGTGGTGATGAAAGAAATGAGGGAGAAAAACCAGAATAAGAAATGGAAAGAAAATGCAAGATATTTAGTGGGATCGAGTGACCTGTCTTTCTGATACCAATTTGATGCATTCACGGACGGACGGATCCACTCTACCACCTCTAACATCCCTCTCACAAAGGTGTAGGAACAAAGAAGTGATCTTCTCCTTGCTTCCGTTGTGTGGAAAGTGGTGGCTTGAGCAATTACCGAAAACTTCAAGCGTACGTTGATAGACAAACCTTCGATAAGCCCTTCTAGACGGCACTCTTAGCCTTGGCAAACACCATCAAATTGCTCACTTTTGAGGGTTATTAATCTTGATTTTTGATGCAAAATCAAGATAACAAAGTCTCAGAATTTCGAGATGAAAGAACGTTTAATATTTGATGAAAAAGTAAGCTGCCTACAATCGGCCATAAGGGGCCTTCTTATGCTGTAATTTGTTAGCTAATTAAGGGTCCTAGAAGCATGAAACTCTATCTTAAAAGCCTATCAAAAGTTTGAAAATAAAACAAACTACAATTTGAACTAAAGTTAAACTTGTAAAAGCTAATTATCTTGTCTTCAATTTTGGTAGTTATCTTGACTTCCTTGTGGAACCCCCTTCAGCCGATTTTTGATATGCTTGTAGAAGACTTGTGATTCAAACTGGAAGGATGAGATAAGCTTGGATATGTCTTAAAAAATTTGGCTGAAATTTCATCTTGAATGGCCTTGAATTTTAGTTCAAATTTGTTTCATCTTTATCCTTTTTGTGGCCGCCCCCTTTAGGTCTTGAAATGTAGACATGCTTGTCCTCATCTTGTTGGGAATTTGATCTTTAAGTAGCCTTTCAAACCATGTAGTCATTCGGAAAAGGATTAGGACAAATATTCCTCAAGACAAAGTCTCTAGGACAAACATTCCTTGGGACAAACATTTCCTAGGACAAAATATTCCCTAAGACAAACATTTCCTAGGACAAAATAATCCCTAAGACAAACATTCTCTTCAGGACAACATTCTCTTGGGACAAAAATTCTCTTGAACATTCTCTTCAAGATACCATCATCCTTTTCACACCATTAGGCCTCCTACAAGACAAAGTTATAAAGACAAGAATCGTTAGTGATGAAAAGTTATGAAAATGAGAAACAAACATAAAAACGCTCACATTAGACAAAACGTCTTTGGTTTCAAGTAGATGGACCCAATGTTTGTTTGGTTCATCTTGCGCATGTCTAAACAAGAAGCTTGCAACATCAAGATCAAGTTGTTTAGATTTGTTTCATGTTATAGGACTGGTGACATCATGATGGGATCCTTCATCCTTGATCCTCATCATCAAGCTTAAGCAAGCAGGTGCATCACCTGCTTGAAAGTAAACTGCCCAGTCAGCACACTTTGCAAGGATCAACCTAAACTGACCCCGCCAGTTCTTAAACCTCATGCCACCTACATGGTTCATTAGAAGACATATCAAGCTATTTTTTGAGGCGGTCCAATCAGAAGGAAGTAATCACAACAAGTCTCAAAGCTTGTCATGATCGGCTGAACAATCTACCAGAAAAGCTGTTTTTTTTGTCTTTGTTTGTAAAAATAGTTTTACTTCACTTTTAAGCTTGGTTTTTCATTGGTTAACATTTAGGTTGATATATTATAGTTTGAGTTAGTCTTAGCCTAGATATACCTTGAATTCTTTGTAAAAAAACGTAGAATTCATTCCTGAAAATATTTAGTTTATAACACATCAGCCGAGAGCTGTTTGTCTCCAAGATTGTTGCCTTGTGTTTAACCTTTGATTGAAGGGCTTTTGGATCCCTTCAAGGCTTGAACAGCCTTGTTTGTAGGCTTATATACTTGGGATGAACATCATTTAGGAGGGTTGAGGCTTGCCTAGATGAGTGGAAGCCATCTGTTAGCCATTGTTCAACAATCGGCCAAAACAGAACCGGATTGATGCAAGGTGAGCTGGGTGCTTGTTGTGCTTCATCCTTTCTTGTCCAAGATGTGTTGAGTTAAATGAAGGTCTCTTCTTGTTCCCTCATCAATTGATATCAGAGTGAAGGTTAGACTTTAACTCTACATATCTTTTGTTTTTGTTCAACTCTGTTTTACGTTTTTTTATTCTGTTTTCAGCTTTAGTTTTCCTTTCATTTCAGTTCTTAGCTTTGTTCATACATCCTTGAGATAGTTGAATATGTTATGTAATGTTTTTTAACGTCTTCTTATCATTTAAATCCAACAAAAACAAGTGTATGTTTGATGCGAGCACGGGTAGGATCCCACTCTTTTATCCAAGCTTCTCCTCCAACAGTGGGTTAGACACAAAGGGGCCAAGCTCCTCCTTGCTTCCAATGTCTTTAGATAGGCAGAAATGAGCAACAAATCATTGAAGAATGGTGTGGACTAGGCAAATGATAAACACCCTCCTAGGCAGCATTCATATTGTCTTGGCAATCACCCTCAAGCATGCTCAAACTTTGAAGGTTTTTAGACTTGATTTTTAGTGAGAAATAAAGAAAACAAAGATGCCTTCTAAGGAGAAAAGCAACAGAAATTTTATTCTTCAAACAAGCTGAATGTAAAAATTGGTTTACATGGCTTAAATAAGGATAAAACTCATCCTAATGTTGGACCTGTATAGCACCACTAGAGGGGGGGGTGAATAGTGGATTAGCGGAAATTGCACTATGATTACCTTCAAAAACTTGTTTGAAGACCCCTTTGCCTCTTTAGTCTCAGATTCTGAAAATTCCAGAAACAGTTCACTGTTTTGCACGTTTTGGTTGAACCACTTATACACCTGTGAATGCTCTCAAACTTGGCAGAGATCAAGTTTAGTATGTTTATGATATGTCATAAAAATTTCAGCCAATTCTAAGCAAGTTTGCTCGTTCAAATAAGCAAGATAAGTAAAGTGTGCAATTCTGGCAGTTTCAGGCAGAATGTTTGCTGAACTTCAAACAATGATATCTCAAAATCTACTCGTGCTATTTTGATGATTCTTATGTCAAATTAAACCTTAAGATGTCTAGTTTAATTTGATATAAGGCTCACTCCAAGATTCAAAGGATAGCCTGTTCAAATTGAACAAGTTTTGCACACTGGTCAAAGTTGTTCACAGAATGTAGCAACAATTTTGTGAAGATAATTTGAATATGCTACACACCTTAGAATTTAGTGATTCTTGCGGCTAATGAAAGCTAACACATTGAAGTATAATATATCCAAAATTCATGCAATTCTAAGGATGTTTGCTTGTTCAATTGTGCGTGCCAAGTTAGTGTAAATCTCAGCCAGAAAACAGTAAGTGCAGGAAATAAGTAGAGAACACAAGGAATTATCCTGGTTCGGTCAATGTGACCTACTCCAGTCCCAAGAGACACCTTCTCTTGGATTTCACTAAACACCAAACACCAATGTCACCTTACAAAGTCAAAGGAAGAAGCTTTTCACCAACTTCTTCAAGAGGCTGCACCAAAACTGAAAATCAGCAACACCTTTGCACCTTTTGCACCTTTTGATCACCTCTAAGGAGTAAGCTTTATACACCAGCTTCTCCTTTACAATAACACGTTTGAAAGGTGTTGAAACAACAAGAACTGAAGAACTAAACAATCATAAAGCTTGCTACAAATGTGTTCTTCAATATAGAAGAGAAGAAGAAAATAATGGAGACAAAGAGCTAATGTCTTGCTTTGCTTTCTTTGCTTTCGTTTGGATACGCTCTTGTGATGCTCTTTACTCTTCACCTTTGCTGCTATTTATAGCCAAAAGATCAGCTCAAAAGCTCCTCCATATAGCCGTTGAAATGAGATAGAATGGAGATAAAATCAGCACCTTTTTAGCTACCATTTGACTTTCAAGATAAATCTGAATTTCTTGCTACTTTGAAATAGTCTTCCACCTGAATATTTATCTCATTATGAACGTTGGAGATGAGGTGGAAATAGCTCCATTTGAACGTTGGAAAATCAGCTCCAATAAGCAATGTACATGTGTAAATATCTTGCCATGTGTGTAGCTGATTTGGCATAAGTTTTTGATCAGATTTTTTGCTCCTCATTTGAATGCCAAAATGACGTTGAACAGCCCCTTGAAGATAGGTAGAATAGTTCAAAGATAAAGATAGAATTCAACCAAAACCTTGAGTTTGAACTAGTCTTCAACATAGCCGTTGCCTTGCTTCCTTGGTTGAGATATTTTTCTCCAACTTTGAACAAAAATGACGTTGGAATGTAGCTAGAAGATAGAGATAATTCAGCTTGACTTGGTCTTCAACTTTCAAACCTATGTAGCCGTTTGTATCATTCCACAATATAAGCAAGAATAGCCGTTTTGTATATAGAGATTTTTGCTCCAATCTTTGAACAAAATATAGCCGTTTGCTTTGAGAGAATTTTGCTCCATATTTCAACTAAGATAGCCGTTAACATCATCTCCAAAATCAAGCAAGAATAGTCAAGAATAATTATCTTAAAATCAGCACCAAAATAGAATGTAATTCAACTTGCCTTGACTTGTTCAAAATCTGAAAATTTGAACATGATATATGCGCCAACATCCTTCAATATACGTGTGATACATAGCCATTTATGTCTTCAACATGTAGCATAGAATACCATATGAAGAATACCAAGAATTCCAAGAAAACCATAGATGATAACCATAATATAAGAATTCCAATGAGATAGACCTTGCTGCCCGTTTCCATAAAAATAGGGCACGTACCATATGTGACATAAACACATATAAACATCATATAAGCAATATATAGTATGTTGGAAGATCCGTTGGCAAGTGAAATGACCAGAATACCCTTCAGCACAAAAATAGGAACTTTGTCCTAGGATGAACCTAGACATGGTGCTGCTCCAGATTCATTCGTTGCCATGATGTGACATGACTTATAAATGTGTCATATGATCATATAAAGCCGTTGGAAGAAGACCAAATAAGAATGAGAAGTCCAAATGGTGAAATGACCAAAATAACCCTTATATAAGTCAATAAGCTTCACCAACGGGTCAACTCAGTTTTTACTCGTGTCAAGCATGCTCTTCCTCAGCCAATTAGATTCTAAATTGAATAAGAATCAAGTGGGCTTTTGAATGACTCAATTTGGAGTTCATTTGCCCAAGATATGAACCAAAACCTGCAATAGAACACTAAACCGAACAATTTGCCTTATATTGTAAGTCATGTGACTTCAAGGCTTGGTTAGTTCATATAATAAACATGTATTGGCATATATATCTTCTAAGATCAGTTTGAACATGTCTTGATTAAGATATGTGATTGAATTGGCCAAGTTCAATCTCATGATCTTAATCAAACTTGTTCAATCTTGATTCAATCAATCAATTTGACATTTAGCTCATCAATTTCACATTTAGCTCATCAATTTCACATTTAGCTCATCAATTCATGTCTTGCACATTTCACATTCATATGTAAACGTTACACATATATATATCACATATGCATTTTCCAATCATTCAAACATAATATACTTGCAATCATGATACATCACAACAATTACACATATGCTCACATATACATTTTGCAATCACTCAAATATATCACAACAATCTCCCCCTTTTGATGATTTGCAAAATTACCCCACATATGTGTATATTAAGCATTTAAATCAAGTGTGCATCTAAATCAAGTGTAAGCTGCTCCCCCTTAATGTGTTATCTCCCCCTTAACATGATATCTCACATCTTCTTATATCTTCCCCTTAACATGATATATATACACATTTATATACACATTTATTTCTCCCCCTTAATTTTGTAAATTATGCAAAAGACAGTGTAGTAGTCAGGTGTAAGCAATTAATCCAAGTCTTGCACGTAAAGTCTCAAAGATAGCTTGATTAAGGGGTTTAGTGAATATGTCAGCTACTTGTTGATCAGTTCTAACATGTTCAATGTGTATATGTCCAAGATTAACATGATCACGGAGAAAATGATAACGTACTTCTATATGTTTTGCCTTAGAGTGTAGTACAGGGTTTTTAGACAAATTTATAGCACTTGTACTATCACAATAGATGGGGATATTATTTACTTGTATTTCAAAGTCTGAAAGTTGTTGTTTAATCCATAAGAGTTGAGTACAACATAGACTTAAAGCCATATATTCTGCTTCAGTAGTAGAAAGTGCAACACTAGATTGTTTCTTTGAAAACCAAGATATTAGTGAGTTTCCTAGAAATTGACATGTTCCACTAGTGCTCTTTCTATCTACTCTACATCCACCATAATCTGCATCTGAATATGCATGTAGACTTAGACTAGATTGTCTATCATACCATAAGCCTAATGTTGGTGTATGTTGAAGATATCTAAATATTCTTTTTATAGCTTTAAAGTGTGACAACTTAGGCATACTTTGAAATCTCGCACACATACATACTGCAAACATAATATCAGGTCTACTAGCAGTTAGATATAGCAATGAACCAATCATAGACCTATATAGTTTTTCATCAAATGCAACACCATTTTCATCTTTGTCTAATTTTGTTGAAGTACACATTGGTGTTGGAGATGGTTTCAAGTTTTCAAAGTTGAATTTCTTCATCATATCTCTTATGTATTTGGCTTGATTGATATGTATACCACTTGATGTTTGTTTTATTTGCAAGCCTAAGAAATAGTTTAATTCACCAACCATAGACATTTCAAACTCAGACTTCATACAATCTTCAAAGTCTTTTACTAAGTTAGGATTAGTTGAACCAAAGATTATGTCATCTACATATATTTGTATTACAAGCAGATCTTTGTCTTTCTTTTTCAAGAATAAGGTACTATCTATGGTTCCTCTTTGAAAGTTGTTACTTAGTAAAAAGTTGGCAAATCTTTCATACCATGCACGGGGGGCTTGTTTCAAACCATATAAGGCTTTCTTAAGTTTATATACATGATTAGGGTTCTTTGGATCTTCAAAGCCTGGTGGTTGTTTAACAAAAACTTCTTCTTGGATATAGCCATTTAAGAATGCACTCTTAACATCCATTTGGAATAGTTTGATGTTATTATAACATGCAAAAGCTAATAAGAGGCGTATGGATTCTAATCTTGCTACGGGGGCAAATGTTTCATCGTAATCAATACCCTCTTCTTGATTATATCCTTGAGCTACAAGTCTTGCCTTATTTCTTACTACAACTCCTTGTTCATTCATTTTGTTCCTAAACACCCATTTAGTTCCAATGATTGATTTATCCTCGGGTTTAGGTACTAAATCCCACACATTGTTTCTTTCAAATTGATTTAACTCTTCATGCATTGCATCTATCCAATATGCATCGTTTAAGGCATCATTCACATTCTTAGGTTCAATTTGGGATATAAGTGCATGCCATTGATCATATTCATTAGGATCTATTTGCCTACGTGTTCTAACCCCTTGATTTACATCTCCTATGATAAGTTCTTGAGGATGCTTTTGTTTATCTCTTATTTGCCACCAATTACTTGGTTGTGCATCTTCAATATGTTCATGATGTTCAATAGGTTGGTTAGGCACATTTTCTTCATTACGTTCTTGTGTAGGGGGAGTTTGAACTTCATGCATTTCAAGAGTTTGATTTGGTGTATCAATTTGATCATTTGTAGGTGGTAGGATAAGTTCATCTTCATCATGAAGTATTTGATCATTTGGTACATAGATTTCATGTTGATTACTTGTTTGAAGATATGCATTTTCATTGAACTTCACATGTATAGATTCAACTATCTTTCTTGTTTGTGCATTATAACATCTATATGCTTTAGAGTTCATTGAATATCCCACAAATATATGTTCATCAGACTTAGGATCAAACTTATCTAAGTTATCTTTTGTGTTCAAAACAAAGCATTTACAACCAAAGACTTTTAGATAGTTTACTTTTGGGAGTCGTCCATTTAAGATTTCATATGGTGTTTTGTTCAATTTCTTTCTTATTGATAGTCTGTTGATCATATAACTTGAAGTGTTTACTGCTTCAGCCCATAAGAATTTAGGTACTTTGTTTTCTACCATCATTGTTCTTGCTACTTCTTGAATAGTCCTATTCTTTCTTTCAACTACACCATTAAGTTGAGGAGTTCTTGGTGGGGAGAATTCATGTTTTATACCCTTTTCATTACAGAATTTGATTAATTCACTATTTTTAAACTCACCACCTCTATCACTCCTTATCTTAATAACATGTGTTTCATGTTCATTTTCAAGTTGTCTAACTAGATTAGTTATAGATGATGCACTTTCATCTTTTGAAGCAAGAAACAATGTCCAAGTATATCTTGAGAAATCATCAACTATTACACATACATAATAACTTCCACCTAAGCTTCTTGTTCTACATGGACCAAATAAGTCTATATGCAAGAGTTCTAGAATTTTTGACGTTGTGAACTCGGTTTTAGGCTTAAGGGATTCTCTAACATGTTTGCCTTTGATACAAGATTCACATAGTTGAAAATCATCCAAGTTAAGCTTAGGCAATCCTTTAACAAGACTTTTAGCATGTAATTTTTCTAAGGTTGATATACCAATATGTCCTAAACGTCTATGCCAAAGATTGGGATCAGATTCATGTGAAACAAGACATTTTGTGTTACTACTTAGCATATCATCCATGTTAAGCACATATATGTTTCCTTCACGTTTTCCTTTTAACATAACTTGATTGTTTTTATCCATTATCTTACAAGATGTGGAAGAAAAGAGAACATTCAAGTTGTTGTCACATAATTGAGAAACACTTAAGAGCTCAAAGGTTAAGTTACTTACAAGTAGGACGTTTTTGATCTCAAACTTGTTTGGATCACCAACCTTGCCTTTGCCAATTATTTGACCTTGGTTGTTGTCTCCAAAAGTAACCTTGCCACCTTTTGCAACGTTTTTAAGAGTGCTAAACAAATTTTCATTGCCAGTCATATGTCTTGAGCAACCACTATCAACTATCCATTTGGTTTTGTTCTTTTCTTCTTCTTTGTTGTTATTACCAGCAACTTGTCTTTCTTTGATGTTATGTACCTACAAATGTAAATAACAACTTAGGTACCCTTTGATTTTGGGTCCTTTCAAGGTTAGACAAGTTAAGTTCATGTTAGTGTACCTTTAGGTACCCAAACTTGAACAACCTTTCTTGGTTTTGAAATGTTAAAATCATGTTGCATATAATGAACAAATAGTGGATTTTGATACATAGAATATGATTGAAAAGGGGCTGCACGTTTATGACTAGTTGGATAAGCATGATAAGTTCTATATGCATTTGAATGTTGCCATGTATATGAGTTATATCTTGACCGTGTATAAGCATTGAATTTAGGCCGTATATAAGCAAGATGTTGTGTGTGTCTAGGCCGTGTGTTGTACATTGATTTAGGCCTAGAGAATGTCATGTTCTTCACATAAGCATGTTGTTGCATATAAGGCATAACTTGAGCAGATTTCATACTTCTATGTTTAGGCATTCTTGTATACATGTAAGCATGGTTTCTAGGTGTGTTTACCTTCCTATATGTTGATGCATTTTGCAATCTTTGTGATGAAGGTGGTGTGGGCAGAATAGGTTCATTTCTAGATGCTTTTGGCCTATATTTCATGTTGGTTGAAGATGATACAAATGTTGTTTCCTTAGGTGTGTGTTCAGCTTCTTCAACATATCCAAGACCTTGTTTGTCATTTCCATGCTTTTGAGATGCAATAAGAGTGTCTAACATGTTGGATGCATTCTTGCATGCTTTTAATGATTCAAGTTCAGTTTGCATTTCATGTAATTTGGACTTTAAAACGTTGAAATCAACACATTGCACACATTGCACATTTTCATGTTTGTTCTTAAGTTCCTTAATCTGATTTTGCAATGAAACAATAGTGTTAGATGATTCAAGTTGAAGAACTTCTAGTTGAGAAGTTAGATTCAAGTTAGACGTCTCCAACTTGTTCTTCTCCTCAACTATTCTTTTCTTCTCCTTGGATAACTTCTTATATCTATCATACAACTTTTCTAATTCATCCAACAATTCATCTTGAGTAAAATCACATTCAGAATCAGAATCAAATGTTACCTCATTTGTAGACTT
The DNA here is from genome assembly GCA_036186865.1 of Eustoma russellianum. Lineage (NCBI taxonomy): Eukaryota > Viridiplantae > Streptophyta > Magnoliopsida > Gentianales > Gentianaceae > Eustoma > Eustoma russellianum. The sequence goes on from AP025055.1 coordinate 16,232,207, forward strand.
TGAAGCCAAACATGTTTGTGCAACTTCAGGTTCCTCCTCGGATTCGGATGAAGATGTGTCATCCCAAGTGCTTGAACTTACCTTGAGAGCTTTCTTCCTCCTTTGCATAGGTTCTACTCTAGTTTTTGTCCTTGTCCTTTCATCCATGTCACGGTTTTTGTTCTTGTTTGGACAATCATATGAGATGTGTCCTTGTTTGCCACATTCATAACACTTGAGTTCTTTATCATACCATTTACCATCTTGTTTGTTAGATTTCACATTGATAGGAGCGGCTGATTTTGCTTGTCTTTTAGTTGGTCTTTTGAACAACTTCCTTAAACGTCTAGCTAGCAACATTATGTCTTCTTCATCACTTTCATCATCACTTTCATACTCGGCTTGATTAGATGATTCGGGTTCATTTGTTACAAATGCAAGTGATTTAGACTTGTTACTAGTTTCAGCCTTTCTTATATTCAACTTGTTTTCATAAACTTTCAAAGAGCCTATCAATTCATCAAGTTTTATTTGAGAAAGATCTTTGCTTTCTTCAATGGCACTAACTTTGGCATCCCATTCACTTGGCAAACTTCTCAAAACTTTTTGCACTTTTTCTTTCATCAAAAACGTTTTACCAAGGGATTCAAGTGAGTTGTATAAGTTTGTAAGCCTTAAATCCATATCAACAATTGATTCATTAGGCAGTAAATGAAATGATTCAAGTGTAGTCATTAACATGTTAATCTTTGATTCCTTTACTTGATTAGTTCCTTCATGCTTCATTTCAAGACACTTCCACATATCCTTTGCACTTGAACAAGAAGAGACATAGGCAGATTCACTCCTACTTAAACCATTCAACAATAATTGCATTGCTTTAGCATTAAGACTCATTTTCTTTTTATCTTCATCACTCCAATCTTTTCTATATTTCTCAACTACTTGTGATAAGCCTTCAATTATAACATGCTTAGTAGGCACATAAGGTCCATCTTCAATGATAGACCACAAGTCTATGTCAATAGCCATTAAGAACAATTTCATCCTAAGTTTCCAATGACTGAAGTTTTCTCCATCAAAAAGTGGTGGTCTTTGTGTGGACATGCCTTCTAATTCTATTTTCATGTGTGACTTAGACATGCTTCTTAGTGTGTGAGAAAACGTTTAAAACACTTATAAGAAGGAAAGAAAGTGTCACCTTGTTGTAGATACCAAATATGAAGAATATAAGACAACCAGAAAATTTTCAGCAACTTTGCAACTTGGACTGTTTTCAGCTCAAATAAGAATATGGTGCTCAACCTTGGCTCTGATACCACTTGTTGGACCTGTATAGCACCACTAGAGGGGGGGGTGAATAGTGGATTAGCGGAAATTGCACTATGATTACCTTCAAAAACTTGTTTGAAGACCCCTTTGCCTCTTTAGTCTCAGATTCTGAAAATTCCAGAAACAGTTCACTGTTTTGCACGTTTTGGTTGAACCACTTATACACCTGTGAATGCTCTCAAACTTGGCAGAGATCAAGTTTAGTATGTTTATGATATGTCATAAAAATTTCAGCCAATTCTAAGCAAGTTTGCTCGTTCAAATAAGCAAGATAAGTAAAGTGTGCAATTCTGGCAGTTTCAGGCAGAATGTTTGCTGAACTTCAAACAATGATATCTCAAAATCTACTCGTGCTATTTTGATGATTCTTATGTCAAATTAAACCTTAAGATGTCTAGTTTAATTTGATATAAGGCTCACTCCAAGATTCAAAGGATAGCCTGTTCAAATTGAACAAGTTTTGCACACTGGTCAAAGTTGTTCACAGAATGTAGCAACAATTTTGTGAAGATAATTTGAATATGCTACACACCTTAGAATTTAGTGATTCTTGCGGCTAATGAAAGCTAACACATTGAAGTATAATATATCCAAAATTCATGCAATTCTAAGGATGTTTGCTTGTTCAATTGTGCGTGCCAAGTTAGTGTAAATCTCAGCCAGAAAACAGTAAGTGCAGGAAATAAGTAGAGAACACAAGGAATTATCCTGGTTCGGTCAATGTGACCTACTCCAGTCCCAAGAGACACCTTCTCTTGGATTTCACTAAACACCAAACACCAATGTCACCTTACAAAGTCAAAGGAAGAAGCTTTTCACCAACTTCTTCAAGAGGCTGCACCAAAACTGAAAATCAGCAACACCTTTGCACCTTTTGCACCTTTTGATCACCTCTAAGGAGTAAGCTTTATACACCAGCTTCTCCTTTACAATAACACGTTTGAAAGGTGTTGAAACAACAAGAACTGAAGAACTAAACAATCATAAAGCTTGCTACAAATGTGTTCTTCAATATAGAAGAGAAGAAGAAAATAATGGAGACAAAGAGCTAATGTCTTGCTTTGCTTTCTTTGCTTTCGTTTGGATACGCTCTTGTGATGCTCTTTACTCTTCACCTTTGCTGCTATTTATAGCCAAAAGATCAGCTCAAAAGCTCCTCCATATAGCCGTTGAAATGAGATAGAATGGAGATAAAATCAGCACCTTTTTAGCTACCATTTGACTTTCAAGATAAATCTGAATTTCTTGCTACTTTGAAATAGTCTTCCACCTGAATATTTATCTCATTATGAACGTTGGAGATGAGGTGGAAATAGCTCCATTTGAACGTTGGAAAATCAGCTCCAATAAGCAATGTACATGTGTAAATATCTTGCCATGTGTGTAGCTGATTTGGCATAAGTTTTTGATCAGATTTTTTGCTCCTCATTTGAATGCCAAAATGACGTTGAACAGCCCCTTGAAGATAGGTAGAATAGTTCAAAGATAAAGATAGAATTCAACCAAAACCTTGAGTTTGAACTAGTCTTCAACATAGCCGTTGCCTTGCTTCCTTGGTTGAGATATTTTTCTCCAACTTTGAACAAAAATGACGTTGGAATGTAGCTAGAAGATAGAGATAATTCAGCTTGACTTGGTCTTCAACTTTCAAACCTATGTAGCCGTTTGTATCATTCCACAATATAAGCAAGAATAGCCGTTTTGTATATAGAGATTTTTGCTCCAATCTTTGAACAAAATATAGCCGTTTGCTTTGAGAGAATTTTGCTCCATATTTCAACTAAGATAGCCGTTAACATCATCTCCAAAATCAAGCAAGAATAGTCAAGAATAATTATCTTAAAATCAGCACCAAAATAGAATGTAATTCAACTTGCCTTGACTTGTTCAAAATCTGAAAATTTGAACATGATATATGCGCCAACATCCTTCAATATACGTGTGATACATAGCCATTTATGTCTTCAACATGTAGCATAGAATACCATATGAAGAATACCAAGAATTCCAAGAAAACCATAGATGATAACCATAATATAAGAATTCCAATGAGATAGACCTTGCTGCCCGTTTCCATAAAAATAGGGCACGTACCATATGTGACATAAACACATATAAACATCATATAAGCAATATATAGTATGTTGGAAGATCCGTTGGCAAGTGAAATGACCAGAATACCCTTCAGCACAAAAATAGGAACTTTGTCCTAGGATGAACCTAGACATGGTGCTGCTCCAGATTCATTCGTTGCCATGATGTGACATGACTTATAAATGTGTCATATGATCATATAAAGCCGTTGGAAGAAGACCAAATAAGAATGAGAAGTCCAAATGGTGAAATGACCAAAATAACCCTTATATAAGTCAATAAGCTTCACCAACGGGTCAACTCAGTTTTTACTCGTGTCAAGCATGCTCTTCCTCAGCCAATTAGATTCTAAATTGAATAAGAATCAAGTGGGCTTTTGAATGACTCAATTTGGAGTTCATTTGCCCAAGATATGAACCAAAACCTGCAATAGAACACTAAACCGAACAATTTGCCTTATATTGTAAGTCATGTGACTTCAAGGCTTGGTTAGTTCATATAATAAACATGTATTGGCATATATATCTTCTAAGATCAGTTTGAACATGTCTTGATTAAGATATGTGATTGAATTGGCCAAGTTCAATCTCATGATCTTAATCAAACTTGTTCAATCTTGATTCAATCAATCAATTTGACATTTAGCTCATCAATTTCACATTTAGCTCATCAATTTCACATTTAGCTCATCAATTCATGTCTTGCACATTTCACATTCATATGTAAACGTTACACATATATATATCACATATGCATTTTCCAATCATTCAAACATAATATACTTGCAATCATGATACATCACAACAATTACACATATGCTCACATATACATTTTGCAATCACTCAAATATATCACAACACCTAACACTTACCCTAGTCAAAAGTACAATAAAGCACAAATATTCTGGTCTTAGGGCCAGACCAAAACGTTTGGAACCTATTCAATTGGCTTCAAGAGGTCAAACTCCAAGAATAAACAAGGGTGCTGGGTTTTAGGCTGAAGTGGTGCCTCTGGTTGACTCACCTTTTACCACGGATGCAAGCAGAATTTGAAGAAGTGTCCTTCTTGCGAAATTTAGTTCACGTGTTCATCTTGAATTGTGGCTTTTGAATAACCCATTTTGGATTTCCCATGACTGAGTTACGCGCCCACAAAGTTAAAGCAATTTTCAGATGGCTGGATTTTAGGCAGAAATGGCGCCCTTAGTTGACTGGACTTTTCCCGCCGATGCCAGTCGAATTTGTGATGAGTCCTCTTGAAAACTTTAGCTCACATCATGAACTTGACTTTTGGTTTTTGAATGACCCAATTTGGAGTTTGTATGAACGAGTTACACGTCCATAAAGTTCAGGCAAATTTCAGCTCTTTTGTGCATGCTTGGTCTAGACTTCAACACACGTTTTGGCAACTCCAACAGACCCTACTAAGCAAACAAAGACATAAGAAGCATCAAACAAGTAAAGAAAGAGATAATAAACAAAAATACAAGAAACCCAAAGAAGATAAATGTTTATTGAGTTGGTTCGATGAAATGAACCCAATGAACTTCAGGTTCATCTTGTACATGTCTTAACTGTTGGACCTGTATAGCACCACTAGAGGGGGGGTGAATAGTGGGTTAGCGGAAATTACACTACAATTACCTTCAAAAACTTGTTTGAAGACCCCTTTGCCTCTTTAGCCTCAGATTCTGAAATTTCCAGAAACAGTTCAATGTTTTGAGTGCTTTGGTTGAACCACTTATACACCTGTGCAAGCTCTCAAACTTGGCAGAGATTAAGTTTAGGATGTTTATAGTATGTCATAAAAATTTCAGTCAATTCCAAGCAAGTTTGCACGTTCAAATAAGCAAGATAAGTAAAGTGTGCAATTCTGGCAGTTTCAGGCAGAATATTAGCTTAACTTCAAACGATGATATCTCAAAATCTACCCGTGCTATTTTGATGAATCTTATGTCAAATTAAACCTTATGATGTCTAGTTTAATTTGATATAAGGCTCACTTCAAGATTCGCAGGATAACCTATTCAAATCGAACAAGTTTTGCACACTGGTCAGAATTGTTCACAGAATGTAGCAACAATTTTGTGAAGACGATTTGAATGAGCTAAACTCCTCAGATTTTAGTGATTCTTGCGGCTACTGAAAGCTAACACATTGAAGTATAATATATTCAAAATTCATGCAATTCTAAGACTGTTTGCTTGTTCAATTATGCGTGCCAAGTTAGTGTAACTTTCAGCCAGAAAACAGTAAGTGCAGGAAATAAGTAAAGAACACAAGGAATTATCCTGGTTCGGTCAATGTGACCTACTCCAGTCCCAAGAGACACCTTCTCTTGGATTTCACTAAACACCAAACACCAAAGTCACCTTACAAAGCCAAAGGAAGAAGCTTTTCACCAACTTCTTCAAGAGGCTTCACCAAAACAAACAGCACCTAGTTTGTTTCACCTTTGCACCTTTTGCTCACCTCTAAGGAGTAAGCTTTATACACCAGCTTCTCCCTTACAATATGTCGTTTGAAAGGTGTTGAAATGACAAGAAATGAAGAACTATACAATCATAAAGCTTGCTACAAATGTGTTCTTCAATATAGAAGAGTAGAAGAGAAGAATGAAGACAAAGAGCTGAATATCTTGCTTGCTTTTCTTTTGTTTTCGTTGGTGCACATTTGCTCTTCACCTTTGGAGCTATTTATAGCCAAGAGGACAGCCTAAAGGCTCCTTAAGAGACGTTGGAAATGGTTGTGAGATGGAGAAAATTCAGCACTTTTCTAGCTAGTCAAATGAAGCTTATCTTTTGTTGCTTTGAATTGGTCTTCCAGCCGAAATCTTATCCTTCATCTTATGCCATTATAGACGTTGGAATGAGGTGGAAAATGGCTCCATTTGAACGTTTAAAAGGCAGCTCCAATCAACAATTTCCATGTGTAAATAACTTGCCATGTGTGCAGCTGAATTGGCATGTATTTTGAACAACTTTGGCTCCTCATTTTGAATGTTAAATGGACGTTGGAATGACCTAGAATCAGGTCCAAGATAAACATTGGAGAATAGTTAAAAGATAGAGAGAAACCAGCTTGACTTGGTCTTCAATTCTTTATCATATAGCCGTTGCATATGATTGAGTTTGAATTGGTCTTCAATTCTTTATCAAATAGCCGTTGCATATGCTTTGGTTGAGAGATTTTTGCTTCAACTTTGCTACATTGTAGGACTTGCTTTTTGTCACTCATCATAATCTGAATTTTGACCATATAGCATACGAAATGTTCCTTCATTTTTGTGCCAAGATAGCCGTTGAAAACATCTCAAGAATAGTCACTTGAAATCAGCATCAAAATAGGATTTATTTCAACTTGCCTTGACTTGTTCAAAATCTGAAAATTTGAACATGATTTGTGTGCCAATAACCGTGTGTACACATATATAGCCATTTATGTCTTCAACATGTAGCATAGAATACCATATGAAGAATGCCAAGAATTCCAAGAAAACCATAGATGTGATAACCATAACACAAGAATTCCAATTGAGATACCATGCTGTCCGTTTCCATAAATATAGGGCACGTACCATATGTGACATAAACACATATAAACATCATATAAATAATATATAACACGTCGGAAGACCCATTGGCAAGTGAAGAGACCAGAATACCCCTTAGCACAAAAATAGGAATTTTGTCCTAGGATGAACCTAGACATGGTGCTGCTCCAGATTCATTTTTGCCATGGTGTGACATGACATATAAATGTGTCATATGATCATATAAATCCGTTGGAAGAAGACCAAATAAGAATGAGAAGTCCAAATGGTGAAATTACCAAAATAACCCTTATAAAGATCAATAAGCTTCACCACCGTGTCAAGTCAATTTTTATCCGTGTCAAGCATGCTTTTCCTCAGCCAATTTGATTCTAAATTGAATAAGGATCATGTGGGCTTTTGAATCACTCAATTTGGAGTTCATTTGCTCAAGATATGAACCAAAACCTGCAATAGAATACTAAACCGAGCAATTTGCCTTATATTGTAAGTCATGTGACTTCAAGGCTTGGTTAGATCATATAATTAACATGTATTGGCATATATATCATCTAAGATCAGTTTGAACATGTATTGATTTAGACATGTGATTGAATTGGCCAAGTTCAATCTCATGATCTTAATCAAACTTGTTCAATCTTGATTCATTCAATCAATTTCACATTCAGCTCATAAATTCAATCTCATGCACACATATACTTTAAACGTTACACACACATACATGCTCACATATGCATTTTGCAATCATTCAAACATGATATATCACAACAATCTCCCACACATATACTTTAAACGTTACACACATACATGCTCACATATGCATTTTGCAATCATTCAAACATGATATATCACAACAATCTCCCCCTTTTGATGATTTGCAAAATTACCCCACATATGTGTATATTAAGCATCTAAATCAAGTGTAAGCTTCTCTAAACCTTAATGTATGTGTTATCTCCCCTTTAATGTGTGTTATCTCCCCCTTAACATGATATACATATATTTTTTCTCTCAACATGATATACATATATCTCTCCCTACATATATCTCTCCCTTAACATGACCTTTAACATGATATACATCCTTAACATGACCTTTAACATGATATACATATATGTTTCTCTCTCCCCCTTAATTTTGTAAATTATGCAAAAGACTGCATGGTGTAGTAGTCAGTTGTAAGCAATTAATCCAAGTCTTGCACGTAAATTCTCGAAAGATAGCTTGATTAAGAGGTTTAGTGAATATGTCAGCTACTTGTTGATCAGTTCTAACATGTTCAATGTGTATATGTCCAAGATTAACATGATCACGGAGAAAATGATAACGTACTTCTATATGCTTTGCCTTAGAGTGTAGTACAGGGTTTTTAGACAAATTTATAGCACTTGTACTATCACAATAGATGGGGATATTATTTACTTGTATTTCAAAGTCTGAAAGTTGTTGTTTAATCCATAATAGTTGAGTACAACATAGACTTAAAGCCATATATTCCGCTTCAGTAGTAGAAAGTGCAACACTAGATTGTTTCTTTGAAAACCAAGATATTAGTGAGTTTCCTAGGAATTGACATGTTCCACTAGTGCTCTTTCTATCTACTCTACATCCACCATAATCTGCATCTGAATATGCATGAAGACTTAGACTAGATTGTCTATCATACCATAAGCCTAATGTTGGTGTATGTTGAAGATATCTAAATATTCTTTTTACAGCTTTAAAGTGTGACAACTTAGGCATACTTTGAAATCTCGCACACATACATACTGCAAACATAATATCAGGTCTACTAGCAGTTAGATATAGCAATGAACCAATCATAGACCTATATAGTTTTTCATCAAATGCAACACCATTTTCATCTTTGTCTAATTTTGTTGAAGTACACATTGGTGTTGGAGATGGTTTCAAATTTTCAAAGTTGAATTTCTTCATCATATCTCTTATGTATTTGGCTTGATTGATATGTATACCACTTGATGTTTGTTTTATTTGCAAGCCTAAGAAATAGTTTAATTCACCAACCATAGACATTTCAAACTCAGACTTCATACAATCTTCAAAGTCTTTTACTAAGTTAGGATTAGTTGAACCAAAGATTATGTCATCCACATATATTTGTATTACAAGCAAATCTTTGTCTTTCTTTTTCAAGAATAAGGTACTATCTATGGTTCCTCTTTGAAAGTTGTTACTTAGTAAAAAGTTGGCAAATCTTTCATACCATGCACGGGGGGCTTGTTTCAAACCATATAAGGCTTTCTTAAGTTTATATACATGATTAGGGTTCTTTGGATCTTCAAAGCCTGGTGGTTGTTTAACAAAAACTTCTTCTTGGATATAGCCATTTAAGAATGCACTCTTAACATCCATTTGGAATAGTTTGATGTTATTATAACATGCAAAAGCTAATAAGAGGCGTATGGATTCTAATCTTGCTACGGGGGCAAATGTTTCATCGTAATCAATACCCTCTTCTTGATTATATCCTTGAGCTACAAGTCTTGCCTTATTTCTTACTACAACCCCTTGTTCGTTCATTTTGTTCCTAAACACCCATTTAGTTCCAATGATTGATTTATCCTTGGGTTTAGGTACTAAATCCCACACATTGTTTCTTTCAAATTGATTTAACTCTTCATGCATTGCATCTATCCAATATGCATCGTTTAAGGCATCATTCACATTCTTAGGTTCAATTTGGGATATAAGTGCATGCCATTGATCATATTCATTAGGATCTATTTGCCTACGTGTTCTAACCCCTTGATTTACATCTCCTATGATAAGTTCTTGAGGATGCTTTTGTTTATCTCTTATTTGCCACCAATTACTTGGTTGTGCATCTTCAATAGGTTCATGATGTTCAATAGGTTGGTTAGGCACATTACGTTCTTGTGTAGGGGGAGTTTGAACTTCATGCATTTCAAGAGTTTGATTTGGTGTTTCAAATTGATCATTTGTAGGTGGTAGAATAAATTCATCTTCATTATGAAGTATTTGATCATTTGGTACATAGATTTCATGTTGATTACTTGTTTGGAGATATGCATTTTCATTGAACTTCACATGTATAGATTCAACTATCTTTCTTGTTTGTGCATTATAACATCTATATGCTTTAGAGTTCATTGAATATCCCACAAATATATGTTCATCAGACTTAGGATCAAACTTATCTAAGTTATCTTTTGTGTTCAATACAAAGCATTTACAACCAAAGACTTTTAGATAGTTTACTTTTGGGAGTCGTCCATTTAAGATTTCATATGGTGTTTGTTCAATTTCTTTCTTATTGATAGTCTGTTGATCATATAACTTGAAGTGTTTACTGCTTCAGCCCATAAGAATTTAGGTACTTTGTTTTCTACCATCATTGTTCTTGCTACTTCTTGAATAGTCCTATTCTTTCTTTCAACTACACCATTAAGTTGAGGGGTTCTTGGTGGGGAGAATTCATGTTTTATACCCTTTTCATTACAGAATTTGATTAATTCACTATTGTTAAACTCACCACCTCTATCACTCCTTATCTTAATAACATGTAATTCATGTTCATTTTCAAGTTGTCTAATTAGATTAGTTATAGATGATGCACTTTCATCTTTTGAAGCAAGAAACAATGTCCAAGTATATCTTGAGAAATCATCAACTATTACACATACATAATAACTTCCACCTAGGCTTCTTGTTCTACATGGACCAAATAAGTCTATATGCAAGAGTTCTAGTATTCTTGACGTTGTGAACTCGGTTTTAGGCTTAAGGGATTCTCTAACATGTTTGCCTTTGATACAAGATTCACATAGTTGAAAATCATCCAAGTTAAGTTTAGGCAATCCTTTAACAAGACTTTTAGCGTGTAGTTTTTCTAATGTTGATATACCAATGTGTCCTAAACGTCTATGCCAAAGATTGGGATCAGATTCATGTGAAACAAGACATTTTGTGTTACTACTTAGCATATCATCCATGTTAAGCACATATATGTTTCCTTCACGTTTTCCTTTTAACACAACTTGATTGTTTTTATCCATTATCTTACAAGAGGTGGAGGAGAAGAGAACATTCAAGTTGTTGTCACATAGTTGAGAAACACTTAAAAGCTCAAAGGTTAAGTTACTTACAAGTAGGACGTTTTGATCTCAAACTTGTTTGGATCACCAACCTTGCCTTTGCCAATTATTTGGCCTTGGTTGTTGTCTCCAAATGTAACTTTGCCACCTTTTGCAACGTTTTTAAGTGTGCTAAACAAATGTTTGTTGCCCGTCATATGTCTTGAGCAACCACTATCAACTATCCAATTGGTTTTGTTCTTTTCATCTTCTTTGTTGTTATAACCAGCAACTTGTCTTTCTTTGATGTTATGTACCTACAAATGTAAATAACAACTTAGGTACCCTTTGATTTTGGGTCCTATCAAGGTTAGACAAGTTAAGTTCATGTTAGTGTACCTTTAGGTACCCAAACTTGAACAACCTTTCTTGGTTTTGAAATGTTAAAATCATGTTGCATATAATGAACAAATAGTGGATTTTGATGCATAGAATATGATTGAAAAGGGGCTGCACATTTATGTCTAGTTGGATAAGCATTGTAAGTTCTATATGCATTTGAATGTTGCCTTGTATATGAGTTATATCTTGGCCGTGAGTTACCATAGTTTCTAGGCCGTGTATAAGCATTGAATTGAGGCCGTGTATAAGCAAGATGTTGTGTGTGTCTAGGCCGTGTGTTGTAAACTGATTTAGGCCGAGAGTATGTCATGTTCTTTACATAAGCATGTTGTTGCATATAAGGCATAACTTGAGCAGATTTCATACTACTTTGTTTAGGCATTCTTGTATACATGTAAGCATGGTTTCTAGGTGTATTTACCTTCCTATATGTTGATGCATTTGGCCTATATTTCATGTTGGTTGAAGATGATACAAATGTTGTTTCCTTAGGTGTGTATTCAGCTTCTTTAACATATCCAAGACCTTGTTTGTCATTTCCATGCTTTTGAGATGCAATAAGAGTGTCTAACATGTTGGAACCATTCTTAAATTGTTCTAAAGATTTGTTCAAGTCTAGGTTGCATGATTTTAATGATTCAAATTCAGTTTGTATTTCATGCAATTTAGACTTTAAAACGTTGAAATCAACACATTGCATACATTGCACATTTTCATGTTTGTTCTTAAGTTCCTTGATCTGATTTTGCATTGAACTAATAGTGTTAGATGATTCAAGTTGAAGAACTTCTAGTTGAGAAGTTAGATTCAAGTTAGACGTCTCCAACTTGTTCTTCTCCTCAACTATTCTTTTCTTCTCCTTGGATAGCTTCTTATATCTATTATGCAACTTTTCTAATTCATCCAACAATTCATCTTGAGTAAAATCACATTCGGAATCAGAATCGAATGTTACCTCATTTGTAGACTTTGAAGCCAGACATGTTTGTGCAACTTCAGATTCCTCCTCGGATTCGGATGAAGATGTGTCATCCCAAGTGCTTGCCTTGAGAACTTTCTTCCTCCTTTGCATAGGTTCTACTCTAGTTTTTGTCCTTGTCTTTTCATCCATGTCACGGTTTTTGTTCTTGTTTGGACAATCATATGAGATGTGTCCTTGTTTGCCACATTCATAACACTTAAGTTCTTTATCATACCATTTGCCATCTTGTTTGTTAGATTTCACATTGATAGGGGCGGCTGATTTTGCTTGTCTTTTAGTTGGTCTTTTCTTGAAAAACTTCCTTAAACGCCTAGCTAACACCATTATGTCTTCTTCATCACTTTCATCATCACTTTCATACTCGGCTTGATTAGATGATTCGGGTTCATTTGTTACAAATGCAAGTGATTTAGACTTGTTACTAGTTTCAGCCTTTCTTATATTCAACTTGTTTTCATAAACTTTTAAAGAGCCTATCAATTCATCAAGTTTTATTTGAGAAAGATCTTTGCTTTCTTCAATGGCACTAACTTTGGCATCCCATTCAATTGGCAAACTTCTCAAAACTTTTTGCACTTTTTCTTTCATCAAAAACGTTTTACCAAGGGATTCAAGTGAGTTGTATAAGTTTGTAAGCCTTAAATCCATATCAACAATTGATTCATTAGGCAGTAAATGGAATGTTTCAAGTGTAGTCATTAACATGTTAATCTTTGATTCCTTTACTTGATTAGTTCCTTCATGCTTCATTTCAAGACATTTCCACATATCCTTTGCACTTGAACATGAAGAGACATAGGCAGATTCACTCCTACTTAAACCATTCAACAATAATTGCATTGCTTTAGCATTAAGACTCATTTTCTTTTTATCTTCATCACTCCAATCTTTTCTATATTTCTCAACTACTTGTGATAAGCCTTCAATTATAACATGCTTAGTAGGCACATAAGGTCCATCTTCAATGATGGACCACAAGTCTATGTCAATAGCCATTAAGAACAATTTCATCCTAAGTTTCCAATGACTAAAGTTTTCTCCATCAAAAAGAGGTGGTCTTTGTGTGGACATGCCTTCTAATTCTATTTTCATGTGTGACTTAGACATGCTTCTTAGTGTGTGAGTAAACGTTTAAAACACTTATAAGAAGGAAGAAGGTGTCACCTTGTTGTAGATACCAAATATGAAGAATATAAGACAACCAGAAAAATTTCCAGCAACTTGGAGTGTAAACTGTTTTCAGCTCAATTAAGAATATGGTGCTCAACCTTGCTCTGATACCACTTGTTGGACCTGTATAGCACCACTAGAGGGGGGGTGAATAGTGGGTTAGCGGAAATTACACTACAATTACCTTCAAAAACTTGTTTGAAGACCCCTTTGCCTCTTTAGCCTCAGATTCTGAAATTTCCAGAAACAGTTCAATGTTTTGAGTGCTTTGGTTGAACCACTTATACACCTGTGCAAGCTCTCAAACTTGGCAGAGATTAAGTTTAGGATGTTTATAGTATGTCATAAAAATTTCAGTCAATTCCAAGCAAGTTTGCACGTTCAAATAAGCAAGATAAGTAAAGTGTGCAATTCTGGCAGTTTCAGGCAGAATATTAGCTTAACTTCAAACGATGATATCTCAAAATCTACCCGTGCTATTTTGATGAATCTTATGTCAAATTAAACCTTATGATGTCTAGTTTAATTTGATATAAGGCTCACTTCAAGATTCGCAGGATAACCTATTCAAATCGAACAAGTTTTGCACACTGGACAGAATTGTTCACAGAATGTAGCAACAATTTTGTGAAGACGATTTGAATGAGCTAAACTCCTCAGATTTTAGTGATTCTTGCGGCTACTGAAAGCTAACACATTGAAGTATAATATATTCAAAATTCATGCAATTCTAAGACTGTTTGCTTGTTCAATTATGCGTGCCAAGTTAGTGTAACTTTCAGCCAGAAAACAGTAAGTGCAGGAAATAAGTAAAGAACACAAGGAATTATCCTGGTTCGGTCAATGTGACCTACTCCAGTCCCAAGAGACACCTTCTCTTGGATTTCACTAAACACCAAACACCAAAGTCACCTTACAAAGCCAAAGGAAGAAGCTTTTCACCAACTTCTTCAAGAGGCTTCACCAAAACAAACAGCACCTAGTTTGTTTCACCTTTGCACCTTTTGCTCACCTCTAAGGAGTAAGCTTTATACACCAGCTTCTCCCTTACAATATGTCGTTTGAAAGGTGTTGAAATGACAAGAAATGAAGAACTATACAATCATAAAGCTTGCTACAAATGTGTTCTTCAATATAGAAGAGTAGAAGAGAAGAATGAAGACAAAGAGCTGAATATCTTGCTTGCTTTTCTTTTGTTTTCGTTGGTGCACATTTGCTCTTCACCTTTGGAGCTATTTATAGCCAAGAGGACAGCCTAAAGGCTCCTTAAGAGACGTTGGAAATGGTTGTGAGATGGAGAAAATTCAGCACTTTTCTAGCTAGTCAAATGAAGCTTATCTTTTGTTGCTTTGAATTGGTCTTCCAGCCGAAATCTTATCCTTCATCTTATGCCATTATAGACGTTGGAATGAGGTGGAAAATGGCTCCATTTGAACGTTTAAAAGGCAGCTCCAATCAACAATTTCCATGTGTAAATAACTTGCCATGTGTGCAGCTGAATTGGCATGTATTTTGAACAACTTTGGCTCCTCATTTTGAATGTTAAATGGACGTTGGAATGACCTAGAATCAGGTCCAAGATAAACATTGGAGAATAGTTAAAAGATAGAGAGAAACCAGCTTGACTTGGTCTTCAATTCTTTATCATATAGCCGTTGCATATGATTGAGTTTGAATTGGTCTTCAATTCTTTATCAAATAGCCGTTGCATATGCTTTGGTTGAGAGATTTTTGCTTCAACTTTGCTACATTGTAGGACTTGCTTTTGTCACTCATCATAATCTGAATTTTGACCATATAGCATACGAAATGTTCCTTCATTTTTGTGCCAAGATAGCCGTTGAAAACATCTCAAGAATAGTCACTTGAAATCAGCATCAAAATAGGATTTATTTCAACTTGCCTTGACTTGTTCAAAATCTGAAAATTTGAACATGATTTGTGTGCCAATAACCGTGTGTACACATATATAGCCATTTATGTCTTCAACATGTAGCATAGAATACCATATGAAGAATGCCAAGAATTCCAAGAAAACCATAGATGTGATAACCATAACACAAGAATTCCAATTGAGATACCATGCTGTCCGTTTCCATAAATATAGGGCACGTACCATATGTGACATAAACACATATAAACATCATATAAATAATATATAACACGTTGGAAGACCCATTGGCAAGTGAAGAGACCAGAATACCCCTTAGCACAAAAATAGGAATTTTGTCCTAGGATGAACCTAGACATGGTGCTGCTCCAGATTCATTTTTGCCATGGTGTGACATGACATATAAATGTGTCATATGATCATATAAATCCGTTGGAAGAAGACCAAATAAGAATGAGAAGTCCAAATGGTGAAATTACCAAAATAACCCTTATAAAGATCAATAAGCTTCACCACCGTGTCAAGTCAATTTTTATCCGTGTCAAGCATGCTTTTCCTCAGCCAATTTGATTCTAAATTGAATAAGGATCATGTGGGCTTTTGAATCACTCAATTTGGAGTTCATTTGCTCAAGATATGAACCAAAACCTGCAATAGAATACTAAACCGAGCAATTTGCCTTATATTGTAAGTCATGTGACTTCAAGGCTTGGTTAGATCATATAATTAACATGTATTGGCATATATATCATCTAAGATCAGTTTGAACATGTATTGATTTAGACATGTGATTGAATTGGCCAAGTTCAATCTCATGATCTTAATCAAACTTGTTCAATCTTGATTCATTCAATCAATTTCACATTCAGCTCATAAATTCAATCTCATGCACACATATACTTTAAACGTTACACACACATACATGCTCACATATGCATTTTGCAATCATTCAAACATGATATATCACAACAATCTCCCACACATATACTTTAAACGTTACACACATACATGCTCACATATGCATTTTGCAATCATTCAAACATGATATATCACAACATTAACAAGAAGCTTCCAACTTCAAAACGGAGTTGTTTGGCTTTACTTCTTGTTATAGGACCTTTAGGTGGCACATCCTCATGATGGGTACCTTGGACTGCATCAATCCCCCAACCTCAAAAGGATTCGTCCTCGAATCAATATGATCATCATTGAAGGGGGTGAGGTTAGCAACATTAAATGTAGAGGAAACGGAACCATACCTGTCCGGAAGATCAAGAACATAAGCGTTCGTACCGATTTGTTCAAGGACCCTGAATGGACCATCTCCTCGTGGTATCAATTTAGATCGCCGCTCTTTAGGAAACCTTTCCTTCCAGAGGTGCAACCAAACTAGATCTCCTAGCTCAAAGGAAATCTGCCTACGATGTCTAATAGCCCTCCTAGCATAAGCTTTGTTCTTTTCTTCTAATTGGGATTTAAATTTTTCATGCAATTTTTTTATCAAGTCAGCTTTTTGTTTACCATCAAGACTAGCTCGTTCATGCACGGGAATGGAGATCAAATCAAGGGTTGATAAAGGATTAAATCCATATACAACCTCAAAAGGACTATGCAATGTACCATGATGAACGCTTCGATTGTATGCAAACTCAATGAATGGTAAACAATCCTCCCAATTCTTTAAATTCTTCTGAATGATGATACGCAAGAGTTGAGACAAAGTTCTATTAACAACCTCAGTTTGGCCGCCGGTTTGTAGGTGCGCAGTGGTGGAAAATAACAGTCTAGTGCCAAGCTTTCCCAATAAGACATGCCAGAAGTGGCTAAGGAACTTAGTGTCTCAATCACTCACTATGGTCCTAGGAATACCATGCAACCTAACAACTTCCCTAAAGAATAAATCAGATATATGAGTGGCATCATCAACTTTTCTACATGCAATGAAATGAGCCATCTTAGAGAATCTATCAACTACAACAAACACACTATCCCTCCCAGCCCGAGACCTAGGGAGGCCTAAGACAAATTCCATAGAAATGTCTATCCACGGTGATTCAGGGACAAGCAAAGGCGTGTAGAGGCCATGTGGTTGGGACTTAGATTCGACTTGTTTGCAATTGATGCGGTTGCTACACGTTTTCTCAACATCCACATGCATGTGTGGCCAGTAAAAATGCTCCTTTAGGGTCTCCAAGGTTTTGAACACTCCAAAGTGCCCCATCAACCCTCCTCCATGTTCCTCTTTTACTAATAACTCTCTCATGGAACACTGTGGTACGCATAACTTTTGTTCCTTAAACAGATACCCCTCATGCAAATAGAACTTTCCAAAGGGCGCCTCCTGGCATGCCTTAAAGATAGTGCCAAAGTCATGATCATTAGCATACATCCCCTTAAGAGATTCAAAGCCTAGAAATTGGGAAGATAACTTGGTAACTAAGGCATACCTCCTAGAGAGGGCATCAGCAATGACGTTATCTTTACCTTGCTTGTACTTAATTACATAAGGAAACTGCTCTATGAATTCTACCCATTTGGCATGTCTCTTATATAACTTACCTTGCGCTTTAAGATACTTTAAGCTCTCATGGTCCGTATGAATGACAAACTCCTTAGGTTGAAGGTAGTGTTGCCAAGTCTGGAGGGATCTTACAAGAGCATAAAGTTCTTTGTCATAAGTGGAATAGTTCAAGGAAGCTCCCTTTAATTTTTCGCTAAAATAGGCTACGGGCTTCTTAGCTTGGGTCAAAACGACACCTATGCCCACTTCACTCGCATCACACTCAATCTCAAAGGTTTCATTAAAGTTAGGTAACCTAAATATGGGTGCAGTGGTTAGCCTTCTCTTCAACTCCTCGAATGCCTTTTGTTGTGACTCTCCCCACTTGAATGACATATCTTTCTTCACACTTTCATTTAGAGGGGCAGCTATAGAAGAAAAGTCCTTTTACAAATCTCCTATAAAAACTAGCTAACCCATGAAAGTTCCTTACTTCTACATTCTTAGGAGTAGGCCATTCAGTGGTCGATATTACTTTCTCTTCATCCATCTCTATTCCCTCAGATGTGATCACAAATCCTAGGAATACAACCCTTTCTAAGAAGAATGAACACTTCTTAAGATAGGCATAGAGTTGTTCTTCTTAAGCTTCTCAAACACATCTCTAATGTGGTCTAGGTGATCTTCAAATGTTTTGGAATAGATTAGGATATCATCAAAGTATACGACGACAAACTTTCCGATAAAGGCTCTCAAGACTTCATTCATCAAACGCATAAAAGTGCTAGGGGGTTGGTTAGACCAAAAGGCATCACCAACCACTCACAGAGTCCGAATTTGGTCTTGAATGCAGTCTTCCATTCATCCTCCTCCTTAATCCTTACCTAGAAGTATCCGCTTTTAAGATCCACCTGGGTGAAGTACTTAGATCCAAATAACATATCTAGCATATCATCCAACCTAGGTATGGGGTACCTATACTTCACAGTGATCTTGTTGATGGCTCGACAGTCAGTGCACATTCTCCAGGTGCCATCTTTCTTAGGGACAACTATGACAGGAACTGCACAAGGGCTCATGCTTTCCCTAACCTTGTCTTTTGCTAAAAGCTCTTCAACTTGCCTTGAATTTCCTTGCACTCTTCAGGGTTAGCCCGATATGCTGGCCTATTTGGAAAGATGGCGCCAGGGATTGTTGTGATATATCATGTTTGAATGATTGCAAAATGCATATGTGAGCATGTATGTGTGTGTAACGTTTAAAGTATATGTGTGCATGAGATTGAATTTATGAGCTGAATGTGAAATTGATTGAATGAATCAAGATTGAACAAGTTTGATTAAGATCATGAGATTGAACTTGGCCAATTCAATCACATGTCTAAATCAATACATGTTCAAACTGATCTTAGATGATATATATGCCAATACATTTAATTATATGATCTAACCAAGCCTTGAAGTCACATGACTTACAATATAAGGCAAATTGCTCGGTTTAGTATTCTATTGCAGGTTTTGGTTCATATCTTGAGCAAATGAACTCCAAATTGAGTGATTCAAAAGCCCACATGATCCTTATTCATTTAGAATCAAATTGGCTGAGGAAAAGCATGCTTGACACGGATAAAAATTGACTTGACACGGTGGTGAAGCTTATTGATCTTTATAAGGGTTTTTGGTAATTTCACCATTTGGACTTCTCATTCTTATTTGGTCTTCTTCCAACGGATTTATATGATCATATGACACATTTATATGTCATGTCACACCATGGCAAAAATGATCTGGAGCAGCACCATGTCTAGGTTCATCCTAGGACAAAATTCCTATTTTTGTGCTAAGGGGTATTCTGGTCTCTTCACTTGCCAATGGATCTTCCAACGTGTTATTTATATGATGTTATATGTGTTTATGTCACTATGGTACGTGTCCTATATTTATGGAAACGGGCAGCATGGTATCTCAATTGGAATTCTTAGGTTATGGTTATCACATCTATGGTTTTCTTGGAATTCTTGGCATTCTTCATATGGTATTCTATGCTACATGTTGAAGACATAAATGACTATATATTATATGTGTGCACACGGATATGGATGGATATTGGCACACAAATTTTCAGATGTTTGAACAAGTCAAGGCAAGTTGAAATAAATCCTATTTGATGCTGATTTCAAGTGACTATTCTTGAGATGTTTTCAACGACTATCTTGGCTCAAAAATGAAGCAACATTTCGTATGATATATGGTAAAAATTCAGATTATGATGAGTGACAAAAGCAAGTCCTACAATGTAGCAAAGTTGAAGCAAAAATCTCTCAACCAAAGCCATGCAAACGGCTATATGATTGAAGACCAAGTCAAGCTGAATTCTCTCTATCTTTTAGCTACATTCAAACGGCTATATGTTCAAAAATTGGAGACCAATTCAAATTCAAAGGCTTGGGTGATTTCTATCTATCTTTGAACTATTCTCAATGCCTTGATTCTAGGCATTCCAACGTCCATGTGACATTCAAAATGAGGAGCCAAAGTTGTTCAAAATACATGCCAATTCAGCTGCACACATGGCAAGTTATTTACACATGGGAATTGCTGATTGGAGCTATCTTTTAAACGTTCTAATGGAGTCATTTTCCACCTCATTTCAACGGCTATAATGGCATAAGATGAAGGATAAGATTTCGGCTGGAAGACCAATTCAAAGCAACAAAAGATAAGCTCATTTGACTAGCTAGAAAAGTGCTGAATTTTCTCCATTTCTCAAGCCATTCCAACGTCTTTTTGAGGAGCCTTTAGGCTGTCCTCTTGGCTATAAATAGCTCCAAAGTGAAGAGTAAAGCACCACAAGATCCAACGAAAAGAGCAAGAAAGCAAGCAAGACAATTAGCTCTTTCTCCATTCTTCTCTTCTCTCTCTTCTATATTGAAGAACACATTTGTAGCAAGCTTTATGATTGTATAGTTCTTCATTTCTTGTCATTTCAACACCTTTCAAACGACATATTGTAAGGGAGAAGCTGGTGTATAAAGCTTACTCCTTAGAGGTGAGCAAAAGGTGCAAAGGTGAAACAAACTAGGCTGTTTGTTTTGGTGAAGCCTCTTGAAGAAGTTGGTGAAAAGCTTCTTCCTTTGGCTTTGTAAGGTGACTTTGGTGTTTGGTGTTTAGTGAAATCCAAGAGAAGGTGTCTCTTGGGACTGGAGTAGGTCACATTGACCGAACCAGGATAATTCCTTGTGTTCTTTACTTATTTCCTGCACTTACTGTTTTCTGCTGAAATTACACTAACTTGGCACGCATAATTGAACAAGCAAACAGTCTTAGAATTGCATGAATTTTGGATATATTATACTTCAATGTGTTAGCTTTCATTAGCCGCAAGAATCACTAAATTCTAAGGTTTAGCATATTCAAATCGTCTTCACAAAATTGTTGCTACATTCTGTGAACAATTCTGACCAGTGTGCAAAACTTGTTCAATTTGAATAGGTTATCCTGCGAATCTTGAAGTGAGCCTTATATCAAATTAAACTAGACATCATAAGGTTTAATTTGACATAAGATTCATCAAAATAGCACGGGTAGATTTTGAGATATCATCGTTTGAAGTTAAGCTAACATTCTGCCTGAAACTGCCAGAATTGCACACTTTACTTATCTTGCTTATTTGAACGTGCAACTTGCTTGGAATTGATGAAATTTTTATGACATACTATAAACATTCTAAACTTGATCTCTGCCAAGTTTGAGAGCTTGCACAGGTGTATAAGTGGTTCAACCAAAGCACTCAAAACATGAACTGTTTCTGGAAATTTCAGAATCTGAGGCTAAAGAGGCAAAGGGGTCTTCAAACAAGTTTTTGAAGGTAATTGTAGTGTAATTTCCGCTAACCCACTATTCACCCCCCCCTCTAGTGGTGCTATACAGGTCCAACAAGTGGTATCAGAGCAAGGTTGAGCACCATATTCTTATTTGAGCTGAAAACAGTTTACACTCCAAGTTGCTGGAAATTTTCTGGTTGTCTTATATTCTTCATATTTGGTATCTACAACAAGGTGACACTTTCTTTCCTTCTTATAAGTGTTTTAAACGTTTTCTCACACACTAAGAAGCATGTCTAAGTCACACATGAAAATAGAATTAGAAGGCATGTCCACACAAAGACCACCTCTTTTTGATGGAGAAAACTTTAGTCATTGGAAACTTAGGATGAAATTGTTCTTAATGGCTATTGACATAGACTTGTGGTCTATCATTGAAGATGGACCTTATGTGCCTACTAAGCATGTTATAATTGATGGCTTATCACAAGAGTTGAGAAATATAGAAAAGATTGGAGTGATGAAGATAAAAAGAAAATGAGTCTTAATGCTAAAGCAATGCAATTATTGTTGAATGGTTTAAGTAGGAGTGAATCTGCCTATGTCTCTTCATGTTTAAGTGCAAAGGATATGTGGAAATGTCTTGAAATGAAGCATGAAGGAACTAATCAAGTAAAGGAATCAAAGATTAACATGTTAATGACTACACTTGAAACATTCATTTACTGCCTAATGAATCAATTGTTGATATGGATTTAAGGCTTACAAACTTATACAACTCACTTGAATCCCTTGGTAAAACGTTTTTGATGAAAGAAAAAGTGCAAAAAGTTTTGAGAAGTTTGCCAATTGAATGGGATGCCAAAGTTAGTGCCATTGAAGAAAGCAAAGATCTTTCTCAAATAAAACTTGATGAATTGATAGGTTCTTTAAAAGTTTATGAAAACAAGTTGAATATAAGAAAGGCTGAAACTAGTAACAAGTCTAAATCACTTGCATTTGTAACAAATGAACCCGAATCATCTAATCAAGCCGAGTATGAAAGTGATGATGAAATGATGAAGAAGACATAATGTTGTTAGCTAGGCGTTTAAGGAGTTTTTCAAGAAAAGGACCAACTAAAAGACAAGCAAAATCAGCCGCCCCTATCAATGTGAAATCTAACAAACACGATGGCTAAATGGTATGATAAAGAACTTAAGTGTTATGAATGTGGCAAACAATGGACACATCTCATATGATTGTCCAAACAAGAACAAAAACCGTGACATGGATGAAAGACAAGGACAAAAACTAGAGTAGAAACCTATGCAAAGGAGGAAGAAGCTCTCAAGGCTAAGTTCAAGCACTTGGGATGACACATCTTCAATCCGAATCCGAGGAGGAACTCTGAAGTTGCACAAACATGTTTGGCTTCAAAGTCTACAAATGAGGTAACATTCGATTCTGACTTCCGAATGTGATTTTACTCAAGATGAATTGTTGGATGAATTAGAAAAGTTGCATGATAGATATAAGAAGCTATCCAAGGAGAAGAAAAGAATAGTTGAGGAGAAGAACAAGTTGGAGACGTCTAACTTGAATCTAACTTCTCAACTAGAAGTTCTTCAACTTGAATCATCTAACACTATTAGTTCAATGCAAAATCAGATTAAGGAACTTAAGAACAAACATGAAAATGTGCAATGGTTGCAATGTGTTGATTTCAACGATTTTAAAGTCTAAATTCATGAAATACAAACTGAATTTGAATCATTAAAAGCATGCAACCTAGACTTGAACAAATCTTTAGAACAATTTAAGAATGGTCCAACATGTTAGACACTCTTATTGCATCTCAAAAGCATGGAAATAACAACAAGGTCTTGGATATGTTAAAGAAGCTGAATACAACCTAAGGAAACACATTTGATCATCTTTCAACCAACATGAAATATAGGCCAAATGCATTTAGAAATGAAACCTATTCTGCCCTACACCACCCTTCATCACAAAGATTGCAAAATGCAATCAACATATAGGAAGGTAAATATACACCTAGAAACCAGTGCTACATGTATACAAGAATGCCTAAACAAAGTAGTATGCAATCTGCTCAAGTTATGCCTTATTGCAACAACATGCTTATGTGAAGAACATGACATACTCTCGGCCTAAACAGTTACAACACACGGCCTAGACACACACAACATCTTGCTTATACACCGGCCTAAAATCAATGCTTATAACCACGGCCAAGATATAACTCATATACATGGCAACATTCAAATGCATATAGAACTTACAATGCTTATTCAACTAGTACATAAATGTGCAGCCCCTTTGTCATTCATATTCTATGTATCAAAATCCACTATTTGTTCCTTATATGCAACATGATTTTAACATTTCAAAACCAAGAAGGTTGTTAAAGTTTGGGTACCTAAAGGTACACTAACATGAACTTAACTTGTCTAACCTTTAAAGGACCCAAATCAAAGGGTACCTAAGTTGTTATTACATTTGTAGGTACATAACATCAAAGAAAGACAAGTTGCTGGTTATAACAACAAAGAAGATGATAAAGACAAAACCAATTGGATAGTTGATAGTGGTTGCTCAAGACATATGACGGGCAACAAAAATTTGTTTAGCACACTTAAAAACGTTGGCAAAAGGTGGCAAAGTTACCTTTGGGAGACAACAACCAAGGCCAAATAATTGGCAAAGGCAAGGTTGGTGATCCAAACAAGTTGAGATCAAAAACGTCCTACTTGTAAGTAACTTAACCTTTGAGCTTTTAAGTGTTTCTCAACTATGTGACAACAACTTGAATGTTCTCTTCTCCTCCACCTCTTGTAAGATAATGGATAAAAACAATCAAGTTGTGTTAAAAGGAAAACGTGAAGGAAACATATATGTGCTTAACATGGATGATATGCTAAGGTAGTAACACAAAATGTCTTGTTTCACATGAATCTGATCCCAATCTTTGGCATAGACGTTAGGACACATTGGTATATCAACCTTAGAAAAACTACACGCTAAAAGTCTTGTTAAAGGATTGCCTAAACTTAACTTGGATGATTTTCAACTATGTGAATCTTGTATCAAAGGCAAACATGTTAGAGAATCCCTTAAGCCTAAACCGAGTTCACACGTCAAGAATACTAGAACTCTTGCATATAGACTTATTTGGTCCATGTAGAACAGAAGCCTAGGTGGAAGTTATTATGTATGTGTAATAGTTGATGATTTCTCAAGATATACTTGGACATTGTTTCTTGCTTCAAAGATGAAAGTGCATCATCTATAACTAATCTAATTAGACAACTTGAAAATGAACATGAATCACATGTTATTAAGATAAGGAGTGATAGAGGTGGTGAGTTTAAAGATAGTGAATTAATCAAATTCTTGTAATGAAAGGGTTATAAACATGAATTCTCCCCACCAAGAACTCCTCAACTTAATGGTGTAGTTGAAAGAAAGAATAGGACTATTCAAGAAGTAGCAAAGAAACAATGATGGTAGAAAACAAAGTACCTAAATTCTTATGGCTTCGAAGCAGGTAACACTTCAAGTTATATGATCAACAGACTATCAATAAGAAAGAATTGAACAAAACACCATATGAAATCTTAATGGACGACTCCCAAAAGTAAACTATCTAAAAGTCTTTGGTTGTAAATGCTTTGTATTGAACACAAAAGATAACTTAGATAAGTTTGATCCTAAGTCTGATGAACATATATTTGTGGGATATTCAATGAACTCTAAAGCATATAGATGTTATAATGCACAAACAAGAAAGATAGTTGAATCTATACATGTGAAGTTCAATGAAAATGCATATCTCCAAACAAGTAATCAACATGGAAATCTATGTACCAAATGATCAAATACTTCATAATGAAGATGAACTTATCCTACCACCTACAAATGATCAAATTGAAACACCAATCAAACTCTTGAAAATGCATGAAGTTCAATACTCCCCCTACACAAGAACATAATGAAGAAAATGTGCCTAACCAACCTATTGAACATCATGAACCTATTGAAGATGCACAACCAAGTAATTGGTGGCAAATAAGAGATATAAACAAAAGCATCCTCAAGAACTTATCATAGGAGATGTAAATCAAGGGGTAGTGGTTTAGAACACGTAGGCAAATAGATCCTAATGAATATGATCAATGGCATGCACTTATATCCCAAATTGAACCTAAGAATGTGAATGATGCCCTTAAACGATGCATATTGGATAGATGCAATGCATGAAGAGGTTAACCAATTTGAAAGAAACAATGTGTGGGATTTAGTACCTAAACCCGAGGATAAATCAATCATTGGAACTAAATGGGTGTTTAGGAAACAAAATGAATGAACAAGGGGTTGTAGTAAGAAATAAGCAAGACTTGTAGCTCAAGGATATAATCAAGAAGAGGGTATTGATTACGATGAAACATTTGCCCCCGTAGCAAGATTAGAATCCATACGCCTCTTATTAGCTTTTGCATGTTATAATAACATCAAACTATTCCAAATGGAGTTAAGAGTGCATTCTTAAATGGCATATCCAAGAAGAGTTTTTGTTAAACAACCACCAGGCTTTGAAGATCCAAAGAACCCTAATCATGTATATAAACTTAAGAAAGCCTTATATGGTTTGAAACAATCCCCCCGTTCATGGTATGAAAGATTTGCCAACTTTTTACTAAAGTAACAAACTTTCAAAGAGGAACCATAGATAGTACCTTATTCTTGAAAAAGAAAGACAACGATTTGCTTGTAATACAAATATATGTAGATGACATAATCTTTGGTTCAACTAATCCTAACTTAGTAAAAGACTTTGAAGATTGTATGAAGTCTGAGTTTGAAATGTCTATGGTTGGTGAATTAAACTATTTCTTAAGGCTTGAAAATAAAACAACAATCAAGTGGTATACATATCAATCAAGCCAAATACATAAGAGATATGATACAGAAATTCAACTTTGAAAACTTGAAACCATCTCCAACACCAATGTGTACTTCAACAAAATTAGACAAAGATGAAAATGGTGTTGCATTTGATGAAAACTATATAGGTCTATGATTGGTTCATTGCTATATCTAACTGCTAGTAGACCTGAATATTATGTTTGCAGTATGTATGTGTGCGAGATTTCAAAGTATGCCTAAGTTGTCACACTTTAAAGCTATAAAAAGATATTTAGATATCTTCAACATACACCAACATTAGGCTTATGGTATGATAGACAATCTAGTCTAAGTCTACATGCATATTCAGATGCAGATTATGGTGGATGTAGAGTAGATAGAAAGAGCAGCATAGTGGAACATGTCAATTCCTAGGAAACTCACTAATCTCTTGGTTTTCAAAGAAACAATCTAGTGTTGCACTTTCTACTACTGAAGCGGAATATATGGCTTTAAGTCTATGTTGTACTCAACTATTATGGATTAAACAACAACTTTCAGACTTTGAAATACAAGTAAATAATATCCCCATCTATTGTGATAGTACAAGTGCTATAAATTTGTCTAAAAACCCTGTACTACACTCTAAGGCAAAGCATATAGAAGTACGTTATCATTTTCTCCGTGATCATGTTAATCTTGGACATATACACATTGAACATGTTAGAACTGATCAACAAGTAGCTGACATATTCACTAAACCCCTTAATCAAGCTATCTTTGAGCATTTACGTGCAAGACTTGGATTAATTGCTTACAACTGACTACTACACCATACAGTCTTTTGCATAATTTACAAAATTAAGGGGAGAGAGAAACATATATGTATATCATGTTAAAGGTCATGTTAAGGGAGAGATATATGTAGGGAGAGATATATGTAGGGAGAGATATATATATTTAAAGGTCATGTTAAGGGAGAGATATATGTAGGGAGAGATATATATATGTATATCATGTTGAGAGAAAAAATATATGTATTGTTGTGATATATTATGTTTGAGTGATTGCAAAATGTATATGTGTGCATATGTGAAATTGTTGTGATTGGAAAATGCATATGTGATATATATATGTGCAACGTTTACATATGAAATTGATTGTGCAAGACATGAACTTATGAGCTAAGTGTGAAATTGCTTGAATGAATCAGATTGAACAAGTTTGATTAAGATCATGAGATTGAACTTGGCCAATTCAATCACATGTCTAAATCAATACATGTTCAAACTGATCTTAGATGATATATATGCCAATACATGTTAATTATATGATCTAACCAAGCCTTGAAGTCACATGACTTACAATATAAGGCAAATTGTTCGGTTTAGTGTTCTATTGCAGGTTTTGGTTCATATCTTGGGCAAATGAACTCCAAATTGAGTCATTCAAAAGCCCACATGATCCTTATTCAATTTAGAATCTAATTGGCTGAGGAAAGGCATGCTTGACACGGGTTAAAACTGAGTTGACCCGGTGGGAAGCTTATTGACTTATATAAGGGTTATTTTGGTAATTTCACCATTTGGACTTCTCATTCTTATTTGGTCTTCTTCCAACGGATTTATATGATCATATGACATTTATAAGTCATGTCACATCATGGCAAAGAATGTATCTGGAGCAGCACTATGTCCAGGTTCATCCTAGGACAAGATTCCTATTTTTGTGCTAAGGGGTATTCTGGTCTTTTCACTTGCCAATGGGTCTTCTGAACATGTTATTATATTTGTTTATATGATGATTATATGTGTTTATGTCACATATGGTACGTGCCCTATATTTATGGAAACGGGCAGCATGGTCTATCAATTGGAAATTCTTATATCATGGTTATCACATCTATGGTTTTCTTGGAATTCTTGGTATTCTTCATATGGTTTTCTATGCTACATGTTGAAGACTATATATTATATGGTTACATACGGATTTGGGCGCATATATCATGTTCAAATTTCAGAATTTGAACAAGTCAAGGCAAGTTGAATTAAGCTACTATTTTGGTGATGATTTTAGATGATTATTCTTGGCTATTCTTATGATGTTACAAACGGCTATATGTATTTAAAATGTGGAGCAAAAATCTCTCATATGCAAACGGCTATTTTCAAAAGTTGAAGACTTATTCAAAGGCTTGGCTCAAACGGCTATATGATTGAAGACCAAGTCAAATTCAAAGGCTTAGCTGAATTTTCTATCTTTTAGCTACATACCCAACGGCCATTTTTGTTCAAAGTTGGAGCAAAAGTCTCTCAACCAATGCCATATGCAACGGCTATATGAAGACCAAGTCAAGCTGAATTCTCTCTATCTTTTAGCCTACATTCAAACGGCTATATATGATTCAAATGGTGAAGACTTATTCTCAAACAAACTTGGTTGATATCTAACTATATTTGAACTATTCTTCAATGCCTATCTTCAAGGGCTCCAACGTCTATAATGGATGAGATGAAGGATAAAAGTTCAAGTTTGAAGACCAATTCAAAGCAACAAAAGATGAGAGCTAGAAAAATGCTGAATTTTCTCCATCTCACAACCATTTCAACGTTCACTTTGAGGAGCCTTTGGGCTGTCCTCTTGGCTATAAATAGCACCAAAGGTGAAGAGGAGATGCACACCAATGAACGCAACAAAGGAAAGCAAAGCAACGACAATTAGCTCTTTGTCTCCATTCTTTTCTCTTCTCTTCTATATTGAAGAACACATTTGCAGCAAGCTTATGATTGCTATAGGTTCTTCAATTCCTTGTTATTTCAACACTTTCAAACGTGATATTGTAAAGGAGAGCTGGTGTATACAAGCCTTACTCCTTAGAGGTGAGCAAAAGGTGAAAAGGTGCAAAGTTGCAAAGGTGATACAAACTAGGTGTTTGGTGAGTCTCTTGAAGAAGTTGGTGAAAAGCTTCTTCCTTTGGCTTTTGTAAGGTGACTTTGGTGTTTGGTGTTTAGTGAATCCAAGAGAAGGTGTCTCTTGGGACTGGAGTAGGTCACATTGGACCGAACCAGGATAATTCCTTGTGTTCTCTACTTATTTCTGCACTTACTGTTTTCTGGCTGAAAGTTACACTAACTTGGCACGTATATTGAACAAGCAAACGTTCTTAGAATTGCATGAATTTTGGATATATTATACTTCAATGTGTTAGCTTTCATTAGCCGCAAGAATCACTAAATTCTAAGGTGTTTAGCATAGTCAAATCATCTTCACAAAATTGTTGCTACATTCTGTGAAACGATTCTGACCAGTGTGCAAACTTGTGCAATTTGAATAGGCTATCCTTCGAATCTTGGAGTGAGCCTTATATCAAATTAAACTAGACATCTTGAGGTTTAATTTGACATAAGATTCATCAAAATAGCACGGGTAGATTTTGAGATATCATCGTTTGAAGTTAAGCTAACATTCTGCCTGAAACTGCCAGAATTGCACCACTTTTCTTATCTTGCTTATTTGAACGTGCTAACTTGTTTAGAATTGTCTGAAATTTTTATGACATACCATAAACATTCTAAACTTGATCTCTGCCAAGTTTGAGAATTTGCACAGGTGTATAAGTGGTTCAACCAAAGCAATCAAAACGGTGAACTGTTTCTGAAAATTTCAGAATCTGAGACTAAAGAGGCAAAGGGGTCTTCAAACAATTTTTGAAGGTAATTATAGTGTAATTTCCGCTAATCCACTATTCACCCCCCCCTCTAGTGGTGCGATACAGGTCCAACCAAGTGGTATCAGAGCGAGGTTGAGCACCATATTCTTATTTGAGCCGAAAACCGTTTACACTCCAAGTTGCTGGAAATTTTCTGGTTGTCTTATATTCTTCATATTTGGTATCTACAACAAGGTGACACTTTCTTTCTCTCTTATAAGTGTCTTAAACGTTTTCTCACACACTAAGAAGCATGTCTAAGTCACACATGAAAATAGAATTAGAAGGCATGTCCACACAAAGACCACCTCTCTTTGATGGAGAAAACTTTAGTCATTGGAAACTTAGAATGAAATTGTTCTTAATGGCTATTGACATAGACTTATGGTCTATCATTTGAAGATGGACCTTATGTGCCTACTAAGCATGTTATAATGAAGGCTTATCACAAGTAGTTGAGAAATATAGAAAGATTGGAGTGATGAAGATAAAAAGAAAATGAGAGTCTACTGCTAAAGCAATGCAATTATTGTTGAATGGTTTAAGTAGGAGTGAATCTGCCTATGTCTCTTCTTGTTCAAGTGCAAAGGATATGTGGAAATGTCTTGAATGAAGCATGAAGGAACTAATCAAGTAAAGGAATCAAAGATTAACATGTTAATGACTACACTTGAACATTCCATTTATTGCCTAATGAATCAATTGTTGATATGGATTTAAGGCTTACAAATTATACAACTCACTTGAATCCCTTGGTAAACGTTTTTGATGAAAGAAAAAGTGCAAAAAGTTTTGAGAAGTTTGCCAATTGAATGGGATTGCCAAAGTTTAGTGCCATTGAAGAAAGCAAAGATCTTTCTCAAATAAAACTTGATGAATTGATAGGTTCTTTAAAAGTTTATGAAAACAAGTTGAATATAAGAAAGGCTGATGAAACTAGTAACAAGTCTAAATCACTTGCATTTGTAACAAATGAACCCGAATCATCTAATCAAGCCGAGTATGAAAGTGATGATGAAAGTGATGAAGAAGACATAATGTGTTAGCTAGGCGTTTAAGGAAGTTTTTCAAGAAAAGACCAACTAAAAGACAAGCAAAATCAGCCGCCCCTATCAATGTGAAATCTAACAAACAAGATGGCAAATGGTATGATAAAGAACTTAAGTGTTATGAATGTGGCAAACAAGGACACATCTCATATGATTGTCCCAAACAAGAACAAAAACCGTGACATGGATGAAAGACAAGGACAAAAACTAGAGTAGAAACCTATGCAAAGGAGGAAGAAAGCTCTCAAGGCAAGTTCAAGCACTTGGGATGACACATCTTCATCCGAATCTGAGGAGGAACCTGAAGTTGCACAAACATGTTTGGCTTCAAAGTCTACAAATGAGGTAACATTCGATTCTGATTCCGAATGTGATTTTACTCAAGATGAATTGTTGGATGAATTAGAAAAGTTGCATAATAGATATAAGAAGCTATCCAAGGAGAAGAAAAGAATAGTTGAGGAGAAGAACAAGTTGGAGACGTCTAACTTGAATCTAACTTCTCAACTAGAAGTTCTTCAACTTGAATCATCTAACACTATTAGTTCAATGCAAAATCAGATTAAGGAACTTAAGAACAAACATGAAAATGTGCAATGTGTGAAATGTGTTGATTTCAACGTTTTAAAGTCTAAATTGCATGAAATACAAACTGAATTTGAATCATTAGAAGCATGCAACCTAGACTTGAACAAATCTTAGAACAATCTAAGAATGCTTCCAACATGTTAGACACTATTATTGCATCTCAAAAGCATGGAAATGACAAACAAGGTCTTGGATATGTTAAAGAAGCTGAATACACACCTAAGGAAACATCATTTGTATCATCTTCAACCAACATGAAATATAGGCCAAATGCATTTAGAAATGAACCTATCTTGCCTACACCACCTTCATCACAAAGATTGCAAAATGCATCAACATATAGGAAGGTAAATACACCTAGAAACCATGCTTACATGTATACAAGAATGCCTAAACAAAGTAGTATGAAATCTGCTCAAGTTATGCCTTATATGCAACAACATGCTTATGTGAAGAACATGACATACTCTCGGCCTAAATTCAATGCTTATACACGGCCTAGAAACTATGGTATTACACGGCCAAGATATAACTCATGGCAACATTCAAATGCATATAGAACTTACAATGCTTATCCAACTAGACATAAACGTACAGCCCCTTTTCCATCATATCCTATGTATCAAAATCCACTATTTGTTCATTATATGCAACATGATTTTAACATTTCAAAACCAAGAAAGGTTGTTCAAGTTTGGGTACCTAAAGGTACACTAACATGAACTTAACTTGTCTAACCTTGATAGGACCCAAAATCAAAGGGTACCTAAGTTGTTATTTACATTTGTAGGTACATAACATCAAAGAAAGACAAGTTGCTGGTTATAACAACAAAGAAGATGAAAAGAACAAAACCAATTGGATAGTTGATAGTGGTTGCTCAAGACATATGACAGGCAACAAACATTTGTTTAGCACACTTAAAAACGTTGCAAAAGGTGGCAAAGTTACCTTTGGAGACAACAACCAAGGTCAAATAATTGGCAAAGGCAAGGTTGGTGACCCAAACAAGTTTGAGATCAAAAATGTCCTACTTGTAAGTAACTTAACCTTTGAGCTTTTAAGTGTTTCTCAACTATGTGACAACAACTTAAATGTTCTCTTCTCCTCCACCTCTTGTAAGATAATGGATAAAAACAATCAAGTTGTGTTAAAAGGAAAACGTGAAGGAAACATATATGTGCTTAACATGGATGATATGCTAAGTAGTAACACAAAATGTCTTGTTTCACATGAATCTGATCCCAATCTTTGGCATAGACGTTTAGGACACATTGGTATATCAACTTTAGAAAAACTACACGCAAAAAGTCTTGTTAAAGGTTTGCCTAAACTTAACTTGGATGATTTTCAACTATGTGAATCTTGTATCAAAGGCAAACATGTTAGAGAATCTCTTAAGCCTAAAACTGAGTTCACAACATCTAGAATACTAGAACTCTTGCATATAGACTTATTTGGTCCATGTAGAACAAGAAGCTTAGGTGGAAGTTATTATGTATGTGTAATAGTTGATGATTTCTCAAGATATACTTGGACATTGTTTCTTGCTTCAAAAGATGAAAGTGCATCATCTATAACTAATCTAGTTAGACAACTTGAAAATGAACATGAAACACATGTTATTAAGATAAGGAGTGATAGAGGAGGTGAGTTTAAAGATAGTGAATTAATCAAATTCTGTAATGAAAAGGGTATAAAACATGAATTCTCCCCACCAAGAACTCCTCAACTTAATGGTGTAGTTGAAAGAAAAAATAGGACTATTCAAGAAGTAGCAAGAACAATGATGGTAGAAAACAAAGTACCTAAATTCTTATGGGCTGAAGCTGTAAACACTTCAAGTTATATGATCAACAGACTATCAATAAGAAAGAAATTGAACAAAACACCATATGAAATCTTAAATGGACGACTCCCAAAAGTAAACTATCTAAAAGTCTTTGGTTGTAAATGCTTTGTATTAAACACAAAAGATAACTTAGATAAGTTTGATCCTAAGTCTGATGAACATATATTTGTGGGATATTCAATGAACTCTAAAGCATATAGATGTTATAATGCACAAACAAGAAAGATAGTTGAATCTATACATGTGAAGTTCAATGAAAATGCATATCTTCATACAAGTAATCAACATGAAATCTATGTACCAAATGATCAAATACTTCATGATGAAGATGAACTTATCCTACCACCTACAAATGATCAAATTGAAACACCAAATCAAACTCTTGAAATGCATGAAGTTCAAACTCCCCCTACACAAGAACATGTGCCTAACCAACCTATTGAACATCATGAACCTATTGAAGATGCACAACCAAGTAATTGGTGGCAAATAAGAGATAAACAAAAGCATCCTCAAGAACTTATCATAGGAGATGTAAATCAAGGGGTTAGAACACGTAGGCAAATAGATCCTAATGAATATGATCAATGGCATGCACTTATATCCCAAATTGAACCTAAGAATGTGAATGATGCCTTAAACGATGCATATTGGATAGATGCAATGCATGAAGAGTTAAACCAATTTGAAAGAAACAATGTGTGGGATTTAGTACCTAAACCCAAGGATAAATCAATCATTGGAACTAAATGGGTGTTTAGGAACAAAATGAACGAACAAGGGGTTGTAGTAAGAAATAAGGCAAGACTTGTAGCTCAAGGATATAATCAAGAAGAGGGTATTGATTACGATGAAACATTTGCCCCCGTAGCAAGATTAGAGTCCATACGCCTCTTATTAGCTTTTGCATGTTATAATAACATCAAACTATTCCAAATGGATGTTAAGAGTGCATTCTTAAATGGCTATATCCAAGAAGAAGTTTTTGTTAAACAACCACCAGGCTTTGAAGATCCAAAGAACCCTGATCATGTATATAAACTTAAGAAAGCCTTATATGGTTTGAAACAAGCTCCCCGTGCATGGTATGAAAGATTTGCCAACTTTTTACTAAGTAACAACTTTCAAAGAGGAACCATAGATAGTACCTTATTCTTGAAAGAGAAAGACAAAGATTTGCTTGTAATACAAATATATGTAGATGACATAATCTTTGGTTCAACTAATCCTAACTTAGTAAAAGACTTTGAAGATTGTATGAAGTCTGAGTTTGAAATGTCTATGGTTGGTGAATTAAACTATTTCTTAGGCTTGCAAATAAAACAAACATCAGATGGTATACATATCAATCAAGCCAAATACATAAGAGATATGATAAAGAAATTCAACTTTGAAAACTTGAAACCATCTCCAACACCAATGTGTACTTCAACAAAATTAGACAAAGATGAAAATGGTGTTGCATTTGATGAAAAACTATATAGGTCTATGATTGGTTCATTGCTATATCTAACTGCTAGTAGACCTGATATTATGTTTGCAGTATGTATGTGTGCAAGATTTCAAAGTATGCTAAGTTGTCACACTTTAAAGCTGTAAAAAGAATATTTAGATATCTTCAACATACACCAACATTAGGCTTATGGTATGATAGACAATCTAGTCTAAGTCTACATGCATATTCAGATGCAGATTATGGTGGATGTAGAGTAGATAGAAAGAGCACTAGTGGAACATGTCAATTCCTAGGAAACTCACTAATATCTTGGTTTTCAAAGAAACAATCTAGTGTTGCACTTTCTACTACTGAAGCGGAATATATGGCTTTAAGTCTATGTTGTACTCAACTATTATGGATTAAACAACAACTTTCAGACTTTGAAATACAAGTAAATAATATCCCCATCTATTGTGATAGTACAAGTGCTATAAATTTGTCTAAGAACCCTGTACTACACTCTAAGGCAAAGCATATAGAAGTACGTTATCATTTTCTCCGTGATCATGTTAATCTTGGACATATACACATTGAACATGTTAGAACTGATCAACAAGTAGCTGACATATTCACTAAACCCCTTAATCAAGCTATCTTTGAGACTTTACGTGCAAGACTTGGATTAATTGCTTACAACTGACTAATACACCATTCAGTCTTTTGCATAATTTACAAAATTAAGGGGGAGAAAATAAATGTGTATATAAATGTGTATAGATATCATGTTAAGGGGGAGATAACACATTAAGGGGGAGCAGCTTACACTTGATTTAGATGCTTACTTGATTACACAGATTACACTTGATTTAGATGCACACTTGATTTAAATGCTTAATATACACATATGTGGGGTAATTTTGCAAATCATCAAAAGGGGGAGATTGTTGTGATATATTATGTTTGAGTGATTGCAAAATGTATATGTGTGCATATGTGAAATTGTTGTGATTGGAAAATGCATATGTGATATATATATGTGCAACGTTTACATATGAAATTGATTGTGCAAGACATGAACTTATGAGCTAAGTGTGAAATTGCTTGAATGAATCAAGATTGAACAAGTTTGATTAAGATCATGAGATTGAACTTGGCCAATTCAATCACATGTCTAAATCAATACATGTTCAAACTGATCTTAGATGATATATATGCCAATACATGTTAATTATATGATCTAACCAAGCCTTGAAGTCACATGACTTACAATATAAGGCAAATTGTTCGGTTTAGTGTTCTATTGCAGGTTTTGGTTCATATCTTGGGCAAATGAACTCCAAATTGAGTCATTCAAAAGCCCACATGATCCTTATTCAATTTAGAATCTAATTGGCTGAGGAAAGGCATGCTTGACACGGGTTAAAACTGAGTTGACCCGGTGGGAAGCTTATTGACTTATATAAGGGTTATTTTGGTAATTTCACCATTTGGACTTCTCATTCTTATTTGGTCTTCTTCCAACGGATTTATATGATTATATGACACATTTATAAGTCATGTCACATCATGGCAAAGAATGTATCTGGAGCAGCACTATGTCCAGGTTCATCCTAGGACAAGATTCCTATTTTTGTGCTAAGGGGTATTCTGGTCTTTTCACTTGCCAATGGGTCTTCTAACATGTTATATATTGTTTATATGATGATTATATGTGTTTATGTCACATATGGTACGTGCCCTATATTTATGGAAACGGGCAGCATGGTCTATCAATTGGAAATTCTTATATCATGGTTATCACATCTATGGTTTTCTTGGAATTCTTGGTATTCTTCATATGGTTTTCTATGCTACATGTTGAAGACTATATATTATATGGTTACATACGGATTTGGGCGCATATATCATGTTCAAATTTCAGAATTTGAACAATGTTGTGATATATTATGTTTGAGTGATTGCAAAATGTATATGTGAGCATATGTGTAATTGTTGTGCAAAATGTATATGTGTGCATATGTGTAATTGTTGTGATGATTGCAAATAGATATATCATGTTTGAATGATTGGAAAATGCATATGTGAGCATGTATGTGTAACGTTTAAATGAGAAATTGTTTTGGCAAGGCATGAACTTATGAACTTATGAGCTAATGTGAAATTGTTTGATTGAATCAAGATTGAACAAGTTTGAGTAAGATCATGAGATTGAACTTGGCCAATTCAATCACATATCTTAATCAAGACATGTTCAAACTGATCTTAGAAGATATATATGCCAATACATGTTTATTATATGAACTAACCAAGCCTTGAAGTCACATGACTTACAATATAAGGCAAATTGTTCGGTTTAGTGTTCTATTGCAGGTTTTGGTTCATATCTTGGGCAAATGAACTCCAAATCGAGTCATTCAAAAGCCCACTTGATCCTTATTCAATTTAGAATCTAATTGGCTGAGGAAGAGCATGCTTGACACGAGTAAAAACTGAGTTGACCCGGTGGGAAGCTTATTGACCTATATAAGGGCTATTTTGGTAATTTCACCATTTGGACTTCTCATTCTTATTTGGTCTTCTTCCAACTGACTTATATGATCATTTGACACATTTATAAGTCATGTCACATCATGGCAACGAATGAATCTGGAGCAGCACCATGTCTAGGTTCATCCTAGGACAAAGTTCCTATTTTTGTGCTGAAGGGTATTCTGGTCATTTCACTTGCCAACGGATCTTCCAACATACTATATATTGCTTATATGATGTTTATATGTGTTTATGTCACATATGGTACGTGCCCTATTTTTATGGAAACGGGCAGCATGCTATCTATTGGAATTCTTATGTTATGGTTATCATCATCTATGGTTTTCTTGGAATTCTTGGCATTCTTCATATGGTATTCTATGCTACATGTTGAAGACATAAATGGCTATGTATCACACGTATATTGAAGGATGTTGGCGCATATATCATGTTCAAATTTTCAGATTTTGAACAAGTCAAGGCAAGTTGAATTACATTCTATTTTGGTGCTGATTTTAAGATAATTATTCTTGACTATTCTTGCTTGATTTTGGAGATGATGTTAACGGCTATCTTAGTTGAAATATGGAGCAAAATTCTCTCAAAGCAAACGGCTATATTTTGTTCAAAGATTGGAGCAAAAATCTCTATATACAAAACGGCTATTCTTGCTTATATTGTGGAATGATACAAACGGCTACATAGGTTTGAAAGTTGAAGACCAAGTCAAGCTGAATTATCTCTATCT
The DNA here is from genome assembly GCA_036186865.1 of Eustoma russellianum. NCBI lineage: Eukaryota > Viridiplantae > Streptophyta > Magnoliopsida > Gentianales > Gentianaceae > Eustoma > Eustoma russellianum. The sequence goes on from AP025055.1 coordinate 16,270,811, forward strand.
TCTAGCTACATTCCAACGTCATTTTTGTTCAAAGTTGGAGAAAAATATCTCAACCAAGGAAGCAAGGCAACGGCTATGTTGAAGACTAGTTCAAACTCAAGGTTTTGGTTGAATTCTATCTTTATCTTTGAACTATTCTACCTATCTTCAAGGGGCTGTTCAACGTCATTTTGGCATTCAAATGAGGAGCAAAAAAAAATCTGATCAAAAACTTATGCCAAATCAGCTACACACATGGCAAGATATTTACACATGTACATTGCTTATTGGAGCTGATTTTCCAACGTTCAAATGGAGCTATTTCCACCTCATCTCCAACGTTCATAATGAGATAAATATTCAGGTGGAAGACTATTTCAAAGTAGCAAGAAATTCAGATTTATCTTGAAAGTCAAATGGTAGCTAAAAAGGTGCTGATTTTATCTCCATTCTATCTCATTTCAACGGCTATATGGAGGAGCTTTTGAGCTGATCTTTTGGCTATAAATAGCAGCAAAGGTGAAGAGTAAAGAGCATCACAAGAGCGTATCCAAACGAAAGCAAAGAAAGCAAAGCAAGACATTAGCTCTTTGTCTCCATTATTTTCTTCTTCTCTTCTATATTGAAGAACACATTTGTAGCAAGCTTTATGATTGTTTAGTTCTTCAGTTCTTGTTGTTTCAACACCTTTCAAACGTGTTATTGTAAAGGAGAAGCTGGTGTATAAAGCTTACTCCTTAGAGGTGATCAAAAGGTGCAAAAGGTGCAAAGGTGTTGCTGATTTTCAGTTTTGGTGCAGCCTCTTGAAGAAGTTGGTGAAAAGCTTCTTCCTTTGGCTTTGTAAGGTGACTTTGGTGTTTGGTGTTTAGTGAAATCCAAGAGAAGGTGTCTCTTGGGACTGGAGTAGGTCACATTGACCGAACCAGGATAATTCCTTGTGTTCTTTACTTATTTCCTGCACTTACTGTTTTCTGCCTGAGATTTACACTAACTTGGCACGCACAATTGAACAAGCAAACATCCTTAGAATTGCATGAATTTTGGATATATTATACTTCAATGTGTTAGCTTTCATTAGGCGCAAGAATCACTAAATTCTAAGGTGTGTAGCATATTCAAATCGTCTTCACAAAATTGTTGCTACATTCTGTGAACAATTTTGACCAGTGTGCAAAACTTGTGAAATTTGAACAGGCTATCCTTTGAATCTTGGAGTGAGCCTTATATCAAATTAAACTAGACATCCTAAGGTTTAATTTGACATAAGATTCATCAAAATAGCACGGGTAGATTTTGAGATATCAGTGTTTGAAGTTTAGCAAACATTCTGCCTGAAACTGCCAGAATTGCACACTTTACTTATCTTGCTTATTTGAACGTGCTAACTTGCTTAGAATTGGCTGAAATTTTTATGACATATCATAAACATACTAAACTTGATCTCTGCCAAGTTTGAGAGCATTCACAGGTGTATAAGTGGTTCAACCAAAACGTACAAAACAGTGAACTATTTCTGGAATTTTCAGAATCTGAGACTAAAGAGGCAAAGGGGTCTTCAAACAAGTTTTTGAAGGTAATCATAGTGCAATTTCCGCTAATCCACTATTCACCCCCCCCTCTAGTGGTGCTATACAGGTCCAACAAGTGGTATCAGAGCGAGGTTGAGCACCATATTCTTATTTGAGCTGAAAACCGTTTATACTTCAAGTGGCAAAGTTGCTGGAAATTTTCTGGTTGTCTTATACTCTTCATATTTGGTATCTACAACAAGGTGACATTTTCTTTCCTTCTTATAAGTGCTTCAAACGTTTTCTCACACACTAAGAAGCATGTCTAAGTCACACATGAAAATAGAATTAGAAGGCATGTCCACACAAAGACCAACTAAAAGACAAGCAAAATCAGCCGCCCCTATCAATGTGAAATCTAACAAACAAGATGGCAAATGGTATGATAAAGAACTTAAGTGTTATGAATGTGGCAAACAAGGACACATCTCATATGATTGTCCAAACAAGAACAAAAACCGTGACATGGATGAAAAGACAAGGACAAAAACTAGAGTAGAACCTATGCAAAGGAGGAAGAAAGCTCTCAAGGTAAGTTCAAGCACTTGGGATGACACATCTTCATCCGAATCCGAGGAGGAACCTGAAGTTGCACAAACATGTTTGGCTTCAAAGTCTACAAATGAGGTAACATTTGATTCTGATTCTGAATGTGATTTTACTCAAGATGAATTGTTGGATGAATTAGAAAAGTTGTATGATAGATATAAGAAGTTATCCAAGGAGAAGAAAAGAATAGTTGAGGAGAAGAACAAGTTGGAGACGTCTAACTTGAATCTAACTTCTCAACTAGAAGTTCTTCAACTTGAATCATCTAACACTATTGTTTCATTGCAAAATCAGATTAAGGAACTTAAGAACAAACATGAAAATGTGCAATGTGTGCAATGTGTTGATTTCAACGTTTTAAAGTCCAAATTACATGAAATACAAACTGAATTTGAATCATTAAAAGCATGCAACCTAGACTTGAACAAATCCTTAGAACAATTTAAGAATGGTTCCAACATGTTAGACACTCTTATTGCATCTCAAAAGCATGGAATGACAAACAAGGTCTTGGATATGTTGAAGAAGCTGAACACACACCTAAGGAAACAACATTTGTATCATCTTCAACCAACATGAAATATAGGCCAAAAGCATCTAGAAATGAACCTATTCTGCCCACACCACCTTCATCACAAAGATTGCAAAATGCATCAACATATAGGAAGGTAAACACACCTAGAAACCATGCTTACATGTATACAAGAATGCCTAAACATAGAAGTATGAAATCTGCTCAAGTTATGCCTTATATGCAACAACATGCTTATGTGAAGAACATGACATACTCTCGGTCTAAATCAATGTACAACACACGGCCTAGACACACACAACATCTTGCTTATACACGGCCAAGATATAACTCATATACATGGCAACATTTAAATGCATATAGAACTTATCATGCTTATCCAACTAGTCATAAACGTGCAGCCCCTTTTCAATCATATTCTATGTATCAAAATCCACTATTTGTTCATTATATGCAACATGGTTATAACATTTCAAAACCAAGAAAGGTTGTTCAAGTTTGGGTACCTAAAGGTACACTAACATGAACTTAACTTGTCTAACCTTGAAAGGACCCAAAATCAAAGGGTACCTAAGTTGTTATTTACATTTGTAGGTACATAACATCAAAGAAAGACAAGTTGCTGGTTATAACAACAAAGAAGATGAAAAGAACAAAACCAATTGGATAGTTGATAGTGGTTGCTCAAGACATATGACGGGCAACAAAAATTTGTTTAGCACACTTAAAAACGTTGCAAAAGGTGGCAAAGTTACTTTTGGAGACAACAACCAAGGTCAAATAATTGGCAAAGGCAAGGTTGGTGATCCAAACAAGTTTGAGATCAAAAACGTCCTACTTGTAAGTAACTTAACCTTTGAGCTCTTAAGTGTTTCTCAACTATGTGACAACAACTTGAATGTTCTCTTCTCCTCCACCTCTTGTAAGATAATGGATAAAAACAATCAAGTTGTGTTAAAAGGAAAACGTGAAGGAAACATATATGTGCTTAACATGGATGATATGCTAAGTAGTAACACAAAATGTCTTGTTTCACATGAATCTGATCCCAATCTTTGGCATAGACGTTTAGGACACATTGGTATATCAACTTTAGAAAAACTACACGCTAAAAGTCTTGTTAAAGGATTGCCTAAACTTAACTTGGATGATTTTCAACTATGTGAATCTTGTATCAAAGGCAAACATGTTAGAGAATCCCTTAAGTCTAAAACCGAGTTCACAACGTCAAGAATACTAGAACTCTTGCATATAGACTTATTTGGTCCATGTAGAACAAGAAGCTTAGGTGGAAGTTATTATGTATGTGTAATAGTTGATGATTTCTCAAGATATACTTGGACATTGTTTCTTGCTTCAAAAGATGAAAGTGCATCATCTATAACTAATCTAGTTAGACAACTTGAAAATGAACATGAAACACATGTTATTAAGATAAGGAGTGATAGAGGTGGTGAGTTTAAAAATAGTGAATTAATCAAATTCTGTAATGAAAAGGGTATAAAACATGAATTCTCCCCACCAAGAACTCCTCAACTTAATGGTGTAGTTGAAAGAAAGAATAGGACTATTCAAGAAGTAGCAAGAACAATGATGGTAGAAAACAAAGTACCTAAATTCTTATGGGCTGAAGCAGTAAACACTTCAAGTTATATGATCAACAGACTATCAATAAGAAAGAAACTGAACAAAACACCATATGAAATCTTAAATGGACGACTCCCAAAAGTAAACTATCTAAAAGTCTTTGGTTGTAAATGCTTTGTATTGAACACAAAAGATAACTTAGATAAGTTTGATCCTAAGTCTGATGAACATATATTTGTGGGATATTCAATGAACTCTAAAGCATATAGATGTTATAATGCACAAACAAGAAAGATAGTTGAATCTATACATGTGAAGTTCAATGAAAATGCATATCTCCAAACAAGTAATCAACATGAAATCTATGTACCAAATGATCAAATACTTCATGATGAAGATGAACTTATCCTACCACCTACACATGATCAAATTGAAACACCAAATCAAACTCTTGAAATGCATGAAGTTCAAACTCCCCCTACACAAGAACATAATGTGCCTACCCAACCTATTGAACATCATGAACCTATTGAAGATGCACAACCAAGTAATTGGTGGCAAATAAGAGATAAACAAAAACATCCTCAAGAGCTTATTATAGGAGATGTAAATCAAGGGGTTAGAACACGTAGGCAAATAGATCCTAATGAATATGATCAATGGCATGCACTTATATCCCAAATTGAACCTAAGAATGTGAATGATGCCTTAAACGATACATATTGGATAGATGCAATGCATGAAGAGTTAAACCAATTTGAAAGAAACAATGTGTGGGATTTAGTACCTAAACCCGAGGATAAATCAATCATTGGAACTAAATGGGTGTTTAGGAACAAAATGAATGAACAAGGAGTTGTAGTAAGAAATAAGGAAAGACTTGTAGCTCAAGGATATAATCAAGAAGAGGGTATTGATTACGATGAGACATTTGCCCCCGTAGCAAGATTAGAATCCATACGCCTCTTATTAGCTTTTGCATGTTATAATAACATCAAACTATTCCAAATGGATGTTAAGAGTGCATTCTTAAATGGCTATATCCAAGAAGAAGTTTTTGTTAAACAACCACCAGGCTTTGAAGATCCAATGAACCCTAATCATGTATATAAACTTAAGAAAGCCTTATATGGTTTGAAACAAGCCCCCCGTGCATGGTATGAAAGATTTGCCAACTTTTTACTAAGTAACAACTTTCAAAGAGGAACCATAGATAGTACCTTATTCTTGAAAAAGAAAGACAAAGATCTGCTTGTAATACAAATATATGTAGATGACATAATCTTTGGTTCAACTAATCCTAACTTAGTAAAAGACTTTGAAGATTGTATGAAGTCTGAGTTTGAAATGTCTATGGTTGGTGAATTAAACTATTTCTTAGGCTTGCAAATAAAACAAACATCAAGTGGTATACATATCAATCAAGCCAAATACATAAGAGATATGATGAAGAAATTCAACTTTGAAAACTTGAAACCATCTCCAACACCAATGTGTACTTCAACAAAATTAGACAAAGATGAAAATGGTGTCGCATTTGATGAAAAACTATATAGGTCTATGATTGGTTCATTGCTATATCTAACTGCTAGTAGACCTGATATTATGTTTGCAGTATGTATGTGTGCGAGATTTCAAAGTATGCCTAAGTTGTCACACTTTAAAGCTGTAAAAAGAATATTTAGATATCTTCAACATACACCAACATTAGGCTTATGGTATGATAGACAATCTAGTCTAAGTCTACATGCATATTCAGATGCAGATTATGGTGGATGTAGAGTAGATAGAAAGAGCACTAGTGGAACATGTCAATTTCTAGGAAACTCACTAATATCTTGGTTTTCAAAGAAACAATCTAGTGTTGCACTTTCTACTACTGAAGCAGAATATATGGCTTTAAGTCTATGTTGTACTCAACTCTTATGGATTAAACAACAACTTTCAGACTTTGAAATACAAGTAAATAATATCCCCATCTATTGTGATAGTACAAGTGCTATAAATTTGTCTAAAAACCCTGTACTACACTCTAAGGCAAAACATATAGAAGTACGTTATCATTTTCTCCGTGATCATGTTAATCTTGGACATATACACATTGAACACGTTAGAACTGATCAACAAGTAGCTGACATATTCACTAAACCCCTTAATCAAGCTATCTTTGAGACTTTACGTGCAAGACTTGGATTAATTGCTTACACCTGACTACTACACTGTCTTTTGCATAATTTACAAAATTAAGGGGGAGAAATAAATGTGTATATAAATGTGTATATATATCATGTTAAGGGGAAGATATAAGAAGATGTGAGATATCATGTTAAGGGGGAGATAGCACATTAAGGGGGAGCAGATTACACTTGATTTAGATGCTTACTTGATTACACAGATTACACTTGATTTAGATGCTTACTTGATTACACAGATTACACTTGATTTAGATGCACACTTGATTTAAATGCTTAATATACACATATGTGGGGTAATTTTGCAAATCATCAAAAGGGGGAGATTGTTGTGATATATTATGTTTGAGTGATTGCAAAATGTATATGTGAGCATATGTGTAATTGTTGTGCAAAATGTATATGTGTGCATATGTGTAATTGTTGTGATGATTGCAAATAGATATATCATGTTTGAATGATTGGAAAATGCATATGTGAGCATGTATGTGTAACGTTTAAATGAGAAATTGTTTTGGCAAGGCATGAACTTATGAACTTATGAGCTAATGTGAAATTGTTTGATTGAATCAAGATTGAACAAGTTTGAGTAAGATCATGAGATTGAACTTGGCCAATTCAATCACATATCTTAATCAAGACATGTTCAAACTGATCTTAGAAGATATATATGCCAATACATGTTTATTATATGAACTAACCAAGCCTTGAAGTCACATGACTTACAATATAAGGCAAATTGTTCGGTTTAGTGTTCTATTGCAGGTTTTGGTTCATATCTTGGGCAAATGAACTCCAAATCGAGTCATTCAAAAGCCCACTTGATCCTTATTCAATTTAGAATCTAATTGGCTGAGGAAGAGCATGCTTGACACGAGTAAAAACTGAGTTGACCCGGTGGGAAGCTTATTGACCTATATAAGGGCTATTTTGGTAATTTCACCATTTGGACTTCTCATTCTTATTTGGTCTTCTTCCAACTGACTTATATGATCATTTGACACATTTATAAGTCATGTCACATCATGGCAACGAATGAATCTGGAGCAGCACCATGTCTAGGTTCATCCTAGGACAAAGTTCCTATTTTTGTGCTGAAGGGTATTCTGGTCATTTCACTTGCCAACGGATCTTCCAACATACTATATATTGCTTATATGATGTTTATATGTGTTTATGTCACATATGGTACGTGCCCTATTTTTATGGAAACGGGCAGCATGCTATCTATTGGAATTCTTATGTTATGGTTATCATCATCTATGGTTTTCTTGGAATTCTTGGCATTCTTCATATGGTATTCTATGCTACATGTTGAAGACATAAATGGCTATGTATCACACGTATATTGAAGGATGTTGGCGCATATATCATGTTCAAATTTTCAGATTTTGAACAAGTCAAGGCAAGTTGAATTACATTCTATTTTGGTGCTGATTTTAAGATAATTATTCTTGACTATTCTTGCTTGATTTTGGAGATGATGTTAACGGCTATCTTAGTTGAAATATGGAGCAAAATTCTCTCAAAGCAAACGGCTATATTTTGTTCAAAGATTGGAGCAAAAATCTCTATATACAAAACGGCTATTCTTGCTTATATTGTGGAATGATACAAACGGCTACATAGGTTTGAAAGTTGAAGACCAAGTCAAGCTGAATTATCTCTATCTTCTAGCTACATTCCAACGTCATTTTTGTTCAAAGTTGGAGAAAAATATCTCAACCAAGGAAGCAAGGCAACGGCTATGTTGAAGACTAGTTCAAACTCAAGGTTTTGGTTGAATTCTATCTTTATCTTTGAACTATTCTACCTATCTTCAAGGGGCTGTTCAACGTCATTTTGGCATTCAAATGAGGAGCAAAAAAAAATCTGATCAAAAACTTATGCCAAATCAGCTACACACATGGCAAGATATTTACACATGTACATTGCTTATTGGAGCTGATTTTCCAACGTTCAAATGGAGCTATTTCCACCTCATCTCCAACGTTCATAATGAGATAAATATTCAGGTGGAAGACTATTTCAAAGTAGCAAGAAATTCAGATTTATCTTGAAAGTCAAATGGTAGCTAAAAAGGTGCTGATTTTATCTCCATTCTATCTCATTTCAACGGCTATATGGAGGAGCTTTTGAGCTGATCTTTTGGCTATAAATAGCAGCAAAGGTGAAGAGTAAAGAGCATCACAAGAGCGTATCCAAACGAAAGCAAAGAAAGCAAAGCAAGACATTAGCTCTTTGTCTCCATTATTTTCTTCTTCTCTTCTATATTGAAGAACACATTTGTAGCAAGCTTTATGATTGTTTAGTTCTTCAGTTCTTGTTGTTTCAACACCTTTCAAACGTGTTATTGTAAAGGAGAAGCTGGTGTATAAAGCTTACTCCTTAGAGGTGATCAAAAGGTGCAAAAGGTGCAAAGGTGTTGCTGATTTTCAGTTTTGGTGCAGCCTCTTGAAGAAGTTGGTGAAAAGCTTCTTCCTTTGGCTTTGTAAGGTGACTTTGGTGTTTGGTGTTTAGTGAAATCCAAGAGAAGGTGTCTCTTGGGACTGGAGTAGGTCACATTGACCGAACCAGGATAATTCCTTGTGTTCTTTACTTATTTCCTGCACTTACTGTTTTCTGCCTGAGATTTACACTAACTTGGCACGCACAATTGAACAAGCAAACATCCTTAGAATTGCATGAATTTTGGATATATTATACTTCAATGTGTTAGCTTTCATTAGGCGCAAGAATCACTAAATTCTAAGGTGTGTAGCATATTCAAATCGTCTTCACAAAATTGTTGCTACATTCTGTGAACAATTTTGACCAGTGTGCAAAACTTGTGAAATTTGAACAGGCTATCCTTTGAATCTTGGAGTGAGCCTTATATCAAATTAAACTAGACATCCTAAGGTTTAATTTGACATAAGATTCATCAAAATAGCACGGGTAGATTTTGAGATATCAGTGTTTGAAGTTTAGCAAACATTCTGCCTGAAACTGCCAGAATTGCACACTTTACTTATCTTGCTTATTTGAACGTGCTAACTTGCTTAGAATTGGCTGAAATTTTTATGACATATCATAAACATACTAAACTTGATCTCTGCCAAGTTTGAGAGCATTCACAGGTGTATAAGTGGTTCAACCAAAACGTACAAAACAGTGAACTATTTCTGGAATTTTCAGAATCTGAGACTAAAGAGGCAAAGGGGTCTTCAAACAAGTTTTTGAAGGTAATCATAGTGCAATTTCCGCTAATCCACTATTCACCCCCCCCTCTAGTGGTGCTATACAGGTCCAACAAACAAGTCAAGGCAAGTTGAATTAAGCTACTATTTTGGTGATGATTTTAGATGATTATTCTTGGCTATTCTTATGATGTTACAAACGGCTATATGTATTTAAAATGTGGAGCAAAAATCTCTCATATGCAAACGGCTATTTTCAAAAGTTGAAGACTTATTCAAAGGCTTGGCTCAAACGGCTATATGATTGAAGACCAAGTCAAATTCAAAGGCTTAGCTGAATTTTCTATCTTTTAGCTACATACCCAACGGCCATTTTTGTTCAAAGTTGGAGCAAAAGTCTCTCAACCAATGCCATATGCAACGGCTATATGAAGACCAAGTCAAGCTGAATTCTCTCTATCTTTTAGCCTACATTCAAACGGCTATATATGATTCAAATGGTGAAGACTTATTCTCAAACAAACTTGGTTGATATCTAACTATATTTGAACTATTCTTCAATGCCTATCTTCAAGGGCTCCAACGTCTATAATGGATGAGATGAAGGATAAAAGTTCAAGTTTGAAGACCAATTCAAAGCAACAAAAGATGAGAGCTAGAAAAATGCTGAATTTTCTCCATCTCACAACCATTTCAACGTTCACTTTGAGGAGCCTTTGGGCTGTCCTCTTGGCTATAAATAGCACCAAAGGTGAAGAGGAGATGCACACCAATGAAAGCAACAAAGAAAGCAAGCAAGACAATTAGCTCTTTGTCTCCATTCTTTTCTTCTTCTCTTCTATATTGAAGAACACATTTGCAGCAAGCTTTATGATTGTATAGTTCTTCAATTCTTGTTATTTCAACACCTTTCAAACGTGATATTGTAAAGGAGAAGCTGGTGTATAAAGCTTACTCCTTAGAGGTGAGCAAAAGGTGAAAAGGTGCAAAGGTGCAAAGGTGATACAAACTAGGTGTTTTGGTGAAGTCTCTTGAAGAAGTTGGTGAAAAGCTTCTTCCTTTGGCTTTGTAAGGTGACTTTGGTGTTTGGTGTTTAGTGAAATCCAAGAGAAGGTGTCTCTTGGGACTGGAGTAGGTCACATTGACCGAACCAGGATAATTCCTTGTGTTCTCTACTTATTTCCTGCACTTACTGTTTTCTGGCTGAAAGTTACACTAACTTGGCACGTATAATTGAACAAGCAAACGTTCTTAGAATTGCATGAATTTTGGATATATTATACTTCAATGTGTTAGCTTTCATTAGCCGCAAGAATCACTAAATTCTAAGGTGTTTAGCATAGTCAAATCATCTTCACAAAATTGTTGCTACATTCTGTGAACGATTCTGACCAGTGTGCAAACTTGTGCAATTTGAATAGGCTATCCTTCGAATCTTGGAGTGAGCCTTATATCAAATTAAACTAGACATCTTGAGGTTTAATTTGACATAAGATTCATCAAAATAGCACGGGTAGATTTTGAGATATCATCGTTTGAAGTTAAGCTAACATTCTGCCTGAAACTGCCAGAATTGCACACTTTTCTTATCTTGCTTATTTGAACGTGCTAACTTGTTTAGAATTGTCTGAAATTTTTATGACATACCATAAACATTCTAAACTTGATCTCTGCCAAGTTTGAGAATTTGCACAGGTGTATAAGTGGTTCAACCAAAGCAATCAAAACGGTGAACTGTTTCTGAAAATTTCAGAATCTGAGACTAAAGAGGCAAAGGGGTCTTCAAACAATTTTTGAAGGTAATTATAGTGTAATTTCCGCTAATCCACTATTCACCCCCCCCTCTAGTGGTGCGATACAGGTCCAACATGTATATCATGTTAAGGGGGAGATAACACACATTAAGGGGGAGATAACACATACATTAAGGTTTAGAGAAGCTTACACTTGATTTAGATGCTTAATATACACATATGTGGGGTAATTTTGCAAATCATCAAAAGGGGGAGATTGTTGTGATATATCATGTTTGAATGATTGCAAAATGCATATGTGAGCATGTATGTGTGTGTAACGTTTAAAGTATATGTGTGCATGAGATTGAATTTATGAGCTGAATGTGAAATTGATTGAATGAATCAAGATTGAACAAGTTTGATTAAGATCATGAGATTGAACTTGGCCAATTCAATCACATGTCTAAATCAATACATGTTCAAACTGATCTTAGATGATATATATGCCAATACATGTTAATTATATGATCTAACCAAGCCTTGAAGTCACATGACTTACAATATAAGGCAAATTGCTCGGTTTAGTATTCTATTGCAGGTTTTGGTTCATATCTTGAGCAAATGAACTCCAAATTGAGTGATTCAAAAGCCCACATGATCCTTATTCAATTTAGAATCAAATTGGCTGAGGAAAAGCATGCTTGACACGGATAAAAATTGACTTGACACGGTGGTGAAGCTTATTGATCTTTATAAGGGTTATTTTGGTAATTTCACCATTTGGACTTCTCATTCTTATTTGGTCTTCTTCCAACGGATTTATATGATCATATGACACATTTATATGTCATGTCACACCATGGCAAAAATGAATCTGGAGCAGCACCATGTCTAGGTTCATCCTAGGACAAAATTCCTATTTTTGTGCTAAGGGGTATTCTGGTCTCTTCACTTGCCAATGGATCTTCCAACGTGTTATATATTGTTTATATGATGTTTATATGTGTTTATGTCACATATGGTACGTGTCCTATATTTATGGAAACGGGCAGCATGGTATCTCAATTGGAATTCTTATGTTATGGTTATCACATCTATGGTTTTCTTGGAATTCTTGGCATTCTTCATATGGTATTCTATGCTACATGTTGAAGACATAAATGACTATATATTATATGTGTGCACACGGATATGGATGGATATTGGCACACAAATTTTCAGATTTTGAACAAGTCAAGGCAAGTTGAAATAAATCCTATTTTGATGCTGATTTCAAGTGACTATTCTTGAGATGTTTTCAACGACTATCTTGGCTCAAAAATGAAGCAACATTTCGTATGATATATGGTAAAAATTCAGATTATGATGAGTGACAAAAGCAAGTCCTACAATGTAGCAAAGTTGAAGCAAAAATCTCTCAACCAAAGCCATGCAAACGGCTATATGATTGAAGACCAAGTCAAGCTGAATTCTCTCTATCTTTTAGCTACATTCAAACGGCTATATGTTCAAAAATTGGAGACCAATTCAAATTCAAAGGCTTGGGTGATTTCTATCTATCTTTGAACTATTCTCAAATGCCTTGATTCTAGGCATTCCAACGTCCATGTGACATTCAAAATGAGGAGCCAAAGTTGTTCAAAATACATGCCAATTCAGCTGCACACATGGCAAGTTATTTACACATGGGAATTGCTGATTGGAGCTATCTTTTAAACGTTCTAATGGAGTCATTTTCCACCTCATTTCAACGGCTATAATGGCATAAGATGAAGGATAAGATTTCGGCTGGAAGACCAATTCAAAGCAACAAAAGATAAGCATCATTTGACTAGCTAGAAAAGTGCTGAAGTTTCTCCATTTCTCAAGCCATTCCAACGTCTTTTTGAGGAGCCTTTAGGCTGTCCTCTTGGCTATAAATAGCTCCAAAGATGAAGAGTAAAACGCACCACAAGATCCAACGAAAAAGAGCAAGAAAGCAAGCAAGACAATTAGCTCTTCATCTCCATTCTTCTCTTCTACTCTTCTATATTGAAGAACACATTTGTAGCAAGCTTTATGATTGTATAGTTCTTCATTTCTTGTCATTTCAACACCTTTCAAACGACATATTGTAAGGGAGAAGCTGGTGTATAAAGCTTACTCCTTAGAGGTGAGCAAAAGGTGCAAAGGTGAAACAAACTAGGTGCTGTTTGTTTTGGTGAAGCCTCTTGAAGAAGTTGGTGAAAAGCTTCTTCCTTTGGCTTTGTAAGGTGACTTTGGTGTTTGGTGTTTAGTGAAATCCAAGAGAAGGTGTCTCTTGGGACTGGAGTAGGTCACATTGACCGAACCAGGATAATTCCTTGTGTTCTTTACTTATTTCCTGCACTTACTGTTTTCTGGCTGAAAGTTACACTAACTTGGCACGCATAATTGAACAAGCAAACAGTCTTAGAATTGCATGAATTTTGGATATATTATACTTCAGTGTGTTAGCTTTCAGTAGCCGCAAGAATCACTAAATTCTGAGGAGTTTAGCCTATTCAAATCGTCTTCACAAAATTGTTGCTACATTCTGTGAACAATTCTGACCAGTGTGCAAAACTTGTTCAATTTGGATAGGTTATCCTGCGAATCTTGAAGTGAGCCTTATATCAAATTAAACTAGACATCATAAGGTTTAATTTGACATAAGATTCATCAAAATAGCACGGGTAGATTTTGAGATATCATCGTTTGAAGTTAAGCTAACATTCTGCCTGAAACTGCCAGAATTGCACACTTTACTTATCTTGCTTATTTGAACGTGCAAACTTGCTTGGAATTGATTGAAATTTTTATGACATACTATAAACATTCTAAACTTGATCTCTGCCAAGTTTGAGAGCTTGCACAGGTGTATAAGTGGTTCAACCAAAGCACTCAAAACATTGAACTGTTTCTGGAAATTTCAGAATCTGAGGCTAAAGAGGCAAAGGGGTCTTCAAACAAGTTTTTGAAGGTAATTGTAGTGTAATTTCCGCTAACCCACTATTCACCCCCCCTCTAGTGGTGCTATACAGGTCCAACAGGGATGAAGTCTATTTGGTGTTCTATGCCTCTTAAAGGGGTTTGTCCTGAAGGTTCTTCTGTAGGAAACAGAACGGAGTATTCCTCAATCAAGGATGCTACTTCACTAGGCAATGTGGGTGGTAAATTAGCTCTTGAAACCATAAACTCCTTGTATATAAGGATGTATACGTTCTTGTGGGCACTAATGGCATGTGTCACCTCACTTTGCTTGGCGTAAAATGCGCATCTTTTCCTAGGTTCAGTCATTCCTTGAGGGACTATCTCCTTTCCTTTAGGATGATGTCTTTTTTTGTCCTCTTTTGATGCACAAACACTCAGCTATTGTAGGATCTTTCTTCAACTCAATAAACCAGCTGGAACCAAGAAGGAAGGTGCAAAACATTCATGGAACACCAAACACTTCAACCTGTCCAGATTTCAGCCAAGTAGATGAACTCTTCAGCAAATGACTTCAACTTGAGTGAGCAAGCCTCAAACCCTCTCAAACAATATCCATCCCAAGCATATGAAATGATACAATCAAGAATTAGTTCAGGTTTCTTGAAGGGAATCAAAGATTCAAGTTAAAAACTAAAAACAATTTTTTGGGAGCAAAGTTGCTGTTTTTTGTATTCTGAAAATCTGACTCTTACCAACGTCTTTTCTACTTAAATAAGCTAAGCTAAACTTCTAAATGAAGATACATATGTACATGGTCCAATAGGAGCAAAGAAGGAAATTTAGACAAGCTAAAAACAAGGAAAAATGATTGTTCTTGGAAAGTGATTCTCGGCAGAAATATTCCTTTTTGTTGCAAGTTGATTTTGTCTTTGATTTTTTATTGGACCAGCTTATCCTTGCTTTGGAATATTATATAGGACGTCCTTGATGAGTTGGAGTGGCCCCTTGCAGCTGATTGGTTGAAAAGGCTGCTTGAAAAGTCAAGAAACTGAAATCTGTCCAGTTTTGAGCAGTTTTCTGTTTTGAATTATAACATAACCTTCCAGTCCGAATTAGCTCTTCCACTTCAAATAAGAATTGTAGATCTTCTCCGTAGATGTATTTAGACACCAGAACGACTTCGTTTGGATCTGGGATGAGTGAGTTATGCACGTTTGAAGTTGACTTGCTTGCAGATGTGGACCTTTGGAAGCAGTGACTAAGCAGCCAGCTTGTTGCAACGACTGTGTAGCTTGATACAGACCTTTTTTGATGAGCCAAACGAAGGCTAGAAAACGTTGCCAAGGACTTTGTCTCCTATTCCAAACTGATTTGAACACAAGCTATGTCAAAGAACATCTCCAAGATACCCCTTGAACTTTGACCATTGTTCTTGGCTCAATTTATGCCAACACCTCTCCCTCTTTGGCACTCCAACACATCTAAAACCTCAATGAGACCCTAAGATGTTGTAAACCAAATGATGAAGCAAATACTAACAAGTTCTAGGCTAGGAACTTGAAAGAAAACCGTTAGTGGTTTCAAATTTCAACTAAGAAATAGTTGTGAACTCCTTGAAGGAAATTTGATTGAAATATGTTTGATAATGGTTCTAAAATTACATTCAGGTTCTAAACTATCTTATAGAACACGAAAATGGAGTAAAGTACAAGCTTTAATGTACAAGGTACAAGAATACAATGAGATGCTTGCTTTTTGACAACTTGTTGGAGTAACTTTCGGTTGAAAAGAAGCTGGTTGCTTCTCCTTTCTTCTTTGCTTGTCTTCAGCCATAATTTGATTGGTTTAAACATTGAGCAGCTTGCTCGAATCTTAGCCTTGATTGGTTGTGAGTTGTAGCTTGAATTTTCAAAGAATTTCCCTTAGAGAACCGTACATTCCCTTGCTTGAATTCAGCCAAAGTTTTGATTGGTTTATGGAGTGTGCAGCTTGATTTGTACTTGGCCTTGATTGGTTCTTACTTTGGTGTTGAATATTCAAACAAAATATGCCTAGACCAGCCGAAAATCTTCAAGCTTGTGATTGGATCCTTGGTTGAGCAACTTATTGAACTTTCTTTAGTTGTTTATGATTGGTTCAAGCATTTAGAAGACTCCTTTCTATTGGTTGAAGGTTTGAGCTGGTTGTTTCTTCCTTGTTTGCGTGAGAAACAATTAGATTTTTGACATGGGTGCTTGTCACCACCTTGCTTGTAAGCTACTTGCATTTCACCTCTTTGCTTGGACAAAAATTCAGGTTTGATTTGCATCTTCAAGCTAAAAACGTGTACCTGAAAGATAAGGCAAGAATACAACACAAACTATCCTAAAACAGAGTTAACAAACCATTAATATTAAAAAGAACATCTAAAGATATGTACAACATGCATTTGATACAACTAGATCATAGCTTGTATCATATAAACCCAATGGACATCATCTTTGCTTGGCTCGTCCTCTTCATGCCTATAAAGAAATGATTCAACACATTGTAACAATTTCTTAGCCATACTCCTTGTTATGGGACCATTGTGGGGCAATGAGGTGTCATCGTCAGTGTTTGTATCCACAAGGTTAGGCTGTAGCTCATCATTCCCTCCCACTTGAAAAGGATTCGTCCTCGAATCTGAATCAATACTAAACGGAGAAAGGTCAGCAACATTAAAAGTTTTAGAGATAGGACCATACCTTTCTTCAGGAAGATCGAGAACATAGGCATTATCACCAAGCCGCTTCAACACTTTGAACGGTCCATCGCCTCTTGGCTTCAATTTGGAGTCCCTTTCCTTAGGGAATCTTTCTTTCCGCAAGTGTAACCAAACAAGATCACCAGGTTCAAATATAACAACTTTACGGTTCCTGTTGGCTCTATTGGCATACACTTTATTCTTAGCTTCAAGTTGTGACTTAACCTTTTCATACAATTCTTTCACAAGTTTTTCTTTTCGTTCACCATCTAAACTAACACGTTCATGAACAGGTATGGGAACAAGATCAAGCGGGGACAAAGGGTTAGAGCCATAAACAACTTCAAAAGGAGAATGCAATGTTCCACTATGAACAACTCTATTGTATGCAAACTCAATGTAAGCTAAGCAATCTTCCCAATTCTTCAAGTTCTTTTGAATGACAACACGTAACAGTTGAGACAAAGTTCTATTAACAACTTCAGTTTGACCATCGGTTTGTGGGTGAGCAGTTGTAGAAAATAACAATTTAGTACCAAGTTTACTCCACAAAACACGCCAGAAATGACTTAGAAACTTTGTATCTCTATCACTAACAATTGTACGTGGCATGCCATGCAATCTAACAATCTCCTTAAAGAACAAATCAGCAATATGAATAGCATCATCAACTTTCTTACATGCGATGAAATGTGCCATTTTGGAAAATCTATCAACAACAACAAAGATGCTATCTTTACCAGTTTTAGAACAAGGCAATCCCAATACAAAGTCCATAGAAATATCAGTCCAAGGTGAGCTTGGAACAGATAAAGGAGTGTATAATCCATGTGGTTGTGTTCTAGACTTTGCTTGCTTGCAAGTAATACATTGGTCACATACCTTATCAACATGTGCTCTCATATGCGGCCAGAAGAAATGTTCCTTAAGTGTTTCCAAAGTTTTTAACGAGCCAAAATGACCCATTAAACCTCCTCCATGAGCTTCTTTTATCAACAACTCTCTTAATGAACACATTGGTACACACAACTTATGTTCCTTAAACAAATAACCATCATGCAAGTAATATTTGGCAAAAGGGGACTCAACGCATGCTTGATATATAGAACTAAAGTCATGATCAGAATGATACATCTCTTTGATAGACTCAAAACCAAACATGTTACATGAAAGAGTAGTAATCAAAGTATAGCGACGAGATAAGGCATCAGCTACTACATTTTCTTTTCCTTGCTTATACTTGATCACATAAGGGAATTGTTCAATGAATTCAACCCATTTGACATGTCTTTTGTTCAGTTTTCCTTGACCTTTTAGATACTTAAGGCTTTCATGATCAGTATGAATCACAAATTCCTTAGGTTGCAGATAATGTTGCCAAGTTTGTAAAGAACGGACAAGGGCATACAATTCTTTATCATAGGTTGAATAATTTATGGAAGCTCCTTTCAATTTCTCACTAAAGTAGGCAACAGGTTTGTTACCTTGATGCAATACAGCTCCAATGCCAACTCCACTGGCATCACATTCAACTTCAAACGTTTCATCAAAGTTGGGCAATCTCAGGATTGGTGCAAAAGTTAGACGTTTCTTACCTCAAAGGCTTGTTGTTGTGTTTATCCCCATTCAAATCTTACATCTTTCTTGACTAATTCATTCAAGGGTGCAGCTATGGTAGAGAAATCCTTCACAAAACGTCTATAGAAACTAGCTAATCCATGAAAACTCCTAACATCTCCAGCAGACTTAGGGGTTGGCCACTCAGTTATGGATTTAACTTTCTCTTGATCTACTTCAATTCCTTCAGCACTAATCACAAATCCTAAGAATGTAGCCTTCTCCAGACAGAAAGAACACTTCTTGAAATTAGCATACAACTTTTCTTTCTGTAGGGTGACAAAAACGGCTCTTAGATGGTTCAGGTGTTCACTTAGGGTTTTGGAGTAGATAAGAATGTCATCAAAGCAAACTACTACAAATTTCCCTATGAATTTCCTTAAGACCTCATTCATTAACCCCATGAAAGTACTAGGGGCATTGGTTAAACCAAAGGGCATAACTAACCACTCGTACAATCCAAACTTAGTCTTAAAGGCAGTTTTCCATTCATCACCTTCCCTAATTCTCACTTGGAAATATCCTTGCTTAAGATCTACTTTGCTAAAGCACCTAGACCCATGCAACATATCCAACATGTCATCCAACCTAGGAATAGGGTATCTATACTTCACAGTGATCTTATTGATGGCTCTACAGTCAGTACACATTCTCCAAGTTCCATCTTTCTTAGGGACAATGATTACAGGAACAGCACACGGACTCATACTCTCTCTTACTTTACCTTGAGTCAATAATTCCTCAACTTGTTTTTGGATTTCCTTAATTTCCTCTGGATTGGCTCTATAGGCAGGTCTGTTTGGCAGAACAGCTCCTGGAATGAAATCTATTTGATGCTCAATGCCTCTGAGAGGTTGTAAACCTGGGGGATCTCCTTCAGAAAACAAGCTAGAAAATTCTTGAAGTAAAGATGCAACTTCACTTGGTAAAGTAGATGGTATTTCAGTTGAAGAGAACAGTGCTTCTTTGTAAAGTAAGATATAAACATTTTTGTTTGAATGGATAGCATGGAATACCTCACTTTGAGATGCAAAGAATGCGCTTTTCTTTAGAGATGGTTCAGTAGAAACTTTGTTTTCTTTCGGTTCAATTTTAAGATGAGAACTTCTCAGTTGGTGTTCTTTGATAAAGATCCTTTCCAATTCCTTTTCTTTTGGATCATTATAGCTTTTTAACAATCGTTGTTGATCCTCAATAACTTTGTGCGGGGGCAAGGCGTTTAATTTGAACAGTTTGTTGTTATGCCTAAAGGAATATCTATTCAGGTAACCATCATATGTAACTTTGTTGTCAAATTGCCACGGTCTACCTAATAAGATATGACTTGATTGCATAGGGGCTACGTCACATAACACCTCAGCAGAATACCCACCAATTGACAAAGGAACTAAGACTTGCTTTGTTACTTTAACTTCACCACACTCATTAAGCCACGTAAGTCTATAAGGACGGGGGTGATTAATTAAAGGTAACTCAAGCTTCCTAACAAGTTCAAAACTTGCAACATTGGTACATGAACCGGAGTCAATGATTAAAGTACAGACTTTCTTCTTAACCATACAGTTGTTGTGATATATTATGTTTGAGTGATTGCAAAATGTATATGTGAGCATATGTGTAATTGTTGTGCAAAATGTATATGTGTAATTGTTGTGATGATTGCAAATAGATATATCATGTTTGAATGATTGGAAGATGCATATGTGAGCATGTATGTGTAACGTTTAAATGAGAACTTGTTTTGGCAAGGCATGAACTTATGAACTTATGAGCTAAATGTGAAATTGCCTGAATGAATCAAGATTGAACAAGTTTGATTAAGATCATGAGATTGAACTTGGCCAATTCAATCACATATCTTAATCAAGACATGTTCAAACTGATCTTAGAAGATATATATGCCAATACATGTTGATTATATGATCTAACCAAGCCTTGAAGTCACATGACTTACACTATAAGGCAAAGTGCTCGGTTTAGTATTCTATTGCAGGTTTTGGTTCATATCTTGAGCAAATGAACTCCAAATTGAGTCATTCAAAAGCCCACTTGATCCTTATTCAATTTAGAATCTAATTGGCTGAGGAAGAGCATGCTTGGCACGGGTTAAAACTGAATTGACCCGGTGGGAAGCTTATTGACCTAAATAAGGGCTATTTTGGTAATTTCACCATTTGGACTTCTCATTCTTATTTGATCTTCTTCCAACGGATTTATATGATCATATGACACATTTATATGTCATGTCACATCATGGCAAAAATGAATCTGGAGCAGCACCATGTCTAGGTTCATCCTAGGACAAAATTCCTATTTTTGTGCTAAGGGGTATTCTGGTCTCTTCACTTGCCAATGGATCTTCCAACATGTTATATATTGTTTATATGATGTTTATATGTGTTTATGTCACATATGGTACGTGCCCTATATTTATGGAAACGGGCAGCATGGTATATATCAATTGGAATTCTTATATCATGGTTATCTCATCTATGGTTTTCTTGGAATTCTTGGTATTCTTCATATGGTTTTCTATGCTACATGTTGAAGACATAAATGACTATATATTATATGTGTTCACACGCATATTGGTACAAATTATGTTCAAACTTTCAGCTTTTGAACAAGTCAAGGCAAGTTGAATTACATCCTATTTTGGTGCTGATTTTAGATGATTATTCTTGGCTATTCTTGTGATGATTCAAACGGCTATATTGGTTCAAATTTGGAGCAACATTTCGTATGTTATATGGTGAAAATTCAGATTATGATGAGTGACAAAAAGCAAGTCCTACAATGTAGCAAATACAAGCAAAAGGCAACGGCTATATGATTGAAGACCAAGTCAAATTCAAAGGCTTAGCTGAATTTTCTCTATCTTTTAGCTACATACCAACGGCCATTTTTGTTCAAAGTTGGAGCAAAAGTCTCTCAACCAAGGAAGATAGCAAACGGCTATGTGATTCAAAGTTGAAGACTAATTCAAACTTAAAAAACCTTGGCTGATTTATCTCTATCTTGGAACTACTCTCCAATGCCTATCTTGAAGGGCTTTCCAACGTCATATTTGGTATTCAAAATGAGGAGATAAAGTTGTTCAAAATATATGCCAATTCAGCCGCATACATGGCAAGTTATTTACACATGGATATTGTTGATTGGAGCTGATTTTTAAACATTCAAATGGAGCCATTGTCTATCTCATTCCAACGGCTATAGAGGATAAAAAATTCAGGTGGAAGACCATTTCAAAGTAGCAAAAATTCAGATTTGTTTTGAAAGTCAAATGGATAGCTAAAAAGGTGCTGAATTTTCTCCCATTCTCATCCATTCTAACGTTTACTTTGAGGAGCCTTTAGGCTGTCCTCTTGGCTATAAATAGCACCAAAGATGAAGAGGAAAAGTACACCAACGAAAGCAACAAAGAAAGCAAGCAAGACAATTAGCTCTTTGTCTCCATTCTTCTCTTTTATTCTTTTATATTGAAGAACACATTTGTAGCAAGCTTTATGATTGTATAGTTCTTCAATTCTTGTCATTTTCAACACCTTTATACGACATATTTGTAAGGGAGAAGCTGGTGTATAAAGCTTACTCCTTAGAGGTGAGCAAAAGGTGCAAAGGTGCAAAGGTGAAACAAACTAGGTGCTTGTTGGACCTGTATAGCACCACTAGAGGGGGGGGTGAATAGTGGATTAGCGGAAATTACACTATAATTACCTTCAAAAATTGTTTGAAGACCCCTTTGCCTCTTTAGTCTCAGATTCTGAAATTTTCAGAAACAGTTCACCGTTTTGATTGCTTTGGTTGAACCACTTATACACCTGTGCAAATTCTCAAACTTGGCAGAGATCAAGTTTAGAATGTTTATGGTATGTCATAAAAATTTCAGACAATTCTAAACAAGTTAGCACGTTCAAATAAGCAAGATAAGAAAAGTGTGCAATTCTGGCAGTTTCAGGCAGAATGTTAGCTTAACTTCAAACGATGATATCTCAAAATCTACCCGTGCTATTTTGATGAATCTTATGTCAAATTAAACCTCAAGATGTCTAGTTTAATTTGATATAAGGCTCACTCCAAGATTCGAAGGATAACCTATTCAAATAGCACAAGTTTTGCACACTGGTCAGAACTGTTCACAGAATGTAGCAACAATTTTGTGAAGACGATTTGAATGGGCTAAACACCTTAGAATTTAGTGATTCTTGCGGCTAATGAAAGCTAACACATTGAAGTATAACATATCCAAAATTCATGCAATTCTAAGACTGTTTGCTTGTTCAATTATGCGTGCCAAGTTAGTGTAATTTTCAGCCAGAAAACAGTAAGTGCAGAAAATAAGTAAAGAACACAAGGAATTATCCTGGTTCGGTCAATGTGACCTACTCCAGTCCCAAGAGACACCTTCTCTTGGATTTCACTAAACACCAAACACAAATATCACCTTACAAAGTCAAAGGAAGAAGCTTTTCACCAACTTCTTCAAGAGACTTCACCAAAACACCTAGTTTGTATCACCTTTGCACCTTTGCACCTTTTCACCTTTTGCTCACCTCTAAGGAGTAAGCTTTATACACCAGCTTCTCCTTTACAATATCACGTTTGAAAGGTGTTGAAATAACAAGAATTGAAGAACTATACAATCATAAAGCTTGCTGCAAATGTGTTCTTCAATATAGAAGAGAAGAAGAAAAGAATGGAGACAAAGAGCTAATTGTCTTGCTTGCTTTCTTTGTTGCTTTCGTTGGTGTGCATCTCCTCTTCACCTTTGGTGCTATTTATAGCCAAGAGGACAGCCCAAAGGCTCCTCAAAGTGAACGTTGAAATGGTTGTGAGATGGAGAAAATTCAGCATTTTTCTAGCTCTCATCTTTTGTTGCTTTGAATTGGTCTTCAAACTTGAACTTTTATCCTTCATCTCATCCATTATAGACGTTGGAGCCCTTGAAGATAGGCATTGAAGAATAGTTCAAATATAGTTAGATATCAACCAAGTTTGTTTGAGAATAAGTCTTCACCATTTGAATCATATATAGCCGTTTGAATGTAGGCTAAAAGATAGAGAGAATTCAGCTTGACTTGGTCTTCATATAGCCGTTGCATATGCTTCCTTGGTTGAGAGATTTTTGCTTCAACTTTGCTACATTGTAGGACTTGCTTTTTGTCACACATCATAACCTGAATTTTCACCATATAACATACGAAATGTTGCTCCAAATTTGAACCAATATAGCCGTTTGAATCATCACAAGAATAGCCAAGAATAATCACTTAAAATCAGCACCAAAATAGTAGCTTAATTCAACTTGCCTTGACTTGTTCAAAATCTGAAGTTTGAACATGATATATGCACACCAATATCCGTGTGTCACCACATAATATATAGTCTTCAACATGTAACATAGAAAACCATATGAAGAATACCAAGAATTCCAAGAAAACCATAGATGCGATAATCATAACATAAGAATTCCATTGATAGACCTTGCTGCCCGTTTCCATAAAAATAGGGAACGTATCATATGTGACATAAACACATATAAACATCATACAAGCAATATATAACATGTTGGAAGATCCATTGGCAAGTGAAAAGACCAGAATACCCCTCAGCACAAAAATAGGAATTTTGTCCTAGGATGAACCTGGACATGGTGCTGCTCCAGATACATTCTTTGCCATGATGTGACATGACTTATAAATGTGTCAAATGATCATATAAGTCAGTTGGAAGAAGACCAAATAAGAATGAGAAGTCCAAATGATGAAATTACCAAAATAGCCCTTATATAAGTCAATAAACTTCCCACCGGGTCAATTCAGTTTTAACCGTGCCAAGCATGCTCTTCCTCAGCCAATTAGATTCTAAATTGAATAAGGATCAAGTGGGCTTTTGAATGGCTCAATTTGGAGTTCATTTGCCCAAGATATGAACCAAAACCTGCAATAGAACACTAAACCGAACAATTTGCCTTATATTGTAAGTCATGTGACTTCAAGGCTTGGTTAGATCATATAATTAACGTGTATTGGCATATATATCATCTAAGATCAGTTTGAACATGTATTGATTTAGACATGTGATTGAATTGGCCAAGTTCAATCTCATGATCTTAATCAAACTTGTTCAATCTTGATTCATTCAAGCAATTTCACACTTAGCTCATAAGTTCATGTCTTGCACAATCAATTTCATATGTAAACGTTGCACATATATATATATCACATATGCATTTTCCAATCACAACAATTACACATATGCACACATATACATTTTGCAATCACTCAAACATAATATATCACAACAATCTCCCCCTTTTGATGATTTGCAAAATTACCCCACATATGTGTATATTAAGCATTTAAATCAAGTGTCACAACAATCTCCCCCTTTTGATGATTTGCAAAATTACCCCACATATGTGTATATTAAGCATTTAAATCAAGTGTGCATTGTAATCTGTGTAATCAAGTAAGCATCTAAATCAAGTGTAATCTGTGTAATCAAGTAAGCATCTAAATCAAGTGTAAGCTGCTCCCCCTTAATGTGTTATCTATCTTCCCCTTAACATGACTTAGCATGATATCTCCCCCTTAACACATATACACATACACATTTATTTCTCCCCCTTAATTTTGTAAATTATGCAAAAGACTGAATGGTGTATTAGTCAGTTGTAAGCAATTAATCCAAGTCTTGCACGTAAATTCTCAAAAATAGCTTGATTAAGGGGTTTAGTGAATATATCAGCTACTTGTTGATCAGTTCTAACATGTTCAATGTGTATATGTCCAAGATTAACATGATCACGGAGAAAATGATAACGTACTTCTATATGCTTTGCCTTAGAGTGTAGTACAGGGTTCTTAGACAAATTTATAGCACTTGTACTATCACAATAGATGGGGATATTATTTACTTGTATTTCAAAGTCTGAAAGTTGTTGTTTAATCCATAATAGTTGAGTACAACATAGACTTAAAGCCATATATTCCGCTTCAGTAGTAGAAAGTGCAACACTGTTGGACCTGTATAGCACGACTAGAGGGGGGGTGAATAGTGGATTAGCGGAAATTACACTATAATTACCTTCAAAAACTTGTTTGAAGACCCCTTTGCCTCTTTAGCCTCAGATTCTGAAATTTTCAGAACCAGTTCACCGTTCTGATCGCTTTGGTTGGACCACTTATACACCTGAGCAAGCTCTCAAACTTGGCAGAGATCAAGTTTAGTATGTTTATGATATGTCATAAAAAATTCAGCCAATTCCAAGCAAGTTAGCACGTTCAAATAAGCAAGATAAGTAAAGTGTGCAATTCTGGCAGTTTCAGTCAGAATGTTTGCTTAACTTTAAACAATGATATCTCAAAATCTACCCGTGCTATTTTGATGATTCTTATGTCAAATTAAACCTCAAGATGTCTAGTTTAATTTGATATAAGGCTCACTCAAAAATTCGAAGGATAGCTTATTCAAATTGCACAAGTTTGCACACTGGTCAGAATTGTTCACAGAATGTAGCAACAATTTTGTGAAGACGATTTGAATATGCTACACACCTTAGAATTTAGTGATTCTTGCGGCTAATGAAAGCTAACACATTGAAGTATAATATATCCAAAATTCATGCAATTCTAAGGTTGTTTGCTCGTTCAATTGTGCGTGCCAAGTTGATGCAATTTTCAGCCAGAAAACAGTAAGTGCAGAAAATAAGTAAAGAACACAAGGAATTATCCTGGTTCGGTCAACGTGACCTACTCCAGTCCCAAGAGACACCTTCTCTTGGATTTCACTAAACACCAAACACAAATATCACCTTACAAAGTCAAAGGAAGAAGCTTTTCACCAACTTCTTCAAGAGACTTCACCAAAACACCTAGTTTGTATCACCTTTGCACCTTTGCACCTTTTCACCTTTTGCTCACCTCTAAGGAGTAAGCTTTATACACCAGCTTCTCCTTTACAAATATCACGTTTGAAAGGTGTTGAAATAACAAGAATTGAAGAACTATACAATCATAAAGCTTGCTACAAATGTGTTCTTCAATAGAGAAGAGAAGAAGAGAATAATGAAGACAAAGAGCTTGATTGTCTTGAATGCTTTCTTTTTAGCTTTCGTTGGTGTGCTCTTGTCATCTTTACTCTTCACCTTTGGGAGCTATTTATAGCCAAGAGATCAGCCTTTAGGCTGTTGTGATATATTATGTTTGAGTGATTGCAAAATGTATATGTGAGCATATGTGTAATTGTTGTGCAAAATGTATATGTGTGCATATGTGTAATTGTTGTGATGATTGCAAATAGATATATCATGTTTGAATGATTGGAAAATGCATATGTGAGCATGTATGTGTAACGTTTAAATGAGAAATTGTTTTGGCAAGGCATGAACTTATGAACTTATGAGCTAATGTGAAATTGTTTGATTGAATCAAGATTGAACAAGTTTGAGTAAGATCATGAGATTGAACTTGGCCAATTCAATCACATATCTTAATCAAGACATGTTCAAACTGATCTTAGAAGATATATATGCCAATACATGTTTATTATATGAACTAACCAAGCCTTGAAGTCACATGACTTACAATATAAGGCAAATTGTTCGGTTTAGTGTTCTATTGCAGGTTTTGGTTCATATCTTGGGCAAATGAACTCCAAATTGAGTCATTCAAAAGCCCACTTGATCCTTATTCAATTTAGAATCTAATTGGCTGAGGAAGAGCATGCTTGACACGGATAAAAACTGAGTTGACCCGGTGGGAAGCTTATTGACCTATATAAGGGCTATTTTGGTAATTTCACCATTTGGACTTCTCATTCTTATTTGGTCTTCTTCCAACTGACTTATATGATCATTTGACACATTTATAAGTCATGTCACATCATGGCAACGAATGAATCTGGAGCAGCACCATGTCTAGGTTCATCCTAGGACAAAGTTCCTATTTTTGTGCTGAAGGGTATTCTGGTCATTTCACTTGCCAACGGCTCTTCCAACATACTATATATTGCTTATATGATGTTTATATGTGTTTATGTCACATATGGTACGTGCCCTATTTTTATGGAAACGGGCAGCATGCTATCTATTGGAATTCTTATGTTATGGTTATCATCATCTATGGTTTTCTTGGAATTCTTGGCATTCTTCATATGGTATTCTATGCTACATGTTGAAGACTATATATTATATGGTTATATACGGATTTGGGCGCATATGTTATGTTCAAATATTCAGATTTGAACAAGTCAAGGAAAGTTGTATTAAATCCTATTTTGGTGCTGATTTTAAGATAATTATTCTTGACTATTCTTGCTTGATTTTGGAGATGATGTTAACGGCTATCTTAGTTGAAATATGGAGCAAAATTCTCTCAAAGCAAACGGCTATATTTTGTTCAACGTCATTTTGGCATTCAAATGAGGAGCAAAAAATCTGATCAAAAATGTATGCCAAATCAGCTATACACATGGCAAGATATTTACACATGTACATTGCTTATTGGAGCTGATTTTCCAACGTTCAAATGGAGCTATTTCCACCTCATCTCCAACGTTCATAATGAGATAAATATTCAGGTGGAAGACTATTTCAAAGCAACAAAAATTTCAGATTTATCTTGAAAGTCAAATGGTAGCTAAAAAGGTGCTGATTTTATCTCCATTTTATCTCATTTCAACGGCTATATGGAGGAGCTTTTGAGCTGATCTTTTGGCTATAAATAGCAGCAAAGGGTGAAGAGAAAGAGCACACCAACGAAATCAAAGAAAGCAAAGCAAGACATTAGCTCTTTGTCTCCATTATTTTCTTCTTCTCTTCTATATTGAAGAACACATTTGTTGAAAGCTTTATGATTGTATAGTTCTTCAATTCTTGTCATTTTCAACACCTTTATACGACATATTTGTGAAGGAGAAGCTGGTGTATAAAGCTTACTCCTTAGAGGTGAGCAAAAGGTGAAAAGGTGCAAAGGTGATACAAACTAGGTGTTTTGGTGAAGCCTCTTGAAGAAGTTGGTGAAAAGCTTCTTCCTTTGGCTTTGTAAGGTGACATTTGTGTTTGGTGTTTAGTGAAATCCAAGAGAAGGTGTCTCTTGGGACTGGAGTAGGTCACATTGACCGAACCAGGATAATTCCTTGTGTTCTTTACTTATTTCCTGCACTTACTGTTTTCTGCCTGAGATTTACACTAACTTGGCACGCACAATTGAACAAGCAAACATCCTTAGAATTGCATGAATTTTGGATATATTATACTTCAATGTGTTAGCTTTCATTAGGCGCAAGAATCACTAAATTCTAAGGTGTGTAGCATATTCAAATCGTCTTCACAAAATTGTTGCTACATTCTGTGAACAATTTTGACCAGTGTGCAAAACTTGTGAAATTTGAACAGGCTATCCTTTGAATCTTGGAGTGAGCCTTATATCAAATTAAACTAGACATCCTAAGGTTTAATTTGACATAAGATTCATCAAAATAGCACGGGTAGATTTTGAGATATCAGTGTTTGAAGTTCAGCAAACATTCTGCCTGAAACTGCCAGAATTGCACACTTTACTTATCTTGCTTATTTGAACGTGCTAACTTGCTTAGAATTGGCTGAAATTTTTATGACATATCATAAACATACTAAACTTGATCTCTGCCAAGTTTGAGAGCATTCACAGGTGTATAAGTGGTTCAACCAAAACGTACAAAACAGTGAACTATTTCTGGAATTTTCAGAATCTGAGACTAAAGAGGCAAAGGGGTCTTCAAACAAGTTTTTGAAGGTAATCATAGTGCAATTTCCGCTAATCCACTATTCACCCCCCCCTCTAGTGGTGCTATACAGGTCCAACAAGTGGTATCAGAGCCAAGGTTGAGCACCATATTCTTATTTGAGCTGAAAACAGTCCAAGTTGCAAAGTTGCTGAAAATTTTCTGGTTGTCTTATATTCTTCATATTTGGTATCTACAACAAGGTGACACTTTCTTTCCTTCTTATAAGTGTTTTAAACGTTTTCTCACACACTAAGAAGCATGTCTAAGTCACACATGAAAATAGAATTAGAAGGCATGTCCACACAAAGACCACCACTTTTTGATGGAGAAAACTTCAGTCATTGGAAACTTAGGATGAAATTGTTCTTAATGGCTATTGACATAGACTTGTGGTCTATCATTGAAGATGGACCTTATGTGCCTACTAAGCATGTTATAATTGAAGGCTTATCACAAGTAGTTGAGAATATAGAAAAGATTGGAGTGATGAAGATAAAAAGAAAATGAGTCTTAATGCTAAAGCAATGCAATTATTGTTGAATGGTTTAAGTAGAAGTGAATCTGCCTATGTCTCTTCATGTTTAAGTGCAAAGGATATGTGGAAATGTCTTGAAATGAAGCATGAAGGAACTAATCAAGTAAAGGAATCAAAGATTAACATGTTAATGACTACACTTGAATCATTTCATTTATTGCCTAATGAATCAATTGTTGATATGGATTTAAGGCTTACAAACTTATACAACTCACTTGAATCCCTTGGTAAAACGTTTTTGATGAAAGAAAAAGTGCAAAAAGTTTTGAGAAGTTTGCCAAGTGAATGGGATGCCAAAGTTAGTGCCATTGAAGAAAGCAAAGATCTTTCTCAAATAAAACTTGATGAATTGATAGGCTCTTTGAAAGTTTATGAAAACAAGTTGAATATAAGAAAGGCTGAAACTAGTAACAAGTCTAAATCACTTGCATTTGTAACAAATGAACCCGAATCATCTAATCAAGCCGAGTATGAAAGTGATGATGAAAGTGATGAAGAAGACATAATGTTGCTAGCTAGACGTTTAAGGAAGTTGTTCAAAAGACCAACTAAAAGACAAGCAAAATCAGCCGCTCCTATCAATGTGAAATCTAACAAACAAGATGGTAAATGGTATGATAAAGAACTCAAGTGTTATGAATGTGGCAAACAAGGACACATCTCATATGATTGTCCAAACAAGAACAAAAACCGTGACATGGATGAAAGGACAAGGACAAAAACTAGAGTAGAACCTATGCAAAGGAGGAAGAAAGCTCTCAAGGTAAGTTCAAGCACTTGGGATGACACATCTTCATCCGAATCCGAGGAGGAACCTGAAGTTGCACAAACATGTTTGGCTTCAAAGTCTACAAATGAGGTAACATTTGATTCTGATTCTGAATGTGATTTTACTCAAGATGAATTGTTGGATGAATTAGAAAAGTTGTATGATAGATATAAGAAGTTATCCAAGGAGAAGAAAAGAATAGTTGAGGAGAAGAACAAGTTGGAGACGTCTAACTTGAATCTAACTTCTCAACTAGAAGTTCTTCAACTTGAATCATCTAACACTATTGTTTCATTGCAAAATCAGATTAAGGAACTTAAGAACAAACATGAAAATGTGCAATGTGTGCAATGTGTTGATTTCAACGTTTTAAAGTCCAAATTACATGAAATGCAAACTGAACTTGAATCATTAAAAGCATGCAAGAATGCATCCAACATGTTAGACACTCTTATTGCATCTCAAAAGCATGGAAATGACAAACAAGGTCTTGGATATGTTGAAGAAGCTGAACACACACCTAAGGAAACAACATTTGTATCATCTTCAACCAACATGAAATATAGGCCAAAAGCATCTAGAAATGAACCTATTCTGCCCACACCACCTTCATCACAAAGATTGCAAAATGCATCAACATATAGGAAGGTAAACACACCTAGAAACCATGCTTACATGTATACAAGAATGCCTAAACATAGAAGTATGAAATCTGCTCAAGTTATGCCTTATATGCAACAACATGCTTATGTGAAGAACATGACATTCTCTAGGCCTAAATCAATGTACAACACACGGCCTAGACACACACAACATCTTGCTTATATACGGCCTAAATTCAATGCTTATACACGGTCAAGATATAACTCATATACATGGCAACATTCAAATGCATATAGAACTTATCATGCTTATCCAACTAGTCATAAACGTGCAGCCCCTTTTCAATCATATTCTATGTATCAAAATCCACTATTTGTTCATTATATGCAACATGATTTTAACATTTCAAAACCAAGAAAGGTTGTTCAAGTTTGGGTACCTAAAGGTACACTAACATGAACTTAACTTGTCTAACCTTGAAAGGACCCAAAATCAAAGGGTACCTAAGTTGTTATTTACATTTGTAGGTACATAACATCAAAGAAAGACAAGTTGCTGGTAATAACAACAAAGAAGAAGAAAAGAACAAAACCAAATGGATAGTTGATAGTGGTTGCTCAAGACATATGACTGGCAATGAAAATTTGTTTAGCACTCTTAAAAACGTTGCAAAAGGTGGCAAGGTTACTTTTGGAGACAACAACCAAGGTCAAATAATTGGCAAAGGCAAGGTTGGTGATCCAAACAAGTTTGAGATCAAAAACGTCCTACTTGTAAGTAACTTAACCTTTGAGCTCTTAAGTGTTTCTCAATTATGTGACAACAACTTGAATGTTCTCTTTTCTTCCACATCTTGTAAGATAATGGATAAAAACAATCAAGTTATGTTAAAAGGAAAACGTGAAGGAAACATATATGTGCTTAACATGGATGATATGCTAAGTAGTAACACAAAATGTCTTGTTTCACATGAATCTGATCCCAATCTTTGGCATAGACGTTTAGGACACATTGGTATATCAACTTTAGAAAAACTACACGCTAAAAGTCTTGTTAAAGGATTGCCTAAACTTAACTTGGATGATTTTCAACTATGTGAATCTTGTATCAAAGGCAAACATGTTAGAGAATCTCTTAAGCCTAAAACTGAGTTCACAACATCTAGAATACTAGAACTCTTGCATATAGACTTATTTGGTCCATGTAGAACAAGAAGCTTAGGTGGAAGTTATTATGTATGTGTAATAGTTGATGATTTCTCAAGATATACTTGGACATTGTTTCTTGCTTCAAAAGATGAAAGTGCATCATCTATAACTAATCTAGTTAGACAACTTGAAAATGAACATGAAACACATGTTATTAAGATAAGGAGTGATAGAGGTGGTGAGTTTAAAAATAGTGAATTAATCAAATTCTGCAATGAAAAGGGTATAAAACATGAATTCTCCCCACCAAGAACTCCTCAACTTAATGGTGTAGTTGAAAGAAAGAATAGGACTATTCAAGAAGTAGCAAGAACAATGATGGTAGAAAACAAAGTACCTAAATTCTTATGGGCTGAAGCAGTAAACACTTCAAGTTATATGATCAACAGACTATCAATAAGAAAGAAATTGAACAAAACACCATATGAAATTTTAAATGGACGACTCCCAAAAGTAAACTATCTAAAAATCTTTGGTTGTAAATGTTTTGTATTGAACACAAAAGATAACTTAGATAAGTTTGATCCTAAGTCTGATGAACATATATTTGTGGGATATTCAATGAACTCTAAAGCATATAGATGTTATAATGCACAAACAAGAAAGATAGTTGAATCTATACATGTGAAGTTCAATGAAAATGCATATCTTCAAACAAGTAATCAACATGAAATCTATGTACCAAATGATCAAATACTTCATGATGAAGATGAACTTATCCTACCACCTACAAATGATCAAATTGATACACCAAATCAAACTCTTGAAATGCATGAAGTTCAAACTCCCCCTACACAAGAACGTAATGAAGAAAATGTGCCTAACCAACCTATTGAACATCATGAACATATTGAAGATGCACAACCAAGTAATTGGTGGCAAATAAGAGATAAACAAAAGCATCCTCAAGAACTTATCATAGGAGATGTAAATCAAGGGGTTAGAACACGTAGGCAAATAGATCCTAATGAATATGATCAATGGCATGCACTTATATCACAAATTGAACCTAAGAATGTGAATGATGCCTTAAACGATACATATTGGATAGATGCAATGCATGAAGAGTTAAACCAATTTGAAAGAAACAATGTGTGGGATTTAGTACCTAAACCCGAGGATAAATCAATCATTGGAACTAAATGGGTGTTTAGGAACAAAATGAATGAACAAGGAGTTGTAGTAAGAAATAAGGCAAGACTTGTAGCTCAAGGATATAATCAAGAAGAGGGTATTGATTACGATGAAACATTTGCCCCCGTAGCAAGATTAGAATCCATACGCCTCTTATTAGCTTTTGCATGTTATAATAACATCAAACTATTCCAAATGGATGTTAAGAGTGCATTCTTAAATGGCTATATCCAAGAAGAAGTTTTTGTTAAACAACCACCAGGCTTTGAAGATCCAAAGAACCCTAATCATGTATATAAACTTAAGAAAGCCTTATATGGTTTGAAACAAGCCCTCCGTGCATGGTATGAAAGATTTGCCAACTTTTTACTAAGTAACAACTTTCAAAGAGGAACCATAGATAGTACCTTATTCTTGAAAAAGAAAGACAAAGATTTACTTGTAATACAAATATATGTAGATGACATAATCTTTGGTTCAACTAATCCTAACTTAGTAAAAGACTTTGAAGATTGTATGAAGTCTGAGTTTGAAATGTCCATGGTTGGTGAATTAAATTATTTCTTAGGCTTGCAAATAAAACAAACATCAAATGGTATACATATCAATCAAGCCAAATACATAAGAGATATGATAAAGAAATTCAACTTTGAAAACTTGAAACCATCTCCAACACCAATGTGTACTTCAACAAAATTAGACAAAGATGAAAATGGTGTTGCATTTGATGAAAAACTATATAGGTCTATGATTGGTTCATTGCTATATCTAACTGCTAGTAGACCTGATATTATGTTTGCAGTATGTATGTGTGCAAGATTTCAAAGTATGCCTAAGTTGTCACACTTTACAGCTGTAAAAAGAATATTTAGATATCTTCAACATACACCAACATTAGGCTTATGGTATGATAGACAATCTAGTCTAAGTCTACATACATATTCAGATGCAGATTATGGTGGATGTAGAGTAGATAGAAAGAGCACTAGTGGAACATGTCAATTTCTAGGAAACTCACTAATATCTTGGTTTTCAAAGAAACAATCTAGTGTTGCACTTTCTACTACTGAAGCAGAATATATGGCTTTAAGTCTATGTTGTACTCAACTCTTATGGATTAAACAACAACTTTCAGACTTTGAAATACAAGTAAATAATATCCCCATCTATTGTGATAGTACAAGTGCTATAAATTTGTCTAAAAACCCTGTACTACACTCTAAGGCAAAACATATAGAAGTACGTTATCATTTTCTCCGTGATCATGTTAATCTTGGACATATACACATTGAACACGTTAGAACTGATCAACAAGTAGCTGACATATTCACTAAACCCCTTAATCAAGCTATCTTTGAGACTTTACGTGCAAGACTTGGATTAATTGCTTACACCTGACTACTACACTGTCTTTTGCATAATTTACAAAATTAAGGGGGAGAAATAAATGTGTATATAAATGTGTATATATATCATGTTAAGGGGAAGATATAAGAAGATGTGAGATATCATGTTAAGGGGGAGATAACACATTAAGGGGGAGCAGATTACACTTGATTTAGATGCTTACTTGATTACACAGATTACACTTGATTTAGATGCTTACTTGATTACACAGATTACACTTGATTTAGATGCACACTTGATTTAAATGCTTAATATACACATATGTGGGGTAATTTTGCAAATCATCAAAAGGGGGAGATTGTTGTGATATATTATGTTTGAGTGATTGCAAAATGTATATGTGAGCATATGTGTAATTGTTGTGCAAAATGTATATGTGTGCATATGTGTAATTGTTGTGATGATTGCAAATAGATATATCATGTTTGAATGATTGGAAAATGCATATGTGAGCATGTATGTGTAACGTTTAAATGAGAAATTGTTTTGGCAAGGCATGAACTTATGAACTTATGAGCTAATGTGAAATTGTTTGATTGAATCAAGATTGAACAAGTTTGAGTAAGATCATGAGATTGAACTTGGCCAATTCAATCACATATCTTAATCAAGACATGTTCAAACTGATCTTAGAAGATATATATGCCAATACATGTTTATTATATGAACTAACCAAGCCTTGAAGTCACATGACTTACAATATAAGGCAAATTGTTCGGTTTAGTGTTCTATTGCAGGTTTTGGTTCATATCTTGGGCAAATGAACTCCAAATTGAGTCATTCAAAAGCCCACTTGATCCTTATTCAATTTAGAATCTAATTGGCTGAGGAAGAGCATGCTTGACACGGATAAAAACTGAGTTGACCCGGTGGGAAGCTTATTGACCTATATAAGGGCTATTTTGGTAATTTCACCATTTGGACTTCTCATTCTTATTTGGTCTTCTTCCAACTGACTTATATGATCATTTGACACATTTATAAGTCATGTCACATCATGGCAACGAATGAATCTGGAGCAGCACCATGTCTAGGTTCATCCTAGGACAAAGTTCCTATTTTTGTGCTGAAGGGTATTCTGGTCATTTCACTTGCCAACGGCTCTTCCAACATACTATATATTGCTTATATGATGTTTATATGTGTTTATGTCACATATGGTACGTGCCCTATTTTTATGGAAACGGGCAGCATGCTATCTATTGGAATTCTTATGTTATGGTTATCATCATCTATGGTTTTCTTGGAATTCTTGGCATTCTTCATATGGTATTCTATGCTACATGTTGAAGACTATATATTATATGGTTATATACGGATTTGGGCGCATATGTTATGTTCAAATATTCAGATTTGAACAAGTCAAGGAAAGTTGTATTAAATCCTATTTTGGTGCTGATTTTAAGATAATTATTCTTGACTATTCTTGCTTGATTTTGGAGATGATGTTAACGGCTATCTTAGTTGAAATATGGAGCAAAATTCTCTCAAAGCAAACGGCTATATTTTGTTCAACGTCATTTTGGCATTCAAATGAGGAGCAAAAAATCTGATCAAAAATGTATGCCAAATCAGCTATACACATGGCAAGATATTTACACATGTACATTGCTTATTGGAGCTGATTTTCCAACGTTCAAATGGAGCTATTTCCACCTCATCTCCAACGTTCATAATGAGATAAATATTCAGGTGGAAGACTATTTCAAAGCAACAAAAATTTCAGATTTATCTTGAAAGTCAAATGGTAGCTAAAAAGGTGCTGATTTTATCTCCATTTTATCTCATTTCAACGGCTATATGGAGGAGCTTTTGAGCTGATCTTTTGGCTATAAATAGCAGCAAAGGGTGAAGAGAAAGAGCACACCAACGAAAGCAAAGAAAGCAAAGCAAGACATTAGCTCTTTGTCTCCATTATTTTCTTCTTCTCTTCTATATTGAAGAACACATTTGTTGAAAGCTTTATGATTGTATAGTTCTTCAATTCTTGTCATTTTCAACACCTTTATACGACATATTTGTGAAGGAGAAGCTGGTGTATAAAGCTTACTCCTTAGAGGTGAGCAAAAGGTGAAAAGGTGCAAAGGTGATACAAACTAGGTGTTTTGGTGAAGCCTCTTGAAGAAGTTGGTGAAAAGCTTCTTCCTTTGGCTTTGTAAGGTGACATTTGTGTTTGGTGTTTAGTGAAATCCAAGAGAAGGTGTCTCTTGGGACTGGAGTAGGTCACATTGACCGAACCAGGATAATTCCTTGTGTTCTTTACTTATTTCCTGCACTTACTGTTTTCTGCCTGAGATTTACACTAACTTGGCACGCACAATTGAACAAGCAAACATCCTTAGAATTGCATGAATTTTGGATATATTATACTTCAATGTGTTAGCTTTCATTAGGCGCAAGAATCACTAAATTCTAAGGTGTGTAGCATATTCAAATCGTCTTCACAAAATTGTTGCTACATTCTGTGAACAATTTTGACCAGTGTGCAAAACTTGTGAAATTTGAACAGGCTATCCTTTGAATCTTGGAGTGAGCCTTATATCAAATTAAACTAGACATCCTAAGGTTTAATTTGACATAAGATTCATCAAAATAGCACGGGTAGATTTTGAGATATCAGTGTTTGAAGTTCAGCAAACATTCTGCCTGAAACTGCCAGAATTGCACACTTTACTTATCTTGCTTATTTGAACGTGCTAACTTGCTTAGAATTGGCTGAAATTTTTATGACATATCATAAACATACTAAACTTGATCTCTGCCAAGTTTGAGAGCATTCACAGGTGTATAAGTGGTTCAACCAAAACGTACAAAACAGTGAACTATTTCTGGAATTTTCAGAATCTGAGACTAAAGAGGCAAAGGGGTCTTCAAACAAGTTTTTGAAGGTAATCATAGTGCAATTTCCGCTAATCCACTATTCACCCCCCCCTCTAGTGGTGCTATACAGGTCCAACATAGGCTCCTCAATATAGCCGTTTGAAGTGTGGATAAAAAGAGAAAATTCAGCACCTTTTTAGCTATTCAAATGAGACTTATCTTTGGTTGCTTTGAAATGGTCTTTCACCTTGACTTTTATCCTCTTTATGGCCGTTGGAATGAGATAAAATTGGCTCCATTTGAATGTTTAAAAATCAGCTCCAATCATCAACATCCATGTGTAAATAACTTGCCATGTATGCGTGTGTCTTTGAACAGAATTTTTCTCCTCATTTTGAATACCAAGTGACGTTGGAATGGCTCCTCTTTTTGAATAAAAAGTGACGTTGGAAACCCTTGAAGATAGACATTGAATAATAGATAGAAATCAGCCAAGGTTCTTGAGTTTGAATTAGTCTTCATAGCCGTTGCCTTGCTTCCTTGGTTGAGAGATTTTTGCTCCATCTTTTGACTAATAAATACACGTTGGAAAGGAGTTCAAATATAGAGATAAATCAGCTCACCTTAGAATTTTGACTTGGTCTTCAACTTTTGAATATATGTAGCCGTTTGAATGAAGCTAAAGGATAGAGAGAATTTTGCTCCAACTTTGAATACATAATATACGAAATATTGCTCCATTTTTGACCAAAATAGCCGTTGTAATCATCACAAGAATAGCCAAGAATAATCACTTAAAATCAGCACCAAAATAGGACTTAACTCAACTTGCCTTGACTTGTTCAAATTCTGAAATTTGAACATGATATGTGCGCCCAAATCCGTGTGTAACCATATAATACATAGTCTTCAACATGTAGCATAGAAAACCATATGAAGAATACCAAGAATTCCAAGAAAACCATAGATGTGATAACCATAATATAAGAATTCCAATTGAGATACCATGCTGCCCGTTTCCATAAAAATAGGGCACGTACCATATGTGACATAAACACATATAATCATCATATAAACAATATATAACATGTTGGAAGATCCGTTGGCAAGTGAAAAGACCAGAATACCCCTTAGCACAAAAATAGGAATGTTGTCCTAGGATGAACCTAGACATGGTGCTGCTCCAGATTCATTCGTTGCCATGATGTGACATGACTTATAAATGTGTCAAATGATCATATAAGTCAGTTGGAAGAAGACCAAATAAGAATGAGAAGTCCAAATGGTGAAATTACCAAAATAACCCTTATATAGATCAATAAGCTTCCCACCGGGTCAATTCAGTTTTAACCCGTGCCAAGCATGCTCTTCCTCAGCCAATTAGATTCTAAATTGAATAAGGATCATGTGGGCTTTTGAATGACTCAATTTGGAGTTCATTTGCTCAAGATATGAACCAAAACCTGCAATAGAACACTAAACCGAACAATTTGCCTTATAGTGTAAGTCATGTGACTTCAAGGCTTGGTTAGTTCATATAATAAACATGTATTGACATATATATCATACAAGATCAGTTTGAACATGTCTTGATTATGATATGTGATTGAATTGGCCAAGTTCAATCTCATGATCTTAATCAAACTTGTTCAATCTTGATTCAATCAATCAATTTCACATTTAGCTCATAAGTTCATGTCTTGCACAATCAATTTCATATGTAAACGTTACACATATATATATCACATATGCATTTTCTAATCACTCAAACATGATATATCTATTTGCAATCATCACAACAATTACACATATGCACACATATACATTTTGCACAACAATTACACATATGCTCACATATACATTTTGCAATCACTCAAACATAATATATCACAACAAACACTAGATTGTTTCTTTGAAAACCAAGATATTAGTGAGTTTCCTAGGAATTGACATGTTCCACTAGTGCTCTTTCTATCTACTCTACATCCACCATAATCTGCATCTGAATATGCATGTAGACTTAGACTAGATTGTCTATCATACCATAAGCCTAATGTTGGTGTATGTTGAAGATATCTAAATATTCTTTTTATAGCTTTAAAGTGTGACAACTTAGGCATACTTTGAAATCTTGCACACATACATACTGCAAACATAATATCAGGTCTACTAGCAGTTAGATATAGCAATGAACCAATCATAGACCTATATAGTTTTTCATCAAATGCAACACCATTTTCATCTTTGTCTAATTTTGTTGAAGTACACATTGGTGTTGGAGATGGTTTCAAGTTTTCAAAGTTGAATTTCTTTATCATATCTCTTATGTATTTGGCTTGATTGATATGTATACCACTTGATGTTTGTTTTATTTGCAAGCCTAAGAAATAGTTTAATTCACCAACCATAGACATTTCAAACTCAGACTTCATACAATCTTCAAAGTCTTTTACTAAGTTAGGATTAGTTGAACCAAAGATTATGTCATCTACATATATTTGTATTACAAGCAAATCTTTGTCTTTCTTTTTCAAGAATAAGGTACTATCTATGGTTCCTCTTTGAAAGTTGTTACTTAGTAAAAAGTTGGCAAATCTTTCATACCATGCACGGGGGGCTTGTTTCAAACCATATAAGGCTTTCTTAAGTTTATATACATGATTAGGGTTCTTTAGATCTTCAAAGCCTGGTGGTTGTTTAACAAAAACTTCTTCTTGGATATAGCCATTTAAGAATGCACTCTTAACATCCATTTGGAATAGTTTGATGTTATTATAACATGCAAAAGCTAATAAGAGGCGTATAGATTCTAATCTTGCTACGGGGGCAAATGTTTCATCGTAATCAATACCCTCTTCTTGATTATATCCTTGAGCTACAAGTCTTGCCTTATTTCTTACTACAACTCCTTGTTCATTCATTTTGTTCCTAAACACCCATTTAGTTCCAATGATTGATTTATCCTCGGGTTTAGGTACTAAATCCCACACATTGTTTCTTTCAAACTGGTTTAACTCTTCATGCATTGCATCTATCCAATATGCATCGTTTAAGGCATCATTCACATTCTTAGGTTCAATTTGGGATATAAGTGCATGCCATTGATCATATTCATTAGGATCTATTTGTCTACGTGTTCTAACCCCTTGATTTACATCTCCTATGATAAGTTCTTGAGGATGCTTTTGTTTATCTCTTATTTGCCACCAATTACTTGGTTGTGCATCTTCAATAGGTTCATGATGTTCAATAGGTTGGTTAGGCACATGTTCTTGTGTAGGGGGAGTTTGAACTTCATGCATTTCAAGAGTTTGATTTGGTGTTTCAATTTGATCATTTGTAGGTGGTAGGATAAGTTCATATTCATCATGAAGTATTTGATCATTTGGTACATAGATTTCATGTTGATTACTTGTATGAAGATATGCATTTTCATTGAACTTCACATGTATAGATTCAACTATCTTTCTTGTTTGTGCATTATAACATCTATATGCTTTAGAGTTCATTGAATATCCCACAAATATATGTTCATCAGACTTAGGATCAAACTTATCTAAGTTATCTTTTGTGTTTAATACAAAGCATTTACAACCAAAGACTTTTAGATAGTTTACTTTTGGGAGTCGTCCATTTAAGATTTCATATGGTGTTTTGTTCAATTTCTTTCTTATTGATAGTCTGTTGATCATATAACTTGAAGTGTTTACAGCTTCAGCCCATAAGAATTTAGGTACTTTGTTTTCTACCATCATTGTTCTTGCTACTTCTTGAATAGTCCTATTTTTTCTTTCAACTACACCATTAAGTTGAGGAGTTCTTGGTGGGGAGAATTCATGTTTTATACCCTTTTCATTACAGAATTTGATTAATTCACTATCTTTAAACTCACCTCCTCTATCACTCCTTATCTTAATAACATGTGATTCATGTTCATTTTCAAGTTGTCTAACTAGATTAGTTATAGATGATGCACTTTCATCTTTTGAAGCAAGAAACAATGTCCAAGTATATCTTGAGAAATCATCAACTATTACACATACATAATAACTTCCACCTAAGCTTCTTGTTCTACATGGACCAAATAAGTCTATATGCAAGAGTTCTAGTATTCTTGACGTTGTGAACTCGGTTTTAGGCTTAAGGGATTCTCTAACATGTTTGCCTTTGATACAAGATTCACATAGTTGAAAATCATCCAAGTTAAGTTTAGGCAATCCTTTAACAAGACTTTTAGCGTGTAGTTTTTCTAAGGTTGATATGCCTATGTGTCCTAAACGTCTATGCCAAAGATTGGGATCAGATTCATGTGAAACAAGACATTTTGTGTTACTACTTACCATATCATCCATGTTAAGCACATATATGTTTCCTTCACGTTTTCCTTTTAACACAACTTGATTGTTTTTATCCATTATCTTACAAGAGGTGGAGGAGAAGAGAACATTCAAGTTGTTGTCACATAGTTGAGAAACACTTAAAAGCTCAAAGGTTAAGTTACTTACAAGTAGGACGTTTTTGATCTCAAACTTGTTTGGATCCCCAACCTTGCCTTTGCCAATTATTTGGCCTTGGTTGTTGTCTCCAAAAGTGACTTTGCCACCTTTTGCAACGTTTTTAAGTGTGCTAAACAAATTTTTGTTGCCCGTCATATGTCTTGAGCAATCACTATCAACTATCCAATTGGTTTTGTTCTTTTCATCTTCTTTGTTGTTATAACCAGCAACTTGTCTTTCTTTGATGTTATGTACCTCATTTGTAGACTTTGAAGCCAAACATGTTTGTGCAACTTCAGGTTCCTCCTCGGATTCGGATGAAGATGTGTCATCCCAAGTGCTTGAACTTACCTTGAGAGCTTTCTTCCTCCTTTGCATAGGTTCTACTCTAGTTTTTGTCCTTGTCCTTTCATCCATGTCACGGTTTTTGTTCTTGTTTGGACAATCATATGAGATGTGTCCTTGTTTGCCACATTCATAACACTTGAGTTCTTTATCATACCATTTACCATCTTGTTTGTTAGATTTCACATTGATAGGAGCGGCTGATTTTGCTTGTCTTTTAGTTGGTCTTTTGAACAACTTCCTTAAACGTCTAGCTAGCAACATTATGTCTTCTTCATCACTTTCATCATCACTTTCATACTCGGCTTGATTAGATGATTCGGGTTCATTTGTTACAAATGCAAGTGATTTAGACTTGTTACTAGTTTCAGCCTTTCTTATATTCAACTTGTTTTCATAAACTTTCAAAGAGCCTATCAATTCATCAAGTTTTATTTGAGAAAGATCTTTGCTTTCTTCAATGGCACTAACTTTGGCATCCCATTCACTTGGCAAACTTCTCAAAACTTTTTGCACTTTTTCTTTCATCAAAAACGTTTTACCAAGGGATTCAAGTGAGTTGTATAAGTTTGTAAGCCTTAAATCCATATCAACAATTGATTCATTAGGCAATAAATGGAATGATTCAAGTGTAGTCATTAACATGTTAATCTTTGATTCCTTTACTTGATTTGTTCCTTCATGCTTCATTTCAAGACATTTCCACATATCCTTTGCACTTAAACATGAAGAGACATAGGCAGATTCACTTCTACTTAAACCATTCAACAATAATTGCATTGCTTTAGCATTAAGACTCATTTTCTTTTTATCTTCCTCACTCCAATCTTTTCTATATTTCTCAACTTCTTGTGATAAGCCATCAATTATAACATGCTTAGTAGGCACATAAGGTCCATCTTCAATAATGGACCACAAATCTATGTCAATAGCCATTAAAAACAATTTCATCCTTAGTTTCCAATGACTAAAGTTTTCTCCATCAAAAAGAGGTGGTCTTTGTGTGGACATGCCTTCTAATTCTATTTTCATGTGTGACTTAGACATGCTTCTATAAGTGTAAGAAAACGTTTGAAGCACTTATAAGAAGGAAAGAAAATGTCACCTTGTTGTAGATACCAAATATGAAGAATATAAGACAACCAGAAAATTTCCAGCAACTTTGCAACTTGGAGTGTAAACAGTTTTCAGCTCTAATAAGAATATGGTGCTCAACCTTGCTCTGATACCACTTGTTGGACCTGTATAGCACCACTAGAGGGGGGGTGAATAGTGGATTAGCGGAAATTACAC
The DNA here is from genome assembly GCA_036186865.1 of Eustoma russellianum. NCBI lineage: Eukaryota > Viridiplantae > Streptophyta > Magnoliopsida > Gentianales > Gentianaceae > Eustoma > Eustoma russellianum. The sequence continues at coordinate 16,314,789 of AP025055.1, forward strand.
TATAATTACCTTCAAAAACTTGTTTGAAGACCCCTTTGCCTCTTTAGCCTCAGATTCTGAAATTTTCAGAACCAGTTCACCGTTCTGATCGCTTTGGTTGGACCACTTATACACCTGAGCAAGCTCTCAAACTTGGCAGAGATCAAGTTTAGTATGTTTATGATATGTCATAAAAAATTCAGCCAATTCCAAGCAAGTTAGCACGTTCAAATAAGCAAGATAAGTAAAGTGTGCAATTCTGGCAGTTTCAGTCAGAATGTTTGCTTAACTTTAAACAATGATATCTCAAAATCTACCCGTGCTATTTTGATGATTCTTATGTCAAATTAAACCTCAAGATGTCTAGTTTAATTTGATATAAGGCTCACTCAAAAATTCGAAGGATAGCTTATTCAAATTGCACAAGTTTGCACACTGGTCAGAATTGTTCACAGAATGTAGCAACAATTTTGTGAAGACGATTTGAATATGCTACACACCTTAGAATTTAGTGATTCTTGCGGCTAATGAAAGCTAACACATTGAAGTATAATATATCCAAAATTCATGCAATTCTAAGGTTGTTTGCTCGTTCAATTGTGCGTGCCAAGTTGATGCAATTTTCAGCCAGAAAACAGTAAGTGCAGAAAATAAGTAAAGAACACAAGGAATTATCCTGGTTCGGTCAACGTGACCTACTCCAGTCCCAAGAGACACCTTCTCTTGGATTTCACTAAACACCAAACACAAATATCACCTTACAAAGTCAAAGGAAGAAGCTTTTCACCAACTTCTTCAAGAGACTTCACCAAAACACCTAGTTTGTATCACCTTTGCACCTTTGCACCTTTTCACCTTTTGCTCACCTCTAAGGAGTAAGCTTTATACACCAGCTTCTCCTTTACAAATATCACGTTTGAAAGGTGTTGAAATAACAAGAATTGAAGAACTATACAATCATAAAGCTTGCTACAAATGTGTTCTTCAATAGAGAAGAGAAGAAGAGAATAATGAAGACAAAGAGCTTGATTGTCTTGAATGCTTTCTTTTTAGCTTTCGTTGGTGTGCTCTTGTCATCTTTACTCTTCACCTTTGGGAGCTATTTATAGCCAAGAGATCAGCCTTTAGGCTCCTCAATATAGCCGTTTGAAGTGTGGATAAAAAGAGAAAATTCAGCACCTTTTTAGCTATTCAAATGAGACTTATCTTTGGTTGCTTTGAAATGGTCTTTCACCTTGACTTTTATCCTCTTTATGGCCGTTGGAATGAGATAAAATTGGCTCCATTTGAATGTTTAAAAATCAGCTCCAATCATCAACATCCATGTGTAAATAACTTGCCATGTATGCGTGTGTCTTTGAACAGAATTTTTCTCCTCATTTTGAATACCAAGTGACGTTGGAATGGCTCCTCTTTTTGAATAAAAAGTGACGTTGGAAACCCTTGAAGATAGACATTGAATAATAGATAGAAATCAGCCAAGGTTCTTGAGTTTGAATTAGTCTTCATAGCCGTTGCCTTGCTTCCTTGGTTGAGAGATTTTTGCTCCATCTTTTGACTAATAAATACACGTTGGAAAGGAGTTCAAATATAGAGATAAATCAGCTCACCTTAGAATTTTGACTTGGTCTTCAACTTTTGAATATATGTAGCCGTTTGAATGAAGCTAAAGGATAGAGAGAATTTTGCTCCAACTTTGAATACATAATATACGAAATATTGCTCCATTTTTGACCAAAATAGCCGTTGTAATCATCACAAGAATAGCCAAGAATAATCACTTAAAATCAGCACCAAAATAGGACTTAACTCAACTTGCCTTGACTTGTTCAAATTCTGAAATTTGAACATGATATGTGCGCCCAAATCCGTGTGTAACCATATAATACATAGTCTTCAACATGTAGCATAGAAAACCATATGAAGAATACCAAGAATTCCAAGAAAACCATAGATGTGATAACCATAATATAAGAATTCCAATTGAGATACCATGCTGCCCGTTTCCATAAAAATAGGGCACGTACCATATGTGACATAAACACATATAATCATCATATAAACAATATATAACATGTTGGAAGATCCGTTGGCAAGTGAAAAGACCAGAATACCCCTTAGCACAAAAATAGGAATGTTGTCCTAGGATGAACCTAGACATGGTGCTGCTCCAGATTCATTCGTTGCCATGATGTGACATGACTTATAAATGTGTCAAATGATCATATAAGTCAGTTGGAAGAAGACCAAATAAGAATGAGAAGTCCAAATGGTGAAATTACCAAAATAACCCTTATATAGATCAATAAGCTTCCCACCGGGTCAATTCAGTTTTAACCCGTGCCAAGCATGCTCTTCCTCAGCCAATTAGATTCTAAATTGAATAAGGATCATGTGGGCTTTTGAATGACTCAATTTGGAGTTCATTTGCTCAAGATATGAACCAAAACCTGCAATAGAACACTAAACCGAACAATTTGCCTTATAGTGTAAGTCATGTGACTTCAAGGCTTGGTTAGTTCATATAATAAACATGTATTGACATATATATCATACAAGATCAGTTTGAACATGTCTTGATTATGATATGTGATTGAATTGGCCAAGTTCAATCTCATGATCTTAATCAAACTTGTTCAATCTTGATTCAATCAATCAATTTCACATTTAGCTCATAAGTTCATGTCTTGCACAATCAATTTCATATGTAAACGTTACACATATATATATCACATATGCATTTTCTAATCACTCAAACATGATATATCTATTTGCAATCATCACAACAATTACACATATGCACACATATACATTTTGCACAACAATTACACATATGCTCACATATACATTTTGCAATCACTCAAACATAATATATCACAACAAACACTAGATTGTTTCTTTGAAAACCAAGATATTAGTGAGTTTCCTAGGAATTGACATGTTCCACTAGTGCTCTTTCTATCTACTCTACATCCACCATAATCTGCATCTGAATATGCATGTAGACTTAGACTAGATTGTCTATCATACCATAAGCCTAATGTTGGTGTATGTTGAAGATATCTAAATATTCTTTTTATAGCTTTAAAGTGTGACAACTTAGGCATACTTTGAAATCTTGCACACATACATACTGCAAACATAATATCAGGTCTACTAGCAGTTAGATATAGCAATGAACCAATCATAGACCTATATAGTTTTTCATCAAATGCAACACCATTTTCATCTTTGTCTAATTTTGTTGAAGTACACATTGGTGTTGGAGATGGTTTCAAGTTTTCAAAGTTGAATTTCTTTATCATATCTCTTATGTATTTGGCTTGATTGATATGTATACCACTTGATGTTTGTTTTATTTGCAAGCCTAAGAAATAGTTTAATTCACCAACCATAGACATTTCAAACTCAGACTTCATACAATCTTCAAAGTCTTTTACTAAGTTAGGATTAGTTGAACCAAAGATTATGTCATCTACATATATTTGTATTACAAGCAAATCTTTGTCTTTCTTTTTCAAGAATAAGGTACTATCTATGGTTCCTCTTTGAAAGTTGTTACTTAGTAAAAAGTTGGCAAATCTTTCATACCATGCACGGGGGGCTTGTTTCAAACCATATAAGGCTTTCTTAAGTTTATATACATGATTAGGGTTCTTTAGATCTTCAAAGCCTGGTGGTTGTTTAACAAAAACTTCTTCTTGGATATAGCCATTTAAGAATGCACTCTTAACATCCATTTGGAATAGTTTGATGTTATTATAACATGCAAAAGCTAATAAGAGGCGTATAGATTCTAATCTTGCTACGGGGGCAAATGTTTCATCGTAATCAATACCCTCTTCTTGATTATATCCTTGAGCTACAAGTCTTGCCTTATTTCTTACTACAACTCCTTGTTCATTCATTTTGTTCCTAAACACCCATTTAGTTCCAATGATTGATTTATCCTCGGGTTTAGGTACTAAATCCCACACATTGTTTCTTTCAAACTGGTTTAACTCTTCATGCATTGCATCTATCCAATATGCATCGTTTAAGGCATCATTCACATTCTTAGGTTCAATTTGGGATATAAGTGCATGCCATTGATCATATTCATTAGGATCTATTTGTCTACGTGTTCTAACCCCTTGATTTACATCTCCTATGATAAGTTCTTGAGGATGCTTTTGTTTATCTCTTATTTGCCACCAATTACTTGGTTGTGCATCTTCAATAGGTTCATGATGTTCAATAGGTTGGTTAGGCACATGTTCTTGTGTAGGGGGAGTTTGAACTTCATGCATTTCAAGAGTTTGATTTGGTGTTTCAATTTGATCATTTGTAGGTGGTAGGATAAGTTCATCTTCATCATGAAGTATTTGATCATTTGGTACATAGATTTCATGTTGATTACTTGTATGAAGATATGCATTTTCATTGAACTTCACATGTATAGATTCAACTATCTTTCTTGTTTGTGCATTATAACATCTATATGCTTTAGAGTTCATTGAATATCCCACAAATATATGTTCATCAGACTTAGGATCAAACTTATCTAAGTTATCTTTTGTGTTTAATACAAAGCATTTACAACCAAAGACTTTTAGATAGTTTACTTTTGGGAGTCGTCCATTTAAGATTTCATATGGTGTTTTGTTCAATTTCTTTCTTATTGATAGTCTGTTGATCATATAACTTGAAGTGTTTACAGCTTCAGCCCATAAGAATTTAGGTACTTTGTTTTCTACCATCATTGTTCTTGCTACTTCTTGAATAGTCCTATTTTTTCTTTCAACTACACCATTAAGTTGAGGAGTTCTTGGTGGGGAGAATTCATGTTTTATACCCTTTTCATTACAGAATTTGATTAATTCACTATCTTTAAACTCACCTCCTCTATCACTCCTTATCTTAATAACATGTGTTTCATGTTCATTTTCAAGTTGTCTAACTAGATTAGTTATAGATGATGCACTTTCATCTTTTGAAGCAAGAAACAATGTCCAAGTATATCTTGAGAAATCATCAACTATTACACATACATAATAACTTCCACCTAAGCTTCTTGTTCTACATGGACCAAATAAGTCTATATGCAAGAGTTCTAGTATTCTAGATGTTGTGAACTCAGTTTTAGGCTTAAGAGATTCTCTAACATGTTTGCCTTTGATACAAGATTCACATAGTTGAAAATCATTCAAGTTAAGTTTAGGCAATCCTTTAACAAGACTTTTAGCGTGTAGTTTTTCTAAGGTTGATATACCAATGTGTCCTAAACGTCTATGCCAAAGATTGGGATCAGATTCATGTGAAATAAGTGTTGTGATATATTATGTTTGAGTGATTGCAAAATGTATATGTGAGCATATGTGTAATTGTTGTGCAAAATGTATATGTGAGCATATGTGTAATTGTTGTACAAAATGTATATGTGTGCATATGTGTAATTGTTGTGATGATTGCAAATAGATATATCATGTTTGAATGATTGGAAAATGCATATGTGAGCATGTATGTGTAACGTTTAAATGAGAAATTGTTTTGGGCAAGGCATGAACTTATGAACTTATGAGCTAATGTGAAATTGTTTGATTGAATCAAGATTGAACAAGTTTGAGTAAGATCATGAGATTGAACTTGGCCAATTCAATCACATATCTTAATCAAGACATGTTCAAACTGATCTTAGAAGATATATATGCCAATACATGTTTATTATATGAACTAACCAAGCCTTGAAGTCACATGACTTACAATATAAGGCAAATTGTTCGGTTTAGTGTTCTATTGCAGGTTTTGGTTCATATCTTGGGCAAATGAACTCCAAATTGAATCATTCAAAAGCCCACTTGATCCTTATTCAATTTAGAATCTAATTGGCTGAGGAAGAGCATGCTTGACACGAGTAAAAACTGAGTTGACCCGTTGGTGAAGCTTATTGACTTATATAAGGGTTATTTTGGTAATTTCACCATTTGGACTTCTCATTCTTATTTGGTCTTCTTCCAACTGACTTATATGATCATTTGACACATTTATAAGTCATGTCACGTCATGGCAACGAATGAATCTGGAGCAGCACCATGTCTAGGTTCATCCTAGGACAAAGTTCCTATTTTTGTGCTGAAGGGTATTCTGGTCATTTCACTTGCCAACGGATCTTCCAACATGTTATATATTGCTTATATGATGGTTATATGTGTTTATGTCACATATGGTACGTGCCCTATTTTTATGGAAACGGGCAGCAAGGTCTATCTCATTGGAATTCTTATGTTATGGTTATCTCATCTATGGTTTTCTTGGAATTCTTGGTGTTCTTCATATGGTTTTCTATGCTACATGTTGAAGACTATATATTATATATTTGTGCACACGGTTATTGGCTATTGGCGCATATATTATGTTCAAACATTCAGATTTTGAACAAGTCAAGGCAAAGTTCAAATACATCCTATTTTGGTGCTGATTTTAAGATAATTATTCTTGACTATTCTTGCTTGATTTTGGAGATGATGTTAACGGCTATCTTAGTTGAAATATGGAGCAAAATTCTCTCAAAGCAAACGGCTATATTTTGTTCAAAGATTGGAGCAAAAATCTCTATATACAAAACGGCTATTCTTGCTTATATTGTGGAATGATACAAACGGCTACATAGGTTTGAAAGTTGAAGACCAAGTCAAGCTGAATTATCTCTATCTTCTAGCTACATTCCAACGTCATTTTTGTTCAAAGTTGGAGAAAAATATCTCAACCAAGGAAGCAAGGCAACGGCTATGTTGAAGACTAGTTCAAACTCAAGGTTTTGGTTGAATTCTATCTTTATCTTTGAACTATTCTACCTATCTTCAAGGGGCTGTTCAACGTCATTTTGGCATTCAAATGAGGAGCAAAAAATCTGATCAAAAACTTATGCCAAATCAGCTACACACATGGCAAGATATTTACACATGTACATTGCTTATTGGAGCTGATTTTCCAACGTTCAAATGGAGCTATTTCCACCTCATCTCCAACGTTCATAATGAGATAAATATTCAGGTGGAAGACTATTTCAAAGTAGCAAGAAATTCAGATTTATCTTGAAAGTCAAATGGTAGCTAAAAAGGTGCTGATTTTATCTCCATTCTATCTCATTTCAACGGCTATATGGAGGAGCTTTTGAGCTGATCTTTTGGCTATAAATAGCAGCAAAGGTGAAGAGTAAAGAGCATCACAAGAGCGTATCCAAACGAAAGCAAAGAAAGCAAAGCAAGACATTAGCTCTTTGTCTCCATTATTTTCTTCTTCTCTTCTATATTGAAGAACACATTTGTTGAAAGCTTTATGATTGTATAGTTCTTCAATTCTTGTCATTTTCAACACCTTTATACGACATATTTGTGAAGGAGAAGCTGGTGTATAAAGCTTACTCCTTAGAGGTGAGCAAAAGGTGAAAAGGTGCAAAGGTGATACAAACTAGGTGTTTTGGTGAAGCCTCTTGAAGAAGTTGGTGAAAAGCTTCTTCCTTTGGCTTTGTAAGGTGACTTTGGTGTTTGGTGTTTAGTGAAATCCAAGAGAAGGTGTCTCTTGGGACTGGAGTAGGTCACATTGACCGAACCAGGATAATTCCTTGTGTTCTCTACTTATTTCCTGCACTTACTGTTTTCTGCCTGAGATTTACACTAACTTGGCGTGCATAATTGATCAAGCAAACGTTCTTAGAATTGCATGAATTTTGGATATGTTATACTTCAATGTGTTAGCTTTCAGTAGCCGCAAGAATCACTAAATTCTGAGGAGTTTAGCTCAGTCAAATCGTCTTCACAAAATTGTTGCTACATTCTGTGAACAGTTCTGACCAGTGTGCAAAACTTGTTCGATTTGAACAGGCTATCCTTTGAATCTTGGAGTGAGCCTTATATCAAATTAAACTAGACATCTTAAGGTTTAATTTGACATAAGATTCATCAAAATAGCACGGGTAGATTTTGAGATATCAGTGTTTGAAGTTCAGCAAACATTCTGCCTGAAACTGCCAGAATTGCACACTTTACTTATCTTGCTTATTTGAACGAGCAAACTTGCTTAGAATTGGCTGAAATTTTTATGACATATCATAAACATACTAAACTTGATCTCTGCCAAGTTTGAGAGCATTCACAGGTGTATAAGTGGTTCAACCAAAACGTGCAAAACAGTGAACTGTTTCTGGAATTTTCAGAATCTGAGACTAAAGAGGCAAAGGGGTCTTCAAACAAGTTTTTGAAGGTAATCATAGTGCAATTTCCGCTAATCCACTATTCACCCCCCCCTCTAGTGGTGCTATACAGGTCCAACAAGTGGTATCAGAGCGAGGTTGAGCACCATATTCTTATTTGAGCTGAAAACCGTTTATACTTCAAGTGGCAAAGTTGCTGGAAATTTTCTGGTTGTCTTATACTCTTCATATTTGGTATCTACAACAAGAATTAGAAGGCATGTCCACACAAAGACCAACTAAAAGACAAGCAAAATCAGCCGCCCCTATCAATGTGAAATCTAACAAACAAGATGGCAAATGGTATGATAAAGAACTTAAGTGTTATGAATGTGGCAAACAAGGACACATCTCATATGATTGTCCAAACAAGAACAAAAACCGTGACATGGATGAAAAGACAAGGACAAAAACTAGAGTAGAACCTATGCAAAGGAGGAAGAAAGCTCTCAAGGTAAGTTCAAGCACTTGGGATGACACATCTTCATCCGAATCCGAGGAGGAACCTGAAGTTGCACAAACATGTTTGGCTTCAAAGTCTACAAATGAGGTAACATTTGATTCTGATTCTGAATGTGATTTTACTCAAGATGAATTGTTGGATGAATTAGAAAAGTTGTATGATAGATATAAGAAGTTATCCAAGGAGAAGAAAAGAATAGTTGAGGAGAAGAACAAGTTGGAGACGTCTAACTTGAATCTAACTTCTCAACTAGAAGTTCTTCAACTTGAATCATCTAACACTATTGTTTCATTGCAAAATCAGATTAAGGAACTTAAGAACAAACATGAAAATGTGCAATGTGTGCAATGTGTTGATTTCAACGTTTTAAAGTCCAAATTACATGAAATACAAACTGAATTTGAATCATTAAAAGCATGCAACCTAGACTTGAACAAATCCTTAGAACAATTTAAGAATGGTTCCAACATGTTAGACACTCTTATTGCATCTCAAAAGCATGGAAATGACAAACAAGGTCTTGGATATGTTGAAGAAGCTGAACACACACCTAAGGAAACAACATTTGTATCATCTTCAACCAACATGAAATATAGGCCAAAAGCATCTAGAAATGAACCTATTCTGCCCACACCACCTTCATCACAAAGATTGCAAAATGCATCAACATATAGGAAGGTAAACACACCTAGAAACCATGCTTACATGTATACAAGAATGCCTAAACATAGAAGTATGAAATCTGCTCAAGTTATGCCTTATATGCAACAACATGCTTATGTGAAGAACATGACATACTCTCGGTCTAAATCAATGTACAACACACGGCCTAGACACACACAACATCTTGCTTATACACGGCCAAGATATAACTCATATACATGGCAACATTTAAATGCATATAGAACTTATCATGCTTATCCAACTAGTCATAAACGTGCAGCCCCTTTTCAATCATATTCTATGTATCAAAATCCACTATTTGTTCATTATATGCAACATGGTTATAACATTTCAAAACCAAGAAAGGTTGTTCAAGTTTGGGTACCTAAAGGTACACTAACATGAACTTAACTTGTCTAACCTTGAAAGGACCCAAAATCAAAGGGTACCTAAGTTGTTATTTACATTTGTAGGTACATAACATCAAAGAAAGACAAGTTGCTGGTTATAACAACAAAGAAGATGAAAAGAACAAAACCAATTGGATAGTTGATAGTGGTTGCTCAAGACATATGACGGGCAACAAAAATTTGTTTAGCACACTTAAAAACGTTGCAAAAGGTGGCAAAGTTACTTTTGGAGACAACAACCAAGGTCAAATAATTGGCAAAGGCAAGGTTGGTGATCCAAACAAGTTTGAGATCAAAAACGTCCTACTTGTAAGTAACTTAACCTTTGAGCTCTTAAGTGTTTCTCAACTATGTGACAACAACTTGAATGTTCTCTTCTCCTCCACCTCTTGTAAGATAATGGATAAAAACAATCAAGTTGTGTTAAAAGGAAAACGTGAAGGAAACATATATGTGCTTAACATGGATGATATGCTAAGTAGTAACACAAAATGTCTTGTTTCACATGAATCTGATCCCAATCTTTGGCATAGACGTTTAGGACACATTGGTATATCAACTTTAGAAAAACTACACGCTAAAAGTCTTGTTAAAGGATTGCCTAAACTTAACTTGGATGATTTTCAACTATGTGAATCTTGTATCAAAGGCAAACATGTTAGAGAATCCCTTAAGCCTAAAACCGAGTTCACAACGTCAAAAATTCTAGAACTCTTGCATATAGACTTATTTGGTCCATGTAGAACAAGAAGCTTAGGTGGAAGTTATTATGTATGTGTAATAGTTGATGATTTCTCAAGATATACTTGGACATTGTTTCTTGCTTCAATAGATGAAAGTGCATCATCTATAACTAATCTAGTTAGACAACTTGAAAATGAACATGAAACACATGTTATTAAGATAAGGAGTGATAGAGGTGGTGAGTTTAAAAATAGTGAATTAATCAAATTCTGTAATGAAAAGGGTATAAAACATGAATTCTCCCCACCAAGAACTCCTCAACTTAATGGTGTAGTTGAAAGAAAGAATAGGACTATTCAAGAAGTAGCAAGAACAATGATGGTAGAAAACAAAGTACCTAAATTCTTATGGGCTGAAGCAGTAAACACTTCAAGTTATATGATCAACAGACTATCAATAAGAAAGAAACTGAACAAAACACCATATGAAATCTTAAATGGACGACTCCCAAAAGTAAACTATCTAAAAGTCTTTGGTTGTAAATGCTTTGTATTGAACACAAAAGATAACTTAGATAAGTTTGATCCTAAGTCTGATGAACATATATTTGTGGGATATTCAATGAACTCTAAAGCATATAGATGTTATAATGCACAAACAAGAAAGATAGTTGAATCTATACATGTGAAGTTCAATGAAAATGCATATCTCCAAACAAGTAATCAACATGAAATCTATGTACCAAATGATCAAATACTTCATGATGAAGATGAACTTATCCTACCACCTACACATGATCAAATTGAAACACCAAATCAAACTCTTGAAATGCATGAAGTTCAAACTCCCCCTACACAAGAACATAATGTGCCTACCCAACCTATTGAACATCATGAACCTATTGAAGATGCACAACCAAGTAATTGGTGGCAAATAAGAGATAAACAAAAACATCCTCAAGAGCTTATTATAGGAGATGTAAATCAAGGGGTTAGAACACGTAGGCAAATAGATCCTAATGAATATGATCAATGGCATGCACTTATATCCCAAATTGAACCTAAGAATGTGAATGATGCCTTAAACGATACATATTGGATAGATGCAATGCATGAAGAGTTAAACCAATTTGAAAGAAACAATGTGTGGGATTTAGTACCTAAACCCGAGGATAAATCAATCATTGGAACTAAATGGGTGTTTAGGAACAAAATGAATGAACAAGGAGTTGTAGTAAGAAATAAGGCAAGACTTGTAGCTCAAGGATATAATCAAGAAGAGGGTATTGATTACGATGAGACATTTGCCCCCGTAGCAAGATTAGAATCCATACGCCTCTTATTAGCTTTTGCATGTTATAATAACATCAAACTATTCCAAATGGATGTTAAGAGTGCATTCTTAAATGGCTATATCCAAGAAGAAGTTTTTGTTAAACAACCACCAGGCTTTGAAGATCCAAAGAACCTTAATCATGTATATAAACTTAAGAAAGCCTTATATGGTTTGAAACAAGCCCCCCGTGCATGGTATGAAAGATTTGCCAACTTTTTACTAAGTAACAACTTTCAAAGAGGAACCATAGATAGTACCTTATTCTTGAAAAAGAAAGACAAAGATTTACTTGTAATACAAATATATGTAGATGACATAATCTTTGGTTCAACTAATCCTAACTTAGTAAAAGACTTTGAAGATTGTATGAAGTCTGAGTTTGAAATGTCCATGGTTGGTGAATTAAATTACTTCTTAGGCTTGCAAATAAAACAAACATCAGATGGTATACATATCAATCAAGCTAAATACATAAGAGATATGATAAAGAAATTCAATTTTGAAAACTTGAAACCATCTCCAACACCAATGTGTACTTCAACAAAATTAGACAAAGATGAAAATGGTGTTGCATTTGATGAAAAACTATATAGGTCTATGATTGGTTCATTGCTATATCTAACTGCTAGTAGACCTGATATTATGTTTGCAGTATGTATGTGTGCAAGATTTCAAAGTATGCCTAAGTTGTCACACTTTAAAGCTGTAAAAAGAATATTTAGATATCTTCAACATACACCAACATTAGGCTTATGGTATGATAGACAATCTAGTCTAAGTCTACATGCATATTCAGATGCAGATTATGGTGGATGTAGAGTAGATAGAAAGAGCACTAGTGGAACATGTCAATTTCTAGGAAACTCACTAATATCTTGGTTTTCAAAGAAACAATCTAGTGTTGCACTTTCTACTACTGAAGCGGAATATATGGCTTTAAGTCTATGTTGTACTCAACTATTATGGATTAAACAACAACTTTCAGACTTTGAAATACAAGTAAATAATATCCCCATCTATTGTGATAGTACAAGTGCTATAAATTTGTCTAAAAACCCTGTACTACACTCTAAGGCAAAACATATAGAAGTACGTTATCATTTTCTCCGTGATCATGTTAATCTTGGACATATACACATTGAACATGTTAGAACTGATCAACAAGTAGCTGACATATTCACTAAACCCCTTAATCAAGCTATCTTTGAGACTTTACGTGCAAGACTTGGATTAATTGCTTACACCTGACTACTACACTGTCTTTTGCATAATTTACAAAATTAAGGGGGAGAAATAAATGTGTATATAAATGTGTATATATATCATGTTAAGGGGAAGATATAAGAAGAAAATGTGTATATATATCATGTTAAGGGGAAGATATAAGAAGATGTGAGATATCATGTTAAGGGGGAGATAGCACATTAAGGGGGAGCAGATTACACTTGATTTAGATGCTTACTTGATTACACAGATTACACTTGATTTAGATGCACACTTGATTTAAATGCTTAATATACACATATGTGGGGTAATTTTGCAAATCATCAAAAGGGGGAGATTGTTGTGATATATTATGTTTGAGTGATTGCAAAATGTATATGTGAGCATATGTGTAATTGTTGTGCAAAATGTATATGTGAGCATATGTGTAATTGTTGTACAAAATGTATATGTGTGCATATGTGTAATTGTTGTGATGATTGCAAATAGATATATCATGTTTGAATGATTGGAAAATGCATATGTGAGCATGTATGTGTAACGTTTAAATGAGAAATTGTTTTGGGCAAGGCATGAACTTATGAACTTATGAGCTAATGTGAAATTGTTTGATTGAATCAAGATTGAACAAGTTTGAGTAAGATCATGAGATTGAACTTGGCCAATTCAATCACATATCTTAATCAAGACATGTTCAAACTGATCTTAGAAGATATATATGCCAATACATGTTTATTATATGAACTAACCAAGCCTTGAAGTCACATGACTTACAATATAAGGCAAATTGTTCGGTTTAGTGTTCTATTGCAGGTTTTGGTTCATATCTTGGGCAAATGAACTCCAAATTGAATCATTCAAAAGCCCACTTGATCCTTATTCAATTTAGAATCTAATTGGCTGAGGAAGAGCATGCTTGACACGAGTAAAAACTGAGTTGACCCGTTGGTGAAGCTTATTGACTTATATAAGGGTTATTTTGGTAATTTCACCATTTGGACTTCTCATTCTTATTTGGTCTTCTTCCAACTGACTTATATGATCATTTGACACATTTATAAGTCATGTCACGTCATGGCAACGAATGAATCTGGAGCAGCACCATGTCTAGGTTCATCCTAGGACAAAGTTCCTATTTTTGTGCTGAAGGGTATTCTGGTCATTTCACTTGCCAACGGATCTTCCAACATGTTATATATTGCTTATATGATGGTTATATGTGTTTATGTCACATATGGTACGTGCCCTATTTTTATGGAAACGGGCAGCAAGGTCTATCTCATTGGAATTCTTATGTTATGGTTATCTCATCTATGGTTTTCTTGGAATTCTTGGTGTTCTTCATATGGTTTTCTATGCTACATGTTGAAGACTATATATTATATATTTGTGCACACGGTTATTGGCTATTGGCGCATATATTATGTTCAAACATTCAGATTTTGAACAAGTCAAGGCAAAGTTCAAATACATCCTATTTTGGTGCTGATTTTAAGATAATTATTCTTGACTATTCTTGCTTGATTTTGGAGATGATGTTAACGGCTATCTTAGTTGAAATATGGAGCAAAATTCTCTCAAAGCAAACGGCTATATTTTGTTCAAAGATTGGAGCAAAAATCTCTATATACAAAACGGCTATTCTTGCTTATATTGTGGAATGATACAAACGGCTACATAGGTTTGAAAGTTGAAGACCAAGTCAAGCTGAATTATCTCTATCTTCTAGCTACATTCCAACGTCATTTTTGTTCAAAGTTGGAGAAAAATATCTCAACCAAGGAAGCAAGGCAACGGCTATGTTGAAGACTAGTTCAAACTCAAGGTTTTGGTTGAATTCTATCTTTATCTTTGAACTATTCTACCTATCTTCAAGGGGCTGTTCAACGTCATTTTGGCATTCAAATGAGGAGCAAAAAATCTGATCAAAAACTTATGCCAAATCAGCTACACACATGGCAAGATATTTACACATGTACATTGCTTATTGGAGCTGATTTTCCAACGTTCAAATGGAGCTATTTCCACCTCATCTCCAACGTTCATAATGAGATAAATATTCAGGTGGAAGACTATTTCAAAGTAGCAAGAAATTCAGATTTATCTTGAAAGTCAAATGGTAGCTAAAAAGGTGCTGATTTTATCTCCATTCTATCTCATTTCAACGGCTATATGGAGGAGCTTTTGAGCTGATCTTTTGGCTATAAATAGCAGCAAAGGTGAAGAGTAAAGAGCATCACAAGAGCGTATCCAAACGAAAGCAAAGAAAGCAAAGCAAGACATTAGCTCTTTGTCTCCATTATTTTCTTCTTCTCTTCTATATTGAAGAACACATTTGTTGAAAGCTTTATGATTGTATAGTTCTTCAATTCTTGTCATTTTCAACACCTTTATACGACATATTTGTGAAGGAGAAGCTGGTGTATAAAGCTTACTCCTTAGAGGTGAGCAAAAGGTGAAAAGGTGCAAAGGTGATACAAACTAGGTGTTTTGGTGAAGCCTCTTGAAGAAGTTGGTGAAAAGCTTCTTCCTTTGGCTTTGTAAGGTGACTTTGGTGTTTGGTGTTTAGTGAAATCCAAGAGAAGGTGTCTCTTGGGACTGGAGTAGGTCACATTGACCGAACCAGGATAATTCCTTGTGTTCTCTACTTATTTCCTGCACTTACTGTTTTCTGCCTGAGATTTACACTAACTTGGCGTGCATAATTGATCAAGCAAACGTTCTTAGAATTGCATGAATTTTGGATATGTTATACTTCAATGTGTTAGCTTTCAGTAGCCGCAAGAATCACTAAATTCTGAGGAGTTTAGCTCAGTCAAATCGTCTTCACAAAATTGTTGCTACATTCTGTGAACAGTTCTGACCAGTGTGCAAAACTTGTTCGATTTGAACAGGCTATCCTTTGAATCTTGGAGTGAGCCTTATATCAAATTAAACTAGACATCTTAAGGTTTAATTTGACATAAGATTCATCAAAATAGCACGGGTAGATTTTGAGATATCAGTGTTTGAAGTTCAGCAAACATTCTGCCTGAAACTGCCAGAATTGCACACTTTACTTATCTTGCTTATTTGAACGAGCAAACTTGCTTAGAATTGGCTGAAATTTTTATGACATATCATAAACATACTAAACTTGATCTCTGCCAAGTTTGAGAGCATTCACAGGTGTATAAGTGGTTCAACCAAAACGTGCAAAACAGTGAACTGTTTCTGGAATTTTCAGAATCTGAGACTAAAGAGGCAAAGGGGTCTTCAAACAAGTTTTTGAAGGTAATCATAGTGCAATTTCCGCTAATCCACTATTCACCCCCCCCTCTAGTGGTGCTATACAGGTCCAACAATAAGACATTTTGTGTTACTACTTAGCATATCATCCATGTTAAGCACATATATGTTTCCTTCACGTTTTCCTTTTAACACAACTTGATTGTTTTTATCCATTATCTTACAAGAGGTGGAGGAGAAGAGAACATTTAAGTTGTTGTCACATAGTTGAGAAACACTTAAAAGCTCAAAGGTTAAGTTACTTACAAGTAGGACATTTTTGATCTCAAACTTGTTTGGGTCACCAACCTTGCCTTTGCCAATTATTTGACCTTGGTTGTTGTCTCCAAAGGTAACTTTGCCACCTTTTGCAACGTTTTTAAGTGTGCTAAACAAATGTTTGTTGCCTGTCATATGTCTTGAGCAACCACTATCAACTATCCAATTGGTTTTGTTCTTTTCATCTTCTTTGTTGTTATAACCAGCAACTTGTCTTTCTTTGATGTTATGTACCTACAAATGTAAATAACAACTTAGGTACCCTTTGATTTTGGGTCCTTTCAAGGTTAGACAAGTTAAGTTCATGTTAGTGTACCTTTAGGTACCCAAACTTGAACAACCTTTCTTGGTTTTGAAATGTTAAAATCATGTTGCATATAATGAACAAATAGTGGATTTTGATACATAGAATATGATGGAAAAGGGGCTGCACGTTTATGTCTAGTTGGATAAGCATTGTAAGTTCTATATGCATTTGAATGTTGCCATGTATATGAGTTATATCTTGGCCGTGTATAAGCATTGAATTTAGGCCGTGTATAAGCAAGATGTTGTGTGTGTCTAGGCCGTGTGTTGTACATTGATTTAGACCGAGAGTATGTCATGTTCTTCACATAAGCATGTTGTTGCATATAAGGCATAACTTGAGCAGATTTCATACTTCTATGTTTAGGCATTCTTGTATACATGTAAGCATGGTTTCTAGGTGTGTTTACCTTCCTATATGTTGATGCATTTTGCAATCTTTGTGATGAAGGTGGTGTGGGCAGAATAGGTTCATTTCTAGATGCTTTTGGCCTATATTTCATGTTGGTTGAAGATGATACAAATGTTGTTTCCTTAGGTGTGTGTTCAGCTTCTTCAACATATCCAAGACCTTGTTTGTCATTTCCATGCTTTTGAGATGCAATAAGAGTGTCTAACATGTTGGAACCATTCTTAAATTGTTCTAAGGATTTGTTCAAGTCTAGGTTGCATGCTTTTAATGATTCAAATTCAGTTTGTATTTCATGTAATTTAGACTTTAAAACATTGTAATCAACACATTGCACGCATTCCATATTTTCATGTTTGTACTCAAGTTCCTTAATCTGATTTTGCAATGAAACAATAGTGTTAGATGATTCAAGTTGAAGAACTTCTAGTTGAGAAGTTAGATTCAAGTTAGACGTCTCCAACTTGTTCTTCTCCTCAACTATTCTTTTCTTCTCCTTGGATAACTTCTTATATCTATTATGCAACTTTTCTAATTCATCCAACAATTCATCTTGAGTAAAATCACATTCAGAGTCAGAATCAAATGTTACCTCATTTGTAGACTTTGAAGCCAAACATGTTTGTGCAACTTCAGGTTCCTCCTCGGATTCGGATGAAGATGTGTCATCCCAAGTGCTTGAACTTACCTTGAGAGCTTTCTTCCTCCTTTGCATAGGTTCTACTCTAGTTTTTGTCCTTGTCTTTTCATCCATGTCACGGTTTTTGTTCTTGTTTGGACAATCATATGAAATGTGTCCTTGTTTGCCACATTCATAACACTTGAGTTCTTTATCATACCATTTACCATCTTGTTTGTTAGATTTCACATTGATAGGGGCGGCTGATTTTGCTTGTCTTTTAGTTGGTCTTTTCTTGAAAAACTTCCTTAAACGCCTAGCTAACAACATTATGTCTTCTTCATCACTTTCATCATCACTTTCATACTCGGCTTGATTAGATGATTCGGGTTCATTTGTTACAAATGCAAGTGATTTAGACTTGTTACTCGTTTCAGCCTTTCTAATATTCAACTTATTTTCATAAACTTTTAAAGAACCTATCAATTCATCAAGTTTTATTTGAGAAAGATCTTTGCTTTCTTCAATAGCACTAACTTTGGCATCCCATTCAATTGGCAAACTTCTCAAAACTTTTTGCACTTTTTCTTTCATCAAAAACGTTTTACCAAGGGATTCAAGTGAGTTGTATAAGTTTGTAAGCCTTAAATCCATATCAACAATTGATTCATTAGGCAATAAATGGAATGTTTCAAGTGTAGTCATTAACATGTTAATCTTTGATTCCTTTACTTGATTAGTTCCTTCATGCTTCATTTCAAGACATTTCCACATATCCTTTGCACTTGAACATGAAGAGACATAGGCAGATTCACTCCTACTTAAACCATTCAACAACAATTGCATTGCTTTAGCATTAAGACTCATTTTCTTTTTATCTTCATCACTCCAATCTTTTCTATATTTCTCAACTACTTGTGATAAGCCTTCAATTATAACATGCTTAGTAGGCACATAAGGTCCATCTTCAATGATAGACCATAAGTCTATGTCAATAGCCATTAAGAACAATTTCATTCTAAGTTTCCAATGACTAAAGTTTTCTCCATCAAAGAGAGGTGGTCTTTGTGTGGACATGCCTTCTAATTCTATTTTCATGTGTGACTTAGACATGCTTCTTAGTGTGTGAGAAAACGTTTAAGACACTTATAAGAGAGAAAGAAAGTGTCACCTTGTTGTAGATACCAAATATGAAGAATATAAGACAACCAGAAAATTTCCAGCAACTTGGAGTGTAAACGGTTTTCGGCTCAAATAAGAATATGGTGCTCAACCTGGCTCTGATACCACTTGTTGGACCTGTATAGCACCACTAGAGGGGGGGGTGAATAGTGGATTAGCGGAAATTACACTATAATTACCTTCAAAAATTGTTTGAAGACCCCTTTGCCTCTTTAGTCTCAGATTCTGAAATTTTCAGAAACAGTTCACCGTTTTGATTGCTTTGGTTGAACCACTTATACACCTGTGCAAATTCTCAAACTTGGCAGAGATCAAGTTTAGAATGTTTATGGTATGTCATAAAAATTTCAGACAATTCTAAACAAGTTAGCACGTTCAAATAAGCAAGATAAGAAAAGTGTGCAATTCTGGCAGTTTCAGGCAGAATGTTAGCTTAACTTCAAACGATGATATCTCAAAATCTACCCGTGCTATTTTGATGAATCTTATGTCAAATTAAACCTCAAGATGTCTAGTTTAATTTGATATAAGGCTCACTCCAAGATTCGAAGGATAACCTATTCAAATAGCACGAGTTTTGCACACTGGTCAGAACTGTTCACAGAATGTAGCAACAATTTTGTGAAGACGATTTGAATGGGCTAAACACCTTAGAATTTAGTGATTCTTGCGGCTAATGAAAGCTAACACATTGAAGTATAACATATCCAAAATTCATTCAATTCTAAGACTGTTTGCTTGTTCAATTATGCGTGCCAAGTTAGTGTAATTTTCAGCCAGAAAACAGTAAGTGCAGAAAATAAGTAAAGAACACAAGGAATTATCCTGGTTCGGTCAATGTGACCTACTCCAGTCCCAAGAGACACCTTCTCTTGGATTTCACTAAACACCAAACACAAATATCACCTTACAAAGTCAAAGGAAGAAGCTTTTCACCAACTTCTTCAAGAGACTTCACCAAAACACCTAGTTTGTATCACCTTTGCACCTTTGCACCTTTTCACCTTTTGCTCACCTCTAAGGAGTAAGCTTTATACACCAGCTTCTCCTTTACAATATCACGTTTGAAAGGTGTTGAAATAACAAGAATTGAAGAACTATACAATCATAAAGCTTGCTGCAAATGTGTTCTTCAATATAGAAGAGAAGAAGAAAAGAATGGAGACAAAGAGCTAATTGTCTTGCTTGCTTTCTTTGTTGCTTTCGTTGGTGTGCATCTCCTCTTCACCTTTGGTGCTATTTATAGCCAAGAGGACAGCCCAAAGGCTCCTCAAAGTGAACGTTGAAATGGTTGTGAGATGGAGAAAATTCAGCATTTTTCTAGCTCTCATCTTTTGTTGCTTTGAATTGGTCTTCAAACTTGAACTTTTATCCTTCATCTCATCCATTATAGACGTTGGAGCCCTTGAAGATAGGCATTGAAGAATAGTTCAAATATAGTTAGATATCAACCAAGTTTGTTTGAGAATAAGTCTTCACCATTTGAATCATATATAGCCGTTTGAATGTAGGCTAAAAGATAGAGAGAATTCAGCTTGACTTGGTCTTCATATAGCCGTTGCATATGCTTCCTTGGTTGAGAGATTTTTGCTTCAACTTTGCTACATTGTAGGACTTGCTTTTTGTCACACATCATAACCTGAATTTTCACCATATAACATACGAAATGTTGCTCCAAATTTGAACCAATATAGCCGTTTGAATCATCACAAGAATAGCCAAGAATAATCACTTAAAATCAGCACCAAAATAGTAGCTTAATTCAACTTGCCTTGACTTGTTCAAAATCTGAAGTTTGAACATGATATATGCACACCAATATCCGTGTGTCACCACATAATATATAGTCTTCAACATGTAACATAGAAAACCATATGAAGAATACCAAGAATTCCAAGAAAACCATAGATGCGATAATCATAACATAAGAATTCCATTGATAGACCTTGCTGCCCGTTTCCATAAAAATAGGGAACGTATCATATGTGACATAAACACATATAAACATCATACAAGCAATATATAACATGTTGGAAGATCCATTGGCAAGTGAAAAGACCAGAATACCCCTCAGCACAAAAATAGGAATTTTGTCCTAGGATGAACCTGGACATGGTGCTGCTCCAGATACATTCTTTGCCATGATGTGACATGACTTATAAATGTGTCAAATGATCATATAAGTCAGTTGGAAGAAGACCAAATAAGAATGAGAAGTCCAAATGATGAAATTACCAAAATAGCCCTTATATAAGTCAATAAACTTCCCACCGGGTCAATTCAGTTTTAACCGTGCCAAGCATGCTCTTCCTCAGCCAATTAGATTCTAAATTGAATAAGGATCAAGTGGGCTTTTGAATGGCTCAATTTGGAGTTCATTTGCCCAAGATATGAACCAAAACCTGCAATAGAACACTAAACCGAACAATTTGCCTTATATTGTAAGTCATGTGACTTCAAGGCTTGGTTAGATCATATAATTAACGTGTATTGGCATATATATCATTTAAGATCAGTTTGAACATGTATTGATTTAGACATGTGATTGAATTGGCCAAGTTCAATCTCATGATCTTAATCAAACTTGTTCAATCTTGATTCATTCAAGCAATTTCACACTTAGCTCATAAGTTCATGTCTTGCACAATCAATTTCATATGTAAACGTTGCACATATATATATATCACATATGCATTTTCCAATCACAACAATTACACATATGCACACATATACATTTTGCAATCACTCAAACATAATATATCACAACAATCTCCCCCTTTTGATGATTTGCAAAATTACCCCACATATGTGTATATTAAGCATTTAAATCAAGTGTCACAACAGTGCTGTTTGTTTTGGTGAAGCCTCTTGAAGAAGTTGGTGAAAAGCTTCTTCCTTTGGCTTTGTAAGGTGACTTTGGTGTTTGGTGTTTAGTGAAATCCAAGAGAAGGTGTCTCTTGGGACTGGAGTAGGTCACATTGACCGAACCAGGATAATTCCTTGTGTTCTTTACTTATTTCCTGCACTTACTGTTTTCTGGCTGAGAATTACACTAACTTGGCACTTATAATTGAACAGGCAAACAATCTTAGAATTGCATGAATTTTGGATATATTATACTTCAATGTGTTAGCTTTCAATAGCCGCAAGAATCACTAAATTCTAAGGTGTTTAGCATATTCAAATCATCTTCACAAAATTGTTGCTACATTCTGTGAACAATTCTGACCAGTGTGCAAACTTGTGCAATTTGAATAGGCTATCCTTCGAATCTTGGAGTGAGCCTTATATCAAATTAAACTAGACATCTTGAGGTTTAATTTGACATAAGATTCATCAAAATAGCACGGGTAGATTTTAAGATATCATTGTTTGAAGTTAAGCTAACATTCTGCCTGAAACTGCCAGAATTGCACACTTTTCTTATCTTGCTTATTTGAACGTGCTAACTTGCTTGGAATTGATTGAAATTTTTATGACATACCATAAACATTCTAAACTTGATCTCTGCCAAGTTTGAGAGTTTGCACAGGTGTATAAGTGGTTCAACCAAAGCACTCAAAACGGTGAACTGTTTCTGGAATTTTCAGAACCTGAGGTTAAAGAGGCAAAGGGGTCTTCAAACAAGTTTTTGAAGGTAATTATAGTGTAATTTCCGCTAATCCACTATTCACCCCCCCTCTAGTGGTGCTATACAGGTCCAACAAGTGGTATCAGAGCAAGGTTGAGCACCATATTCTTATTTGAGCTGAAAACAGTTTACACTCCAAGTTGCTGGAAATTTTCTGGTTGTCTTATATTCTTCATATTTGGTATCTACAACAAGGTGACACCTTCTTTCCTTCTTATAAGTGTTTTAAACGTTTACTCACACACTAAGAAGCATGTCTAAGTCACACATGAAAATAGAATTAGAAGGCATGTCCACACAAAGACCACCTCTTTTTGATGGAGAAAACTTTAGTCATTGGAAACTTAGGATGAAATTGTTCTTAATGGCTATTGACATAGACTTGTGGTCCATTATTGAAGATGGACCTTATGTGCCTACTAAGCATGTTATAATTGAAGGCTTATCACAAGTAGTTGAGAAATATAGAAAAGATTGGAGTGATGAAGATAAAAAGAAAATGAGTCTTAATGCTAAAGCAATGCAATTATTGTTGAATGGTTTAAGTAGGAGTGAATCTGCCTATGTCTCTTCATGTTCAAGTGCAAAGGATATGTGGAAATGTCTTGAAATGAAGCATGAAGGAACTAATCAAGTAAAGGAATCAAAGATTAACATGTTAATGACTACACTTGAAACATTCCATTTACTGCCAAATGAATCAATTGTTGATATGGATTTAAGGCTTACAAACTTATACAACTCACTTGAATCCCTTGGTAAAACGTTTTTGATGAAAGAAAAAGTGCAAAAAGTTTTGAGAAGTTTGCCAATTGAATGGGATGCCAAAGTTAGTGCCATTGAAGAAAGCAAAGATCTTTCTCAAATAAAACTTGATGAATTGATAGGTTCTTTAAAAGTTTATGAAAACAAGTTGAATATAAGAAAGGCTGAAACTAGTAACAAGTCTAAATCACTTGCATTTGTAACAAATGAACCTGAATCATCTAATCAAGCCGAGTATGAAAGTGATGATGAAAGTGATGAAGAAGACATAATGTTGTTAGCTAGGCGTTTAAGGAAGTTTTTCAAGAAAAGACCAACTAAAAGACAAGCAAAATCAGCCGCCCCTATCAATGTGAAATCTAACAAACAAGATGGCAAATGGTATGATAAAGAACTTAAGTGTTATGAATGTGGCAAACAAGGACACATCTCATATGATTGTCCAAACAAGAACAAAAACCGTGACATGGATGAAAAGACAAGGACAAAAAACTAGAGTAGAACCTATGCAAAGGAGGAAGAAAGCTCTCAAGGCAAGTTCAAGCACTTGGGATGACACATCTTCATCCGAATCCGAGGAGGAATCTGAAGTTGCACAAACATGTTTGGCTTCAAAGTCTACAAATGAGGTAACATTCGATTCTGATTCCGAATGTGATTTTACTCAAGATGAATTGTTGGATGAATTAGAAAAGTTGCATAATAGATATAAGAAGCTATCCAAGGAGAAGAAAAGAATAGTTGAGGAGAAGAGCAAGTTGGAGACGTCTAACTTGAATCTAACTTCTCAACTAGAAGTTCTTCAACTTGAATCATCTAACACTATTAGTTCAATGCAAAATCAGATTAAGGAACTTAAGAACAAACATGAAAATGTGCAATGTGTGCAATGTGTTGATTTCAACGTTTTAAAGTCTAAATTACATGAAATACAAACTGAATTTGAATCATTGAAAGCATGCAACCTAGACTTGAACAAATCTTTAGAACAATTTAAGAATGGTTCCAACATGTTAGACACTCTTATTGCATCTCAAAAGCATGGAAATGACAAACAAGGTCTTGGATATGTTAAAGAAGCTGAATACACACCTAAGGAAACAACATTTGTATCATCTTCAACCAACATGAAATATAGGCCAAATGCATTTAGAAATAAACCTATTCTGCCCACACTACCTTCATCACAAAGATTGCAAAATGCATCAACATATAGGAAGGAAAATACATCTAGAAACCATGCTTACATGTATACAAGAATGCCTAAACAAAGTGGTATGAAATCTGCTCAAGTTATGCCTTATATGCAACAACATGCTTATGTGAAGAACATGACATACTCTCGGCCTAAATCAGTTTACAACACACGGCCTAGACACATACAACATCTTGCTTATACACGGCCTAAATTCAATGCTTATACACGGCCAAGATATAACTCATATACATGGCAACATTCAAATGCATATAGAACTTACAATGCTTATTCAACTAGTCATAAATGTGCAGCCCCTTTTCAATCATATTCTATGCATCAAAATCCACTATTTGTTCATTATATGCAACATGCTTTTAACATTTCAAAACCAAGAAAGGTTGTTCAAGTTTGGGTACCTAAAGGTACACTAACATGAACTTAACTTGTCTAACCTTGATAGGACCCAAAATCAAAGGGTACCTAAGTTGTTATTTACATTTGTAGGTACATAACATCAAAGAAAGACAAGTTGCTGGTTATAACAACAAAGAAGATGAAAAGAACAAAACCAATTGGATAGTTGATAGTGGTTGCTCAAGACATATGACGGGCAACAAAAATTTGTTTAGCACACTTAAAAACGTTGCAAAAGGTGGCAAAGTTACCTTTGGAGACAACAATCAAGGTCAAATAATTGGCAAAGGCAAGGTTGGTGATCCAAACAAGTTTGAGATCAAAAATGTCCTACTTGTAAGTAACTTAACCTTTGAGCTTTTAAGTGTTTCTCAACTATGTGACAACAACTTGAATGTTCTCTTCTCCTCCACCTCTTGTAAGATAATGGATAAAAACAATCAAGTTGTGTTAAAAGGGAAACGTGAAGGAAACATATATGTGCTTAACATGGATGATATGCTAAGTAGTAACACAAAATGTCTTGTTTCACATGAATCTGATCCCAATCTTTGGCATAGACGTTTAGGACACATTGGTATATCAACCTTAGAAAAACTACACGCTAAAAGTCTTGTTAAAGGATTGCCTAAACTTAACTTGGATGATTTTCAACTATGTGAATCTTGTATCAAAGGCAAACATGTTAGAGAATCCCTTAAGTCTAAAACCGAGTTCACAACGTCAAGAATACTAGAACTCTTGCATATAGACTTATTTGGTCCATGTAGAACAAGAAGCTTAGGTGGAAGTTATTATGTATGTGTAATAGTTGATGATTTCTCAAGATATACTTGGACATTGTTTCTTGCTTCAAAAGATGAAAGTGCATCATCTATAGCTAATCAAATTAGACAACTTGAAAATGAACATGAATCACATGTTATTAAGATAAGGAGTGATAGAGGTGGTGAGTTTAAAAATAGTGAATTAATCAAATTCTGTAATGAAAAGGGTATAAAACATGAATTCTCCCCACCAAGAACTCCTCAACTTAATGGTGTAGTTGAAAGAAAGAATAGGACTATTCAAGAAGTAGCAAGAACAATGATGGTAGAAAACAAAGTACCTAAATTCTTATGGGCTGAAGCTGTAAACACTTCAAGTTATATGATCAACAGACTATCAATAAGAAAGAAATTGAACAAAACACCATATGAAATCTTAAATGGACGACTCCCAAAAGTAAACTATCTAAAAGTCTTTGGTTGTAAATGCTTTGTATTGAACACAAAAGATAACTTAGATAAGTTTGATCCTAAGTCTGATGAACATATATTTGTGGGATATTCAATGAACTCTAAAGCATATAGATGTTATAATGCACAAACAAGAAAGATAGTTGAATCTATACATGTGAAGTTCAATGAAAATGCATATCTTCAAACAAGTAATCAACATGAAATCTATGATCAAATACTTCATAATGAAGATGAATTTATCCTACCACTTACAAATGATCAATTTGAAACACCAAATCAAACTCTTGAAATGCATGAAGTTCAAACTCCCCCTACACAAGAACGTAATGTGCCTAACCAACCTATTGAACATCATGAACCTATTGAAGATGCACAACCAAGTAATTGGTGGCAAATCAAAGATAAACAAAAGCATCCTCAAGAACTTATAATAGGAGATGTAAATCAAGGGGTTAGAACACGTAGGCAAATAGATCCTAATGAATATGATCAATGGCATGCACTTATATCCCAAATTGAACCTAAGAATGTGAATGATGCCTTAAACGATGCATATTGGATAGATGCAATGCATGAAGAGTTAAACCAATTTGAAAGAAACAATGTGTGGGATTTAGTATCTAAACCCGAGGATAAATCAATCATTGGAACTAAATGGGTGTTTAGGAACAAAATGAATGAACAAGGAGTTGTAGTAAGAAATAAAGCAAGACTTGTAGCTCAAGGATATAATCAAGAAGAGGGTATTGATTACGATGAAACATTTGCCCCCGTAGCAAGATTAGAATCCATACGCCTCTTATTAGCTTTTGCATGTTATAATAACATCAAACTATTCCAAATGGATGTTAAGAGTGCATTCTTAAATGGCTATATCCAAGAAGAAGTTTTTGTTAAACAACCACCAGGCTTTGAAGATCCAAAGAACCCTAATCATGTATATAAACTTAAGAAAGCCTTATATGGTTTGAAACAAGCCCCCCGTGCATGGTATGAAAGATTTGCCCACTTTTTACTAAGTAACAACTTTCAAAGAGGAACCATAGATAGTACCTTATTCTTGAAAAAGAAAGACAAAGATTTGCTTGTAATACAAATATATGTAGATGACATAATCTTTGGTTCAACTAATCCTAACTTAGTAAAAGACTTTGAAGATTGTATGAAGTCTGAGTTTGAAATGTCCATGGTTGGTGAATTAAATTACTTCTTAGGCTTGCAAATAAAACAAACATCAAATGGTATACATATCAATCAAGCCAAATACATCAGAGATATGATAAAGAAATTCAACTTTGAAAACTTGAAACCATCTCCAACACCAATGTGTACTTCAACAAAATTAGACAAAGATGAAAATGGTGTTGCATTTGATGAAAAACGATATAGGTCTATGATTGGTTCATTGCTATATCTAACTGCCAGTAGACCTGATATTATGTTTGCAGTATGTATGTGTGCGAGATTTCAAAGTATGCCTAAGTTGTCACACTTTAAAGCTATAAAAAGAATATTTAGATATCTTCAACATACACCAACATTAGGCTTATGGTATGATAGACAATCTAGTCTAAGTCTACATGCATATTCAGATGCAGATTATGGTGGATGTAGAGTAGATAGAAAGAGCACTAGTGGAACATGTCAATTCCTAGGAAACTCACTAATATCTTGGTTTTCAAAGAAACAATCTAGTGTTTCACTTTCTACTACTGAAGCGGAATATATGGCTTTAAGTCTATGTTGTACTCAACTATTATGGATTAAACAACAACTTTCAGACTTTGAAATACAAGTAAATAATATCCCCATCTATTGTGATAGTACAAGTGCTATAAATTTGTCTAAAAATCCTGTACTACACTCTAAGGCAAAGCATATAGAAGTACGTTATCATTTTCTCCGTGATCATGTTAATCTTGGACATATACACATTGAACATGTTAGAACTGATCAACAAGTAGCTGACATATTCACTAAACCCCTTAATCAAGCTATCTTTGAGACTTTACTTGCAAGACTTGGATTAATTGCTTACACTTGACTACTACACCATGCAGTCTTTTGCATAATTTACAAAATTAAGGGGGAGAAAAAACATATATGTGTATCATGTTAAGGGGAAGATAGATATCATGTTAAGGGGGAGATAAAGAGATAACACATTAAGGGGGAGCAGTTTACACTTGATTTAGATGCTTACTTGATTACACAGATTACACTTAATTTAGATGTACACTTGATTTAAATGCTTAATATACACATATGTGGGGTAATTTTGCAAATCATCAAAAGGGGGAGATTGTTGTGATATATTATGTTTGAGTGATTGCAAAATGTATATGTGAGCATATGTGTAATTGTTGTGCAAAATGTATATGTGTAATTGTTGTGATGATTGCAAATAGATATATCATGTTTGAATGATTGGAAGATGCATATGTGAGCATGTATGTGTAACGTTTAAATGAGAACTTGTTTTGGCAAGGCATGAACTTATGAACTTATGAGCTAAATGTGAAATTGCCTGAATGAATCAAGATTGAACAAGTTTGATTAAGATCATGAGATTGAACTTGGCCAATTCAATCACATATCTTAATCAAGACATGTTCAAACTGATCTTAGAAGATATATATGCCAATACATGTTGATTATATGATCTAACCAAGCCTTGAAGTCACATGACTTACACTATAAGGCAAAGTGCTCGGTTTAGTATTCTATTGCAGGTTTTGGTTCATATCTTGAGCAAATGAACTCCAAATTGAGTCATTCAAAAGCCCACTTGATCCTTATTCAATTTAGAATCTAATTGGCTGAGGAAGAGCATGCTTGGCACGGGTTAAAACTGAATTGACCCGGTGGGAAGCTTATTGACCTAAATAAGGGCTATTTTGGTAATTTCACCATTTGGACTTCTCATTCTTATTTGATCTTCTTCCAACGGATTTATATGATCATATGACACATTTATATGTCATGTCACATCATGGCAAAAATGAATCTGGAGCAGCACCATGTCTAGGTTCATCCTAGGACAAAATTCCTATTTTTGTGCTAAGGGGTATTCTGGTCTCTTCACTTGCCAATGGATCTTCCAACATGTTATATATTGTTTATATGATGTTTATATGTGTTTATGTCACATATGGTACGTGCCCTATATTTATGGAAACGGGCAGCATGGTATATATCAATTGGAATTCTTATATCATGGTTATCTCATCTATGGTTTTCTTGGAATTCTTGGTATTCTTCATATGGTTTTCTATGCTACATGTTGAAGACATAAATGACTATATATTATATGTGTTCACACGCATATTGGTACAAATTATGTTCAAACTTTCAGCTTTTGAACAAGTCAAGGCAAGTTGAATTACATCCTATTTTGGTGCTGATTTTAGATGATTATTCTTGGCTATTCTTGTGATGATTCAAACGGCTATATTGGTTCAAATTTGGAGCAACATTTCGTATGTTATATGGTGAAAATTCAGATTATGATGAGTGACAAAAAGCAAGTCCTACAATGTAGCAAATACAAGCAAAAGGCAACGGCTATATGATTGAAGACCAAGTCAAATTCAAAGGCTTAGCTGAATTTTCTCTATCTTTTAGCTACATACCAACGGCCATTTTTGTTCAAAGTTGGAGCAAAAGTCTCTCAACCAAGGAAGATAGCAAACGGCTATGTGATTCAAAGTTGAAGACTAATTCAAACTTAAAAAACCTTGGCTGATTTATCTCTATCTTGGAACTACTCTCCAATGCCTATCTTGAAGGGCTTTCCAACGTCATATTTGGTATTCAAAATGAGGAGATAAAGTTGTTCAAAATATATGCCAATTCAGCCGCATACATGGCAAGTTATTTACACATGGATATTGTTGATTGGAGCTGATTTTTAAACATTCAAATGGAGCCATTGTCTATCTCATTCCAACGGCTATAGAGGATAAAAAATTCAGGTGGAAGACCATTTCAAAGTAGCAAAAATTCAGATTTGTTTTGAAAGTCAAATGGATAGCTAAAAAGGTGCTGAATTTTCTCCCATTCTCATCCATTCTAACGTTTACTTTGAGGAGCCTTTAGGCTGTCCTCTTGGCTATAAATAGCACCAAAGATGAAGAGGAAAAGTACACCAACGAAAGCAACAAAGAAAGCAAGCAAGACAATTAGCTCTTTGTCTCCATTCTTCTCTTTTATTCTTTTATATTGAAGAACACATTTGTAGCAAGCTTTATGATTGTATAGTTCTTCAATTCTTGTCATTTTCAACACCTTTATACGACATATTTGTAAGGGAGAAGCTGGTGTATAAAGCTTACTCCTTAGAGGTGAGCAAAAGGTGCAAAGGTGCAAAGGTGAAACAAACTAGGTGCTGTTTGTTTTGGTGAAGCCTCTTGAAGAAGTTGGTGAAAAGCTTCTTCCTTTGGCTTTGTAAGGTGACTTTGGTGTTTGGTGTTTAGTGAAATCCAAGAGAAGGTGTCTCTTGGGACTGGAGTAGGTCACATTGACCGAACCAGGATAATTCCTTGTGTTCTTTACTTATTTCCTGCACTTACTGTTTTCTGGCTGAGAATTACACTAACTTGGCACTTATAATTGAACAGGCAAACAATCTTAGAATTGCATGAATTTTGGATATATTATACTTCAATGTGTTAGCTTTCAATAGCCGCAAGAATCACTAAATTCTAAGGTGTTTAGCATATTCAAATCATCTTCACAAAATTGTTGCTACATTCTGTGAACAATTCTGACCAGTGTGCAAACTTGTGCAATTTGAATAGGCTATCCTTCGAATCTTGGAGTGAGCCTTATATCAAATTAAACTAGACATCTTGAGGTTTAATTTGACATAAGATTCATCAAAATAGCACGGGTAGATTTTAAGATATCATTGTTTGAAGTTAAGCTAACATTCTGCCTGAAACTGCCAGAATTGCACACTTTTCTTATCTTGCTTATTTGAACGTGCTAACTTGCTTGGAATTGATTGAAATTTTTATGACATACCATAAACATTCTAAACTTGATCTCTGCCAAGTTTGAGAGTTTGCACAGGTGTATAAGTGGTTCAACCAAAGCACTCAAAACGGTGAACTGTTTCTGGAATTTTCAGAACCTGAGGTTAAAGAGGCAAAGGGGTCTTCAAACAAGTTTTTGAAGGTAATTATAGTGTAATTTCCGCTAATCCACTATTCACCCCCCCTCTAGTGGTGCTATACAGGTCCAACAACAGTGAATGTGGAATATGTTCTCTCGTTGTATTTCAGGTTCTTCAGTTTTAACTTGGGCACTTAGAGCTCGACGGACAACTAAGAACTCTTTTGTTTCACACTCATTATTCTCTTCACTAATTTCTTCTTCTTCCTCACATGTTTGCTCAATTTCTTTGTTTCCTTCACTCTCTTCCAACTCTTCCTCAGAATAATACTCATTAGACTCTTCAATAAACAAGATGCGTTTAGGATTGGGACATTGATTAGCAAAATGACCTTTTCCTAAGCATTTAAAACATTGAATATCACGAGTCTTAAAATTAGGCGTACCTTCCACCTTGGCTTTGCCTTTATCAGTGATTGGAAGCTTTGGACGATTTTGGATGTTCTAGGTTGATTTTCCTTGGGATCCACGGCCTTGACCTTGTTGTGGACGGAATGGCGTCCTAGGCTGTGTTCTAGAAAAACTCAAAGGATTAGTCCGAAAAGAAGGGTTAGAAGTTTTTACCTTCAATTGTCTTTCCACTTTCTCAGCAATGTGAACCATAGAAGCCAGATCTGAGTAAGGTGTAAGTTCCACCTTAAATGCAATTTCTTTGTTCAAGCCAGCTAGAAATCTAGCCATGGTGGCTTCCTCAGCTTCTTCTATGTTAGCCCTGGTAAGCAAATGTTCTAACTCTTTATAAAATTCATCGACAAATCTATTACCTTGAGAAAGTTGTTGCAATTTCTGGAAAATGCTTCTTTCATAGGAAGGAGATATGAATCTCTTCCTCATCTCTTGTTTCAGCTTGGACCAAGTAACAACAGGGGGTTGTCTTGTTCTTCTCCTGGTGTTTTTCAGTTGTTCCCACCAAAGTAGAGCATAATCTACAAATTCAAAAGTTGCATACCGCACTTTGGCTAATTCAGAATAGTTAGTGCAAGAATACATATGATCTACCTTTGTTTCTGTTGTGATATATTATGTTTGAGTGATTGCAAAATGTGAGCATATGTGTAATTGTTGTGCAAAATGTATATGTGTGCATATGTGTAATTGTTGTGATGGTTGCAAATAGATATATCATGTTTGAATGATTGGAAAATGCATATGTGAGCATGTATGTGTAACGTTTAAATGTGAAATTGTTTTGGCAAGGCATGAACTTATGAACTTATGAGCTAAATGTGAAATTGCTTGAATGAATCAAGTTTGAACAAGTTTGATTAAGATCATGAGATTGAACTTGGCCAATTCAATCACATATCTTAATCAAGACATGTTCAAACTGATCTTAGATTATATATGCTAATACATGTTGTTCAAACTGATCTTAGAAGATATATATGTCAATATATGTTGATAATATGATCTAACCAAGCCTTGAAGTCACATGACTTACACTATAAGGCAAATTGTTCGGTTTAGTGTTCTATTGCAGGTTTTGGTTCATATCTTGAGCAAATGAACTCCAAATTGAGTCATTCAAAAGCCCACATGATCCTTATTCAATTTAGAATCTAATTGGCTGAGGAAAAGCATGCTTGACACGGATTAAAACTGAATTGACCCGGTGGGAAGCTTATTGACCTATATAAGGGCTATTTTGGTAATTTCACCATTTGGACTTCTCATTCTTATTTGGTCTTCTTCCAACTGACTTATATGATCATTTGACACATTTATAAGTCATGTCACATCATGGCAACGAATGAATCTGGAGCAGCACCATGTCTAGGTTCATCCTAGGACAAAGTTCCTATTTTTGTGCTGAAGGGTATTCTGGTCATTTCACTTGCCAACGGATCTTCCAACATACTATATATTGCTTATATGATGTTTATATGTGTTTATGTCACATATGGTACGTGCCCTATTTTTATGGAAACGGGCAGCATGCTATCTATTGGAATTCTTATGTTATGGTTATCATCATCTATGGTTTTCTTGGAATTCTTGGCATTCTTCATATGGTATTCTATGCTACATGTTGAAGACATAAATGGCTATGTATCACACGTATATTGAAGGATGTTGGCGCATATATCATGTTCAAATTTTCAGATTTTGAACAAGTCAAGGCAAGTTGAATTACATCCTATTTTGGTGATGATTTTAAGTGATCATTCTTCTACATTTTGTGAGTTGTTTCAACGGCTATCTTGACTCAAAAATGGAGGAAAATCTCGTGTGATATATGTTCAAAATTCAGATTATGATGAGTGACAAAAACAAGTCCTACAATGTAGTAGGTTTGAAGATAGCAAACGGCTATATTTGAAGACCAAGTCAAGCTGAATTTTCTCTATATGTTATCTACATTCAAACGGCCATTTGATAAAGTATTGAAGACCAAGTCAAGTTCAAAGGCTTAGCTAAATTTTCTCTACATTCCAACGTTCAAATGAAGGCATTTTTCATCTTATGTCAACGGCTATATTTGGATAAGATGAAGGAAAGACTCTCGGTTGAAGACTAGTTCAAAGCTCAAGTCAAATGCTGAATTTGAATAGCTAAAAAGGTGCTGAAATCTCTCCATCTCTCAACCATTTCAACGTTTACTTTGAGGAGCCTAAAGGCTGTCCTCTTGGCTATAAATAGCTCCCAAGGTTGAAGAAGAATGGTACACCAACGAAAG
>AP025055.1:16358287-16541798 GCA_036186865.1 Eustoma russellianum
CTCGTGTGATATATGTTCAAAATTCAGATTATGATGAGTGACAAAAACAAGTCCTACAATGTAGTAGGTTTGAAGATAGCAAACGGCTATATTTGAAGACCAAGTCAAGCTGAATTTTCTCTATATGTTATCTACATTCAAACGGCCATTTGATAAAGTATTGAAGACCAAGTCAAGTTCAAAGGCTTAGCTAAATTTTCTCTACATTCCAACGTTCAAATGAAGGCATTTTTCATCTTATGTCAACGGCTATATTTGGATAAGATGAAGGAAAGACTCTCGGTTGAAGACTAGTTCAAAGCTCAAGTCAAATGCTGAATTTGAATAGCTAAAAAGGTGCTGAAATCTCTCCATCTCTCAACCATTTCAACGTTTACTTTGAGGAGCCTAAAGGCTGTCCTCTTGGCTATAAATAGCTCCCAAGGTTGAAGGACAAGAGCACACCAACGAAAGCTAAAAAGAAAGCATTCAAGACAATCAAGCTCTTTGTCTTCATTATTCTCTTCTTCTCTTCTCTATTGAAGAACACATTTGTAGCAAGCTTTATGATTGTATAGTTCTTCAATTCTTGTTATTTCAACACCTTTCAAACGTGATATTTGTAAAGGAGAAGCTGGTGTATAAAGCTTACTCCTTAGAGGTGAGCAAAAGGTGAAAAGGTGCAAAGGTGCAAAGGTGATACAAACTAGGTGTTTTGGTGAAGTCTCTTGAAGAAGTTGGTGAAAAGCTTCTTCCTTTGACTTTGTAAGGTGATATTTGTGTTTGGTGTTTAGTGAAATCCAAGAGAAGGTGTCTCTTGGGACTGGAGTAGGTCACGTTGACCGAACCAGGATAATTCCTTGTGTTCTTTACTTATTTTCTGCACTTACTGTTTTCTGGCTGAAAATTGCATCAACTTGGCACGCACAATTGAACGAGCAAACAACCTTAGAATTGCATGAATTTTGGATATATTATACTTCAATGTGTTAGCTTTCATTAGCCGCAAGAATCACTAAATTCTAAGGTGTGTAGCATATTCAAATCGTCTTCACAAAATTGTTGCTACATTCTGTGAACAATTCTGACCAGTGTGCAAACTTGTGCAATTTGAATAAGCTATCCTTCGAATTTTTGAGTGAGCCTTATATCAAATTAAACTAGACATCTTGAGGTTTAATTTGACATAAGAATCATCAAAATAGCACGGGTAGATTTTGAGATATCATTGTTTAAAGTTAAGCAAACATTCTGACTGAAACTGCCAGAATTGCACACTTTACTTATCTTGCTTATTTGAACGTGCTAACTTGCTTGGAATTGGCTGAATTTTTTATGACATATCATAAACATACTAAACTTGATCTCTGCCAAGTTTGAGAGCTTGCTCAGGTGTATAAGTGGTCCAACCAAAGCGATCAGAACGGTGAACTGGTTCTGAAAATTTCAGAATCTGAGGCTAAAGAGGCAAAGGGGTCTTCAAACAAGTTTTTGAAGGTAATTATAGTGTAATTTCCGCTAATCCACTATTCACCCCCCCTCTAGTGGTGCTATACAGGTCCAACAGTTTCCCATTGCAAATACGTTTCGGGATCACTTTTTCCATGGAAGGGGGTATTTTCAGTTTTGTAGTAATGTATTCTTCTTCAAGATGTTCATCCCTATCAGGTTGACGTTCATCATATCTTTCCTCTACATAGGGTTCTTCATTGTACTCAGGGAGACTATCAAATCTTTCCTCAAAAGAAATGTTCCTACGACCACCGTTACTACCTCGACCTCTACCTCTACCTCTAAGTGATGTGACTTTTCTACGTTCAACATGAGATTCATTACCATAAGAGGTGCCTTCTTGAAAAGGTATACTAGGTTCCTTTTGATCTGAGGTTGGCTTTTCTACTTTGCTTATCCTTTGTTTGTTATCCTCTATGTCACTTCTCATTAAACCAAATTGATTAACAAGGAAAGTGAGTGTTTGCTGTATATTCTCTAGGGTACAAGGACTGGGGATGGAACAGGAGTAGATGGGGACGGGGATGATGCATTATCTTTCTGTTGGGGACCCATGATTCAGAAAACAATCTCAAAAGCCAAATAAAATATTGACAAGATGCAAATACTCTACTTTATGTTGACAATGTTGGACCTGTATAGCACCACTAGAGGGGGGGGTGAATAGTGGATTAGCGGAAATTACACTATAATTACCTTCAAAAACTTGTTTGAAGACCCCTTTGCCTCTTTAACCTCAGATTCTGAAATTTTCAGAACCAGTTCACCGTTCTGATCGCTTTGGTTGGACCACTTATACACCTGAGAATGCTCTCAAACTTGGCAGTGATCAAGTTTAGTATGTTTATGATATGTCATAAAAATTTCAGCCAATTTCAAGCAAGTTAGCACGTTCAAATAAGCAAGAAAAGTAAAGTGTGCAATTCTGGCAGTTTCAGTCAGAATGTTTGCTTAACTTCAAACGTTGATATCTCAAAATCTACCCGTGCTATTTTGATGAATCTTATGTCAAATTAAACCTTAGGATGTCTAGTTTAATTTGATATAAGGCTCACTCCAAGATTCAAAGGATAGCCTGTTCAAATTTCACAAGTTTTGCACACTGGTCAAAATTGTTCACAGAATGTAGCAACAATTTTGTGAAGATAATTTGAATATGCTACACACCTTAGAATTTAGTGATTCTTGCGTCAAATGAAAGCTAACACATTGAAGTATGATATATCCAAAATTCATGCAATTCTAAGGATGTTTGCTTGTTCAATTGTGCGTGCCAAGTTAGTGTAAATCTCAGCCAGAAAACAGTAAGTGCAGGAAATAAGTAGAGAACACAAGGAATTATCCTGGTTCGGTCAATGTGACCTACTCCAGTCCCAAGAGACACCTTCTCTTGGATTTCACTAAACACCAAACACCAAAGTCACCTTACAAAGCCAAAGGAAGAAGCTTTTCACCAACTTCTTCAAGTGGCTGCACCCAAAACGTCACCTTTGCACCTTTGCACCTTTTGCTCACCTCTAAGGAGTAAGCTTTATACACCAGCTTCTCCCTTACAAAATGTCGTATGAAGGTGTTGAAATAACAAGAATTGAAGAACTATACAATCATAAAGCTTGCTGCAAATGTGTTCTTCAATATAGAAGAGAAGAAGAGAAGAATGAAGACAAAGAGCTAATTGTCTTGCTGCTTTCTTTGTTGCTTTCGTTGGTGTGCTCTTGTCATCTTTACTCTTCACCTTTGGGAGCTATTTATAGCCAAGAGATCAGCCTTTAGGCTCCTCAATATAGCCGTTTGAAGTGTGGATAAAAAGAGAAAATTCAGCACCTTTTTAGCTATTCAAATGAGACTTATCTTTGGTTGCTTTGAAATGGTCTTTCACCTTGACTTTTATCCTCTTTATGGCCGTTGGAATGAGGTGGAGATAGGCTCCATTTGAATGTTTAAAAATCAGCTCCAATCAACAATATCCATGTGTAAATATCTTGCCATGTATGCAGCTGAATTGGCATGTATTTTGAACAACTTTATCTCCTTATTTGAACACCACATAAACGTTGGAATGCCCTTGAAGATAGGCATTGGAGAATAGTTCAAATATAGAGAGAAATCAGCCAACCTTGTGAGTTTGAATTAGTCTCCTTTTTGAACAATATAAGCCGTTTGATTGAGATTAAGAGATAGAGAGAATTCAGCTTGACTTGGTCTTCAATCTTGAAGCATATAGCCGTTGCATATGATTGAGTTTGAATTGGTCTTATAGCCGTTGCATCCTTCTTGGTTGAGAAATTTTTGATTCAACTTTGCTACATTGTAGGACTTGCTTTTTGGCACACATTATAACCTGAAATTTTGATCATATACCATACGAAAATATTGCTCCATTTTTGACCAAAATAGCCGTTGTAATCATCACAAGAATAGCCAAGAATAATCACTTAAAATCAGCACCAAAATAGGACTTAACTCAACTTGCCTTGACTTGTTCAAATTCTGAAATTTGAACATGATATGTGCGACCAAATCCGTGTGTAACCATATAATACATAGTCTTCAACATGTAGCATAGAAAACCATATGAAGAATACCAAGAATTCCAAGAAAACCATAGATGTGATAACCATAATATAAGAATTCCAATTGAGATACCATGCTGCCCGTTTCCATAAAAATAGGGCACGTACCATATGTGACATAAACACATATAATCATCATATAAACAATATATAACATGTTGGAAGATCCGTTGGCAAGTGAAAAGACCAGAATACCCCTTAGCACAAAAATAGGAATGTTGTCCTAGGATGAACCTAGACATGGTGCTGCTCCAGATTCATTCGTTGCCATGATGTGACATGACTTATAAATGTGTCAAATGATCATATAAATCCGTTGGAAGAAGACCAAATAAGAATGAGAAGTCCAAATGGTGAAATTACCAAAATAACCCTTATATAGATCAATAAGCTTCTCACCGGGTCAATTCAGTTTTAACCGTGCCAAGCATGCTCTTCCTCAGCCAATTAGATTCTAAATTGAATAAGGATCAAGTGGGCTTTTGAATGACTCAATTTGGAGTTTATTTGCTCAAGATATGAATCAAAACCTGCAATAGAACACTAAACCGAACAATTTGCCTTATAGTGTAAGTCATGTGACTTCAAGGCTTGGTTAGATCATATTATCAACATGTATTGGCATATATATCTTCTAAGATCAGTTTAAACAACATGTATTGGCACATATAATCTAAGATCAGTTTGAACATGTCTTGATTAAGATATGTGATTGAATTGGCCAAGTTCAATCTCATGATCTTACTCAAACTTGTTCAATCTTGATTCAATCAAACAATTTCACATTAGCTCATAAGTTCATAAGTTCATGCCTTGCCAAAACAATTTCTCATTTAAACGTTACACATACATGCTCACATATGTATTTTCCAATCACTCAAACATGATATATCTATTTGCAATCATCACAACAATTACACATATGCACACATATACATTTTGCACAACAATTACACATATGCTCACATATACATTTTGCAATCACTCAAACATAATATATCACAACAATCTCCCCCTTTTGATGATTTGCAAAATTACCCACACATGTGTATATTAAGCATTTAAATCAAGTGTGCATCTAAATCAAGTGTATGCTGTGTAATCAAGTAAGCATCTAAATCAAGTGTAAAATCAAGTGTAAAAATCAAATATAATCTAGTGTAAGCTGCTCCCCCTTAATGTGTACCCCTTAATGTGTTATCTTCTCCCCCTTAACATGTTATCTCCCTTTTAACATGATAGACCTTAACATGTTATCTCCCTTTTAACATGATAGATATACACATTTGCCACCAATTACTTGGTTGTGCATCTTCAATAGGTTCATGATGTTCAATAGGTTGGTTAGGCACATTTTCTTCATTACGTTCTTGTGTAGGGGGAGTTTGAACTTCATGCATTTCAAG
This sequence comes from Eustoma russellianum, assembly GCA_036186865.1. NCBI lineage: Eukaryota > Viridiplantae > Streptophyta > Magnoliopsida > Gentianales > Gentianaceae > Eustoma > Eustoma russellianum. Next base: position 16,363,758 of record AP025055.1, read on the forward strand.
AGTTTGATTTGGTGTTTCAATTTGATCATTTGTAGGTGGTAGGATAAATTCATCTTCATTATGAAGTATTTGATCATTTGGTACATAGATTTCATGTTGATTACTTGTTTGGAGATATGCATTTTCATTGAACTTCACATGTATAGATTCAACTATCTTTCTTGTTTGTGCATTATAACATCTATATGCTTTAGAGTTCATTGAATATCCCACAAATATATGTTCATCAGACTTAGGATCAAACTTATCTAAGTTATCTTTTGTGTTCAATACAAAGCATTTACAACCAAAGACTTTTAGATAGTTTACTTTTGGAAGTCGTCCATTTAAGATTTCATATGGTGTTTTGTTCAATTTCTTTCTTATTGATAGTCTGTTGATCATATAACTTGAAGTGTTTACTGCTTCAGCCCATAAGAATTTAGGTACTTTGTTTTCTACCATCATTGTTCTTGCTACTTCTTGAATAGTCCTATTCTTTCTTTCAACTACACCATTAAGTTGAGGAGTTCTTGGTGGGGAGAATTCATGTTTTATACCCTTTTCATTACAGAATTTGATTAATTCACTATTTTTAAACTCACCACCTCTATCACTCCTTATCTTAATAACATGTGATTCATGTTCATTTTCAAGTTGTCTAATTAGATTAGCTATAGATGATGCACTTTCATCTTTTGAAACAAGAAACAATGTCCAAGTATATCTTGAGAAATCATCAACTATTACACATACATAATAACTTCCACCTAAGCTTCTTGTTCTACATGGACCAAATAAGTCTATATGCAAGAGTTCTAGTATTTTTGACGTTGTGAACTCGGTTTTAGGCTTAAGGGATTCTCTAACATGTTTGCCTTTGATACAAGATTCACATAGTTGAAAATCATCCAAGTTAAGTTTAGGCAATCCTTTGACAAGACTTTTAGCGTGTAGTTTTTCTAAGGTTGATATACCAATGTGTCCTAAACGTCTATGCCAAAGATTGGGATCAGATTCATGTGAAACAAGACATTTTGTGTTACTACTTAGCATATCATCCATGTTAAGCACATATATGTTTCCTTCACGTTTTCCTTTAACACAACTTGATTGTTTTTATCCATTATCTTACAAGAGGTGGAGGAGAAGAGAACATTCAAGTTGTTGTCACATAGTTGAGAAACACTTAAAAGCTCAAAGGTTAAGTTACTTACAAGTAGGACGTTTTTGATCTCAAACTTGTTTGAATCACCAACCTTGCCTTGCCAATTATTTGGCCTTGGTTGTTGTCTCCAAAGGTAACTTTGGCCACCTTTTGCAACGTTTTTAAGTGTGCTAAACAAATGTTTGTTGCCCGTCATATGTCTTGAGCAACCACTATCAACTATCCAGTTGGTTTTGTTCTTTTCATCTTCTTTGTTGTTATAACCAGCAACTTGTCTTTCTTGATGTTATGGTACCTACAAATGTAAATAAACAACTTAGGTACCCTTTGATTTTGGGTCCTTTCAAGGTTAGACAAGTTAAGTTCATGTTAGTGTACCTTTAGGTACCCAAACTTGAACAACCTTTCTTGGTTTTGAAATGTTAAAATCATGTTGCATATAATGAACAAATAGTGGATTTTGATACATAGAATATGATTGAAAAGGGGGCTGCACGTTTATGACTAGATGGATAAGCATTGTAAGTTCTATATGCATTTGAATGTTGCCATGTATATGAGTTATATCTTGGCCGTGTATAAGCATTGATTTTAGGCCGTGTGTTGTAAACTGATTTAGGCCGAGAGTATGTCATGTTCTTCACATAAGCATGTTGTAGCATATAAGGCATAACTTGAGCAGATTTCATACTACTTTGTTTAGGCATTCTTGTATACATGTAAGCATGGTTTCTAGGTGTATTTACCTTCCTATATGTTGATGCATTTTGCAATCTTTGTGATGAAGGTGGTGTGGGCAGAATAGGTTCATTTCTAGATGCATTTGGCCTATATTTCATGTTGGTTGAAGATGATACAAATGTTGTTTCCTTAGGTGTGTATTCAGCTTCTTTAACATATCCAAGACCTTGTTTGTCATTTCCATGCTTTTGAGATGCAATAAGAGTGTCTAACATGTTGGAACCATTCTTAAATTGTTCTAAAGATTTGTTCAAGTCTAGGTTGCATGCTTTCAATGATTCAAATTCAGTTTGTATTTCATGCAATTTGGACTTTAAAACGTTGAAATCAACACATTGCACACATTGCACATTTTCATGTTTGTTCTTAAGTTCCTTAATCTGATTTTGCATTGAACTAATAGTGTTAGATGATTCAAGTTGAAGAACTTCTAGTTGAGAAGTTAGATTCAAGTTAGACGTCTCCAACTTGTTCTTCTCCTCAACTATTCTTTTCTTCTCCTTGGATAACTTCTTATATCTATCATACAACTTTTCTAATTCATCCAACAATTCATCTTGAGTAAAATCACATTCAGAATCAGAATCAAATGTTACCTCATTTGTAGACTTTGAAGCCAAACATGTTTGTGCAACTTCAGGTTCCTCCTCGGATTCGGATGAAGATGTGTCATCCCAAGTGCTTGAACTTACCTTGAGAGCTTTCTTCCTCCTTTGCATAGGTTCTACTCTAGTTTTTGTCCTTGTCCTTTCATCCATGTCACGGTTTTTGTTCTTGTTTGGACAATCATATGATATGTGTCCTTGTTTGCCACATTCATAACACTTAAGTTCTTTATCATACCATTTGCCATCTTGTTTGTTAGATTTCACATTGATAGGAGCGGCTGATTTTGCTTGTCTTTTAGTTGGTCTTTTGAACAACTTCCTTAAACGTCTAGCTAGCAACATTATGTCTTCTTCATCACTTTCATCATCACTTTCATACTCGGCTTGATTAGATGATTCGGGTTCATTTGTTACAAATGCAAGTGATTTAGACTTGTTACTAGTTTCAGCCTTTCTTATATTCAACTTGTTTTCATAAACTTTCAAAGAGCCTATCAATTCATCAAGTTTTATTTGAGAAAGATCTTTGCTTTCTTCAATGGCACTAACTTTGGCATCCCATTCACTTGGCAAACTTCTCAAAACTTTTTGCACTTTTTCTTTCATCAAAAACGTTTTACCAAGGGATTCAAGTGAGTTGTATAAGTTTGTAAGCCTTAAATCCATATCAACAATTGATTCATTAGGCAATAAATGGAATGATTCAAGTGTAGTCATTAACATGTTAATCTTTGATTCCTTTACTTGATTTGTTCCTTCATGCTTCATTTCAAGACATTTCCACATATCCTTTGCACTTAAACATGAAGAGACATAGGCAGATTCACTTCTACTTAAACCATTCAACAATAATTGCATTGCTTTAGCATTAAGACTCATTTTCTTTTTATCTTCATCACTCCAATCTTTTCTATATTTCTCAACTTCTTGTGATAAGCCATCAATTATAACATGCTTAGTAGGCACATAAGGTCCATCTTCAATAATGGACCACAAGTCTATGTCAATAGCCATTAAGAACAATTTCATCCTAAGTTTCCAATGACTAAAGTTTTCTCCATCAAAAAGAGGTGGTCTTTGTGTGGACATACCTTCTAATTCTATTTTCATGTGTGACTTAGACATGCTTCTATGTGTGTGAGAAAACGTTTAAAACACTTAAAAGAAGGAAAGAAAGTGTCACCTTGTTGTAGATACCAAATATGAAGAATAAAAGAGAACCAGAAAATTTCCAGCAACTTTGCAACTTGGACTGTTTTCAGCTCAAATAAGAATATGGTGCTCAACCTTGCTCTGATACCACTTGTTGGACCTGTATAGCACCACTAGAGGGGGGGGTGAATAGTGGATTAGCGGAAATTACACTATAATTACCTTCAAAAACTTGTTTGAAGACCCCTTTGCCTCTTTAACCTCAGATTCTGAAATTTTCAGAACCAGTTCACCGTTCTGATCGCTTTGGTTGGACCACTTATACACCTGAGAATGCTCTCAAACTTGGCAGTGATCAAGTTTAGTATGTTTATGATATGTCATAAAAATTTCAGCCAATTTCAAGCAAGTTAGCACGTTCAAATAAGCAAGAAAAGTAAAGTGTGCAATTCTGGCAGTTTCAGTCAGAATGTTTGCTTAACTTCAAACGTTGATATCTCAAAATCTACCCGTGCTATTTTGATGAATCTTATGTCAAATTAAACCTTAGGATGTCTAGTTTAATTTGATATAAGGCTCACTCCAAGATTCAAAGGATAGCCTGTTCAAATTTCACAAGTTTTGCACACTGGTCAAAATTGTTCACAGAATGTAGCAACAATTTTGTGAAGATAATTTGAATATGCTACACACCTTAGAATTTAGTGATTCTTGCGTCAAATGAAAGCTAACACATTGAAGTATGATATATCCAAAATTCATGCAATTCTAAGGATGTTTGCTTGTTCAATTGTGCGTGCCAAGTTAGTGTAAATCTCAGCCAGAAAACAGTAAGTGCAGGAAATAAGTAGAGAACACAAGGAATTATCCTGGTTCGGTCAATGTGACCTACTCCAGTCCCAAGAGACACCTTCTCTTGGATTTCACTAAACACCAAACACCAAAGTCACCTTACAAAGCCAAAGGAAGAAGCTTTTCACCAACTTCTTCAAGTGGCTGCACCCAAAACGTCACCTTTGCACCTTTGCACCTTTTGCTCACCTCTAAGGAGTAAGCTTTATACACCAGCTTCTCCCTTACAAAAATGTCGTATGAAGGTGTTGAAATAACAAGAATTGAAGAACTATACAATCATAAAGCTTGCTGCAAATGTGTTCTTCAATATAGAAGAGAAGAAGAGAAGAATGAAGACAAAGAGCTAATTGTCTTGCTTGCTTTCTTTGTTGCTTTCGTTGGTGTGCTCTTGTCATCTTTACTCTTCACCTTTGGGAGCTATTTATAGCCAAGAGATCAGCCTTTAGGCTCCTCAATATAGCCGTTTGAAGTGTGGATAAAAAGAGAAAATTCAGCACCTTTTTAGCTATTCAAATGAGACTTATCTTTGGTTGCTTTGAAATGGTCTTTCACCTTGACTTTTATCCTCTTTATGGCCGTTGGAATGAGGTGGAGATAGGCTCCATTTGAATGTTTAAAAATCAGCTCCAATCAACAATATCCATGTGTAAATATCTTGCCATGTATGCAGCTGAATTGGCATGTATTTTGAACAACTTTATCTCCTTATTTTGAACACCACATAAACGTTGGAATGCCCTTGAAGATAGGCATTGGAGAATAGTTCAAATATAGAGAGAAATCAGCCAACCTTGTGAGTTTGAATTAGTCTCCTTTTTGAACAATATAGCCGTTTGATTGAGATTAAGAGATAGAGAGAATTCAGCTTGACTTGGTCTTCAATCTTGAAGCATATAGCCGTTGCATATGATTGAGTTTGAATTGGTCTTATAGCCGTTGCATCCTTCTTGGTTGAGAAATTTTTGATTCAACTTTGCTACATTGTAGGACTTGCTTTTTGGCACACATTATAACCTGAAATTTTGATCATATACCATACGAAAATATTGCTCCATTTTTGACCAAAATAGCCGTTGTAATCATCACAAGAATAGCCAAGAATAATCACTTAAAATCAGCACCAAAATAGGACTTAACTCAACTTGCCTTGACTTGTTCAAATTCTGAAATTTGAACATGATATGTGCGCCCAAATCCGTGTGTAACCATATAATACATAGTCTTCAACATGTAGCATAGAAAACCATATGAAGAATACCAAGAATTCCAAGAAAACCATAGATGTGATAACCATAATATAAGAATTCCAATTGAGATACCATGCTGCCCGTTTCCATAAAAATAGGGCACGTACCATATGTGACATAAACACATATAATCATCATATAAACAATATATAACATGTTGGAAGATCCGTTGGCAAGTGAAAAGACCAGAATACCCCTTAGCACAAAAATAGGAATGTTGTCCTAGGATGAACCTAGACATGGTGCTGCTCCAGATTCATTCGTTGCCATGATGTGACATGACTTATAAATGTGTCAAATGATCATATAAATCCGTTGGAAGAAGACCAAATAAGAATGAGAAGTCCAAATGGTGAAATTACCAAAATAACCCTTATATAGATCAATAAGCTTCTCACCGGGTCAATTCAGTTTTAACCGTGCCAAGCATGCTCTTCCTCAGCCAATTAGATTCTAAATTGAATAAGGATCAGGTGGGCTTTTGAATGACTCAATTTGGAGTTTATTTGCTCAAGATATGAATCAAAACCTGCAATAGAACACTAAACCGAACAATTTGCCTTATAGTGTAAGTCATGTGACTTCAAGGCTTGGTTAGATCATATTATCAACATGTATTGGCATATATATCTTCTAAGATCAGTTTAAACAACATGTATTGGCACATATAATCTAAGATCAGTTTGAACATGTCTTGATTAAGATATGTGATTGAATTGGCCAAGTTCAATCTCATGATCTTACTCAAACTTGTTCAATCTTGATTCAATCAAACAATTTCACATTAGCTCATAAGTTCATAAGTTCATGCCTTGCCAAAACAATTTCTCATTTAAACGTTACACATACATGCTCACATATGTATTTTCCAATCACTCAAACATGATATATCTATTTGCAATCATCACAACAATTACACATATGCACACATATACATTTTGCACAACAATTACACATATGCTCACATATACATTTTGCAATCACTCAAACATAATATATCACAACAGACAATTGTTTAAAACAGCAACTTGGACTATTTCTCCTAAGGATTCAAGTAAATCACAGAAGTCAAATTGTTGTTCGGGCTGAAAGAAATCTACGGGGTTGTTTTAAGACAATCCCTCAATTTACTTTACAGCATATGCAATTATCAATTGTAGTAAAGTGAAAGTAAAGACACACAAACAAAGTGCTAGCAAGGGTTTGCTTTAGAAACTTTCAAAATCTCAAAACTACAACACTTTTGGTTTGGTTTGGGCACTTTCTTTCTTTTGAGCTCTGCACGGGATTTTCCCTTTATGCAACGTTTAATTTTGGGCTTTTCCTCACTTGGCTTTCTTGTGCAATTCTCTCTTGTCTTGCCTCTTACTTGTTGACAAATATTGGCTTTTCTCTCGTGTATTTCTCAATCAAGCTTAATTTTCTTTCTTTGGAGGGTTTTGCTTGATTGTTGTGAGACTACTCCTCACGGCCTACATGAGACATTGCCCACGGCCTTTAATTGCACAAGGTTTGTTGTATTTGGAATTTGAAAGTTCCTCGTACACAACACGGCTAAACACTATGTAGTGAGAATTCAAATCACAATTACAACAAGTTCAAATTGTATATAGTGCAATGTAAGTTCAGAAATTGATCTAAAACAACAATTGGAAAGCTCTTTAACAATGTGGGGCTTAAACAATTCCTAACTTTCAGAATATATCTAAGTCCAACAAGTTGTTTGAAACAATTGAAATCAACAAAAAGATAAAGCTATTAGCATGTACCAAGATTTCAAATGAGCTTTAAAAGTTGTTTTAATCCACACGGTTTTTGGGCAGGTTGTTCTTTTTTCTTTTTCTGTTTTTGATGCAAGTTATTTAAGATGGCTAAATGCAACTTAGTTGTGTCTAAATGAAGCTTACAAAGGCTGGTTACTAACAACTAATGGAAAATCAGTTTTGATGCAACTAGGCTATCTTGTTTTGTTTGGTTTTTAAGTGATCTATCCTACTTTGTTTTTGTTTGGTTTTTGTTTGTATGATGCAATCAGATTCTAAACTAAATGAGACTAGATGCAAGCTCCTGACAAACGTGTATGAACTAGAACTAGGCAGCACACTTAGTTAGCTAAAACTACTTTGTTTTGGTTCATTGTTTTTTTTCGGATTTTTGGTGCTAAACTAATCAACCAACTAAAACACTTAAACTATGTTGTAATCTAGTCTAACTAAGCTAAATAAGGCAGCACTAAAACGTTTTGGACAGTTTGCACACAAGTTACTAAAAACAGAATTTTAACTACTTGATTACAAGCTAACTACCAACTAATCTATTTTGTGTTCAAGTTTTCTCTTTTAAGGGCACAACTAAACTAACACTTAAGCTACTAGATTAAGGTCTAATGAAGATCAACTAAGCTAAATATGGCAGCATATAAAACGCTTAAACAGGTTGCACACAAGAACTAAAAACAGAATTTCAACTACTACAATTTGATAAACTATCAACTAGTCTATTTTTTTGTTCAAAGTTTTCTGATTTAAGGAGTCAATTAAACTACCATTTAAAACTTCTAGATTATGGTCTAATGAACAATATCTAAGCTAGATTGAACAAGAACAATAAGTTTTACACACTGTTTTAAGCTAAACTACACAAAGGGATTCTAAGAACACTTAAGCCTAGTCTATGTTCTTTTTTTGTGGTGTTTCGTTTTTTTTGCTACTAAAACTAAGTTACCAAACTATTGTAAACTATCTAATAAGCACTTTAAAACATAAACTATCTACCTAAACAAACAGCAACCAAACGCAATAAAAATCAGTTCACAAACGGTTTGGGCAGCAACATTCAATTGCAAATTTAAACAATGTAAACATGAATAGAAGACTAACCAACGCTCTGATACCAATTGATGAGCCAAACGAAGGCTAGAAAACGTTGCCAAGGACTTTGTCTCCTATTCCAAACTGATTTGAACACAAGCTATGTCAAAGAACATCTCCAAGATACCCCTTGAACTTTAACCATTGTTCTTGGCTCAATTTATGCAAACACCTCTCCCTCTTTGGCACTCCAACACATCTAAAACCTCAATGAGACCCTAAGATGCTGTAAACCAAATGATGAAGCAAATACTAACAAGTTCTAGGCTAGGAACTTGAAAGAAAACCGTTAGTGGTTTCAAACTTCAACTAAGAAATAGTTGTGAACTCCTTGAAGGAAATTTGATTGAAATATGTTTGATAATGGTTCTAAAATTACATTCAGGTTCTAAACTATCTTATAGCACACGAAAATGGAGTAAAGTACAAGCTTTAATGTACAAGGTACAAGAATACAATGAGATGCTTGCTTTTTGACAACTTGTTGGAGTAACTTTCGGTAGAAAAGAAGCTGGATGCTTCTCCTTTCTTCTTTGCTTGTCTTCAGCCATAATTTGATTGGTTTAAACATTGAGCAGCTTGCTTGAATCTTAGCCTTGATTGGTTGTGAGTTGTAGCTTGAATTTTCAAAGAATTTCCCTTAGAGAACCGTACATTCCCTTGCTTGAATTCAGCCAAAGTTTTGATTGGTTTATGGAGTGTGCAGCTTGGCTTGTACTTGGCCTTGATTGGTTCTTACTTTGGTGTTGAATATTCAAACAATATATGCCTAGACCAGCCGAAAATCTTCAAGCTTGTGATTGGATCCTTGGTTGAGCAGCTTGTTGAACTTTCTTTAGTTGTTTATGATTGGTTATTTAGAAGACTCCTTTCTATTGGTTGAAGGTTTGAGCTGGTTGTTTCTTCCTTGTTTGCGTGAGAAACAATTAGATTTTTGACATGGGTGCTTGTCACCACCTTGCTTGTAAGCTACTTGCATTTCACCTCTTTGCTTGGACAAAAATTCAGGTTTGATTTGCATCTTCAAGCTAAAACGTGTACCTGAAAGATAAGGCAAGAATACAACACAAACTATCCTAAAACAGAGTTAACAAACCATTAATATTAAAAAGAACATCTAAAGATATGTACAACATGCATTTGATACAACTAGATCATAGCTTGTATCATATAAACCCAATGGACATCATCTTTGCTTGGCTCGTCCTCTTCATGCCTGTAAAGAAATGATTCAACACATTGTAACAATTTCTTAGCCATACTCCTTGTTATGGGACCATTGTGGGGCAATGAGGTGTCATCGTCAGTGTTTGTATCCACAAGGTTAGGCTGTAGCTCATCATTTTTTGGGAAAGTGCTGAACATCGAAATTGTAGCTTATCCTCTTAGCTTTCACCTTCAACTAGAATCACGTCAATTGAAGTTGTGGTTGATGAGTTATGGCGGAAATACTAAGAAGGTGTCATCCTGCCAGCTTGCTCTTTCAACTCAACTTGGTGTTTGAACGTTTGGCCTTTGTTCAATCATTCTTCCTTGACCTAAACACAGCTCAAACACACACCAAACAACATATGCAACATACTAGGACATGTCTTGGTTAGTTTACAACAATTTATAAAGGAAAGGAAGCTAAGCACTCAACAATATGAACAATACACACAAGACTAACTAAAATATTACAACATGATTCAAAAACTAAGTTAAAGCTTGTAGCAAATGGATCCAATGTAGGCTATCTTGACTTGGTTCATCCTCAACATGCTGGTAAAGGAAGGTTCCAACTTCATGCATCAATTTCTTGGCCATGCTTCTTGTTATAGGGCCTTTGTCTTGCATTGGCGTACCTCCCGCTGCGGTTGATTCTTCTTGGCTTGGCTGGGGCTCATCACCTTTCATTCCTTCCAAAAACTTCTTATCAGCCTCTTTTTCTCTAGGATCACTTCTAGATCTATGCATCCTTGCCTGATCCTCTTGAACCTTATGGGGTGGTAAGGCATGCAATTTGAACAATTTCCCATCGTGTTTAAAGGTGTATTTATTTAGGTATCCATCATAGGTAACTTTTCTATCATATTGCCAAGGTCTACCTAACAAGATATGACTAGCATGTATAGGAGCTACATCACATAAAATTTCATCTTTATATCCTCCTATAGTCAAGGAAACAAGAACTTGATTACTTACGTTTATCTCACCACAATCATTAAGCCATGAAAGTTTATATGGTTGTGGGCGATTAGACATAGGCAATTCAAGTTTCCTAACAAGTTCGATGGTAGCCACATTCGCACAAGATCCAGAATCAATAATCATGGTACAAACTTTCCCTTTGTCATGCAGTGGATATGAAAAATGTTTTCTCTTTGCTGTTCATGCTCATCTACCTTGTGGAAAACATTCAAAGCTCTTCTAACAATAAGAAATTCCTTATTTTCATATTCTTCTTCTTCTCCTAAACTCTCCTCATGATCAGATTCATGTTCAAGCTCATTTTCATGCTCATTTTCTTCTTCGGTGATATATTCGTTAGTCTCTTCAATTAGCATGATTCTTTTTTCATTGGGGCACTCTCTACTTACATGTCCTCTTCCTTGGCATCGAAAACATTTGATTTCTCTAAAATTACTAGGAGAGTTACAGGACTTACCTTCATGAGCTTTCGTTCTACCTTTATTCTCTTCTTGGAGCTGGATGGTCCAGGTCTTCTTTTCCTTCCCAAGAGGGTCCTCCTTGGTTTTGCCCGCTATAAGCCCGTGCTTGAGTACCTGGGGTTGACTTGTTTTGCATTCTAGAAAAGGAAGAGCGGTTAGGCTTAAAAACTGAATTGAAATGTTTTAAGTTTACCTGTCGTTCGACCTTTCCTGCCATGTGCACCGTCGAAGTCAAATCTCCATATTGAGTAAGCTCCACTTTATGTGCGATGTCCCTCCTCAATCCTTGAAGGAACCTAGCCATTATGGTCTCGGATGGTTCATTCGTGTTGGTCCTTGCCATTAACACCTCAAGCTCCTTGAAATATTCATCCACACTTTTAGTTCCTTGTGTTAGGGCTTGTAATTTTTGAAACATTGACCTCTCATAATGATCAGGGATGAATCTTCTCCTAAGTTTGAACTTCATTTCTTCTCACGTTGAGATGGGACGCTGTCCAATTCTGTTTCTCAAAGCTTGGGTTTGACCCCACCAATGTAAGGCATAATCAACAAATTCAATAGAAGCACAACGTACCTTTTGGATTTCAGTGTAGTTTGTGCAAGAAAAGATGAGACCCAGCTTCTTTTCCCATTGAAGATAGGCTTCAGGATCGCTCTTACCGTGGAAAGGAGGTATGTTCACTTTACCCTTCAAGAACTCATCTTCTTGGTGCCGACGTCTATTGCCTCTTCTGTTGTTGCCACGTACATGACGTTCCTCGTAATCGTCTTCTTCAAAAGAGTTGTAGGAGTTATCTTCATAGTCTCTTTGCAGTTGTCTCCTATGATTTTGTCTTGGTTCTTGTGGTGGGGGAGACTGCCGACTTGTTTCTTGAAGAGTTTGATCTAGCCCTTCTTCTTCTTGCTTATTTGTGAAACGCCTCTTAAAACCCTCATACCTTGGAGTTGTTCGCCCTTCCACTGTTATAAGACTCTTATACAAGTCATGCTGCCTTTGTGTCAAATCTTCCATATCGCATGCCGTTTGATCTTGCTTATTCATCAGCCTTTGCAACATTTGTTTTATTTGCTCCAAAGTTGGCTCTGGCTTGGCTTCACTAATTGGATGACTTGACACTTTTTGAGCCACTTTCCATTGTTGAAACCTGAAATCTAAGTGAAAAAAATAGGAAAACTAACACAAAGATAAACAAAAAAGATGAGGCTGTTAGTTAAACGAAATAAGCACTCTTCCTTCCCTTTTCTTTTAACTCACTTATCCTTTGTTTCTTGACCAATCTTGGCCTAAAAAAACAAATCAAAATGAGCAAAAACTGAGATGTGATAGCCAAGATGTCCCAACAAAGTCCGAGAACAACTTGTTGGATCTCTCGCTTCTTTTGTAGCACTTTGTCCCAATCAGTTCTTTCCTCTATTTCAATCCAATATTCACCTTAACACGTCATCCAAGAATGATCCAAAATCAGTTTCAAAGCAATCGGTAATCGTATGCACCAAAACAATTTCAAATAGCCCAATTATGCATCGATCTGCTTCCAACGCAAACTCCAAGCAAAGGTCACACAAACTTGAACAAAATAGCTATGATTCAAAGATATATTGAGACCAAAAGTGATGTATAAGGCTGAATCAAAGAATAACTAAGGGTTTCCCTGGGCAATCTTTAGTTAACTTAGGCTTTATGTAAACAAATTCACAATTTGTACTCAATGTAAGCTATAATCAGAATGTTCAAGTGTTTTTGTGATGTATTCGGGCTTGTTTGAAGTTTGGAAAATTAGTCTCAAAAGGGTAATAAGTATGGCACCAAGAAAAGCAAGCAAATCCTCTTAAATTGCACAAATTGAGTCAAAGTAGATGTACTTCTTGTCCTTTTTTTCCTCCACTTTTCTTTTGACTTTTTTTACTCTCTTCTTTTATTTGCTGTGTATAGGACACGCAGCGCAGCCTAAGATCTTTCTTTTTTTTCTTTTTTTTCTATGTGTAAGGGCAGATTTGTAACTTACTAGGCTGCCTTGAACTTGTTTTTGTGCAGCCCACTCATCACATTCCCTTTGCTTGCTTTTGTCTTCAAACGGTGTAAAATGCCTTGGGGTATGATAATTTTTGCTTCTTGGGCAGGTTTGAGGGTGTGTAGTTTCAATTTAGGACTTTTGGTGCAAGTATGTAGTTTCAAGGCTGTTTCGACTTCTGAATGATTGGGGATTATGAGAACTTATTTGGGCAGTATATTTGGCTTATATGTGTAGTTTTGGGCGTTTTGGATGTGTGAGGAAAGTTGCTTGAAGGCCGTGGGGGTTACTGGGTTCAGATTAGGTCTCTTTTGTGAGAATATGTTTGTATGTGTGATGTTGGCAATTTCACACAAGAACAACTAATTTGATAGCGAACACTCAGTCACAATTGGAACAATATATGCATAAAGACCACAAGTAACTACTAGCTTCAATGGCAACAATATTATTTGTAGACTAGGTGGCTTTGTGTGGCTATGAGTTGTATTTTGTGAGGCTGAAATATACTACAATGCAAAGTCACCAAATGTTTAGGTTTGTGAGGCAAGTATAAGAATGATGGCAATTTTGATGGAAAATCAATTTGGGAATAAATTGAACAAGTTAAGAAATGATGGAATCCGTAAGGTGGGTTGGATGGAAAAGATGAATTCTTTTGTGTCAACTTATTCCCCACGGTTTTTGATGTGGACCAAAGGCTGACTTTTTTTTTATAAAATGAATGAAAGGAAATGTTTGGATGGTGAGTGGTGAGAAATCAGATTGGTGGTGACTACAAAAAGGACACAAAAATGTAATGTTAAGGATGAAAAGAGTGACCTCGCTCTGATACCAAATTGATGCGAGCACGGGTAAGATCCCACTCTTTTTCCAAGCTTCTCCTCCAACAATGGGTTAGGCACAAAGGGGCCAAGCTCCTCCTTGCTTCCATGTCTTTAGATAGGCTGAAATGAGAAACCAATCATTGAAGAATGGTGTGGACTAGGCAAATGATAAACACCCTCCTAGGCAGCATCCATCTTGTCTTGGCAATCTCCCTCAAGCATGCTCAAACTTTGAAGGTTTTTAGACTTGATTTTTAGTGAGAAATCAAGAAAACAAAGATGCCTTCTAAGGAGAAAAGCAACAGAAATGTTATTCTTCAAACAAGCTGAATGTAAAAATTGGTTTACATGGCTTAAATAAGGATAAAACTCATCCTAACACTTACCCTAGTCAAAAGTACAATAAAGCACAAATATTCTGGTCTTAGGGCCAGACCAAATTGTTTGGAACCTATTCAATTGGCTTAAAGAGGTCAAACTCCAAAAATAAACAAGGGTGCTGGATTTTAGGCTGAAGTGGTGCCTCTGGTTGACTCACCTTTTCCTGCGGATACAAGCAGAATTTGAAGAAGTGTCTTCTTGGGAAATTTAGTTCGCGTGTTCATCTTGAATTTTGGCTTTTGAATGACCCATTTTGGAGTTCCCATGACTGAGTTACACCCACAAAGTTCAATCAATTTTCAGGTGGCTAGATTTTAGGCAGAAATGGCGCCGTTGGTTAACTGGACTTTTTCCGCCGATGCCAGTCGAATTTGAAGATAAGTTCATGTTGGGAAATTTAGTTTACATCCTCAACTTGACTTTTGGTTTTTGAATGATCCAATTTGGAGTTTGCATAAATGAGTTACACGTCCACAAAGTTCAGGTAAATTTCAGCTCTTTTCAGCATGCTTGGTCTAGACTTCAACACGCGTTTTGGTAACTCCAACAGCCCCTACTAAGCAAACAAAGACTAACAAGCATTAAACAAGTAAAGAAAGAGATAATAAACAAAAATACAAGAAACCCAAAGAACATAAAATGTTTATTGAGCTGGTTCGATGAAATGAACCCAATGAACTTCAGGTTCATCTTGTGCATGTCTTAACAAGAAGCTTCCAACTTCAAAACCGAGTTGTTTGGCTTTACTTCTTGTTATAGGACCTTTAGGTGGCACATCCTCATGATGGGTGCCTTGGACCACATCAACGTTTTTTTTCCTGTTTATGCCAAGCCATGAACTAGTTACCATGTTTTAAGATTACCTTTGCAAAAACCAACATCATCTAGTGTAGTTATCGTTTTTATGTCTTAAGAATGTCTTTTTTTGGGTGAAAGACGGGCTGTACCGTCCAGTATTTTATTAATATGTTAGCCTTCACTTGTGGCGGAGGAATACCGTGGTTACATAATGCAGCAAAAATCTACAGGAGACTCCCAAAAGTAAAGCATAACGAAATAAAATATCTGGTGTCCAAATACAGTATAAATCATAATTTAAAGTAAGAAATACAATTTAAATGTCGAAAAACTAAATCATAGATGACGAGCACACTTCTATGCTTCGGTCTTGAACCTCTCGCAGCATAGGTGATCGTCGCCAGTGTAACCAAATAAATTAGTGAGTATCAAATAATCTGCAAAGAAACAGCATGAACAAATAGAATGAAAACTATACTGAAACCGCCTGCATTCTAAGAGAATACAGGCGTAGGTAACAAAATCTGCATGCTGTCGACGGCTGAGACCAGTTTGGAGTCCAGATGACCTAATGAATCCACAAAGCAAGAGAAATGCGTAAGAGAAAATAATAAAACACAAGTAGATAGCAGTAAGAGATGAAAAAGTGGCGACGTCATACAACTGTTGCCTGTACCACTGTGATACAGGCAACATCTCAATTATAAAAATCTGGAGTCCTCCGTTTGAATTCATGGCAACTCATCAGAAAAACGTATAGATGCAGTGGTCTGATCTGTTATATAATGACCCCGTGCTGGTGGAGGAAGGGAAGATGGCGTTGTGTATGGCATTGTGATAGGGAACATCTGACCATGCTGAGCAAAGTGATGGGCTACCATGTTAGCTTCCTGTTGGACCTGTATAGCACCACTAGAGGGGGGGTGAATAGTGGATTAGCGGAAATTACACTACAATTACCTTCAAAAACTTATTTGAAGACCCCTTTGCCTCTTTAACCTCAGATTCTGAAAATTCCAGAAACAGTTCACCGTTTTGAGTGCTTTGGTTGAACCACTTATACACCTGTGCAAGCTCTCAAACTTGGCAGAGATCAAGTTTAGAATGTTTATAATATGTCATAAAAAATTCAGTCAATTCCAAGCAAGTTAGCACGTTCAAATAAGCAAGAGAAGTAAAGTGTGCAATTCTGGCAGTTTCAGGCAGAATGTTAGCTTAACTTCAAACAACAATATCTCAAAATCTACCCGTGCTATTTTGATGAATCTTATGTCAAATTAAACCTCAAGATGTCTAGTTTAATTTGATATAAGGCTCACTCCAAGATTCGAAGGATAGCCTATTCAAATTGCACAAGTTTGCACACTGGTCAGAATTGTTCACAGAATGTAGCAACAATTTTGTGAAGACGATTTGAGTATGCTAAACACCTTAGAATTTAGTGATTCTTGCGGCTAATGAAAGCTAACACATTGAAGTATAATATATCCAAAATTCATGCAATTCTAAGACTGTTTGCTCGTTCAATTATGCGTGCCAAGTTAGTATAATTTTCAGGCAGAAAACAGTAAGTGCAGGAAATAAGTAAAGAACACAAGGAATTATCCTGGTTCGGTCAATGTGACCTACTCCAGTCCCAAGAGACACCTTCTCTTGGATTTCACTAAACACCAAACACAAATATCACCTTACAAAGTCAAAGGAAGAAGCTTTTCACCAACTTCTTCAAGAGACTTCACCAAAGCAACTAGTTTGTTTCACCTTTGCACCTTCGCACCTTTTTGTTGTGATATATTATGTTTGAGTGATTGCAAAATGTATATGTGAGCATATGTGTAATTGTTGTGCAAAATGTATATGTGTGCATATGTGTAATTGTTGTGATGATTGCAAATAGATATATCATGTTTGAGTGATTAGAAAATGCATATGTGATATATATATGTGTAACGTTTACATATGAAATTGATTGTGCAAGACATGAACTTATGAGCTAAATGTGAAATTGATTGATTGAATCAAGATTGAACAAGTTTGATTAAGATCATGAGATTGAACTTGGCCAATTCAATCACATATCATAATCAAGACATGTTCAAACTGATCTTGTATGATATATATGTCAATACATGTTTATTATATGAACTAACCAAGCCTTGAAGTCACATGACTTACACTATAAGGCAAATTGTTCGGTTTAGTGTTCTATTGCAGGTTTTGGTTCATATCTTGAGCAAATGAACTCCAAATTGAGTCATTCAAAAGCCCACATGATCCTTATTCAATTTAGAATCTAATTGGCTGAGGAAGAGCATGCTTGGCACGGGTTAAAACTGAATTGACCCGGTGGGAAGCTTATTGATCTATATAAGGGTTATTTTGGTAATTTCACCATTTGGACTTCTCATTCTTATTTGGTCTTCTTCCAACTGACTTATATGATCATTTGACACATTTATAAGTCATGTCACATCATGGCAACGAATGAATCTGGAGCAGCACCATGTCTAGGTTCATCCTAGGACAACATTCCTATTTTTGTGCTAAGGGGTATTCTGGTCTTTTCACTTGCCAACGGATCTTCCAACATGTTATATATTGTTTATATGATGATTATATGTGTTTATGTCACATATGGTACGTGCCCTATTTTTATGGAAACGGGCAGCATGGTATCTCAATTGGAATTCTTATATTATGGTTATCACATCTATGGTTTTCTTGGAATTCTTGGTATTCTTCATATGGTTTTCTATGCTACATGTTGAAGACTATGTATTATATGGTTACACACGGATTTGGGCGCACATATCATGTTCAAATTTCAGAATTTGAACAAGTCAAGGCAAGTTGAGTTAAGTCCTATTTTGGTGCTGATTTTAAGTGATTATTCTTGGCTATTCTTGTGATGATTACAACGGCTATTTTGGTCAAAAATGGAGCAATATTTCGTATATTATGTATTCAAAGTTGGAGCAAAATTCTCTCTATCCTTTAGCTTCATTCAAACGGCTACATATATTCAAAAGTTGAAGACCAAGTCAAAATTCTAAGGTGAGCTGATTTATCTCTATATTTGAACTCCTTTCCAACGTGTATTTATTAGTCAAAAGATGGAGCAAAAATCTCTCAACCAAGGAAGCAAGGCAACGGCTATGAAGACTAATTCAAACTCAAGAACCTTGGCTGATTTCTATCTATTATTCAATGTCTATCTTCAAGGGTTTCCAACGTCACTTTTTATTCAAAAAGAGGAGCCATTCCAACGTCACTTGGTATTCAAAATGAGGAGAAAAATTCTGTTCAAAGACACACGCATACATGGCAAGTTATTTACACATGGATGTTGATGATTGGAGCTGATTTTTAAACATTCAAATGGAGCCAATTTTATCTCATTCCAACGGCCATAAAGAGGATAAAAGTCAAGGTGAAAGACCATTTCAAAGCAACCAAAGATAAGTCTCATTTGAATAGCTAAAAAGGTGCTGAATTTTCTCTTTTTATCCACACTTCAAACGGCTATATTGAGGAGCCTAAAGGCTGATCTCTTGGCTATAAATAGCTCCCAAAGGTGAAGAGTAAAGATGACAAGAACACACCAACGAAAGCTAAAAAGAAAGCATTCAAGACAATCAAGCTCTTTGTCTTCATTATTCTCTTCTTCTCTTCTATATTGAAGAACACATTTGTAGCAAGCTTTATGATTGTTTAGTTCTTCAATTCTTGTTATTTCAACACCTTTCAAACGTGATATTGTAAAGGAGAAGCTGGTGTATAAAGCTTACTCCTTAGAGGTGAGCAAAAGGTGAAAAGGTGCAAAAGGTGCAAAGGTGATACAAACTAGGTGTTTTGGTGAAGTCTCTTGAAGAAGTTGGTGAAAAGCTTCTTCCTTTGACTTTGTAAGGTGATATTTGTGTTTGGTGTTTAGTGAAATCCAAGAGAAGGTGTCTCTTGGGACTGGAGTAGGTCACATTGACCGAACCAGGATAATTCCTTGTGTTCTCTACTTATTTCCTGCACTTACTGTTTTCTGGCTGAGAATTACACTAACTTGGCACGTATAATTGAACAGGCAAACAGTCTTAGAATTGCATGAGTTTTGGATATATTATACTTCAATGTGTTAGCTTTCATTAGCCGCAAGAATCACTAAATTATAAGGTGTTTAGCTCATTCAAATCGTCTTCACAAAATTGTTGCTACATTCTGTGAACAATTCTGACCAGTGTGCAAACTTGTGCAATTTGTATAGGCTATCCTTCGAATTTTTGAGTGAGCCTTATATCAAATTAAACTAGACATCTTGAGGTTTAATTTGACATAAGAATCATCAAAATAGCACGGGTAGATTTTGAGATATCAACGTTTGAAGTTAAGCAAACATTCTGACTGAAACTGCCAGAATTGCACACTTTACTTTTCTTGCTTATTTGAACGTGCTAACTTGCTTGAAATTGGCTGAAATTTTTATGACATATCATAAACATACTAAACTTGATCACTGCCAAGTTTGAGAGCATTCTCAGGTGTATAAGTGGTCCAACCAAAGCGATCAGAACGGTGAACTGGTTCTGAAAATTTCAGAATCTGAGGTTAAAGAGGCAAAGGGGTCTTCAAACAAGTTTTTGAAGGTAATTATAGTGTAATTTCCGCTAATCCACTATTCACCCCCCCCTCTAGTGGTGCTATACAGGTCCAACAAGTGGTATCAGAGCAAGGTTGAGCACCATATTCTTATTAGAGCTGAAAACTGTTTACACTCCAAGTTGCAAAGTTGCTGGAAATTTTCTGGTTGTCTTATATTCTTCATATTTGGTATCTACAACAAGGTGACATTTTCTTTCCTTCTTATAAGTGCTTCAAACGTTTTCTTACACTTATAGAAGCATGTCTAAGTCACACATGAAAATAGAATTAGAAGGCATGTCCACACAAAGACCACCTCTTTTTGATGGAGAAAACTTTAGTCATTGGAAACTAAGGATGAAATTGTTTTTAATGGCTATTGACATAGATTTGTGGTCCATTATTGAAGATGGACCTTATGTGCCTACTAAGCATGTTATAATTGATGGCTTATCACAAGAAGTTGAGAAATATAGAAAAGATTGGAGTGAGGAAGATAAAAAGAAAATGAGTCTTAATGCTAAAGCAATGCAATTATTGTTGAATGGTTTAAGTAGAAGTGAATCTGCCTATGTCTCTTCATGTTTAAGTGCAAAGGATATGTGGAAATGTCTTGAAATGAAGCATGAAGGAACAAATCAAGTAAAGGAATCAAAGATTAACATGTTAATGACTACACTTGAATCATTCCATTTATTGCCTAATGAATCAATTGTTGATATGGATTTAAGGCTTACAAACTTATACAACTCACTTGAATCCCTTGGTAAAACGTTTTTGATGAAAGAAAAAGTGCAAAAAGTTTTGAGAAGTTTGCCAAGTGAATGGGATGCCAAAGTTAGTGCCATTGAAGAAAGCAAAGATCTTTCTCAAATAAAACTTGATGAATTGATAGGCTCTTTGAAAGTTTATGAAAACAAGTTGAATATAAGAAAGGCTGAAACTAGTAACAAGTCTAAATCACTTGCATTTGTAACAAATGAACCCGAATCATCTAATCAAGCCGAGTATGAAAGTGATGATGAAAGTGATGAAGAAGACATAATGTTGCTAGCTAGACGTTTAAGGAAGTTGTTCAAAAGACCAACTAAAAGACAAGCAAAATCAGCCGCTCCTATCAATGTGAAATCTAACAAACAAGATGGTAAATGGTATGATAAAGAACTCAAGTGTTATGAATGTGGCAAACAAGGACACATCTCATATGATTGTCCAAACAAGAACAAAAACCGTGACATGGATGAAAGGACAAGGACAAAAACTAGAGTAGAACCTATGCAAAGGAGGAAGAAAGCTCTCAAGGTAAGTTCAAGCACTTGGGATGACACATCTTCATCCGAATCCGAGGAGGAACCTGAAGTTGCACAAACATGTTTGGCTTCAAAGTCTACAAATGAGGTAACATTTGATTCTGATTCTGAATGTGATTTTACTCAAGATGAATTGTTGGATGAATTAGAAAAGTTGTATGATAGATATAAGAAGTTATCCAAGGAGAAGAAAAGAATAGTTGAGGAGAAGAACAAGTTGGAGACGTCTAACTTGAATCTAACTTCTCAACTAGAAGTTCTTCAACTTGAATCATCTAACACTATTGTTTCATTGCAAAATCAGATTAAGGAACTTAAGAACAAACATGAAAATGTGCAATGTGTGCAATGTGTTGATTTCAACGTTTTAAAGTCCAAATTACATGAAATGCAAACTGAACTTGAATCATTAAAAGCATGCAAGAATGCATCCAACATGTTAGACACTCTTATTGCATCTCAAAAGCATGGAAATGACAAACAAGGTCTTGGATATGTTAAAGAAGCTGAATACACACCTAAGGAAACAACATTTGTATCATCTTCAACCAACATGAAATATAGGCCAAATGCATCTAGAAATGAACCTATTCTGCCCACACCACCTTCATCACAAAGATTGCAAAATGCATCAACATATAGGAAGGTAAATGCACCTAGAAACCATGCTTACATGTATACAAGAATGCCTAAACAAAGTAGTATGCAATCTGCTCAAGTTATGCCTTATATGCAACAACATGCTTATGTGAAGAACATGACATACTCTCGGCCTAAATCAGTTTACAACACACGGCCTAGACACACACATCTTCTTGCTTATACACGGCCTAAATTCAATGCTTATACACGGCCAAGATATAACTCATATACATGGCAACATTTAAATGCATATAGAACTTATCATGCTTATCCAACTAGTCATAAACGTGCAGCCCCTTTTCAATCATATTCTATGTATCAAAATCCACTATTTGTTCATTATATGCAACATGGTTATAACATTTCAAAACCAAGAAAGGTTGTTCAAGTTTGGGTACCTAAAGGTACACTAACATGAACTTAACTTGTCTAACCTTGAAAGGACCCAAAATCAAAGGGTACCTAAGTTGTTATTTACATTTGTAGGTACATAACATCAAAGAAAGACAAGTTGCTGGTTATAACAACAAAGAAGATGAAAAGAACAAAACCAATTGGATAGTTGATAGTGATTGCTCAAGACATATGACGGGCAACAAAAATTTGTTTAGCACACTTAAAAACGTTGCAAAAGGTGGCAAAGTCACTTTTGGAGACAACAACCAAGGCCAAATAATTGGCAAAGGCAAGGTTGGGGATCCAAACAAGTTTGAGATCAAAAACGTCCTACTTGTAAGTAACTTAACCTTTGAGCTTTTAAGTGTTTCTCAACTATGTGACAACAACTTGAATGTTCTCTTCTCCTCCACCTCTTGTAAGATAATGGATAAAAACAATCAAGTTGTGTTAAAAGGAAAACGTGAAGGAAACATATATGTGCTTAACATGGATGATATGGTAAGTAGTAACACAAAATGTCTTGTTTCACATGAATCTGATCCCAATCTTTGGCATAGACGTTTAGGACACATAGGCATATCAACCTTAGAAAAACTACACGCTAAAAGTCTTGTTAAAGGATTGCCTAAACTTAACTTGGATGATTTTCAACTATGTGAATCTTGTATCAAAGGCAAACATGTTAGAGAATCCCTTAAGCCTAAAACCGAGTTCACAACGTCAAGAATACTAGAACTCTTGCATATAGTCTTATTTGGTCCATGTAGAACAAGAAGCTTAGGTGGAAGTTATTATGTATGTGTAATAGTTGATGATTTCTCAAGATATACTTGGACATTGTTTCTTGCTTCAAAAGATGAAAGTGCATCATCTATAACTAATCTAGTTAGACAACTTGAAAATGAACATGAATCACATGTTATTAAGATAAGGAGTGATAGAGGTGGTGAGTTTAACAATAGTGAATTAATCAAATTCTGTAATGAAAAGGGTATAAAACATGAATTCTCCCCACCAAGAACTCCTCAACTTAATGGTGTAGTTGAAAGAAAGAATAGGACTATTCAAGAAGTAGCAAGAACAATGATGGTAGAAAACAAAGTACCTAAATTCTTATGGGCTGAAGCAGTAAACACTTCAAGTTATATGATCAACAGACTATCAATAAGAAAGAAATTGAACAAAACACCATATGAAATCTTAAATGGACGACTCCCAAAAGTAAACTATCTAAAAATCTTTGGTTGTAAATGCTTTGTATTGAACACAAAAGATAACTTAGATAAGTTTGATCCTAAGTCTGATGAACATATATTTGTGGGATATTCAATGAACTCTAAAGCATATAGATGTTATAATGCACAAACAAGAAAGATAGTTGAATCTATACATGTGAAGTTCAATGAAAATGCATATCTTCATACAAGTAATCAACATGAAATCTATGTACCAAATGATCAAATACTTCATGATGAAGATGAACTTATCCTACCACCTACAAATGATCAAATTGAAACACAAAATCAAACTCTTGAAATGCATGAAGTTCAAACTCCCCCTACACAAGAACATAATGAAGAAAATGTGCCTAACCAACCTATTGAACATCATGAACCTATTGAAGATGCACAACCAAGTAATTGGTGGCAAATAAGAGATAAACAAAAGCATCCTCAAGAACTTATCATAGGAGATGTAAATCAAGGGGTTAGAACACGTAGGCAAATAGATCCTAATGAATATGATCAATGGCATGCACTTATATCACAAATTGAACCTAAGAATGTGAATGATGCCTTAAACGATACATATTGGATAGATGCAATGCATGAAGAGTTAAACCAATTTGAAAGAAACAATGTGTGGGATTTAGTACCTAAACCCGAGGATAAATCAATCATTGGAACTAAATGGGTGTTTAGGAACAAAATGAATGAACAAGGAGTTGTAGTAAGAAATAAGGCAAGACTTGTAGCTCAAGGATATAATCAAGAAGAGGGTATTGATTACGATGAAACATTTGCCCCCGTAGCAAGATTAGAATCCATACGCCTCTTATTAGCTTTTGCATGTTATAATAACATCAAACTATTCCAAATGGATGTTAAGAGTGCATTCTTAAATGGCTATATCCAAGAAGAAGTTTTTGTTAAACAACCACCAGGCTTTGAAGATCCAAAGAACCCTAATCATGTATATAAACTTAAGAAAGCCTTATATGGTTTGAAACAAGCCCCCCGTGCATGGTATGAAAGATTTGCCAACTTTTTACTAAGTAACAACTTTCAAAGAGGAACCATAGATAGTACCTTATTCTTGAAAAAGAAAGACAAAGATTTGCTTGTAATACAAATATATGTGGATGACATAATCTTTGGTTCAACTAATCCTAACTTAGTAAAAGACTTTGAAGATTGTATGAAGTCTGAGTTTGAAATGTCTATGGTTGGTGAATTAAACTATTTCTTAGGCTTGCAAATAAAACAAACATCAAGTGGTATACATATCAATCAAGCCAAATACATAAGAGATATGATAAAGAAATTCAACTTTGAAAACTTGAAACCATCTCCAACACCAATGTGTACTTCAACAAAATTAGACAAAGATGAAAATGGTGTTGCATTTGATGAAAAACTATATAGGTCTATGATTGGTTCATTGCTATATCTAACTGCTAGTAGACCTGATATTATGTTTGCAGTATGTATGTGTGCGAGATTTCAAAGTATGCCTAAGTTGTCACACTTTAAAGCTATAAAAAGGATATTTAGATATCTTCAACATACACCAACATTAGGCTTATGGTATGATAGACAATCTAGTCTAAGTCTACATGCATATTCAGATGCAGATTATGGTGGATGTAGAGTAGATAGAAAGAGCACTAGTGGAACATGTCAATTCCTAGGAAACTCACTAATATCTTGGTTTTCAAAGAAACAATCTAGTGTTGCACTTTCTACTACTGAAGCGGAATATATGGCTTTAAGTCTATGTTGTACTCAACTATTATGGATTAAACAACAACTTTCAGACTTTGAAATACAAGTAAATAATATCCCCATCTATTGTGATAGTACAAGTGCTATAAATTTGTCTAAAAACCCTGTACTACACTCTAAGGCAAAGCATATAGAAGTACGTTATCATTTTCTCCGTGATCATGTTAATCTTGGACATATACACATTGAACTGATCAACAAGTAGCTGACATATTCACTAAACCCCTTAATCAAGCTATCTTTGAGACTTTACGTGCAAGACTTGGATTAATTGCTTACAACTGATTACTACACCATTTAGTCTTTTGCATAATTTCCAAAATTAAGGGGGAGAAATAAATGTGTATATAAATGTGTATATATATCATGTTAAGGGGAAGATATATCATGTTAAGGGGGAGATAACACATTAAGGGGGAGCAGCTTACACTTGATTGAGCAGTTTATACTTGATTTAGATGCACACTTGATTTAAATGCTTAATATACACATATGTGGGGTAATTTTGCAAATCATCAAAAGGGGGAGATTGTTGTGATATATTATGTTTGAGTGATTGCAAAATGTATATGTGAGCATATGTGTAATTGTTGTGCAAAATGTATATGTGTGCATATGTGTAATTGTTGTGATGATTGCAAATAGATATATCATGTTTGAGTGATTAGAAAATGCATATGTGATATATATATGTGTAACGTTTACATATGAAATTGATTGTGCAAGACATGAACTTATGAGCTAAATGTGAAATTGATTGATTGAATCAAGATTGAACAAGTTTGATTAAGATCATGAGATTGAACTTGGCCAATTCAATCACATATCATAATCAAGACATGTTCAAACTGATCTTGTATGATATATATGTCAATACATGTTTATTATATGAACTAACCAAGCCTTGAAGTCACATGACTTACACTATAAGGCAAATTGTTCGGTTTAGTGTTCTATTGCAGGTTTTGGTTCATATCTTGAGCAAATGAACTCCAAATTGAGTCATTCAAAAGCCCACATGATCCTTATTCAATTTAGAATCTAATTGGCTGAGGAAGAGCATGCTTGGCACGGGTTAAAACTGAATTGACCCGGTGGGAAGCTTATTGATCTATATAAGGGTTATTTTGGTAATTTCACCATTTGGACTTCTCATTCTTATTTGGTCTTCTTCCAACTGACTTATATGATCATTTGACACATTTATAAGTCATGTCACATCATGGCAACGAATGAATCTGGAGCAGCACCATGTCTAGGTTCATCCTAGGACAACATTCCTATTTTTGTGCTAAGGGGTATTCTGGTCTTTTCACTTGCCAACGGATCTTCCAACATGTTATATATTGTTTATATGATGATTATATGTGTTTATGTCACATATGGTACGTGCCCTATTTTTATGGAAACGGGCAGCATGGTATCTCAATTGGAATTCTTATATTATGGTTATCACATCTATGGTTTTCTTGGAATTCTTGGTATTCTTCATATGGTTTTCTATGCTACATGTTGAAGACTATGTATTATATGGTTACACACGGATTTGGGCGCACATATCATGTTCAAATTTCAGAATTTGAACAAGTCAAGGCAAGTTGAGTTAAGTCCTATTTTGGTGCTGATTTTAAGTGATTATTCTTGGCTATTCTTGTGATGATTACAACGGCTATTTTGGTCAAAAATGGAGCAATATTTCGTATATTATGTATTCAAAGTTGGAGCAAAATTCTCTCTATCCTTTAGCTTCATTCAAACGGCTACATATATTCAAAAGTTGAAGACCAAGTCAAAATTCTAAGGTGAGCTGATTTATCTCTATATTTGAACTCCTTTCCAACGTGTATTTATTAGTCAAAAGATGGAGCAAAAATCTCTCAACCAAGGAAGCAAGGCAACGGCTATGAAGACTAATTCAAACTCAAGAACCTTGGCTGATTTCTATCTATTATTCAATGTCTATCTTCAAGGGTTTCCAACGTCACTTTTTATTCAAAAAGAGGAGCCATTCCAACGTCACTTGGTATTCAAAATGAGGAGAAAAATTCTGTTCAAAGACACACGCATACATGGCAAGTTATTTACACATGGATGTTGATGATTGGAGCTGATTTTTAAACATTCAAATGGAGCCAATTTTATCTCATTCCAACGGCCATAAAGAGGATAAAAGTCAAGGTGAAAGACCATTTCAAAGCAACCAAAGATAAGTCTCATTTGAATAGCTAAAAAGGTGCTGAATTTTCTCTTTTTATCCACACTTCAAACGGCTATATTGAGGAGCCTAAAGGCTGATCTCTTGGCTATAAATAGCTCCCAAAGGTGAAGAGTAAAGATGACAAGAACACACCAACGAAAGCTAAAAAGAAAGCATTCAAGACAATCAAGCTCTTTGTCTTCATTATTCTCTTCTTCTCTTCTATATTGAAGAACACATTTGTAGCAAGCTTTATGATTGTTTAGTTCTTCAATTCTTGTTATTTCAACACCTTTCAAACGTGATATTGTAAAGGAGAAGCTGGTGTATAAAGCTTACTCCTTAGAGGTGAGCAAAAGGTGAAAAGGTGCAAAAGGTGCAAAGGTGATACAAACTAGGTGTTTTGGTGAAGTCTCTTGAAGAAGTTGGTGAAAAGCTTCTTCCTTTGACTTTGTAAGGTGATATTTGTGTTTGGTGTTTAGTGAAATCCAAGAGAAGGTGTCTCTTGGGACTGGAGTAGGTCACATTGACCGAACCAGGATAATTCCTTGTGTTCTCTACTTATTTCCTGCACTTACTGTTTTCTGGCTGAGAATTACACTAACTTGGCACGTATAATTGAACAGGCAAACAGTCTTAGAATTGCATGAGTTTTGGATATATTATACTTCAATGTGTTAGCTTTCATTAGCCGCAAGAATCACTAAATTATAAGGTGTTTAGCTCATTCAAATCGTCTTCACAAAATTGTTGCTACATTCTGTGAACAATTCTGACCAGTGTGCAAACTTGTGCAATTTGTATAGGCTATCCTTCGAATTTTTGAGTGAGCCTTATATCAAATTAAACTAGACATCTTGAGGTTTAATTTGACATAAGAATCATCAAAATAGCACGGGTAGATTTTGAGATATCAACGTTTGAAGTTAAGCAAACATTCTGACTGAAACTGCCAGAATTGCACACTTTACTTTTCTTGCTTATTTGAACGTGCTAACTTGCTTGAAATTGGCTGAAATTTTTATGACATATCATAAACATACTAAACTTGATCACTGCCAAGTTTGAGAGCATTCTCAGGTGTATAAGTGGTCCAACCAAAGCGATCAGAACGGTGAACTGGTTCTGAAAATTTCAGAATCTGAGGTTAAAGAGGCAAAGGGGTCTTCAAACAAGTTTTTGAAGGTAATTATAGTGTAATTTCCGCTAATCCACTATTCACCCCCCCCTCTAGTGGTGCTATACAGGTCCAACACTTTTCACCTTTTGCTCACCTCTAAGGAGTAAGCTTTATACACCAGCTTCTCCCTTACAATGTATCGTTTGAAAGGTGTTGAAATAACAAGAATTGAAGAACTAAACAATCATAAAGCTTGCTGCAAATGTGTTCTTCAATATAGAAGAGAAGAAGAGAAGAATGAAGACAAAGAGCTGATTTGTCTTGCTTGCTTTCTTTGCTTTCGTTGGTGTGTTTGTTGTGCCTTTACTCTTCACCTTTGGGAGCTATTTATAGCCAAGAGGACAGCCTAAAGGCTCCTCAAAGAGACGTTGGAATGGCTTGAGAAATGGAGAAAATTCAGCACTTTTCTAGCTAGTCAAATGAAGCTTATCTTTTGTTGCTTTGAATTGGTCTTCCAGCCGAAATCTTATCCTTCATTTTATCCATTATAGACGTTGGAATGAGATGGAAAAAGTCTTCATTTGAACGTTTAAAAGGCAGCTCCAATCAGCAATTTCCATGTGTAAATAACTTGCCATGTGTGCAGCTGAATTGGCATGTATTTTGAACAACTTTATCTCCTCATTTTGAACATCAAATGGACGTTGGAATGCCTAGAATTAAGGCATTGGAGAATAGTTCAAAGATAGATAGAAATCAGCTAGCCTTTGAGTTTGAAATAGTCTTCAATAGCCGTTGCATATAGCCGTTTGGTTGAGATTGAATTGGTCTTCAATTCTTTATCATATAGCCGTTTGAATCATCACAAGAATAGCCAAGAATAATAATCTAAAATCAGCACCAAAATAGGATGTAATTCAACTTGCCTTGACTTGTTCAAAATCTGAACATTTGTGCGCCAATATCCTTGTGTATCCATATAATATATAGCCATTTATGTCTTCAACATGTAGCATAGAAAACCATATGAAGAATACCAAGAATTCCAAGAAAACCATAGATGTGATAACCATAACATAAGAATTCCAATTGAGATACCATGCTGCCCGTTTCCATAAAAATAGGGCACGTACCATATGTGACATAAACACATATAAACATCATATAAGCAATATATAACATGTTGGAAGACCCATTGGCAAGTGATAAGACCAGAATACCCCTCAGCACAAAAATAGGAATTTTGTCCTAGGATGAACCTAGACATGGTGCTGCTCCAGATTCATCTTTGCCATGATGTGACATGACTTATAAATGTGTCATATGATCATATAAATCCGTTGGAAGAAGACCAAATAAGAATGAGAAGTCCAAATGGTGAAATTACCAAAATAACCCTTATATAGATCAATAAGCTTCTCACCGGGTCAATTCAGTTTTAACCCGTGCCAAGCATGCCTTTCCTCAGCCAATTAGATTCTAAATTGAATAAGGATCATGTGGGCTTTTGAATGACTCAATTTGGAGTTCATTTGCTCAAGATATGAACCAAAACCTGCAATAGAACACTAAACCGAACAATTTGCCTTATATTGTAAGTCATGTGACTTCAAGGCTTGGTTAGTTCATATAATAAACATGTATTGACATATATATCATCCAAGATCAGTTTGAACATGTCTTGATTAAGATATGTGATTGAATTGGCCAAGTTCAATCTCATGATCTTACTCAAACTTGTTCAATCTTGATTCAATCAATCAATTTCACATTTAGCTCATAAGTTCATGTCTTGCACAATCAATTTCATATGTAAACGTTGCACATATATATATCACATATGCATTTTCCAATCACAACAATTACACATATGCACACATATACATTTTGCAATCACTCAAACATAATATATCACAACAATCTCCCCCTTTTGATGATTTGCAAAATTACCCCACATATGTGTATATTAAGCATGTGTATATTAAGCATCTAAATCAAGTGTGCATCTAAATCAAGTGTAAGCTGCTCCCCCTTAATGTGTTATCTCCTACTTTACATGATATCTATCTTCCCCTTAACATGATATCTCCCACTTTACATGATACACATACACATTTATTTCTCCCCCTTAATTTTGTAAATTATGCAAAAGACTGAATGGTGTAGTAGTCAGTTGTAAGCTATTAATCCAAGTCTTGCACGTAAAGTCTCAAAGATAGCTTGATTAAGGGGTTTAGTGAATATGTCAGCTACTTGTTGATCAGTTCTAACATGGTCAATGTGTATATGTCCAAGATTAACATGATCACGGAGAAAATGATAACGTACTTCTATATGCTTTGCCTTAGAGTGTAGTACAGGGTTCTTAGACAAATTTATAGCACTTGTACTATCACAATAGATGGGGATATTATTTACTTGTATTTCAAAGTCTGAAAGTTGTTGTTTAATCCATAATAGTTGAGTACAACATAGACTTAAAGCCATATATTCTGCTTCAGTAGTAGAAAGTGCAACACTAGATTGTTTCTTTGAAAACCAAGATATTAGTGAGTTTCCTAGGAATTGACATGTTCCACTAGTGCTCTTTCTATCTACTCTACATCCACCATAATCTGCATCTGAATATGCATGTAGACTTAGACTAGATTGTCTATCATACCATAAGCCTAATGTTGGTGTATGTTGAAGATATCTAAATATTCTTTTTATAGCTTTAAAGTGTGACAACTTAGGCATACTTTGAAATCTTGCACACATACATACTGCAAACATAATATCAGGTCTACTAGCAGTTAGATATAGCAATGAACCAATCATAGACCTATATAGTTTTTCATCAAATGCAACACCATTTTCATCTTTGTCTAATTTTGTTGAAGTACACATTGGTGTTGGAGATGGTTTCAAGTTTTCAAAGTTGAATTTCTTTATCATATCTCTTATGTATTTGGCTTGATTGATATGTATACCATTTGATGTTTGTTTTATTTGCAAGCCTAAGAAGTAATTTAATTCACCAACCATGGACATTTCAAACTCAGACTTCATACAATCTTCAAAGTCTTTTACTAAGTTAGGATTAGTTGAACCAAAGATTATGTCATCTACATATATTTGTATTACAAGCAAATCTTTGTCTTTCTTTTTCAAGAATAAGGTACTATCATGGTTCCTCTTTGAAAATTGTTACTTAGTAAAAAGTGGGCAAATCTTTCATACCATGCACGGGGGGCTTGTTTCAAACCATATAAGGCTTTCTTAAGTTTATATACATGATTAGGGTTCTTTGGATCTTCAAAGCCTGGTGGTTGTTTAACAAAAACTTCTTCTTGAATATAGCCATTTAAGAATGCACTCTTAACATCCATTTGGAATAGTTTGATGTTATTATAACATGCAAAAGCTAATAAGAGGCGTATGGATTCTAATCTTGCTACGGGGGCAAATGTTTCATCGTAATCAATACCCTCTTCTTGATTATATCCTTGAGCTACAAGTCTTGCCTTATTTCTTACTACAACCCCTTGTTCGTTCATTTTGTTCCTAAACACCCATTTAGTTCCAATGATTGATTTATTCTCGGGTTTAGGTACTAAATCCCACACATTGTTTCTTTCAAATTGATTTAACTCTTCATGCATTGCATCTATCCAATATGCATCGTTTAAGGCATCATTCACATTCTTAGGTTCAATTTGGGATATAAGTGCATGCCATTGATCATATTCATTAGGATCTATTTGCCTACGTGTTCTAACCCCTTGATTTACATCTCCTATGATAAGTTCTTGAGGAAGCTTTTGTTTATCTCTTATTTGCCACCAATTACTTGGTTGTGCATCTTCAATAGGTTCATGATGTTCAATAGGTTGGTTAGGCACATTACGTTCTTGTGTAGGGGGAGTTTGAACTTCATGCATTTCAAGAGTTTGATTTGGTGTTTCAATTTGATCATGTGTAGGTGGTAGGATAAGTTCATCTTCATCATGAAGTATTTGATCATTTGGTACATAGGTTTCATGTTGATTACTTGTTTGGAGATATGCATTTTCATTGAACTTCACATGTATTGATTCAACTATCTTTCTTGTATGTGCATTATAACATCTATATGCTTTAGAGTTCATTGAATATCCCACAAATATATGTTCATCAGACTTAGGATCAAACTTATCTAAGTTATCTTTTGTGTTCAATACAAAACATTTACAACCAAAGACTTTTAGATAGTTTACTTTTGGGAGTCGTCCATTTAAGATTTCATATGGAGTTTTGTTCAATTTCTTTCTTATTGATAGTCTGTTGATCATATAACTTGATGTGTTTACTGCTTCAGCCCATAAGAATTTAGGTACTTTGTTTTCTACCATCATTGTTCTTGCTACTTCTTGAATAGTCCTATTCTTTCTTTCAACTACACCATTAAGTTGAGGAGTTCTTGGTGGGGAGAATTCATGTTTTATACCCTTTTCATTACAGAATTTGATTAATTCACTATCTTTAAACTCACCACCTCTATCACTCCTTATCTTAATAACATGTGAGTCATGTTCATTTTCAAGTTGTTTAATTAGATTAGCTATAGATGATGCACTTTGATCTTTTGAAGCAAGAAACAATGTCCAAGTATATCTTGAGAAATCATCAACTATTACACATACATAATAACTTCCACCTAAGCTTCTTGTTTTACATGGACCAAATAAGTCAATATGCAAGAGTTCTAGTATTCTTGACGTTGTGACCTTGGTTTTAGGCTTAAGGGATTCTCTAACATGTTTGCCTTTTATACAAGATTCACATAGTTGAAAATCATCCAAGTTAAGTTTAGGCAATCCTTTAACAAGACCTTTAGCGTGTAGTTTTTCTAAGGTTGATATACCAATGTGTCCTAAACGTCTATGCCAAAGATTGGGATCAGATTCATGTGAAACAAGACATTTTGTGTTACTACTTAGCATATCATCCATGTTAAGCACATATATGTTTCCTTCACGTTTCCCTTTTAACACAACTTGATTGTTTTTATCCATTATCTTACAAGAGGTGGAGGAGAAGAGAACATTCAAGTTGTTGTCACATAGTTGAGAAACACTTAAAAGCTCAAAGGTTAAGTTACTTACAAGTAGGACGTTTTTGATCTCAAACTTGTTTGGATCACCAACCTTGCCTTTGCCAATTATTTGGCCTTGGTTGTTGTCTCCAAAGGTAACTTTGCCACCTTTTGCAACGTTTTTAAGTGTGCTAAACAAATGTTTGTTGCCCGTCATATGTCTGAGCAACCACTATCAACTATCCAATTGGTTTTGTTCTTTTCATCTTCTTTGTTGTTATAACCAGCAACTTGTCTTTCTTTGATGTTATGTACCTACAAATGTAAATAACAACTTGGGTACCCTTTGATTTTGGGTCCTATCAAGGTTAGACAAGTTAAGTTCATGTTAGTGTACCTTTAGGTACCCAAACTTGAACAACCTTTCTTGGTTTTGAAATGTTAAAATCATGTTGCATATAATGAACAAATAGTGGATTTTGATACATAGAATATGATGGAAAAGGGGCTGCACATTTATGTCTAGTTGGATAAGCATTGTAAGTTCTATATGCATTTGAATGTTGCCATGTATATGAGTTATATCTTGGCCGTGAGTTACCATAGTTTCTAGGCCGTGTATAAGCATTGAATTTAGGCCGTGTATAAGCAAGATGTTGTGTGTGTCTAGGCCGTGTGTTGTAAACTGATTTAGGCCGAGAGTATGTCATGTTCTTCACATAAGCATGTTGTTGCATATAAGGCATAACTTGAGCAGATTTCATACTACTTTGTTTAGGCATTCTTGTATACATGTAAGCATGGTTTCTAGGTGTATTTACCTTCCTATATGTTGATGCATTTTGCAATCTTTGTGATGAAGGTGGTGTGGGCAGAATAGGTTCATTTCTAGATGCATTTGGCCTATATTTCATGTTGGTTGAAGATGATACAAATGTTGTTTCCTTAGGTGTGTATTCAGCTTCTTTAACATATCCAAGACCTTGTTTGTCATTTCCATGCTTTTGAGATGCAATAAGAGTGTCTAACATGTTGGAACCATTCTTAAATTGTTCTAAAGATTTGTTCAAGTCTAGGTTGCATGCTTTTAATGATTCAAATTCAGTTTGTATTTCATGCAATTTAGACTTTAAAACGTTGAAATCAACACATTGCATACATTGCACATTTTCATGTTTGTTCTTAAGTTCCTTGATCTGATTTTGCATTGAACTAATAGTGTTAGATGATTCAAGTTGAAGAACTTCTAGTTGAGAAGTTAGATTCAAGTTAGACGTCTCCAACTTGTTCTTCTCCTCAACTATTCTTTTCTTCTCCTTGGATAGCTTCTTATATCTATCATGCAACTTTTCTAATTCATCCAACAATTCATCTTGAGTAAAATCACATTCAGAATCAGAATCAAATGTTACCTCATTTGTAGACTTTGAAGCCAAACATGTTTGTGCAACTTCAGATTCCTCCTCGGATTCGGATGAAGATGTGTCATCCCAAGTGCTTGCCTTGAGAACTTTCTTCCTCCTTTGCATAGGTTCTACTCTAGTTTTTGTCCTTGTCTTTTCATCCATGTCACGGTTTTTTTTCTTGTTTGGACAATCATATGAGATGTGTCCTTGTTTGCCACATTCATAACACTTAAGTTCTTTATCATACCATTTGCCATCTTGTTTGTTAGATTTCACATTGATAGGGGCGGCTGATTTTGCTTGTCTTTTAGTTGGTCTTTTCTTGAAAAACTTCCTTAAACGCCTAGCTAACAACATTATGTCTTCTTCATCACTTTCATCATCACTTTCATACTCGGCTTGATTAGATGATTCGGGTTCATTTGTTACAAATGCAAGTGATTTAGACTTGTTACTAGTTTCAGCCTTTCTTATATTCAACTTGTTTTCATAAACTTTTAAAGAACCTATCAATTCATCAAGTTTTATTTGAGAAAGATCTTTGCTTTCTTCAATGGCACTAACTTTGGCATCCCATTCAATTGGCAAACTTCTCAAAACTTTTTGCACTTTTTCTTTCATCAAAAACGTTTTACCAAGGGATTCAAGGGAGTTGTATAAGTTTGTAAGCCTTAAATCCATATCAACAATTGATTCATTAGGCAGTAAATGGAATGTTTCAAGTGTAGTCATTAACATGTTAATCTTTGATTCCTTTACTTGATTAGTTCCTTCATGCTTCATTTCAAGACATTTCCACATATCCTTTGCACTTGAACATGAAGAGACATAGGCAGATTCACTCCTACTTAAACCATTCAACAATAATTGCATTGCTTTAGCATTAAGACTCATTTTCTTTTTATCTTCATCACTCCAATCTTTTCTATATTTCTCAACTACTTGTGATAAGCCTTCAATTATAACATGCTTAGTAGGCACATAAGGTCCATCTTCAATGATAGACCACAAGTCTATGTCAATAGCCATTAAGAACAATTTCATCCTAAGTTTCCAATGACTAAAGTTTTCTCCATCAAAAAGAGGTGGTCTTTGTGTGGACATGCCTTCTAATTCTATTTTCATGTGTGACTTAGACATGCTTCTTAGTGTGTGAGTAAACGTTTAAAACACTTATAAGAAGGAAAGAAGGTGTCACCTTGTTGTAGATACCAAATATGAAGAATATAAGACAACCAGAAAATTTCCAGCAACTTGGAGTGTAAACTGTTTTCAGCTCAAATAAGAATATGGTGCTCAACCTTGCTCTGATACCACTTGTTGGACCTGTATAGCACCACTAGAGGGGGGGTGAATAGTGGATTAGCGGAAATTACACTACAATTACCTTCAAAAACTTATTTGAAGACCCCTTTGCCTCTTTAACCTCAGATTCTGAAAATTCCAGAAACAGTTCACCGTTTTGAGTGCTTTGGTTGAACCACTTATACACCTGTGCAAGCTCTCAAACTTGGCAGAGATCAAGTTTAGAATGTTTATAATATGTCATAAAAAATTCAGTCAATTCCAAGCAAGTTAGCACGTTCAAATAAGCAAGAGAAGTAAAGTGTGCAATTCTGGCAGTTTCAGGCAGAATGTTAGCTTAACTTCAAACAACAATATCTCAAAATCTACCCGTGCTATTTTGATGAATCTTATGTCAAATTAAACCTCAAGATGTCTAGTTTAATTTGATATAAGGCTCACTCCAAGATTCGAAGGATAGCCTATTCAAATTGCACAAGTTTGCACACTGGTCAGAATTGTTCACAGAATGTAGCAACAATTTTGTGAAGACGATTTGAGTATGCTAAACACCTTAGAATTTAGTGATTCTTGCGGCTAATGAAAGCTAACACATTGAAGTATAATATATCCAAAATTCATGCAATTCTAAGACTGTTTGCTCGTTCAATTATGCGTGCCAAGTTAGTATAATTTTCAGGCAGAAAACAGTAAGTGCAGGAAATAAGTAAAGAACACAAGGAATTATCCTGGTTCGGTCAATGTGACCTACTCCAGTCCCAAGAGACACCTTCTCTTGGATTTCACTAAACACCAAACACAAATATCACCTTACAAAGTCAAAGGAAGAAGCTTTTCACCAACTTCTTCAAGAGACTTCACCAAAGCAACTAGTTTGTTTCACCTTTGCACCTTCGCACCTTTTCACCTTTTGCTCACCTCTAAGGAGTAAGCTTTATACACCAGCTTCTCCCTTACAATGTATCGTTTGAAAGGTGTTGAAATAACAAGAATTGAAGAACTAAACAATCATAAAGCTTGCTGCAAATGTGTTCTTCAATATAGAAGAGAAGAAGAGAAGAATGAAGACAAAGAGCTGATTTGTCTTGCTTGCTTTCTTTGCTTTCGTTGGTGTGTTTGTTGTGCCTTTACTCTTCACCTTTGGGAGCTATTTATAGCCAAGAGGACAGCCTAAAGGCTCCTCAAAGAGACGTTGGAATGGCTTGAGAAATGGAGAAAATTCAGCACTTTTCTAGCTAGTCAAATGAAGCTTATCTTTGTTGCTTTGAATTGGTCTTCCAGCCGAAATCTTATCCTTCATTTTATCCATTATAGACGTTGGAATGAGATGGAAAAAGTCTTCATTTGAACGTTTAAAAGGCAGCTCCAATCAGCAATTTCCATGTGTAAATAACTTGCCATGTGTGCAGCTGAATTGGCATGTATTTTGAACAACTTTATCTCCTCATTTTGAACATCAAATGGACGTTGGAATGCCTAGAATTAAGGCATTGGAGAATAGTTCAAAGATAGATAGAAATCAGCTAGCCTTTGAGTTTGAAATAGTCTTCAATAGCCGTTGCATATAGCCGTTTGGTTGAGATTGAATTGGTCTTCAATTCTTTATCATATAGCCGTTTGAATCATCACAAGAATAGCCAAGAATAATAATCTAAAATCAGCACCAAAATAGGATGTAATTCAACTTGCCTTGACTTGTTCAAAATCTGAACATTTGTGCGCCAATATCCTTGTGTATCCATATAATATATAGCCATTTATGTCTTCAACATGTAGCATAGAAAACCATATGAAGAATACCAAGAATTCCAAGAAAACCATAGATGTGATAACCATAACATAAGAATTCCAATTGAGATACCATGCTGCCCGTTTCCATAAAAATAGGGCACGTACCATATGTGACATAAACACATATAAACATCATATAAGCAATATATAACATGTTGGAAGACCCATTGGCAAGTGATAAGACCAGAATACCCCTCAGCACAAAAATAGGAATTTTGTCCTAGGATGAACCTAGACATGGTGCTGCTCCAGATTCATCTTTGCCATGATGTGACATGACTTATAAATGTGTCATATGATCATATAAATCCGTTGGAAGAAGACCAAATAAGAATGAGAAGTCCAAATGGTGAAATTACCAAAATAACCCTTATATAGATCAATAAGCTTCTCACCGGGTCAATTCAGTTTTAACCCGTGCCAAGCATGCCTTTCCTCAGCCAATTAGATTCTAAATTGAATAAGGATCATGTGGGCTTTTGAATGACTCAATTTGGAGTTCATTTGCTCAAGATATGAACCAAAACCTGCAATAGAACACTAAACCGAACAATTTGCCTTATATTGTAAGTCATGTGACTTCAAGGCTTGGTTAGTTCATATAATAAACATGTATTGACATATATATCATCCAAGATCAGTTTGAACATGTCTTGATTAAGATATGTGATTGAATTGGCCAAGTTCAATCTCATGATCTTACTCAAACTTGTTCAATCTTGATTCAATCAATCAATTTCACATTTAGCTCATAAGTTCATGTCTTGCACAATCAATTTCATATGTAAACGTTGCACATATATATATCACATATGCATTTTCCAATCACAACAATTACACATATGCACACATATACATTTTGCAATCACTCAAACATAATATATCACAACACTTCCCATGGAATGTGACGCAAAGTGCTATCTGTTAGACTCAAAAAGAGATGTAATCGGCTAAAAAGATCCCAGTGCGCATTGAGTATATCCCTCGGAGGTTGAATGATAGTTAAACAGTCAGTCTCAACCAGGAGGTCTTATGTAAAAAACTAAAATGTATGAGACTGTACATGGTGGCGTGAAGCTCAGCTGGGAATGGAGATAGACAAGGTAGTGTATAAGATATCGATCCAAGCAAACGCCAGTTGAGTCTCTCAAAATGGCCCCAGCCAAAGCCCTCCTGCCCACCGATGCATCCACATTTAACTTCAGTTTGCAAGATGGAGGGAGCAACCATTTCACAATTTTTGTCTTGTATTCATGTAGGACAAATTTGGTCCAAGGAATGTTTGTCCTAAAAGACAATGCTTATCTCAAGGAATGTTTGCCCTTACAAGGAATGTTTGTCCTAAAAGAGAATGTTCTTCTCAAGTAAAGTTTGCCCTTAGAAGAAATATTTGTCTTAATGTTCCCCAAAAGGAAACATTCAATAAACACGACATTTTGAAGCCAACTTGGACGAAAATGAAACAACATTTTTAAGTCAAGATAATATCCAACAACTCAAGATAGGACCGGCTAAGTTTGAACAAGATTTGAACTCAATTTAAATTTAAATTCAAATTTGAATTTGAATTCAAATTCAAACAATTTGAATTTCAAATTCAAACCAACTTGGACTTTGAACTTCAAGATTCAAGACAGCTCGTCATCATCCTAAGCACCTCAAATTCATCGATAAAGAATAAACATCTAGAATATTGAATTTGAATTCAAAAGAAGGAAGTCAACTTATTCGCTAGAACTTTGACGAGGCATATCTCCTTTGTCCCAACTCAAAATGAGGTCATTCAGGTACCTATAATCAAGTTCTCGAAAACATCTACAACTTTCATGACGATACAAAAGGCTAGTTTGGAATCTAAGGCCTGCACATTGGGCGTGCAAGTTTCTGTTGTCAAATTGAGTTTCCTACTCCAACTTGGACTCTTCTTTCTAGAACTATCCAAGACTTATCCCATCTTGTTCCAGCCTTCAAAAACATGCACAAGGGATCAAATGATCATATCCAAAGACAAGAATTGAAGATAAGATAAAGCTCATTTAAAATTCTGTTATACATTCAAATTTCAACAGTTTCCAACCAAATTTTGTTAGTTGTTTTGAGATGATGTCCATAGGAAGCTTAGAACATGCATAAATAAATCTCAAACCAGTTTGCACAAGACAGTTTTATGATTTTGATAATTTATTCAATAGAATTTCGGTTTTTGTTCTTTATGAACATGCCTTTTTTTTCCTTGATTTTGCATTTAAAATCAGGTCTAATAACCTTCAAAGCTGAGCATATTGAGGGTGTTTGCCATAGCTAAAATGCTGCCTAGGAGGGTTCTTTAAAGAGCTTGCCTACAAGCTACCACTTGTGATGCAGATCAAGGATCCCATCATAATATCACCGGCCCTATAACAAGAAGCAAAGATAACAACTTGATCTTGATGTTGCAAGCTTCTTTTTAGGCATGTGCAAGATGAAACAAACGGATATTGGGTTAATTTACTTGAAACCAGACGTTTAGCCAATCTTGCATATGTGTGTGTGCGTTTTTATAGTGTGTGCGTTTATTATGGTTGTTTCTCATTTTCATAACTTTGCATTACTAATGATTATTGTTTTCTTAACTTTATAGGAGACCTGAAGGTGTGAAAAGGATGATATC
Source organism: Eustoma russellianum (assembly GCA_036186865.1). Taxonomy (NCBI): domain Eukaryota; kingdom Viridiplantae; phylum Streptophyta; class Magnoliopsida; order Gentianales; family Gentianaceae; genus Eustoma; species Eustoma russellianum. The sequence goes on from AP025055.1 coordinate 16,404,560, forward strand.
TTGAAAGACAAAGAAGAATGCTCAAGGGAATGCTCAAGAGAATGTTTGTCTCAAGAGAATGTTGTCCTAAAAAGAATGTTTGTCCTAGGGAATGTTTGGCCCGGGGAATATTTGTCCTAAGGAATTTTTGACCCAAGGAATGTTTGTCCTAGGGAGTGTTTGTCCCAAGAAATTGATGCGTGCAAATCGTGGGCTCCAACAATTCCACCTTCCAAACGTCCTTCACAAAGGGTTAGGCACAAGGAAGAAGACTTCCCCTTGCTTCCTTAGTGATAAAAACGTGTGGCTTAATTGAGCAATACAAACACTACAAGATGGTCGTTGATCTGGCAAACCAATATGGCCCTCCTGGATGGCACCTTTTAGCAATGGCAACACCTTCAAAATGCTCAACTTTGAAGGATCTTAACTTAGGTTTTTAATGCAAAACCAAGAAAACAAAGTCTCACACAAAGTGAAGAAAATATCAAGAATTGTTATTCATCAAAAGTTGGCCTTTTTACACGCCCCAAGGGCCTTATTTATAGCCTAAAAATCGTCACCCTTCAGCCTTCAAATGACTAGAAACAATTCAAATAAAGCTAACTAACAAATGTTTAAATTTGAAATTTGCTTGAATTTCAAAACTAAGATAATTCTAGCTAAAACTTGAAATGCTTACAAGATGTCATCTCCTCTATGTTCAGCCGTGTATGAGGACCAAATGGTGTCTTGGAGAAGCTGATTTGATGAGTAGGATGTGCTTGAACTTGAATTCAAAAGTTGGGTGAAGTTTGAATTCAAGTTGAGTTTGAACTTGAGTGTACTTTGAATTGGTTGTTGGTTTATCCTTCCCACATTCTTCCAGCCGTGTTCCTTGAGTAAATGAGGTGTAGAAAACCTGATTTGATGATGATAAGATGGCTGTGATTGAATTCAAATGATGGTTGAAGTTTGAATTCAAATTGAGTTTGAATTTGAATTCAAACTTGGATTCAATTTGAATTGTGATCTATCTCTTTCTTTCTCATCAAAATGGCGTGTGGATGGCTGCCTATTTTGGCTGAATTCATCTTGAATTTTAAGCCTCCATTTGGTTGAAACTTGAATTCAAATCAAGGTTGAAACTAAATTCAAGTTTGGCTTTGAATTTAAATCCAATTTGATCATCATCTTTTTACTTCAAGAGTGGCCGGCCCTCCTTTGATCTTTGGAGATGTTTTTGAGTTCAATTTTGAAAAGAGTATTCCATCTTGGACATATTTGAATTTGTCTTTGTGGAGACAAACATTCTCTTGAAGACAACATTCCTTTTGTCTCCCATGTTGCAACACACGGCTACAACCTCCTTTTTGGGCCTTCATTTTATTTGGGTCTTCCATCTACCTAAGTTACCTACAAAGCAAACCATAAAACGAAGATCACAAGAAACAAGACAAAAATTCAAGAACGTAGACATGCATGCTTATATATGCTCAAGGTGAAGGTTCAATGAAATGAACCCAAGGAGTCTTAGTTCATCTTGAACATGCTTGTACAAGAAGGTGGCAACTTGATTACAAAGTTCTCTTGCTCTTCTTCTTGTCATAGGGCCCTTGACCTCTTGATGGGGCCCTTGATCCTCATCAATCCCCCCTCCTCAAAAGGATTCGTCCTCGAATCAAAAAGGTCATCAGTGAAAGGGGTGAGGTCAGCAACATTAAAAGTAGGCGAAATTGAACCATACCTTTCGGGAAGATCAAGGATGTATGCATTGTCACCTATGCGTTTCAAAACTTTGAAAGGTCCATCTCCTCGAGGTAACAGTTTTGACTTTTACTTTCTCTCATTGGAAAATCTTTCTTTGCGCAAATGTAACCACACTAAATCGCCAGGTTTAAACACAACTCATTTTCGATGTTTGTTAGCTCGTCTTTCATAAGCTTTGTTTTTCTTTTCAAGTTGTGTTTTAACTTGTTCATGCAGTTTCTTTATCTTTTCTGCTTTTTGTATACCATCAAGACTTGAACGTTCATGCACAGGAATAGGGATCAAATCAAGGGGAGACAAGGGATTAAAGCCATACACGATTTCAAATGGACTATGCAAGGTACCGTGATGGACACTCCTATTGTATGCAAATTCTATATATGGTAAACAATCTTCCCAATGTTTAATACGTTTTTGCAAAATGGCACGCAAAAGTTGAGAAAGAGTACGATTAACGACTTCAATTTGTCCATCAGTTTGTGGGTGTGCAGTGGTAGAAAACAACAATTATGTACCAAGTTTAGCTCACAAAATACGCCAAAAATGACTCAAAAATTTCGTATATCTATCACTTACAATTGTACGTGGCATCCCATGCAATCTCACAATTTCTTTGAAGAACAAATCAGCAACGTGTGTGGCATCATCAACTTTCCTACATGCAATGAAATGTGCCATCTTTAAAAGTCGATCAACCACAACGTAAATGCTATCACGTCCTCCTCGAGACCTAGGAAGTCCTAAAACAAAGTCTATGGAAATGTCAATCCAAGGGGCATCAGGGACGGGTAAAGGCGTGTAAAGGCCATGTGGTTGGGATTTGGATTTGGCTTGTTTGCAAGTGATGCAACTACCACATAACCTTTCGACATCTACGCGCATGTGGGGCCAATAGAAATGTTCTTTAAGAGTCTCAAGGGTTTTGAATACTCCGAAATGACCCATTAAACCTCTACCATGGGATTCTCTAGTCAATGCTTCTCGTAGGGATGTTTGGGGAACACACAACTTATGTTCTTTGAAAAGATAACCCTCATGTATGTAAAATTTTCCAAATTGGTGCCTCTTTACAAGCCTCGAAAATGGTGCCAAAGTCATGGTCATTGGGGTACAGTTCCTTAAGTGATTCGAACCCTAAAAAAACGTGAGGATAATGTAGTCACTAATGTGTATCTCCTAGAGAGGGCATCGGCAACTATATTGTCCTTTCCTTGTTTATACTTAATCATGTAAGGGAATTGTTCTATGTACTCTACCCATTTGGCATGTCTTTTGTTTAACTTTCCTTGTCCTTTAAGATACTTAAGGCTTTCGTGGTCAGTGTGGATCACAAACTCTTTAGGTTGAAGATAGTGTTGCCAAGTTTGTAGGGATCTCACGAGGGCATAAAGTTCCTAATCATAGGTAGAGTAATTCAATGCAGCGCCTTTCAACTTCTCACTAAAGTACGCTATGGGTTTCTTACCTTGGGTCAACACTGCGCCTATACCCACTCCACTTGCATCACACTTGATCTCAAAGGTCTCGTCAAAATTTGGTAGCCTAAGTATGGGTGCAGTGGTCAGCCTACGTTTAAGCTCATCGAATGCCTGTTGTTGTGGCTCTTCCCACCTAAAAGGCACATCTTTTTTAACAATTTCATTTAGGGGTGCAGTTATGGAAGAAAAATCTTTGACAAAACGTCTATAAAAACTTGCAAGTCCATGGAAACTGCGAACTTCCCCTATAGTCTTAGGTATAGACCACTCCACAATTGACCTAACCTTTTCCTCATCCATTTCTACTCCCTCAGCCAAAATGACAAAGCCTAGGAAAACTACACGTTCTAAACAAAAAGAGCACTTCTTAAAGTTGGCGTAAAGTTGTTCTTGCTTAAGCTTCTCAAAAACAGCCCTAATGTGGTCAAGATGATCTTCTATGGTTTGGGAATAGATTAGGATATCATCGAAATAAACAACAACAAATCGGCCTATGAACGCTCGTAAGACTTCATTCATTAGCCGCATAAAGGTGCTAGGGGCGTTGGTGAGCCCGAAGGGTATCACTAACCACTCATTGATCCCAAACTTGGTTTTGAATGCAGTCTTCCATTCGTCCCCCTCTCTAATGCGTACCTGGAAGTACCCTTGCTTAAGGTCGATTTTGGTGAAGAATTTAGATCCGTGCAGCATATCTAACATATCATCCTGCCTAGGTATGGGGTACCTATATTTGACAGTAATTTTGTTTATGGCTCGGCAATCGGTACACATTCTCCACGTTCCATCCTTTTTGGGTACTAAAATGACTGGAACGGCAGATGGGCTTAGGCTCTCTCGGACTTGTCCACTCGCTAGAAGCTCCTCTACTTGCCTTTGGATTTCCTTGGTTTCTTCGGGGTTGGCTCGATAGGCTGGGTGATTTTGTAACACGGCTCCTGGGACAAAATCGATTTGGTGTTCTATTCCTCTAATGGGTGGTAATCCGGATGGTGGCTCGGAGGGAAATAGAACTTCGTACTCTTGGATAAGGGACGCAACAGAGGTAGGTAGGTTTTGTGGGAGTTCTTCTAGGGAAAGGTGACACGCCTTAGGAATGATGATGAGTACGGTTTGGTTGCTATGAAGGGCTCGTGTGACCTCTCTTTTCTTTGCGAAATACCCACACTTCTTTTTGGAATCGTTGACACTTAGGGGGCACTACCTCTTTTCCTTTGCTCTCGTGTTTCTTGTTCTCACTTTTCATGCATTCCACGAATTTTCTCTCGGCTTCTTTTTCCTTAGGATCGGTCCTAGACTTAGACATGCGTTGGTGATCCTCGTGGACTTTGTGTGGTGGAAGTGCATGCAATTTGTACAATTTGCCATTCAATTTGAAAGAATAACGATTCAAATAAACATCATATGTCACATGTCGATCAAATTGCCATGGCCTACCAAGTAAGATATGACTAACATGCATTGGTGCAACATCACATAAAACATCATCTTTGTAACTACCAATGCTAAGAGAAATCAAAACTTGTTTACTTACGCTAACCTCACCGCAATCATTTAGCCATGCAAGTTTGTAAGGATGCGAATGATTAGTCATCGGCAGATTCAGTTTTCTTACCAATTCGATACTAGCCACATTCGCACAAGAACCGGAATCAATGATCATGGTGCACACTTTACCATTTATCATGCAATGAATATGGAAAATGTTTTCTCTATGTTGTTCGTGATCATCTAATTTCGGATATGCATTTAAAGCTCTACGTACAACAAAAAACTCCTTAGTGTCAAAATCATCTAATGCGCCTAGATCCTCTTCAGGTTCAATTTCATTATCATGCTCAGACTCGTTTTCATGCTCAGACTTAGACACATATTCGTTTGTCTCCTCAAATAACATGATTCGTTTTGCATTAGGACACTCTTTTCCTATGTGACCACGTCCTTGACACTTATAACATTTAATGTCTCTAAACGTGTTTGGGCATCAGAAGAATTTCCAGTGGGAGTCTTGTGTTGGGTGCGGTCATCACGCCATTGTGTGGACTGCACACGATTGTCCGTCCTTTGCGACGCTCCTTGGTCACGTGTTTGGCCTCCTGTAGGCCGTGAACTTCCCGTTCCTGAAGTCTTGCTGGAAAACCTTGATCAAGACTGGTTAGTACGATAAGTGGAATTGAAATTGTTACGTACCTTTAATTGATGTTCAATATTATCAGCCATATGTACCATGGTTGTGAGGTCGAGATAAGGTTGAAGATCAACCTTTTGCGCAATCTCCCTGTTTAAACCATAAAGAATCGAGCCTTGGTGTCTTCTTCGGGTTCCTGCAAGTTAGACCTTTCCAACAAAATTTCTACTCTTTGTAATACTCAACTACACTTTTGGAACCTTGTCGTAAGTTTTGCAAACTCGTGAAAATAGAACTCTCATAATTGTTTGGGGTAAAACGTTGTCTCATTTCAAACTTCATTTCTTTCCAAGTGGCAATTGGCGGTTGTCTTGTCTTAGTTCTATTTCGATACAAATTTGTCCACCAATTAAGTGCATAACCAGAAAACTCAATAGAAGCGTACCTCACTCTTTGCAATTCACTATAATTGGTACAAGAAAAGATTAAATCCACTTTTGTTTCCCATTCTAAATATTCCTCCGCATTACTTCTACCATAAAACGTGGGAATATTTATTTTGGTTTTGAGAAAATCGTCATTTTGTGGGAAAAGGGGTTTTGGCGTCTTTGATAACCACGGGGAGGATGGTCATCAAATAATCATCATGCTCATACGGAATGTAATCATCATTGTACCTTCTTGGAGAGTACCTTTTTGGTTGTGTTGGGGGAACAAACCTTCTTGCCTCGATGTGTGGTGGTCTAAGGTTGTCATCCTCAACTTCTTCTGGGGGGTGGCGCCTTGGTTGTGGTAGGGGAACGGCACTGCTTGTACCTTGGCCATCACTCGTTTTGTAGCTTCGTTCAAAGTCTTCCAAGCGATGCTTGATTACCTCATTGTCATGCATGAGTTTCTTAAGCATCTCCAGCATTTGTTGTTGCGTGTTTTCAACAGTTTCGGCCTCTTTTGACTTGCTAGATGCAGAGTGAGTGCTGCTATCCATGTTTTACCTAAAGTGATCAAATAAAAACGAAAAGAGAAGAAAAGAAGCAAGCTAACACAAAGACAAACAAACGTTAAGTGATTAGTAAAAACAAACAAACTATGAACACTCCTCTTTCTCTTCTTTCCACTCTCTTACCACTTTGGTTCTTGGATAACCTGAAGTTAAGAAGGCTCAAAGTGATCAATAAGAAAGTGTATTGCCAATGCATCTCCAAATCACAACGATCTCCACTTGTTTCTCTCTTTTGCTTTGAAGTTGCACCAATTAGTATCAAAGTAGGATCAAGCGAAATGGAAACAAACTTGAACATGCTACTAAGATTCAAAGAAAATAAGCAACCAAAATTGATGTATAAGGCTGAACCAAAGATGAACTAAGGGTTGCCGTGGGCAACCTTTAGTTAATTTTGATTCTATGCACTTACTATCCACAAAATGGTTCAAGTCATGCAATAATCGAGCAACCAAGTGTGTGATTGGTTCAAGAAGAACAGGATAAGGAGAGTATGATGTGGGAGGACGGTTGTATGTAGCAACAACGAAATACGGTATCCAAGGTTTTCAAATTACACCAAAAAAATTTCTACGTAATGCACAAATGTTTTGCCCTTTTTTTGTTCTTTTGTTTTTCTTTCCTTTCTATTTCAACGTAGGGAAGGTTCAGTTCCTCTTTTTTTTGACTAGGGTAGAATTGAATTTTCACGCGTTTTGCACGTAGCACATTCGTTTTCGGACAGAATAGTGCAATGCCTTTAAATTGTAGTGTGCAACCTTGATTTTCAAGAAAATAAACTTGGAAAGTGAGGGAAATGGAGGTTGGACGGAATTGGGATTAGGGTTAGGGTTTTCAATTTAGGGTTTTCGAACGTTTTGGGTATTTGCAGGATTGGGGTTTTGGGAGTTGATTGTTCGGTATATATGGCTATTTGGGTTGGTAATTGATGATTTGTGTGGTCAATTTGGATATTGGCTGGTATAGGACAGAATTGAACCAAAATTCAAATTCTAGGGTTAGGTTTTTTTTTGAATGAATTGAGAACTTTGGATGCTGATTTCGTTTGGTAAAATTGGGTTGGGGCTTGTTGTTAGAGGTATGAAGAAGGTAGTTTGGAATCAGGTTGGTGAATTTTAGGGTTGGGTTGGGTGGGTGCTGGTTGGGCCGTATGGTGTGGGGGTAGAATTAGGGTTTTGTTGGTGTTGAAAATGGTTCGTGAAGACAAACACACGTAGGACTAACTTGATTTAAAGCATGAAATCAAACACAATGCGAATCACAATATGCATACAACCATCACCAACTAAAATCTCCGGTAGCAACAAGATGATTTGAAACCGAGGTAGCTTTATAGGCTAATGGTTGTGGTAAAAAGAAAGCTGAATGTACTCTAAATGCTCAAACCCCAATTGTTCAAGTTTTGAATGATGAAATTTCAGATGTTTAATTGCACAAGGGGGATAAACATGACACTAGAACAAAGATACTAGAATGATGAAGAACAAGACTCAACAAAATGCAAAGGATCCAAACAGCTTGGACGTTTTGTTTTGTTTTTGGTATGAAATGCAAGACAAATGGCGTGTAGAGTGAGGGGTAGAAGAAGAACACAACTGTACTTGAAAAGATTAGACTCAAACAAAAAGGAAATGATAGATGGTGGAATAGAGTAACCTGGCTCTGATACCAATTTGATGTGTGCAAATCGTGGGATCCAACAATTTCACCTTCCAAACGTCCTTCACAAAGGGTTAGGCACAAGGAAGAAGACTTCCCCTTGCTTCCTTAGTGATAAAAATTTGTGGCTTAATTGAGCAAGACCAACATTATAAGATGGTCGTTGATCAGGCAAACCAATATGGCCCTCCTGGACGGCGCCTTTTAGCAATGGCAACACCTTCAAAATGCTCAACTTTGAAGGATCTTAACTTAGGTTTTTAATGCAAAACCAAGAAAACAAAGTCTCACACAAAGTGAAGAAAATATCAAGAATTGTTATTCATCAAAAGTTGGCCTTTTTACACGCCCGAAGGGCCTTATTTATAGCCTAAAAATCGTCCCCCCTTCAGCCTTCAAATGACTAGAAACAATTCAAATAAAGCTAACTAACAAATGTTTAAATTTGAAATTTGCTTGAATTTCAAAACTAAGATAATTCTAGCTAAAACTTGAAATGCTTGCAAGATGTCATCTCCTCTATGTTCAGCCGTGTATGAGGACCAAATGGTGTCTTGGAGAAGCTGATTTGATGAGTAGGATGTGCTTGAACTTGAATTCAAAAGTTGGGTGAAGTTTGAATTCAAGTAGAGTTTGAACTTGAGTGTATTTGAATTGGTTGTTGGTTTATCCTTCCCACATTCTTCCAACTGTGTTCCTTGAGTAAATGAGGTGTAGAAAACCTGATTTGATGATGATAAGATGGCTGTGATTGAATTCAAATGATGGTTGAAGTTTGAATTCAAATTGAGTTTGAATTTGAATTCAAACTTGGATTCAATTTGAATTGTGATCTATCTCCTTCTTTCTCTTCAAAATGGCGTGTGGATGGCTGCCTATTTTGGCTGAATTCGTCTTGAAATTTAAGCCTCAATTTGGTTGAAACTTGAATTCAAATCATGGTTGAATTTAAATTCAAGTTTAGCTTTGAACTTAAATTCAATTTGATCATCATCCTTTTGCTTCAAAATGTCCGCCCCACTTGTTGTATTTGGAGATGATTTTGAACTCAATTTGAGCAAGAGATTCCATCTTGGACACATTTGAATTTGTCTTTGTGGAGACAAACATTCTCTTCAAGACAACATTCCTTTTGTCTTCCATGTTGCAACACACGCCACCGTGCTGTTTTTGGGCCTTTATTTTATTTGGATCTTCTATGTACCTAATTTACCTACAAAGCAAACACATAAAAACGAAGATCACAAGAAACAAGACAAAAATTCAAGAATGTAGACATGCATGCTTATATATGCTCAAGGTGAAGGTTCAATGAAATGAACGCAAGGGGTCTTAGGTTCATCTTAAACATGCTTGTAGAAGAAGGTGGCAACTTGATGACAAAGTTCTCTTGCCCTTCTTCTTGTCATAGGGCTCTTGACCTCTTGATGGGACCCTTGATCCTCATCGGACCCTTGATCCTCATCAGAAATGTTGTGTTAGGGAATGTTTGACTTAAGGAATGTTCGTCCTAATCCATTCTCCAGCAACTACATGGTTTGAAAGGCTACTTGAAGATCAACTTTCCAACAAAATGAGGACAAGCATATCCACATTTCAAGACTTAAAGGGGGCAATAAGGATAAAGATGAAGCAAATTTGAACCCAAATTCAAGGACATTCAAGATTAAATATCAGCCAACTTTTTGAAGACATATCCAATCTTATCTCAACCTTCAAATTTGAATCAAAAGTCTTCCTCAAGCCTCTCCAAAAATCGACTGAATGGTCATAAACAAGAATCAAGATAACCACTCCAAAATTGAAGACAAGATAGTTAGCTTATCCAAGTTTAATTTGTAGATTGTTTTTTCTCGAACATTGGATAGACTTTTAAGATAAAGTTTAATGCTTTTAGGACTCTTATTAGGTAGGAGTAATCAGCATAAGAAGGCCTAATGCTGGCCGATTTTTACATCATCCATTAAATGAAAAATTAAACTTTGCTTTCTCTCCAAAATTGCGAGACTTTGTTTTCTTGATTTTGCAACAAAAATCAAGGTTAATAACTCTCAAAAGATAGCAATTTGTTGGTGTTTGTTAAGCTAAGAATGCCCTCTAGAAGGGCCTATTGAAGGGTTGCCTATCAACGTACGCTTGAAGTTTTCGGTGATTGCTCAAGCCAGCACTTTCTACACAACAGAAGCAAGGAGAAGAAAACTTCTTTGTGCCTACACCTGTGTGAGAGGGACGTTAGAAGTGGTAGAGTGGAACCGTCAATCACGTGCTTGCATCAAATTGGTATCAGAGCCACATATCACTAAATTCCACCAAATATCTTGCATCTTCTCCCCTAATTCTTATTCTGATTTTTCTCCCTCTTTTCTTTCATCACCACACCTTTTTTAAGTCATCATTAAAAAAATTTTCTGACGCATTTCCCAAGAAGAGCCCTTGAGTCTCAAGTTGAAGAAAGCTGAAGTTTTGCTTCAATTGAGGTCTCATATCCCTTGTCATTTGTTTCATTCTTAATCACCTTCATTTGGCACATTTTATATAGCGAAAAATCAGAACTTTTATTGACAACTTGGACATATAGGGTCATTGCATCTAGGTTAAAATTCAATCATACAAAATTCGCCTTACATTACTTAAAAAACCACGTACTCTTAATCAATCTTGTTGCTATCAAAGCTATTGGTTGATTTTGATTTTATATGACTAAATTCGTGCATTGATTTATTGTTCAAGTGTTGATCATTGCACTACATAAACCTTAATTGCCAAAAAAACCTACACAATACACCCCCACGACCAAACACTCTCCAAACCAGCCCCACCAATAATCAAACCAACCCATAAATAACCTCATTTTACCCCTCAAACAAAACCCCTAACAAAATTTTTCCAAACAAAAATCAGATTGTAAAACCCCAATCCATTTGAACCTAAAAACCCTAAATTAAGCCCTAACCGGACCATTGACAAAACCAGCCCCAAACCAACCCAAAATAAACCCTAATCAGACCCCTCACACCCAAACTAACCCCTCAAACAAAACCCTCAATCCAATTAAACCAGATTCGACCAGAATCACAAAAGCCCAAATCATTCAAATTAAAAGAAACCCTAACCCTAATCCAAATTCTATACAACTTCAGTTTCCCTCATTTCTAAGGTTACTTTACTGTAAATTAAAGGTGCCATATTGCAATTCACGGATTACACAATCTGCTCAAAAACAAAAATTTTGAGGGCAAAATTGTGAAACTACGATTTTATCCTAAGCAAAAAACTAAAATTTTCTGAACCTTGCTCATGCTGAAAACAACAAGAAAAGAAGAAAAGGAGCAAAGAAAAAGAGCAAAATACAAAGAGGAAAATGTTGGTTTCTTATTTGTGCCATTTTGATCATTTTGTGTACCTTTGTAAAACCTGTTGGACCTGTATAGCACCACTAGAGGGGGGGGGGGGGTGAATAGTGGATTAGCGGAAATTACACTATAATTACCTTCAAAAATTGTTTGAAGACCCCTTTGCCTCTTTAGTCTCAGATTCTGAAATTTTCAGAAACAGTTCACCGTTTTGATTGCTTTGGTTGAACCACTTATACACCTGTGCAAATTCTCAAACTTGGCAGAGATCAAGTTTAGAATGTTTATGGTATGTCATAAAAATTTCAGACAATTCTAAACAAGTTAGCACGTTCAAATAAGCAAGATAAGAAAAGTGTGCAATTCTGGCAGTTTCAGGCAGAATGTTAGCTTAACTTCAAACGATGATATCTCAAAATCTACCCGTGCTATTTTGATGAATCTGTTGGACCTGTATAGCACCACTAGAGGGGGGGGTGAATAGTGGATTAGCGGAAATTGCACTATGATTACCTTCAAAAACTTGTTTGAAGACCCCTTTGCCTCTTTAGTCTCAGATTCTGAAAATTCCAGAAACAGTTCACTGTTTTGCACGTTTTGGTTGAACCACTTATACACCTGTGAATGCTCTCAAACTTGGCAGAGATCAAGTTTAGTATGTTTATGATATGTCATAAAAATTTCAGCCAATTCTAAGCAAGTTTGCTCGTTCAAATAAGCAAGATAAGTAAAGTGTGCAATTCTGGCAGTTTCAGGCAGAATGTTTGCTGAACTTCAAACACTGATATCTCAAAATCTACCCGTGCTATTTTGATGAATCTTATGTCAAATTAAACCTTAAGATGTCTAGTTTAATTTGATATAAGGCTCACTCCAAGATTCAAAGGATAGCCTGTTCAAATCGAACAAGTTTTGCACACTGGTCAGAACTGTTCACAGAATGTAGCAACAATTTTGTGAAGACGATTTGACTGAGCTAAACTCCTCAGAATTTAGTGATTCTTGCGGCTACTGAAAGCTAACACATTGAAGTATAACATATCCAAAATTCATGCAATTCTAAGAACGTTTGCTTGATCAATTATGCACGCCAAGTTAGTGTAAATCTCAGGCAGAAAACAGTAAGTGCAGGAAATAAGTAGAGAACACAAGGAATTATCCTGGTTCGGTCAATGTGACCTACTCCAGTCCCAAGAGACACCTTCTCTTGGATTTCACTAAACACCAAACACCAAAGTCACCTTACAAAGCCAAAGGAAGAAGCTTTTCACCAACTTCTTCAAGAGGCTGCACCAAAACTGAAAATCAGCAACACCTTTGCACCTTTTGCACCTTTTGATCACCTCTAAGGAGTAAGCTTTATACACCAGCTTCTCCTTTACAATAACACGTTTGAAAGGTGTTGAAACAACAAGAACTGAAGAACTAAACAATCATAAAGCTTGCTACAAATGTGTTCTTCAATATAGAAGAGAAGAAGAAAATAATGGAGACAAAGAGCTAATGTCTTGCTTTGCTTTCTTTGCTTTCGTTTGGATACGCTCTTGTGATGCTCTTTACTCTTCACCTTTGCTGCTATTTATAGCCAAAAGATCAGCTCAAAAGCTCCTCCATATAGCCGTTGAAATGAGATAGAATGGAGATAAAATCAGCACCTTTTTAGCTACCATTTGACTTTCAAGATAAATCTGAATTTCTTGCTACTTTGAAATAGTCTTCCACCTGAATATTTATCTCATTATGAACGTTGGAGATGAGGTGGAAATAGCTCCATTTGAACGTTGGAAAATCAGCTCCAATAAGCAATGTACATGTGTAAATATCTTGCCATGTGTGTAGCTGATTTGGCATAAGTTTTTGATCAGATTTTTTGCTCCTCATTTGAATGCCAAAATGACGTTGAACAGCCCCTTGAAGATAGGTAGAATAGTTCAAAGATAAAGATAGAATTCAACCAAAACCTTGAGTTTGAACTAGTCTTCAACATAGCCGTTGCCTTGCTTCCTTGGTTGAGATATTTTTCTCCAACTTTGAACAAAAATGACGTTGGAATGTAGCTAGAAGATAGAGATAATTCAGCTTGACTTGGTCTTCAACTTTCAAACCTATGTAGCCGTTTGTATCATTCCACAATATAAGCAAGAATAGCCGTTTTGTATATAGAGATTTTTGCTCCAATCTTTGAACAAAATATAGCCGTTTGCTTTGAGAGAATTTTGCTCCATATTTCAACTAAGATAGCCGTTAACATCATCTCCAAAATCAAGCAAGAATAGTCAAGAATAATTATCTTAAAATCAGCACCAAAATAGAATGTAATTCAACTTGCCTTGACTTGTTCAAAATCTGAAAATTTGAACATGATATATGCGCCAACATCCTTCAATATACGTGTGATACATAGCCATTTATGTCTTCAACATGTAGCATAGAATACCATATGAAGAATACCAAGAATTCCAAGAAAACCATAGATGATAACCATAATATAAGAATTCCAATGAGATAGACCTTGCTGCCCGTTTCCATAAAAATAGGGCACGTACCATATGTGACATAAACACATATAAACATCATATAAGCAATATATAGTATGTTGGAAGATCCGTTGGCAAGTGAAATGACCAGAATACCCTTCAGCACAAAAATAGGAACTTTGTCCTAGGATGAACCTAGACATGGTGCTGCTCCAGATTCATTCGTTGCCATGATGTGACATGACTTATAAATGTGTCAAATGATCATATAAGTCAGTTGGAAGAAGACCAAATAAGAATGAGAAGTCCAAATGGTGAAATTACCAAAATAGCCCTTATATAGGTCAATAAGCTTCCCACCGGGTCAACTCAGTTTTTACTCGTGTCAAGCATGCTCTTCCTCAGCCAATTAGATTCTAAATTGAATAAGGATCAAGTGGGCTTTTGAATGACTCAATTTGGAGTTCATTTGCCCAAGATATGAACCAAAACCTGCAATAGAACACTAAACCGAACAATTTGCCTTATATTGTAAGTCATGTGACTTCAAGGCTTGGTTAGTTCATATAATAAACATGTATTGGCATATATATCTTCTAAGATCAGTTTGAACATGTCTTGATTAAGATATGTGATTGAATTGGCCAAGTTCAATCTCATGATCTTACTCAAACTTGTTCAATCTTGATTCAATCAAACAATTTCACATTAGCTCATAAGTTCATAAGTTCATGCCTTGCCAAAACAATTTCTCATTTAAACGTTACACATACATGCTCACATATGCATTTTCCAATCATTCAAACATGATATATCTATTTGCAATCATCACAACAATTACACATATGCACACATATACATTTTGCACAACAATTACACATATGCTCACATATACATTTTGCAATCACTCAAACATAATATATCACAACAATCTCCCCCTTTTGATGATTTGCAAAATTACCCCACATATGTGTATATTAAGCATTTAAATCAAGTGTGCATCTAAATCAAGTGTAATCTGTGTAATCAAGTAAGCATCTAAATCAAGTGTAATCTGTGTAATCAAGTAAGCATCTAAATCAAGTGTAATCTGCTCCCCCTTAATGTGCTATCTCCCCCTTAACATGATATCTCACATCTTCTTATATCTTCCCCTTAACATGATATATATACACATTTATATACACATTTATTTCTCCCCCTTAATTTTGTAAATTATGCAAAAGACAGTGTAGTAGTCAGGTGTAAGCAATTAATCCAAGTCTTGCACGTAAAGTCTCAAAGATAGCTTGATTAAGGGGTTTAGTGAATATGTCAGCTACTTGTTGATCAGTTCTAACGTGTTCAATGTGTATATGTCCAAGATTAACATGATCACGGAGAAAATGATAACGTACTTCTATATGTTTTGCCTTAGAGTGTAGTACAGGGTTTTTAGACAAATTTATAGCACTTGTACTATCACAATAGATGGGGATATTATTTACTTGTATTTCAAAGTCTGAAAGTTGTTGTTTAATCCATAAGAGTTGAGTACAACATAGACTTAAAGCCATATATTCTGCTTCAGTAGTAGAAAGTGCAACACTAGATTGTTTCTTTGAAAACCAAGATATTAGTGAGTTTCCTAGAAATTGACATGTTCCACTAGTGCTCTTTCTATCTACTCTACATCCACCATAATCTGCATCTGAATATGCATGTAGACTTAGACTAGATTGTCTATCATACCATAAGCCTAATGTTGGTGTATGTTGAAGATATCTAAATATTCTTTTTACAGCTTTAAAGTGTGACAACTTAGGCATACTTTGAAATCTCGCACACATACATACTGCAAACATAATATCAGGTCTACTAGCAGTTAGATATAGCAATGAACCAATCATAGACCTATATAGTTTTTCATCAAATGCGACACCATTTTCATCTTTGTCTAATTTTGTTGAAGTACACATTGGTGTTGGAGATGGTTTCAAGTTTTCAAAGTTGAATTTCTTCATCATATCTCTTATGTATTTGGCTTGATTGATATGTATACCACTTGATGTTTGTTTTATTTGCAAGCCTAAGAAATAGTTTAATTCACCAACCATAGACATTTCAAACTCAGACTTCATACAATCTTCAAAGTCTTTTACTAAGTTAGGATTAGTTGAACCAAAGATTATGTCATCTACATATATTTGTATTACAAGCAGATCTTTGTCTTTCTTTTTCAAGAATAAGGTACTATCTATGGTTCCTCTTTGAAAGTTGTTACTTAGTAAAAAGTTGGCAAATCTTTCATACCATGCACGGGGGGCTTGTTTCAAACCATATAAGGCTTTCTTAAGTTTATATACATGATTAGGGTTCATTGGATCTTCAAAGCCTGGTGGTTGTTTAACAAAAACTTCTTCTTGGATATAGCCATTTAAGAATGCACTCTTAACATCCATTTGGAATAGTTTGATGTTATTATAACATGCAAAAGCTAATAAGAGGCGTATGGATTCTAATCTTGCTACGGGGGCAAATGTCTCATCGTAATCAATACCCTCTTCTTGATTATATCCTTGAGCTACAAGTCTTTCCTTATTTCTTACTACAACTCCTTGTTCATTCATTTTGTTCCTAAACACCCATTTAGTTCCAATGATTGATTTATCCTCGGGTTTAGGTACTAAATCCCACACATTGTTTCTTTCAAATTGGTTTAACTCTTCATGCATTGCATCTATCCAATATGTATCGTTTAAGGCATCATTCACATTCTTAGGTTCAATTTGGGATATAAGTGCATGCCATTGATCATATTCATTAGGATCTATTTGCCTACGTGTTCTAACCCCTTGATTTACATCTCCTATAATAAGCTCTTGAGGATGTTTTTGTTTATCTCTTATTTGCCACCAATTACTTGGTTGTGCATCTTCAATAGGTTCATGATGTTCAATAGGTTGGGTAGGCACATTATGTTCTTGTGTAGGGGGAGTTTGAACTTCATGCATTTCAAGAGTTTGATTTGGTGTTTCAATTTGATCATGTGTAGGTGGTAGGATAAGTTCATCTTCATCATGAAGTATTTGATCATTTGGTACATAGATTTCATGTTGATTACTTGTTTGGAGATATGCATTTTCATTGAACTTCACATGTATAGATTCAACTATCTTTCTTGTTTGTGCATTATAACATCTATATGCTTTAGAGTTCATTGAATATCCCACAAATATATGTTCATCAGACTTAGGATCAAACTTATCTAAGTTATCTTTTGTGTTCAATACAAAGCATTTACAACCAAAGACTTTTAGATAGTTTACTTTTGGGAGTCGTCCATTTAAGATTTCATATGGTGTTTTGTTCAGTTTCTTTCTTATTGATAGTCTGTTGATCATATAACTTGAAGTGTTTACTGCTTCAGCCCATAAGAATTTAGGTACTTTGTTTTCTACCATCATTGTTCTTGCTACTTCTTGAATAGTCCTATTCTTTCTTTCAACTACACCATTAAGTTGAGGAGTTCTTGGTGGGGAGAATTCATGTTTTATACCCTTTTCATTACAGAATTTGATTAATTCACTATTTTTAAACTCACCACCTCTATCACTCCTTATCTTAATAACATGTGTTTCATGTTCATTTTCAAGTTGTCTAACTAGATTAGTTATAGATGATGCACTTTCATCTATTGAAGCAAGAAACAATGTCCAAGTATATCTTGAGAAATCATCAACTATTACACATACATAATAACTTCCACCTAAGCTTCTTGTTCTACATGGACCAAATAAGTCTATATGCAAGAGTTCTAGAATTTTTGACGTTGTGAACTCGGTTTTAGGCTTAAGGGATTCTCTAACATGTTTGCCTTTGATACAAGATTCACATAGTTGAAAATCATCCAAGTTAAGTTTAGGCAATCCTTTAACAAGACTTTTAGCGTGTAGTTTTTCTAAGGTTGATATACCAATGTGTCCTAAACGTCTATGCCAAAGATTGGGATCAGATTCATGTGAAACAAGACATTTTGTGTTACTACTTAGCATATCATCCATGTTAAGCACATATATGTTTCCTTCACGTTTCCCTTTTAACACAACTTGATTGTTTTTATCCATTATCTTACAAGAGGTGGAGGAGAAGAGAACATTCAAGTTGTTGTCACATAGTTGAGAAACACTTAAAAGCTCAAAGGTTAAGTTACTTACAAGTAGGACGTTTTTGATCTCAAACTTGTTTGGATCACCAACCTTGCCTTTGCCAATTATTTGGCCTTGGTTGTTGTCTCCAAAAGTAACCTTGCCACCTTTTGCAACGTTTTTAAGAGTGCTAAACAAATTTTCATTGCCAGTCATATGTCTTGAGCAACCACTATCAACTATCCATTTGGTTTTGTTCTTTTCTTCTTCTTTATTGTTATTACCAGCAACTTGTCTTTCTTTGATGTTATGTACCTACAAATGTAAATAACAACTTAGGTACCCTTTGATTTTGGGTCCTTTCAAGGTTAGACAAGTTAAGTTCATGTTAGTGTACCTTTAGGTACCCAAACTTGAACAACCTTTCTTGGTTTTGAAATGTTAAAATCATGTTGCATATAATGAACAAATAGTGGATTTTGATACATAGAATATGATGGAAAAGGGGCTGCACGTTTATGTCTAGTTGGATAAGCATTGTAAGTTCTATATGCATTTGAATGTTGCCATGTATATGAGTTATATCTTGACCGTGTATAAGCATTGAATTTAGGCCGTATATAAGCAAGATGTTGTGTGTGTCTAGGCCGTGTGTTGTACATTGATTTAGGCCTAGAGAATGTCATGTTCTTCACATAAGCATGTTGTTGCATATAAGGCATAACTTGAGCAGATTTCATACTTCTATGTTTAGGCATTCTTGTATACATGTAAGCATGGTTTCTAGGTGTGTTTACCTTCCTATATGTTGATGCATTTTGCAATCTTTGTGATGAAGGTGGTGTGGGCAGAATAGGTTCATTTCTAGATGCTTTTGGCCTATATTTCATGTTGGTTGAAGATGATACAAATGTTGTTTCCTTAGGTGTGTGTTCAGCTTCTTCAACATATCCAAGACCTTGTTTGTCATTTCCATGCTTTTGAGATGCAATAAGAGTGTCTAACATGTTGGAACCATTCTTAAATTGTTCTAAGGATTTGTTCAAGTCTAGGTTGCATGCTTTTAATGATTCAAGTTCAGTTTGCATTTCATGTAATTTGGACTTTAAAACGTTGAAATCAACACATTGCACACATTGCACATTTTCATGTTTGTTCTTAAGTTCCTTAATCTGATTTTGCAATGAAACAATAGTGTTAGATGATTCAAGTTGAAGAACTTCTAGTTGAGAAGTTAGATTCAAGTTAGACGTCTCCAACTTGTTCTTCTCCTCAACTATTCTTTTCTTCTCCTTGGATAACTTCTTATATCTATCATACAACTTTTCTAATTCATCCAACAATTCATCTTGAGTAAAATCACATTCAGAATCAGAATCAAATGTTACCTCATTTGTAGACTTTGAAGCCAAACATGTTTGTGCAACTTCAGGTTCCTCCTCGGATTCGGATGAAGATGTGTCATCCCAAGTGCTTGAACTTACCTTGAGAGCTTTCTTCCTCCTTTGCATAGGTTCTACTCTAGTTTTTGTCCTTGTCCTTTCATCCATGTCACGGTTTTTGTTCTTGTTTGGACAATCATATGAGATGTGTCCTTGTTTGCCACATTCATAACACTTGAGTTCTTTATC
Source organism: Eustoma russellianum (assembly GCA_036186865.1). Lineage (NCBI taxonomy): Eukaryota > Viridiplantae > Streptophyta > Magnoliopsida > Gentianales > Gentianaceae > Eustoma > Eustoma russellianum. The sequence goes on from AP025055.1 coordinate 16,424,141, forward strand.
ATACCATTTACCATCTTGTTTGTTAGATTTCACATTGATAGGAGCGGCTGATTTTGCTTGTCTTTTAGTTGGTCTTTTGAACAACTTCCTTAAACGTCTAGCTAGCAACATTATGTCTTCTTCATCACTTTCATCATCACTTTCATACTCGGCTTGATTAGATGATTCGGGTTCATTTGTTACAAATGCAAGTGATTTAGACTTGTTACTAGTTTCAGCCTTTCTTATATTCAACTTGTTTTCATAAACTTTCAAAGAGCCTATCAATTCATCAAGTTTTATTTGAGAAAGATCTTTGCTTTCTTCAATGGCACTAACTTTGGCATCCCATTCACTTGGCAAACTTCTCAAAACTTTTTGCACTTTTTCTTTCATCAAAAACGTTTTACCAAGGGATTCAAGTGAGTTGTATAAGTTTGTAAGCCTTAAATCCATATCAACAATTGATTCATTAGGCAGTAAATGAAATGATTCAAGTGTAGTCATTAACATGTTAATCTTTGATTCCTTTACTTGATTAGTTCCTTCATGCTTCATTTCAAGACACTTCCACATATCCTTTGCACTTGAACAAGAAGAGACATAGGCAGATTCACTCCTACTTAAACCATTCAACAATAATTGCATTGCTTTAGCATTAAGACTCATTTTCTTTTTATCTTCATCACTCCAATCTTTTCTATATTTCTCAACTACTTGTGATAAGCCTTCAATTATAACATGCTTAGTAGGCACATAAGGTCCATCTTCAATGATAGACCACAAGTCTATGTCAATAGCCATTAAGAACAATTTCATCCTAAGTTTCCAATGACTGAAGTTTTCTCCATCAAAAAGTGGTGGTCTTTGTGTGGACATGCCTTCTAATTCTATTTTCATGTGTGACTTAGACATGCTTCTTAGTGTGTGAGAAAACGTTTAAAACACTTATAAGAAGGAAAGAAAGTGTCACCTTGTTGTAGATACCAAATATGAAGAATAAAAGAGAACCAGAAAATTTCCAGCAACTTTGCAACTTGGACTGTTTTCAGCTCAAATAAGAATATGGTGCTCAACCTTGCTCTGATACCACTTGTTGGACCTGTATAGCACCACTAGAGGGGGGGGTGAATAGTGGATTAGCGGAAATTGCACTATGATTACCTTCAAAAACTTGTTTGAAGACCCCTTTGCCTCTTTAGTCTCAGATTCTGAAAATTCCAGAAACAGTTCACTGTTTTGCACGTTTTGGTTGAACCACTTATACACCTGTGAATGCTCTCAAACTTGGCAGAGATCAAGTTTAGTATGTTTATGATATGTCATAAAAATTTCAGCCAATTCTAAGCAAGTTTGCTCGTTCAAATAAGCAAGATAAGTAAAGTGTGCAATTCTGGCAGTTTCAGGCAGAATGTTTGCTGAACTTCAAACACTGATATCTCAAAATCTACCCGTGCTATTTTGATGAATCTTATGTCAAATTAAACCTTAAGATGTCTAGTTTAATTTGATATAAGGCTCACTCCAAGATTCAAAGGATAGCCTGTTCAAATCGAACAAGTTTTGCACACTGGTCAGAACTGTTCACAGAATGTAGCAACAATTTTGTGAAGACGATTTGACTGAGCTAAACTCCTCAGAATTTAGTGATTCTTGCGGCTACTGAAAGCTAACACATTGAAGTATAACATATCCAAAATTCATGCAATTCTAAGAACGTTTGCTTGATCAATTATGCACGCCAAGTTAGTGTAAATCTCAGGCAGAAAACAGTAAGTGCAGGAAATAAGTAGAGAACACAAGGAATTATCCTGGTTCGGTCAATGTGACCTACTCCAGTCCCAAGAGACACCTTCTCTTGGATTTCACTAAACACCAAACACCAAAGTCACCTTACAAAGCCAAAGGAAGAAGCTTTTCACCAACTTCTTCAAGAGGCTGCACCAAAACTGAAAATCAGCAACACCTTTGCACCTTTTGCACCTTTTGATCACCTCTAAGGAGTAAGCTTTATACACCAGCTTCTCCTTTACAATAACACGTTTGAAAGGTGTTGAAACAACAAGAACTGAAGAACTAAACAATCATAAAGCTTGCTACAAATGTGTTCTTCAATATAGAAGAGAAGAAGAAAATAATGGAGACAAAGAGCTAATGTCTTGCTTTGCTTTCTTTGCTTTCGTTTGGATACGCTCTTGTGATGCTCTTTACTCTTCACCTTTGCTGCTATTTATAGCCAAAAGATCAGCTCAAAAGCTCCTCCATATAGCCGTTGAAATGAGATAGAATGGAGATAAAATCAGCACCTTTTTAGCTACCATTTGACTTTCAAGATAAATCTGAATTTCTTGCTACTTTGAAATAGTCTTCCACCTGAATATTTATCTCATTATGAACGTTGGAGATGAGGTGGAAATAGCTCCATTTGAACGTTGGAAAATCAGCTCCAATAAGCAATGTACATGTGTAAATATCTTGCCATGTGTGTAGCTGATTTGGCATAAGTTTTTGATCAGATTTTTTGCTCCTCATTTGAATGCCAAAATGACGTTGAACAGCCCCTTGAAGATAGGTAGAATAGTTCAAAGATAAAGATAGAATTCAACCAAAACCTTGAGTTTGAACTAGTCTTCAACATAGCCGTTGCCTTGCTTCCTTGGTTGAGATATTTTTCTCCAACTTTGAACAAAAATGACGTTGGAATGTAGCTAGAAGATAGAGATAATTCAGCTTGACTTGGTCTTCAACTTTCAAACCTATGTAGCCGTTTGTATCATTCCACAATATAAGCAAGAATAGCCGTTTTGTATATAGAGATTTTTGCTCCAATCTTTGAACAAAATATAGCCGTTTGCTTTGAGAGAATTTTGCTCCATATTTCAACTAAGATAGCCGTTAACATCATCTCCAAAATCAAGCAAGAATAGTCAAGAATAATTATCTTAAAATCAGCACCAAAATAGAATGTAATTCAACTTGCCTTGACTTGTTCAAAATCTGAAAATTTGAACATGATATATGCGCCAACATCCTTCAATATACGTGTGATACATAGCCATTTATGTCTTCAACATGTAGCATAGAATACCATATGAAGAATACCAAGAATTCCAAGAAAACCATAGATGATAACCATAATATAAGAATTCCAATGAGATAGACCTTGCTGCCCGTTTCCATAAAAATAGGGCACGTACCATATGTGACATAAACACATATAAACATCATATAAGCAATATATAGTATGTTGGAAGATCCGTTGGCAAGTGAAATGACCAGAATACCCTTCAGCACAAAAATAGGAACTTTGTCCTAGGATGAACCTAGACATGGTGCTGCTCCAGATTCATTCGTTGCCATGATGTGACATGACTTATAAATGTGTCAAATGATCATATAAGTCAGTTGGAAGAAGACCAAATAAGAATGAGAAGTCCAAATGGTGAAATTACCAAAATAGCCCTTATATAGGTCAATAAGCTTCCCACCGGGTCAACTCAGTTTTTACTCGTGTCAAGCATGCTCTTCCTCAGCCAATTAGATTCTAAATTGAATAAGGATCAAGTGGGCTTTTGAATGACTCAATTTGGAGTTCATTTGCCCAAGATATGAACCAAAACCTGCAATAGAACACTAAACCGAACAATTTGCCTTATATTGTAAGTCATGTGACTTCAAGGCTTGGTTAGTTCATATAATAAACATGTATTGGCATATATATCTTCTAAGATCAGTTTGAACATGTCTTGATTAAGATATGTGATTGAATTGGCCAAGTTCAATCTCATGATCTTACTCAAACTTGTTCAATCTTGATTCAATCAAACAATTTCACATTAGCTCATAAGTTCATAAGTTCATGCCTTGCCAAAACAATTTCTCATTTAAACGTTACACATACATGCTCACATATGCATTTTCCAATCATTCAAACATGATATATCTATTTGCAATCATCACAACAATTACACATATGCACACATATACATTTTGCACAACAATTACACATATGCTCACATATACATTTTGCAATCACTCAAACATAATATATCACAACAGAATCTTATGTCAAATTAAACCTCAAGATGTCTAGTTTAATTTGATATAAGGCTCACTCCAAGATTCGAAGGATAGCCTATTCAAATTGCACAAGTTTGCACACTGGTCAGAATCGTTCACAGAATGTAGCAACAATTTTGTGAAGATGATTTGACTATGCTAAACACCTTAGAATTTAGTGATTCTTGCGGCTAATGAAAGCTAACACATTGAAGTATAATATATCCAAAATTCATGCAATTCTAAGAACGTTTGCTTGTTCAATTATACGTGCCAAGTTAGTGTAACTTTCAGCCAGAAAACAGTAAGTGCAGGAAATAAGTAGAGAACACAAGGAATTATCCTGGTTCGGTCAATGTGACCTACTCCAGTCCCAAGAGACACCTTCTCTTGGATTTCACTAAACACCAAACACAAATATCACCTTACTGTTGTGATATATTATGTTTGAGTGATTGCAAAATGTGAGCATATGTGTAATTGTTGTGCAAAATGTATATGTGTGCATATGTGTAATTGTTGTGATGGTTGCAAATAGATATATCATGTTTGAATGATTGGAAAATGCATATGTGAGCATGTATGTGTAACGTTTAAATGTGAAATTGTTTTGGCAAGGCATGAACTTATGAACTTATGAGCTAAATGTGAAATTGCTTGAATGAATCAAGTTTGAACAAGTTTGATTAAGATCATGAGATTGAACTTGGCCAATTCAATCACATATCTTAATCAAGACATGTTCAAACTGATCTTAGATTATATATGCTAATACATGTTGTTCAAACTGATCTTAGAAGATATATATGTCAATATATGTTGATAATATGATCTAACCAAGCCTTGAAGTCACATGACTTACACTATAAGGCAAATTGTTCGGTTTAGTGTTCTATTGCAGGTTTTGGTTCATATCTTGAGCAAATGAACTCCAAATTGAGTCATTCAAAAGCCCACATGATCCTTATTCAATTTAGAATCTAATTGGCTGAGGAAAAGCATGCTTGACACGGATTAAAACTGAATTGACCCGGTGGGAAGCTTATTGACCTATATAAGGGCTATTTTGGTAATTTCACCATTTGGACTTCTCATTCTTATTTGGTCTTCTTCCAACTGACTTATATGATCATTTGACACATTTATAAGTCATGTCACATCATGGCAAAGAATGAATCTGGAGCAGCACCATGTCTAGGTTCATCCTAGGACAACATTCCTATTTTTGTGCTAAGGGGTATTCTGGTCTTTTCACTTGCCAACGGATCTTCCAACATGTTATATATTGTTTATATGATGATTATATGTGTTTATGTCACATATGGTACGTGCCCTATTTTTATGGAAACGGGCAGCATGGTATCTCAATTGGAATTCTTATATTATGGTTATCACATCTATGGTTTTCTTGGAATTCTTGGTATTCTTCATATGGTTTTCTATGCTACATGTTGAAGACTATGTATTATATGGTTACACACGGATTTGGGCGCACATATCATGTTCAAATTTCAGAATTTGAACAAGTCAAGGCAAGTTGAGTTAAGTCCTATTTTGGTGCTGATTTTAAGTGATTATTCTTGGCTATTCTTGTGATGATTACAACGGCTATTTTGGTCAAAAATGGAGCAATATTTCGTATATTATGTATTCAAAGTTGGAGCAAAATTCTCTCTATCCTTTAGCTTCATTCAAACGGCTACATATATTCAAAAGTTGAAGACCAAGTCAAAATTCTAAGGTGAGCTGATTTATCTCTATATTTGAACTCCTTTCCAACGTGTATTTATTAGTCAAAAGATGGAGCAAAAATCTCTCAACCAAGGAAGCAAGGCAACGGCTATGAAGACTAATTCAAACTCAAGAACCTTGGCTGATTTCTATCTATTATTCAATGTCTATCTTCAAGGGTTTCCAACGTCACTTTTTATTCAAAAAGAGGAGCCATTCCAACGTCACTTGGTATTCAAAATGAGGAGAAAAATTCTGTTCAAAGACACACGCATACATGGCAAGTTATTTACACATGGATGTTGATGATTGGAGCTGATTTTTAAACATTCAAATGGAGCCAATTTTATCTCATTCCAACGGCCATAAAGAGGATAAAAGTCAAGGTGAAAGACCATTTCAAAGCAACCAAAGATAAGTCTCATTTGAATAGCTAAAAAGGTGCTGAATTTTCTCTTTTTATCCACACTTCAAACGGCTATATTGAGGAGCCTAAAGGCTGATCTCTTGGCTATAAATAGCTCCCAAAGGTGAAGAGTAAAGATGACAAGAACACACCAACGAAAGCTAAAAAGAAAGCATTCAAGACAATCAAGCTCTTTGTCTTCATTATTCTCTTCTTCTCTTCTATATTGAAGAACACATTTGTAGCAAGCTTTATGATTGTTTAGTTCTTCAATTCTTGTTATTTCAACACCTTTCAAACGTGATATTGTAAAGGAGAAGCTGGTGTATAAAGCTTACTCCTTAGAGGTGAGCAAAAGGTGAAAAGGTGCAAAAGGTGCAAAGGTGATACAAACTAGGTGTTTTGGTGAAGTCTCTTGAAGAAGTTGGTGAAAAGCTTCTTCCTTTGACTTTGTAAGGTGATATTTGTGTTTGGTGTTTAGTGAAATCCAAGAGAAGGTGTCTCTTGGGACTGGAGTAGGTCACATTGACCGAACCAGGATAATTCCTTGTGTTCTCTACTTATTTCCTGCACTTACTGTTTTCTGGCTGAGAATTACACTAACTTGGCACGTATAATTGAACAGGCAAACAGTCTTAGAATTGCATGAGTTTTGGATATATTATACTTCAATGTGTTAGCTTTCATTAGCCGCAAGAATCACTAAATTCTAAGGTGTTTAGCTCATTCAAATCGTCTTCACAAAATTGTTGCTACATTCTGTGAACAATTCTGACCAGTGTGCAAACTTGTGCAATTTGAATAGGCTATCCTTCGAATTTTTGAGTGAGCCTTATATCAAATTAAACTAGACATCTTGAGGTTTAATTTGACATAAGAATCATCAAAATAGCACGGGTAGATTTTGAGATATCAACGTTTGAAGTTAAGCAAACATTCTGACTGAAACTGCCAGAATTGCACACTTTACTTTTCTTGCTTATTTGAACGTGCTAACTTGCTTGAAATTGGCTGAAATTTTTATGACATATCATAAACATACTAAACTTGATCACTGCCAAGTTTGAGAGCATTCTCAGGTGTATAAGTGGTCCAACCAAAGCGATCAGAACGGTGAACTGGTTCTGAAAATTTCAGAATCTGAGGTTAAAGAGGCAAAGGGGTCTTCAAACAAGTTTTTGAAGGTAATTATAGTGTAATTTCCGCTAATCCACTATTCACCCCCCCCTCTAGTGGTGCTATACAGGTCCAACAAGTGGTATCAGAGCAAGGTTGAGCACCATATTCTTATTTGAGCTGAAAACAGTCCAAGTTGCAAAGTTGCTGGAAATTTTCTGGTTCTCTTTTATTCTTCATATTTGGTATCTACAACAAGGTGACACTTTCTTTCCTTCTTTTAAGTGTTTTAAACGTTTTCTCACACACATAGAAGCATGTCTAAGTCACACATGAAACTAGAATTAGAAGGCATGTCCACACAAAGACCACCACTTTTTGATGGAGAAAACTTCAGTCATTGGAAACTTAGGATGAAATTGTTCTTAATGGCTATTGACATAGACTTGTGGTCTATCATTGAAGATGGACCTTATGTGCCTACTAAGCATGTTATAATTGAAGGCTTATCACAAGTAGTTGAGAAATATAGAAAAGATTGGAGTGATGAAGATAAAAAGAAAATGAGTCTTAATGCTAAAGCAATGCAATTATTGTTGAATGGTTTAAGTAGGAGTGAATCTGCCTATGTCTCTTCTTGTTCAAGTGCAAAGGATATGTGGAAGTGTCTTGAAATGAAGCATGAAGGAACTAATCAAGTAAAGGAATCAAAGATTAACATGTTAATGACTACACTTGAATCATTTCATTTACTGCCTAATGAATCAATTGTTGATATGGATTTAAGGCTTACAAACTTATACAACTCACTTGAATCCCTTGGTAAAACGTTTTTGATGAAAGAAAAAGTGCAAAAAGTTTTGAGAAGTTTGCCAAGTGAATGGGATGCCAAAGTTAGTGCCATTGAAGAAAGCAAAGATCTTTCTCAAATAAAACTTGATGAATTGATAGGCTCTTTGAAAGTTTATGAAAACAAGTTGAATATAAGAAAGGCTGAAACTAGTAACAAGTCTAAATCACTTGCATTTGTAACAAATGAACCCGAATCATCTAATCAAGCCGAGTATGAAAGTGATGATGAAAGTGATGAAGAAGACATAATGTTGCTAGCTAGACGTTTAAGGAAGTTGTTCAAAAGACCAACTAAAAGACAAGCAAAATCAGCCGCTCCTATCAATGTGAAATCTAACAAACAAGATGGTAAATGGTATGATAAAGAACTCAAGTGTTATGAATGTGGCAAACAAGGACACATCTCATATGATTGTCCAAACAAGAACAAAAACCGTGACATGGATGAAAGGACAAGGACAAAAACTAGAGTAGAACCTATGCAAAGGAGGAAGAAAGCTCTCAAGGTAAGTTCAAGCACTTGGGATGACACATCTTCATCCGAATCCGAGGAGGAACCTGAAGTTGCACAAACATGTTTGGCTTCAAAGTCTACAAATGAGGTAACATTTGATTCTGATTCTGAATGTGATTTTACTCAAGATGAATTGTTGGATGAATTAGAAAAGTTGTATGATAGATATAAGAAGTTATCCAAGGAGAAGAAAAGAATAGTTGAGGAGAAGAACAAGTTGGAGACGTCTAACTTGAATCTAACTTCTCAACTAGAAGTTCTTCAACTTGAATCATCTAACACTATTGTTTCATTGCAAAATCAGATTAAGGAACTTAAGAACAAACATGAAAATGTGCAATGTGTGCAATGTGTTGATTTCAACGTTTTAAAGTCCAAATTACATGAAATGCAAACTGAACTTGAATCATTAAAAGCATGCAAGAATGCATCCAACATGTTAGACACTCTTATTGCATCTCAAAAGCATGGAAATAACAAAGAAGGTCTTGGATATGTTAAAGAAGCTGAATACACACCTAAGGAAACAACATTTGTATTATCTTCAACCAACATGAAATATAGGCCAAAAGCATCTAGAAATGAACCTATTCTGCCCACACCACCTTCATCACAAAGATTGCAAAATACATCAACATATAGGAAGGTAAATATACCTAGAAACCATGCTTACATGTATACAAGAATGCCTAAACAAAGTGGTATGAAATCTGCTCAAGTTATGCCTTATATGCAACAACATGCTTATGTGAAGAACATGACATACTCTAGGCCTAAATCAGTTTACAACACACGGCCTAGACACACACAACATCTTGTGTATACACGGCCTAAATTCAATGCTTATACACGGCCAAGATATAACTCATATACATGGCAACATTTAAATGCATATAGAACTTATCATGCTTATCCAACTAGTCATAAACGTGCAGCCCCTTTTCAATCATATTCTATGTATCAAAATCCACTATTTGTTCATTATATGCAACATGGTTATAACATTTCAAAACCAAGAAAGGTTGTTCAAGTTTGGGTACCTAAAGGTACACTAACATGAACTTAACTTGTCTAACCTTGAAAGGACCCAAAATCAAAGGGTACCTAAGTTGTTATTTACATTTGTAGGTACATAACATCAAAGAAAGACAAGTTGCTGGTTATAACAACAAAGAAGATGAAAAGAACAAAACCAATTGGATAGTTGATAGTGATTGCTCAAGACATATGACGGGCAACAAAAATTTGTTTAGCACACTTAAAAACGTTGCAAAAGGTGGCAAAGTTACCTTTGGAGACAACAACCAAGGCCAAATAATTGGCAAAGGCAAGGTTGGTGATCCAAACAAGTTTGAGATCAAAAACGTCCTACTTGTAAGTAACTTAACTTTTGAGCTTTTAAGTGTTTCTCAACTATGTGACAACAACTTGAATGTTCTCTTCTCCTCCACCTCTTGTAAGATAATGGATAAAAACAATCAAGTTGTGTTAAAAGGAAAACGTGAAGGAAACATATATGTGCTTAACATGGATGATATGCTAAGTAGTAACACAAAATGTCTTGTTTCACATGAATCTGATCCCAATCTTTGGCATAGACGTTTAGGACACATAGGCATATCAACCTTAGAAAAACTACACGCTAAAAGTTTTGTTAAAGGATTGCCTAAACTTAACTTGGATGATTTTCAACTATGTGAATCTTGTATCAAAGGCAAACATGTTAGAGAATCCCTTAAGCCTAAAACCGAGTTCACAACGTCAAGAATACTAGAACTCTTGCATATAGACTTATTTGGTCCATGTAGAACAAGAAGCTTAGGTGGAAGTTATTATGTATGTGTAATAGTTGATGATTTCTCAAGATATACTTGGACATTGTTTCTTGCTTCAAAAGATGAAAGTGCATCATCTATAGCTAATCTAATTAGACAACTTGAAAATGAACATGAATCACATGTTATTAAGATAAGGAGTGATAGAGGTGGTGAGTTTAACAATAGTGAATTAATCAAATTCTGTAATGAAAAGGGTATAAAACATGAATTCTCCCCACCAAGAACTCCTCAACTTAATGGTGTAGTTGAAAGAAAGAATAGGACTATTCAAGAAGTAGCAAGAACAATGATGGTAGAAAACAAAGTACCTAAATTCTTATGGGCTGAAGCAGTAAACACTTCAAGTTATATGATCAACAGACTATCAATAAGAAAGAAATTGAACAAAACACCATATGAAATCTTAAATGGACGACTCCCAAAAGTAAACTATCTAAAAATCTTTGGTTGTAAATGCTTTGTATTGAACACAAAAGATAACTTAGATAAGTTTGATCCTAAGTCTGATGAACATATATTTGTGGGATATTCAATGAACTCTAAAGCATATAGATGTTATAATGCACAAACAAGAAAGATAGTTGAATCTATACATGTGAAGTTCAATGAAAATGCATATCTTCATACAAGTAATCAACATGAAATCTATGTACCAAATGATCAAATACTTCATGATGAAGATGAACTTATCCTACCACCTACACATGATCAAGTTGAAACACCAAATCAAACTCTTGAAATGCATGAAGTTCAAACTCCCCCTACACAAGAACATAATGAAGAAAATGTGCCTAACCAACCTATTGAACATCATGAACCTATTGAAGATGCACAACCAAGTAATTGGTGGCAAATAAGAGATAAACAAAAGCATCCTCAAGAACTTATCATAGGAGATGTAAATCAAGGGGTTAGAACACGTAGGCAAATAGATCCTAATGAATATGATCAATGGCATGCACTTATATCACAAATTGAACCTAAGAATGTGAATGATGCCTTAAACGATACATATTGGATAGATGCAATGCATGAAGAGTTAAACCAATTTGAAAGAAACAATGTGTGGGATTTAGTACCTAAACCCGAGGATAAATCAATCATTGGAACTAAATGGGTGTTTAGGAACAAAATGAATGAACAAGGAGTTGTAGTAAGAAATAAGGCAAGACTTGTAGCTCAAGGATATAATCAAGAAGAGGGTATTGATTACGATGAAACATTTGCCCCCGTAGCAAGATTAGAATCCATACGCCTCTTATTAGCTTTTGCATGTTATAATAACATCAAACTATTCCAAATGGATGTTAAGAGTGCATTCTTAAATGGCTATATCCAAGAAGAAGTTTTTGTTAAACAACCACCAGGCTTTGAAGATCCAAAGAACCCTAATCATGTATATAAACTTAAGAAAGCCTTATATGGTTTGAAACAAGCCCCCCGTGCATGGTATGAAAGATTTGCCAACTTTTTACTAAGTAACAACTTTCAAAGAGGAACCATAGATAGTACCTTATTCTTGAAAAAGAAAGACAAAGATTTGCTTGTAATACAAATATATGTGGATGACATAATCTTTGGTTCAACTAATCCTAACTTAGTAAAAGACTTTGAAGATTGTATGAAGTCTGAGTTTGAAATGTCTATGGTTGGTGAATTAAACTATTTCTTAGGCTTGCAAATAAAACAAACATCAAGTGGTATACATATCAATCAAGCCAAATACATAAGAGATATGATAAAGAAATTCAACTTTGAAAACTTGAAACCATCTCCAACACCAATGTGTACTTCAACAAAATTAGACAAAGATGAAAATGGTGTTGCATTTGATGAAAAACTATATAGGTCTATGATTGGTTCATTGCTATATCTAACTGCTAGTAGACCTGATATTATGTTTGCAGTATGTATGTGTGCGAGATTTCAAAGTATGCCTAAGTTGTCACACTTTAAAGCTATAAAAAGGATATTTAGATATCTTCAACATACACCAACATTAGGCTTATGGTATGATAGACAATCTAGTCTAAGTCTACATGCATATTCAGATGCAGATTATGGTGGATGTAGAGTAGATAGAAAGAGCACTAGTGGAACATGTCAATTCCTAGAAAACTCACTAATATCATGGTTTTCAAAGAAACAATCTAGTGTTGCACTTTCTACTACTGAAGCAGAATATATGGCTTTAAGTCTATGTTGTACTCAACTATTATGGATTAAACAACAACTTTCAGACTTTGAAATACAAGTAAATAATATCCCCATCTATTGTGATAGTACAAGTGCTATAAATTTGTCTAAAAACCCTGTACTACACTCTAAGGCAAAGCATATAGAAGTACGTTATCATTTTCTCCGTGATCATGTTAATCTTGGACATATACACATTGAACTGATCAACAAGTAGCTGACATATTCACTAAACCCCTTAATCAAGCTATCTTTGAGACTTTACGTGCAAGACTTGGATTAATTGCTTACAACTGATTACTACACCATTTAGTCTTTTGCATAATTTCCAAAATTAAGGGGGAGAAATAAATGTGTATATAAATGTGTATATATATCATGTTAAGGGGAAGATAGATATCATGTTAAGGGGGAGATAACACATTAAGGGGGAGCAGCTTACACTTGATTGAGCAGTTTATACTTGATTTAGATGCACACTTGATTTAAATGCTTAATATACACATATGTGGGGTAATTTTGCAAATCATCAAAAGGGGGAGATTGTTGTGATATATTATGTTTGAGTGATTGCAAAATGTGAGCATATGTGTAATTGTTGTGCAAAATGTATATGTGTGCATATGTGTAATTGTTGTGATGGTTGCAAATAGATATATCATGTTTGAATGATTGGAAAATGCATATGTGAGCATGTATGTGTAACGTTTAAATGTGAAATTGTTTTGGCAAGGCATGAACTTATGAACTTATGAGCTAAATGTGAAATTGCTTGAATGAATCAAGTTTGAACAAGTTTGATTAAGATCATGAGATTGAACTTGGCCAATTCAATCACATATCTTAATCAAGACATGTTCAAACTGATCTTAGATTATATATGCTAATACATGTTGTTCAAACTGATCTTAGAAGATATATATGTCAATATATGTTGATAATATGATCTAACCAAGCCTTGAAGTCACATGACTTACACTATAAGGCAAATTGTTCGGTTTAGTGTTCTATTGCAGGTTTTGGTTCATATCTTGAGCAAATGAACTCCAAATTGAGTCATTCAAAAGCCCACATGATCCTTATTCAATTTAGAATCTAATTGGCTGAGGAAAAGCATGCTTGACACGGATTAAAACTGAATTGACCCGGTGGGAAGCTTATTGACCTATATAAGGGCTATTTTGGTAATTTCACCATTTGGACTTCTCATTCTTATTTGGTCTTCTTCCAACTGACTTATATGATCATTTGACACATTTATAAGTCATGTCACATCATGGCAAAGAATGAATCTGGAGCAGCACCATGTCTAGGTTCATCCTAGGACAACATTCCTATTTTTGTGCTAAGGGGTATTCTGGTCTTTTCACTTGCCAACGGATCTTCCAACATGTTATATATTGTTTATATGATGATTATATGTGTTTATGTCACATATGGTACGTGCCCTATTTTTATGGAAACGGGCAGCATGGTATCTCAATTGGAATTCTTATATTATGGTTATCACATCTATGGTTTTCTTGGAATTCTTGGTATTCTTCATATGGTTTTCTATGCTACATGTTGAAGACTATGTATTATATGGTTACACACGGATTTGGGCGCACATATCATGTTCAAATTTCAGAATTTGAACAAGTCAAGGCAAGTTGAGTTAAGTCCTATTTTGGTGCTGATTTTAAGTGATTATTCTTGGCTATTCTTGTGATGATTACAACGGCTATTTTGGTCAAAAATGGAGCAATATTTCGTATATTATGTATTCAAAGTTGGAGCGAAATTCTCTCTATCCTTTAGCTTCATTCAAACGGCTACATATATTCAAAAGTTGAAGACCAAGTCAAAATTCTAAGGTGAGCTGATTTATCTCTATATTTGAACTCCTTTCCAACGTGTATTTATTAGTCAAAAGATGGAGCAAAAATCTCTCAACCAAGGAAGCAAGGCAACGGCTATGAAGACTAATTCAAACTCAAGAACCTTGGCTGATTTCTATCTATTATTCAATGTCTATCTTCAAGGGTTTCCAACGTCACTTTTTATTCAAAAAGAGGAGCCATTCCAACGTCACTTGGTATTCAAAATGAGGAGAAAAATTCTGTTCAAAGACACACGCATACATGGCAAGTTATTTACACATGGATGTTGATGATTGGAGCTGATTTTTAAACATTCAAATGGAGCCAATTTTATCTCATTCCAACGGCCATAAAGAGGATAAAAGTCAAGGTGAAAGACCATTTCAAAGCAACCAAAGATAAGTCTCATTTGAATAGCTAAAAAGGTGCTGAATTTTCTCTTTTTATCCACACTTCTGTTGTGATATATTATGTTTGAGTGATTGCAAAATGTATATGTGAGCATATGTGTAATTGTTGTGCAAAATGTATATGTGTGCATATGTGTAATTGTTGTGATGATTGCAAATAGATATATCATGTTTGAATGATTGGAAGATGCATATGTGAGCATGTATGTGTAACGTTTAAATGTGAAATTGTTTTGGCAAGGCATGAACTTATGAACTTATGAGCTAATGTGAAATTGTTTGATTGAATCAAGATTGAACAAGTTTGAGTAAGATCATGAGATTGAACTTGGCCAATTCAATCACATATCTTAATCAAGACATGTTCAAACTGATCTTAGAAGATATATATGCCAATACATGTTTATTATATGAACTAACCAAGCCTTGAAGTCACATGACTTACAATATAAGGCAAATTGTTCGGTTTAGTGTTCTATTGCAGGTTTTGGTTCATATCTTGGGCAAATGAACTCCAAATTGAATCATTCAAAAGCCCACTTGATCCTTATTCAATTTAGAATCTAATTGGCTGAGGAAGAGCATGCTTGACACGAGTAAAAACTGAGTTGACCCGTTGGTGAAGCTTATTGACTTATATAAGGGTTATTTTGGTAATTTCACCATTTGGACTTCTCATTCTTATTTGGTCTTCTTCCAACTGACTTATATGATCATTTGACACATTTATAAGTCATGTCACGTCATGGCAACGAATGAATCTGGAGCAGCACCATGTCTAGGTTCATCCTAGGACAAAGTTCCTATTTTTGTGCTGAAGGGTATTCTGGTCATTTCACTTGCCAACGGATCTTCCAACATGTTATATATTGCTTATATGATGATTATATGTGTTTATGTCACATATGGTACGTGCCCTATTTTTATGGAAACGGGCAGCAAGGTCTATCTCATTGGAATTCTTATATTATGGTTATCATCTATGGTTTTCTTGGAATTCTCGGTATTCTTCATATGGTTTTCTATGTTACATGTTGAAGACTATATATTGTATATTTGTGCACATGGTTATTGGATGTTGGCGCACATTTCAAGTTCAAACATTCAGATTTGAACAAGTCAAGGCAAGGTGAATTACATCCTATTTTGGTGCTGATTTTAAGTGATTATCTTCTATATTTTTGTGATGAATCAAACGGCCATTTTTATTCAAAATGTGGAGCAAAAATCTCTTGGCTCAAACGGCTATATTGAAGACCAAGTCTTCTCTATCTTTTGGTTACATTTCAACGGCTATGATTGAAGCAAAAATTTCTCAACCTTTGAAGCAAAATCAAACGGCTATGAAGACTAATTCAAACTCAATACAAACGGCCATTTTTGTGTTCAAAGTTGAAGATTTATTCAAATTCAAAGGCTAGCTGAATTCTCTCTACATTTGAGCTACATACCAACGGCTTTATGTGTTTAAAAGGAGGAGACTTATTCAAAATCAAAGTTGGCTGATTTATCTCTATATTTGACCTATTATCCAATGCCTATTTTCTAGGCCCTCTCAACGTTCATTCAACGTTCAAATGGGGAGCCATTCCAACGTTTGTATAGCATTCAAAATGAAGGGAAAAATTCTGTTCAAAATACACGCATACATGGCAAGATATTTACACATGGACAATGTTGATTGGAGCTGATTTTTAAACATTCAAATGGAGTCATTATCCATCTCATTCCAACGGCCATAAGAGGATAAAAATTCAGGTTGCAAGACTATTTCAAAGTAGCAAGAAATTCAGATTTTAAAAGGCTGGATTTTTGTTGCTAAAAAGGTGCTGAATTTTATCCTTATCTCAAGCCATTCCAACGTCTATATTGAGGAGCCTTTGGGCTGTCCTCTTGGCTATAAATAGCACCCAAGGTGAAGAGCAAAAGGCAACCAACGAAAGCAAAGAAAGCAAAGCAAGACATTAGCTCTTTGTCTCCATTATTTTCTTCTTCTCTTCTATATTGAAGAACACATTTGTTGAAAGCTTTATGATTGTATAGTTCTTCAATTCTTGTCATTTTCAACACCTTTATACGACATATTTGTGAAGGAGAAGCTGGTGTATAAAGCTTACTCCTTAGAGGTGAGCAAAAGGTGAAAAGGTGCAAAGGTGATACAAACTAGGTGTTTTGGTGAAGCCTCTTGAAGAAGTTGGTGAAAAGCTTCTTCCTTTGGCTTTGTAAGGTGACATTTGTGTTTGGTGTTTAGTGAAATCCAAGAGAAGGTGTCTCTTGGGACTGGAGTAGGTCACATTGACCGAACCAGGATAATTCCTTGTGTTCTTTACTTATTTCCTGCACTTACTGTTTTCTGCCTGAGATTTACACTAACTTGGCACGCACAATTGAACAAGCAAACATCCTTAGAATTGCATGAATTTTGGATATATTATACTTCAATGTGTTAGCTTTCATTAGGCGCAAGAATCACTAAATTCTAAGGTGTGTAGCATATTCAAATCGTCTTCACAAAATTGTTGCTACATTCTGTGAACAATTTTGACCAGTGTGCAAAACTTGTGAAATTTGAACAGGCTATCCTTTGAATCTTGGAGTGAGCCTTATATCAAATTAAACTAGACATCCTAAGGTTTAATTTGACATAAGATTCATCAAAATAGCACGGGTAGATTTTGAGATATCAGTGTTTGAAGTTCAGCAAACATTCTGCCTGAAACTGCCAGAATTGCACACTTTACTTATCTTGCTTATTTGAACGTGCTAACTTGCTTAGAATTGGCTGAAATTTTTATGACATATCATAAACATACTAAACTTGATCTCTGCCAAGTTTGAGAGCATTCACAGGTGTATAAGTGGTTCAACCAAAACGTACAAAACAGTGAACTATTTCTGGAATTTTCAGAATCTGAGACTAAAGAGGCAAAGGGGTCTTCAAACAAGTTTTTGAAGGTAATCATAGTGCAATTTCCGCTAATCCACTATTCACCCCCCCCTCTAGTGGTGCTATACAGGTCCAACAAGTGGTATCAGAGCCAAGGTTGAGCACCATATTCTTATTTGAGCTGAAAACAGTCCAAGTTGCAAAGTTGCTGAAAATTTTCTGGTTGTCTTATATTCTTCATATTTGGTATCTACAACAAGGTGACACTTTCTTTCCTTCTTATAAGTGTTTTAAACGTTTTCTCACACACTAAGAAGCATGTCTAAGTCACACATGAAAATAGAATTAGAAGGCATGTCCACACAAAGACCACCACTTTTTGATGGAGAAAACTTCAGTCATTGGAAACTTAGGATGAAATTGTTCTTAATGGCTATTGACATAGACTTGTGGTCTATCATTGAAGATGGACCTTATGTGCCTACTAAGCATGTTATAATTGAAGGCTTATCACAAGTAGTTGAGAAATATAGAAAAGATTGGAGTGATGAAGATAAAAAGAAAATGAGTCTTAATGCTAAAGCAATGCAATTATTGTTGAATGGTTTAAGTAGAAGTGAATCTGCCTATGTCTCTTCATGTTTAAGTGCAAAGGATATGTGGAAATGTCTTGAAATGAAGCATGAAGGAACTAATCAAGTAAAGGAATCAAAGATTAACATGTTAATGACTACACTTGAATCATTTCATTTATTGCCTAATGAATCAATTGTTGATATGGATTTAAGGCTTACAAACTTATACAACTCACTTGAATCCCTTGGTAAAACGTTTTTGATGAAAGAAAAAGTGCAAAAAGTTTTGAGAAGTTTGCCAAGTGAATGGGATGCAAAAGTTAGTGCCATTGAAGAAAGCAAAGATCTTTCTAAAATAAAACTTGATGAATTGATAGGCTCTTTGAAAGTTTATGAAAACAAGTTGAATATAAGAAAGGCTGAAACTAGTAACAAGTCTAAATCACTTGCATTTGTAACAAATGAACCCGAATCATCTAATCAAGCCGAGTATGAAAGTGATGATGAAAGTGATATAGAAGATATAATGTTATTAGCTAGACGTTTAAGGAAGCTCTTCAAGAAAAGACCAACTAAAAGACAAGCAAAATCAGCCGCCCCTATCAATGTGAAATCTAACAAACAAGATGGTAAATGGTATGATAAAGAACTTAAGTGTTATGAATGTGGGAAACAAGGACACATCTCATATGACTGTCCAAACAAGAACAAAAACCATGACATGGATGAAAGGACAAAGACAAAACCTAGAGTAGAACCTATGCAAAGGAGGAAGAAAGCTCTCAAGGTAAGTTCAAGCACTTGGGATGACACATCTTCATCAGAATCCGAGGAGGAACCTGAAGTTGCACAAACATGTTTGGCTTCAAAGTCTTCAAATGAGGTAACATTTGATTCTGATTCTGAATGTGATTTTACTCAAGATGAATTGTTGGATGAATTAGAAAAGTTGTATGATAGATATAAGAAGCTATCCAAGGAGAAGAAAAGAATAGTTGAGGAGAAGAACAAGTTGGAGACGTCTAACTTGAATCTAACTTCTCAACTAGAAGTTCTTCAACTTGAATCATCTAACACTATTGTTTCATTGCAAAATCAGATTAAGGAACTTAAGAACAAACATGAAAATGTACAATGCGTGCAATGTGTTGATTACAATGTTTTAAAGTCTAAATTACATGAAATACAAACTGAATTTGAATCATCAAAAGCATGCAACCTAGACTTGAACAAATCTTTAGAACAATATAAGAATGCCTCCAACATGTTAGACACTCTTATTGCATCTCAAAAGCATGGAAATGACAAACAAGGTCTTGGATATGTTGAAGAAGCTGAACACACACCTAAGGAAACAACATTTGTATCATCTTCAACCAACATGAAATATAGGCCAAAAGCATCTAGAAATGAACCTATTCTGCCCACACCACCTTCATCACAAAGATTGCAAAATGCATCAACATATAGGAAGGTAAACACACCTAGAAACCATGCTTACATGTATACAAGAATGCCTAAACATAGAAGTATGAAATCTGCTCAAGTTATGCCTTATATGCAACAACATGCTTATGTGAAGAACATGACATTCTCTAGGCCTAAATCAATGTACAATACACGGCCTAGACACACACAACATCTTGCTTATACACGGCCTAAATTCAATGCTTACTCACGGCCAAGACATAACTCATATACATGGCAACATTCAAATGCATATAGAACTTATCATGCTTATCCAACTAGTCATAAACGTGCAGCCCCTTTTCAATCATATTCTATGTATCAAAATCCACTATTTGTTCATTATATGCAACATGGTTATAACATTTCAAAACCAAGAAAGGTTGTTCAAGTTTGGGTACCTAAAGGTACACTAACATGAACTTAACTTGTCTAACCTTGAAAGGACCCAAAATCAAAGGGTACCTAAGTTGTTATTTACATTTGTAGGTACATAACATCAAAGAAAGACAAGTTGCTGGTTATAACAACAAAGAAGATGAAAAGAACAAAACCAATTGGATAGTTGATAGTGGTTGCTCAAGACATATGACGGGCAACAAAAATTTGTTTAGCACACTTAAAAACGTTGCAAAAGGTGGCAAAGTCACTTTTGGAGACAACAACCAAGGCCAAATAATTGGCAAAGGCAAGGTTGGGGATCCAAACAAGTTTGAGATCAAAAACGTCCTACTTGTAAGTAACTTAACCTTTGAGCTCTTAAGTGTTTCTCAACTATGTGACAACAACTTGAATGTTCTCTTCTCCTCCACCTCTTGTAAGATAATGGATAAAAACAATCAAGTTATGTTAAAAGGAAAACGTGAAGGAAACATATATGTGCTTAACATGGATGATATGCTAAGTAGTAACACAAAATGTCTTGTTTCACATGAATCTGATCCCAATCTTTGGCATAGACGTTTAGGACATATTGGTATATCAACCTTAGAAAAATTACATGCTAAAAGTCTTGTTAAAGGATTGCCTAAGCTTAACTTGGATGATTTTCAACTATGTGAATCTTGTATCAAAGGCAAACATGTTAGAGAATCCCTTAAGCCTAAAACCGAGTTCACAACGTCAAAAATTCTAGAACTCTTGCATATAGACTTATTTGGTCCATGTAGAACAAGAAGCTTAGGTGGAAGTTATTATGTATGTGTAATAGTTGATGATTTCTCAAGATATACTTGGACATTGTTTCTTGCTTCAAAAGATGAAAGTGCATCATCTATAACTAATCTAGTTAGACAACTTGAAAATGAACATGAAACACATGTTATTAAGATAAGGAGTGATAGAGGTGGTGAGTTTAAAAATAGTGAATTAATCAAATTCTGTAATGAAAAGGGTATAAAACATGAATTCTCCCCACCAAGAACTCCTCAACTTAATGGTGTAGTTGAAAGAAAGAATAGGACTATTCAAGAAGTAGCAAGAACAATGATGGTAGAAAACAAAGTACCTAAATTCTTATGGGCTGAAGCAGTAAACACTTCAAGTTATATGATCAACAGACTATCAATAAGAAAGAAATTGAACAAAACACCATATGAAATCTTAAATGGACGACTCCCAAAAGTAAACTATCTAAAAGTCTTTGGTTGTAAATGCTTTGTTTTGAACACAAAAGATAACTTAGATAAGTTTAATCCTAAGTCTGATGAACATATATTTGTGGGATATTCAATGAACTCTAAAGCATATAGATGTTATAATGCACAAACAAGAAAGATAGTTGAATCTATACATGTGAAGTTCAATGAAAATGCATATCTTCAAACAAGTAATCAACATGAAATCTATGTACCAAATGATCAAATACTTCATGATGAAGATGAACTTATCCTACCACCTACAAATGATCAAATTGATACACCAAATCAAACTCTTGAAATGCATGAAGTTCAAACTCCCCCTACACAAGAACGTAATGAAGAAAATGTGCCTAACCAACCTATTGAACATCATGAACATATTGAAGATGCACAACCAAGTAATTGGTGGCAAATAAGAGATAAACAAAAGCATCCTCAAGAACTTATCATAGGAGATGTAAATCAAGGGGTTAGAACACGTAGGCAAATAGATCCTAATGAATATGATCAATGGCATGCACTTATATCCCAAATTGAACCTAAGAATGTGAATGATGCCTTAAACGATACATATTGGATAGATGCAATGCATGAAGAGTTAAACCAATTTGAAAGAAACAATGTGTGGGATTTAGTACCTAAACCCGAGGATAAATCAATCATTGGAACTAAATGGGTGTTTAGGAACAAAATGAATGAACAAGGAGTTGTAGTAAGAAATAAGGCAAGACTTGTAGCTCAAGGATATAATCAAGAAGAGGGTATTGATTACGATGAGACATTTGCCCCCGTAGCAAGATTAGAATCCATACGCCTCTTATTAGCTTTTGCATGTTATAATAACATCAAACTATTCCAAATGGATGTTAAGAGTGCATTCTTAAATGGCTATATTCAAGAAGAAGTTTTTGTTAAACAACCACCAGGCTTTGAAGATCCAAAGAACCCTAATCATGTATATAAACTTAAGAAAGCCTTATATGGTTTGAAGCAAGCCCCCCGTGCATGGTATGAAAGATTTGCCAACTTTTTACTAAGTAACAACTTTCAAAGAGGAACCATAGATAGTACCTTATTCTTGAAAAAGAAAGACAAAGATTTACTTGTAATACAAATATATGTAGATGACATAATCTTTGGTTCAACTAATCCTAACTTAGTAAAAGACTTTGAAGATTGTATGAAGTCTGAGTTTGAAATGTCCATGGTTGGTGAATTAAATTACTTCTTAGGCTTGCAAATAAAACAAACATCAGATGGTATACATATCAATCAAGCTAAATACATAAGAGATATGATAAAGAAATTCAATTTTGAAAACTTGAAACCATCTCCAACACCAATGTGTACTTCAACAAAATTAGACAAAGATGAAAATGGTGTTGCATTTGATGAAAAACTATATAGGTCTATGATTGGTTCATTGCTATATCTAACTGCTAGTAGACCTGATATTATGTTTGCAGTATGTATGTGTGCAAGATTTCAAAGTATGCCTAAGTTGTCACACTTTAAAGCTGTAAAAAGAATATTTAGATATCTTCAACATACACCAACATTAGGCTTATGGTATGATAGACAATCTAGTCTAAGTCTACATGCATATTCAGATGCAGATTATGGTGGATGTAGAGTAGATAGAAAGAGCACTAGTGGAACATGTCAATTTCTAGGAAACTCACTAATATCTTGGTTTTCAAAGAAACAATCTAGTGTTGCACTTTCTACTACTGAAGCGGAATATATGGCTTTAAGTCTATGTTGTACTCAACTATTATGGATTAAACAACAACTTTCAGACTTTGAAATACAAGTAAATAATATCCCCATCTATTGTGATAGTACAAGTGCTATAAATTTGTCTAAAAACCCTGTACTACACTCTAAGGCAAAACATATAGAAGTACGTTATCATTTTCTCCGTGATCATGTTAATCTTGGACATATACACATTGAACACGTTAGAACTGATCAACAAGTAGCTGACATATTCACTAAACCCCTTAATCAAGCTATCTTTGAGACTTTACGTGCAAGACTTGGATTAATTGCTTACACCTGACTACTACACTGTCTTTTGCATAATTTACAAAATTAAGGGGGAGAAATAAATGTGTATATAAATGTGTATATATATCATGTTAAGGGGGAGATAGCACATTAAGGGGGAGCAGATTACACTTGATTTAGATGCTTACTTGATTACACAGATTACACTTGATTTAGATGCACACTTGATTTAAATGCTTAATATACACATATGTGGGGTAATTTTGCAAATCATCAAAAGGGGGAGATTGTTGTGATATATTATGTTTGAGTGATTGCAAAATGTATATGTGAGCATATGTGTAATTGTTGTGCAAAATGTATATGTGTGCATATGTGTAATTGTTGTGATGATTGCAAATAGATATATCATGTTTGAATGATTGGAAGATGCATATGTGAGCATGTATGTGTAACGTTTAAATGTGAAATTGTTTTGGCAAGGCATGAACTTATGAACTTATGAGCTAATGTGAAATTGTTTGATTGAATCAAGATTGAACAAGTTTGAGTAAGATCATGAGATTGAACTTGGCCAATTCAATCACATATCTTAATCAAGACATGTTCAAACTGATCTTAGAAGATATATATGCCAATACATGTTTATTATATGAACTAACCAAGCCTTGAAGTCACATGACTTACAATATAAGGCAAATTGTTCGGTTTAGTGTTCTATTGCAGGTTTTGGTTCATATCTTGGGCAAATGAACTCCAAATTGAATCATTCAAAAGCCCACTTGATCCTTATTCAATTTAGAATCTAATTGGCTGAGGAAGAGCATGCTTGACACGAGTAAAAACTGAGTTGACCCGTTGGTGAAGCTTATTGACTTATATAAGGGTTATTTTGGTAATTTCACCATTTGGACTTCTCATTCTTATTTGGTCTTCTTCCAACTGACTTATATGATCATTTGACACATTTATAAGTCATGTCACGTCATGGCAACGAATGAATCTGGAGCAGCACCATGTCTAGGTTCATCCTAGGACAAAGTTCCTATTTTTGTGCTGAAGGGTATTCTGGTCATTTCACTTGCCAACGGATCTTCCAACATGTTATATATTGCTTATATGATGATTATATGTGTTTATGTCACATATGGTACGTGCCCTATTTTTATGGAAACGGGCAGCAAGGTCTATCTCATTGGAATTCTTATATTATGGTTATCATCTATGGTTTTCTTGGAATTCTCGGTATTCTTCATATGGTTTTCTATGTTACATGTTGAAGACTATATATTGTATATTTGTGCACATGGTTATTGGATGTTGGCGCACATTTCAAGTTCAAACATTCAGATTTGAACAAGTCAAGGCAAGGTGAATTACATCCTATTTTGGTGCTGATTTTAAGTGATTATCTTCTATATTTTTGTGATGAATCAAACGGCCATTTTTATTCAAAATGTGGAGCAAAAATCTCTTGGCTCAAACGGCTATATTGAAGACCAAGTCTTCTCTATCTTTTGGTTACATTTCAACGGCTATGATTGAAGCAAAAATTTCTCAACCTTTGAAGCAAAATCAAACGGCTATGAAGACTAATTCAAACTCAATACAAACGGCCATTTTTGTGTTCAAAGTTGAAGATTTATTCAAATTCAAAGGCTAGCTGAATTCTCTCTACATTTGAGCTACATACCAACGGCTTTATGTGTTTAAAAGGAGGAGACTTATTCAAAATCAAAGTTGGCTGATTTATCTCTATATTTGACCTATTATCCAATGCCTATTTTCTAGGCCCTCTCAACGTTCATTCAACGTTCAAATGGGGAGCCATTCCAACGTTTGTATAGCATTCAAAATGAAGGGAAAAATTCTGTTCAAAATACACGCATACATGGCAAGATATTTACACATGGACAATGTTGATTGGAGCTGATTTTTAAACATTCAAATGGAGTCATTATCCATCTCATTCCAACGGCCATAAGAGGATAAAAATTCAGGTTGCAAGACTATTTCAAAGTAGCAAGAAATTCAGATTTTAAAAGGCTGGATTTTTGTTGCTAAAAAGGTGCTGAATTTTATCCTTATCTCAAGCCATTCCAACGTCTATATTGAGGAGCCTTTGGGCTGTCCTCTTGGCTATAAATAGCACCCAAGGTGAAGAGCAAAAGGCAACCAACGAAAGCAAAGAAAGCAAAGCAAGACATTAGCTCTTTGTCTCCATTATTTTCTTCTTCTCTTCTATATTGAAGAACACATTTGTTGAAAGCTTTATGATTGTATAGTTCTTCAATTCTTGTCATTTTCAACACCTTTATACGACATATTTGTGAAGGAGAAGCTGGTGTATAAAGCTTACTCCTTAGAGGTGAGCAAAAGGTGAAAAGGTGCAAAGGTGATACAAACTAGGTGTTTTGGTGAAGCCTCTTGAAGAAGTTGGTGAAAAGCTTCTTCCTTTGGCTTTGTAAGGTGACATTTGTGTTTGGTGTTTAGTGAAATCCAAGAGAAGGTGTCTCTTGGGACTGGAGTAGGTCACATTGACCGAACCAGGATAATTCCTTGTGTTCTTTACTTATTTCCTGCACTTACTGTTTTCTGCCTGAGATTTACACTAACTTGGCACGCACAATTGAACAAGCAAACATCCTTAGAATTGCATGAATTTTGGATATATTATACTTCAATGTGTTAGCTTTCATTAGGCGCAAGAATCACTAAATTCTAAGGTGTGTAGCATATTCAAATCGTCTTCACAAAATTGTTGCTACATTCTGTGAACAATTTTGACCAGTGTGCAAAACTTGTGAAATTTGAACAGGCTATCCTTTGAATCTTGGAGTGAGCCTTATATCAAATTAAACTAGACATCCTAAGGTTTAATTTGACATAAGATTCATCAAAATAGCACGGGTAGATTTTGAGATATCAGTGTTTGAAGTTCAGCAAACATTCTGCCTGAAACTGCCAGAATTGCACACTTTACTTATCTTGCTTATTTGAACGTGCTAACTTGCTTAGAATTGGCTGAAATTTTTATGACATATCATAAACATACTAAACTTGATCTCTGCCAAGTTTGAGAGCATTCACAGGTGTATAAGTGGTTCAACCAAAACGTACAAAACAGTGAACTATTTCTGGAATTTTCAGAATCTGAGACTAAAGAGGCAAAGGGGTCTTCAAACAAGTTTTTGAAGGTAATCATAGTGCAATTTCCGCTAATCCACTATTCACCCCCCCCTCTAGTGGTGCTATACAGGTCCAACAACTTCAAACGGCTATATTGAGGAGCCTAAAGGCTGATCTCTTGGCTATAAATAGCTCCCAAAGGTGAAGAGTAAAGATGACAAGAACACACCAACGAAAGCTAAAAAGAAAGCATTCAAGACAATCAAGCTCTTTGTCTTCATTATTCTCTTCTTCTCTTCTATATTGAAGAACACATTTGTAGCAAGCTTTATGATTGTTTAGTTCTTCAATTCTTGTTATTTCAACACCTTTCAAACGTGATATTGTAAAGGAGAAGCTGGTGTATAAAGCTTACTCCTTAGAGGTGAGCAAAAGGTGAAAAGGTGCAAAAGGTGCAAAGGTGATACAAACTAGGTGTTTTGGTGAAGTCTCTTGAAGAAGTTGGTGAAAAGCTTCTTCCTTTGACTTTGTAAGGTGATATTTGTGTTTGGTGTTTAGTGAAATCCAAGAGAAGGTGTCTCTTGGGACTGGAGTAGGTCACATTGACCGAACCAGGATAATTCCTTGTGTTCTCTACTTATTTCCTGCACTTACTGTTTTCTGGCTGAGAATTACACTAACTTGGCACGTATAATTGAACAGGCAAACAGTCTTAGAATTGCATGAGTTTTGGATATATTATACTTCAATGTGTTAGCTTTCATTAGCCGCAAGAATCACTAAATTCTAAGGTGTTTAGCTCATTCAAATCGTCTTCACAAAATTGTTGCTACATTCTGTGAACAATTCTGACCAGTGTGCAAACTTGTGCAATTTGAATAGGCTATCCTTCGAATTTTTGAGTGAGCCTTATATCAAATTAAACTAGACATCTTGAGGTTTAATTTGACATAAGAATCATCAAAATAGCACGGGTAGATTTTGAGATATCAACGTTTGAAGTTAAGCAAACATTCTGACTGAAACTGCCAGAATTGCACACTTTACTTTTCTTGCTTATTTGAACGTGCTAACTTGCTTGAAATTGGCTGAAATTTTTATGACATATCATAAACATACTAAACTTGATCACTGCCAAGTTTGAGAGCATTCTCAGGTGTATAAGTGGTCCAACCAAAGCGATCAGAACGGTGAACTGGTTCTGAAAATTTCAGAATCTGAGGTTAAAGAGGCAAAGGGGTCTTCAAACAAGTTTTTGAAGGTAATTATAGTGTAATTTCCGCTAATCCACTATTCACCCCCCCATCTAGTGGTGCTATACAGGTCCAACACTTACAAAGTCAAAGGAAGAAGCTTTTCACCAACTTCTTCAAGAGACTTCACCAAAACACCTAGTTTGTATCACCTTTGCACCTTTGCACCTTTTCACCTTTTGCTCACCTCTAAGGAGTAAGCTTTATACACCAGCTTCTCCTTTACAATATCACGTTTGAAAGGTGTTGAAATAACAAGAATTGAAGAACTATACAATCATAAAGCTTGCTGCAAATGTGTTCTTCAATATAGAAGAGAAGAAGAAAAGAATGGAGACAAAGAGCTAATTGTCTTGCTTGCTTTCTTTGTTGCTTTCGTTGGTGTGCATCTCCTCTTCACCTTTGGTGCTATTTATAGCCAAGAGGACAGCCCAAAGGCTCCTCAATATAGACGTTGGAATGGCTTGAGAAATGAGAAAATTCAGCACCTTTTTAGCTACCAAACTTAAGCTTATCTTTGAATGCTTTGAATTAGTCTTCAAAATGAAAATTTATCCCATTGTAGCCGTTGAAATGAGATGGAGATTGGCTCCATTTGAATGTTTAAAAATCAGCTCCAATCAACAATATCCATGTGTAAATAACTTGCCATGTATGCAGCAAATTTTATCTCCTCATTTTGAATGATAGGTGAACGTTTGAATACCCTTGAAGATAGGCATTGGAGAATAGTTCAAATATAGATAGAAATCAACCAAGCTTGTGAGTTTGAATTGGTCTCCAATTTTTGAATCATATAGCCGTTGCATATGGCATTGGTTGAGAGACTTTTGCTCCAACTTTGAACAAAAATGGCCGTTGGGTATGTAGCTAAAAGATAGAAAATTCAGCTAAGCCTTTGAATTTGACTTGGTCTTCAATCATATAGCCGTTTGAGCCAAGCCTTTGAATAAGTCTTCAACTTTTGAAAATAGCCGTTTGCATATGAGAGATTTTTGCTCCACATTTTAAATACATATAGCCGTTTGTAACATCATAAGAATAGCCAAGAATAATCATCTAAAATCATCACCAAAATAGTAGCTTAATTCAACTTGCCTTGACTTGTTCAAATTCTGAAATTTGAACATGATATATGCGCCCAAATCCGTATGTAACCATATAATATATAGTCTTCAACATGTAGCATAGAAAACCATATGAAGAATACCAAGAATTCCAAGAAAACCATAGATGTGATAACCATGATATAAGAATTTCCAATTGATAGACCATGCTGCCCGTTTCCATAAATATAGGGCACGTACCATATGTGACATAAACACATATAAACATCATATAAGCAATATATAACATGTTGGAAGACCCATTGGCAAGTGATAAGACCAGAATACCCCTTAGCACAAAAATAGGAATTTTGTCCTAGGATGAACCTAGACATGGTGCTGCTCCAGATTCATTTTTGCCATGGTGTGACATGACTTATAAATGTGTCATATGATCATATAAATCCGTTGGAAGAAGACCAAATAAGAATGAGAAGTCCAAATGGTGAAATTACCAAAATAACCCTTATATAAGTCAATAAGCTTCCCACCGGGTCAATTCAGTTTTAACCCGTGCCAAGCATGCCTTTCCTCAGCCAATTAGATTCTAAATTGAATAAGGATCATGTGGGCTTTTGAATGACTCAATTTGGAGTTCATTTGCCCAAGATATGAACCAAAACCTGCAATAGAACACTAAACCGAACAATTTGCCTTATATTGTAAGTCATGTGACTTCAAGGCTTGGTTAGATCATATAATTAACATGTATTGGCATATATATCATCTAAGATCAGTTTGAACATGTATTGATTTAGACATGTGATTGAATTGGCCAAGTTCAATCTCATGATCTTAATCAAACTTGTTCAATCTTGATTCATTCAAGCAATTTCACACTTAGCTCATAAGTTCATGTCTTGCACAATCAATTTCATATGTAAACGTTGCACATATATATATCACATATGCATTTTCCAATCACAACAATTTCACATATGCACACATATACATTTTGCAATCACTCAAACATAATATATCACAACAATCTCCCCCTTTTGATGATTTGCAAAATTACCCCACATATGTGTATATTAAGCATTTAAATCAAGTGTGCATCTAAATCAAGTGTAATCTGTGTAATCAAGTAAGCATCTAAATCAAGTGTAAGCTGCTCCCCCTTAATGTGTTATCTCCCCCTTAACATGATATCTATACACATTTATATACACATTTATTTCTCCCCCTTAATTTTGTAAATTATGCAAAAGACTGAATGGTGTATTAGTCAGTTGTAAGCAATTAATCCAAGTCTTGCACGTAAAGTCTCAAAGATAGCTTGATTAAGGGGTTTAGTGAATATGTCAGCTACTTGTTGATCAGTTCTAACATGTTCAATGTGTATATGTCCAAGATTAACATGATCACGGAGAAAATGATAACGTACTTCTATATGCTTTGCCTTAGAGTGTAGTACAGGGTTCTTAGACAAATTTATAGCACTTGTACTATCACAATAGATGGGGATATTATTTACTTGTATTTCAAAGTCTGAAAGTTGTTGTTTAATCCATAATAGTTGAGTACAACATAGACTTAAAGCCATATATTCCGCTTCAGTAGTAGAAAGTGCAACACTAGATTGTTTCTTTGAAAACCAAGATATTAGTGAGTTTCCTGTTGGACCTGTATAGCACCACTAGAGGGGGGGGTGAATAGTGGATTAGCGGAAATTACACTATAATTACCTTCAAAAATTGTTTGAAGACCCCTTTGCCTCTTTAGCCTCAGATTCTGAAAATTCCAGAAATAGTTCACTGTTTTGTACGTTTTGGTTGAACCACTTATACACCTGTGAATGCTCTCAAACTTGGCAGAGATCAAGTTTAGTATGTTTATGATATGTCATAAAAATTTCAGCCAATTCTAAGCAAGTTAGCACGTTCAAATAAGCAAGATAAGTAAAGTGTGCAATTCTGGCAGTTTCAGGCAGAATGTTTGCTGAACTTCAAACACTGATATCTCAAAATCTACCCGTGCTATTTTGATGAATCTTATGTCAAATTAAACCTTAAGATGTCTAGTTTAATTTGATATAAGGCTCACTCCAAGATTCAAAGGATAGCCTGTTCAAATCGAACAAGTTTTGCACACTGGTCAGAACTGTTCACAGAATGTAGCAACAATTTTGTGAAGACGATTTGACTGAGCTAAACTCCTCAGAATTTAGTGATTCTTGCGGCTACTGAAAGCTAACACATTGAAGTATAACATATCCAAAATTCATGCAATTCTAAGAACGTTTGCTTGATCAATTATGCACGCCAAGTTAGTGTAAATCTCAGGCAGAAAACAGTAAGTGCAGGAAATAAGTAGAGAACACAAGGAATTATCCTGGTTCGGTCAATGTGACCTACTCCAGTCCCAAGAGACACCTTCTCTTGGATTTCACTAAACACCAAACACCAATGTCACCTTACAAAGTCAAAGGAAGAAGCTTTTCACCAACTTCTTCAAGAGACTTCACCAAAACACCTAGTTTGTATCACCTTTGCACCTTTGCACCTTTTCACCTTTTGCTCACCTCTAAGGAGTAAGCTTTATACACCAGCTTCTCCTTCACAAATATGTCGTATAAAGGTGTTGAAAATGACAAGAATTGAAGAACTATACAATCATAAAGCTTTCAACAAATGTGTTCTTCAATATAGAAGAGAAGAAGAAAATAATGGAGACAAAGAGCTAATGTCTTGCTTTGCTTTCTTTGCTTTCGTTTGGATACGCTCTTGTGATGCTCTTTACTCTTCACCTTTGCTGCTATTTATAGCCAAAAGATCAGCTCAAAAGCTCCTCCATATAGCCGTTGAAATGAGATAGAATGGAGATAAAATCAGCACCTTTTTAGCTACCATTTGACTTTCAAGATAAATCTGAATTTCTTGCTACTTTGAAATAGTCTTCCACCTGAATATTTATCTCATTATGAACGTTGGAGATGAGGTGGAAATAGCTCCATTTGAACGTTGGAAAATCAGCTCCAATAAGCAATGTACATGTGTAAATATCTTGCCATGTGTGTAGCTGATTTGGCATAAGTTTTTGATCAGATTTTTTGCTCCTCATTTGAATGCCAAAATGACGTTGAACAGCCCCTTGAAGATAGGTAGAATAGTTCAAAGATAAAGATAGAATTCAACCAAAACCTTGAGTTTGAACTAGTCTTCAACATAGCCGTTGCCTTGCTTCCTTGGTTGAGATATTTTTCTCCAACTTTGAACAAAAATGACGTTGGAATGTAGCTAGAAGATAGAGATAATTCAGCTTGACTTGGTCTTCAACTTTCAAACCTATGTAGCCGTTTGTATCATTCCACAATATAAGCAAGAATAGCCGTTTTGTATATAGAGATTTTTGCTCCAATCTTTGAACAAAATATAGCCGTTTACTTTGAGAGAATTTTGCTCCATATTTCAACTAAGATAGCCGTTAACATCATCTCCAAAATCAAGCAAGAATAGTCAAGAATAATTATCTTAAAATCAGCACCAAAATAGAATGTAATTCAACTTGCCTTGACTTGTTCAAAATCTGAAAATTTGAACATGATATATGCGCCAACATCCTTCAATATACGTGTGATACATAGCCATTTATGTCTTCAACATGTAGCATAGAATACCATATGAAGAATGCCAAGAATTCCAAGAAAACCATAGATGATGATAACCATAACATAAGAATTCCAATAGATAGCATGCTGCCCGTTTCCATAAAAATAGGGCACGTACCATATGTGACATAAACACATATAAACATCATATAAGCAATATATAGTATGTTGGAAGATCCGTTGGCAAGTGAAATGACCAGAATACCCTTCAGCACAAAAATAGGAACTTTGTCCTAGGATGAACCTAGACATGGTGCTGCTCCAGATTCATTCGTTGCCATGATGTGACATGACTTATAAATGTGTCAAATGATCATATAAGTCAGTTGGAAGAAGACCAAATAAGAATGAGAAGTCCAAATGGTGAAATTACCAAAATAGCCCTTATATAGGTCAATAAGCTTCCCACCGGGTCAACTCAGTTTTTATCCGCGTCAAGCATGCTCTTCCTCAGCCAATTAGATTCTAAATTGAATAAGGATCAAGTGGGCTTTTGAATGACTCAATTTGGAGTTCATTTGCCCAAGATATGAACCAAAACCTGCAATAGAACACTAAACCGAACAATTTGCCTTATATTGTAAGTCATGTGACTTCAAGGCTTGGTTAGTTCATATAATAAACATGTATTGGCATATATATCTTCTAAGATCAGTTTGAACATGTCTTGATTAAGATATGTGATTGAATTGGCCAAGTTCAATCTCATGATCTTACTCAAACTTGTTCAATCTTGATTCAATCAAACAATTTCACATTAGCTCATAAGTTCATAAGTTCATGCCTTGCCAAAACAATTTCTCATTTAAACGTTACACATACATGCTCACATATGCATTTTCCAATCATTCAAACATGATATATCTATTTGCAATCATCACAACAATTACACATATGCACACATATACATTTTGCACAACAATTACACATATGCTCACATATACATTTTGCAATCACTCAAACATAATATATCACAACAATCTCCCCCTTTTGATGATTTGCAAAATTACCCCACATATGTGTATATTAAGCATTTAAATCAAGTGTGCATCTAAATCAAGTGTAATCTGTGTAATCAAGTAAGCATCTAAATCAAGTGTAATCTGTGTAATCAAGTAAGCATCTAAATCAAGTGTAATCTGCTCCCCCTTAATGTGCTATCTCCCCCTTAACATGATATCTCACATCTTCTTATATCTTCCCCTTAACATGATATATATACACATTTATATACACATTTATTTCTCCCCCTTAATTTTGTAAATTATGCAAAAGACAGTGTAGTAGTCAGGTGTAAGCAATTAATCCAAGTCTTGCACGTAAAGTCTCAAAGATAGCTTGATTAAGGGGTTTAGTGAATATGTCAGCTACTTGTTGATCAGTTCTAACGTGTTCAATGTGTATATGTCCAAGATTAACATGATCACGGAGAAAATGATAACGTACTTCTATATGTTTTGCCTTAGAGTGTAGTACAGGGTTTTTAGACAAATTTATAGCACTTGTACTATCACAATAGATGGGGATATTATTTACTTGTATTTCAAAGTCTGAAAGTTGTTGTTTAATCCATAAGAGTTGAGTACAACATAGACTTAAAGCCATATATTCTGCTTCAGTAGTAGAAAGTGCAACACTAGATTGTTTCTTTGAAAACCAAGATATTAGTGAGTTTCCTAGAAATTGACATGTTCCACTAGTGCTCTTTCTATCTACTCTACATCCACCATAATCTGCATCTGAATATGCATGTAGACTTAGACTAGATTGTCTATCATACCATAAGCCTAATGTTGGTGTATGTTGAAGATATCTAAATATTCTTTTTACAGCTTTAAAGTGTGACAACTTAGGCATACTTTGAAATCTCGCACACATACATACTGCAAACATAATATCAGGTCTACTAGCAGTTAGATATAGCAATGAACCAATCATAGACCTATATAGTTTTTCATCAAATGCGACACCATTTTCATCTTTGTCTAATTTTGTTGAAGTACACATTGGTGTTGGAGATGGTTTCAAGTTTTCAAAGTTGAATTTCTTCATCATATCTCTTATGTATTTGGCTTGATTGATATGTATACCACTTGATGTTTGTTTTATTTGCAAGCCTAAGAAATAGTTTAATTCACCAACCATAGACATTTCAAACTCAGACTTCATACAATCTTCAAAGTCTTTTACTAAGTTAGGATTAGTTGAACCAAAGATTATGTCATCTACATATATTTGTATTACAAGCAGATCTTTGTCTTTCTTTTTCAAGAATAAGGTACTATCTATGGTTCCTCTTTGAAAGTTGTTACTTAGTAAAAAGTTGGCAAATCTTTCATACCATGCACGGGGGGCTTGTTTCAAACCATATAAGGCTTTCTTAAGTTTATATACATGATTAGGGTTCATTGGATCTTCAAAGCCTGGTGGTTGTTTAACAAAAACTTCTTCTTGGATATAGCCATTTAAGAATGCACTCTTAACATCCATTTGGAATAGTTTGATGTTATTATAACATGCAAAAGCTAATAAGAGGCGTATGGATTCTAATCTTGCTACGGGGGCAAATGTCTCATCGTAATCAATACCCTCTTCTTGATTATATCCTTGAGCTACAAGTCTTGCCTTATTTCTTACTACAACTCCTTGTTCATTCATTTTGTTCCTAAACACCCATTTAGTTCCAATGATTGATTTATCCTCGGGTTTAGGTACTAAATCCCACACATTGTTTCTTTCAAATTGGTTTAACTCTTCATGCATTGCATCTATCCAATATGTATCGTTTAAGGCATCATTCACATTCTTAGGTTCAATTTGGGATATAAGTGCATGCCATTGATCATATTCATTAGGATCTATTTGCCTACGTGTTCTAACCCCTTGATTTACATCTCCTATGATAAGTTCTTGAGGATGCTTTTGTTTATCTCTTATTTGCCACCAATTACTTGGTTGTGCATCTTCAATATGTTCATGATGTTCAATAGGTTGGTTAGGCACATTTTCTTCATTACGTTCTTGTGTAGGGGGAGTTTGAACTTCATGCATTTCAAGAGTTTGATTTGGTGTATCAATTTGATCATTTGTAGGTGGTAGGATAAGTTCATCTTCATCATGAAGTATTTGATCATTTGGTACATAGATTTCATGTTGATTACTTGTTTGAAGATATGCATTTTCATTGAACTTCACATGTATAGATTCAACTATCTTTCTTGTTTGTGCATTATAACATCTATATGCTTTAGAGTTCATTGAATATCCCACAAATATATGTTCATCAGACTTAGGATTAAACTTATCTAAGTTATCTTTTGTGTTCAAAACAAAGCATTTACAACCAAAGACTTTTAGATAGTTTACTTTTGGGAGTCGTCCATTTAAGATTTCATATGGTGTTTTGTTCAATTTCTTTCTTATTGATAGTCTGTTGATCATATAACTTGAAGTGTTTACTGCTTCAGCCCATAAGAATTTAGGTACTTTGTTTTCTACCATCATTGTTCTTGCTACTTCTTGAATAGTCCTATTCTTTCTTTCAACTACACCATTAAGTTGAGGAGTTCTTGGTGGGGAGAATTCATGTTTTATACCCTTTTCATTACAGAATTTGATTAATTCACTATTTTTAAACTCACCACCTCTATCACTCCTTATCTTAATAACATGTGTTTCATGTTCATTTTCAAGTTGTCTAACTAGATTAGTTATAGATGATGCACTTTCATCTTTTGAAGCAAGAAACAATGTCCAAGTATATCTTGAGAAATCATCAACTATTACACATACATAATAACTTCCACCTAAGCTTCTTGTTCTACATGGACCAAATAAGTCTATATGCAAGAGTTCTAGTATTCTTGACGTTGTGAACTCGGTTTTAGGCTTAAGGGATTCTCTAACATGTTTGCCTTTGATACAAGATTCACATAGTTGAAAATCATCCAAGTTAAGCTTAGGCAATCCTTTAACAAGACTTTTAGCATGTAATTTTTCTAAGGTTGATATACCAATATGTCCTAAACGTCTATGCCAAAGATTGGGATCAGATTCATGTGAAACAAGACATTTTGTGTTACTACTTAGCATATCATCCATGTTAAGCACATATATGTTTCCTTCACGTTTTCCTTTTAACATAACTTGATTGTTTTTATCCATTATCTTACAAGAGGTGGAGGAGAAGAGAACATTCAAGTTGTTGTCACATAGTTGAGAAACACTTAAGAGCTCAAAGGTTAAGTTACTTACAAGTAGGACGTTTTTGATCTCAAACTTGTTTGGATCCCCAACCTTGCCTTTGCCAATTATTTGGCCTTGGTTGTTGTCTCCAAAAGTGACTTTGCCACCTTTTGCAACGTTTTTAAGAGTGCTAAACAAATTTTCATTGCCAGTCATATGTCTTGAGCAACCACTATCAACTATCCATTTGGTTTTGTTCTTTTCTTCTTCTTTGTTGTTATTACCAGCAACTTGTCTTTCTTTGATGTTATGTACCTACAAATGTAAATAACAACTTAGGTACCCTTTGATTTTGGGTCCTATCAAGGTTAGACAAGTTAAGTTCATGTTAGTGTACCTTTAGGTACCCAAACTTGAACAACCTTTCTTGGTTTTGAAATGTTATAACCATGTTGCATATAATGAACAAATAGTGGATTTTGATACATAGAATATGATTGAAAAGGGGCTGCACGTTTATGACTAGTTGGATAAGCATGATAAGTTCTATATGCATTTAAATGTTGCCATGTATATGAGTTATATCTTGGCCGTGTATAAGCATTGAATTTAGGCCGTATATAAGCAAGATGTTGTGTGTGTCTAGGCCGTGTGTTGTACATTGATTTAGGCCTAGAGAATGTCATGTTCTTCACATAAGCATGTTGTTGCATATAAGGCATAACTTGAGCAGATTTCATACTTCTATGTTTAGGCATTCTTGTATACATGTAAGCATGGTTTCTAGGTGTGTTTACCTTCCTATATGTTGATGCATTTTGCAATCTTTGTGATGAAGGTGGTGTGGGCAGAATAGGTTCATTTCTAGATGCTTTTGGCCTATATTTCATGTTGGTTGAAGATGATACAAATGTTGTTTCCTTAGGTGTGTGTTCAGCTTCTTCAACATATCCAAGACCTTGTTTGTCATTTCCATGCTTTTGAGATGCAATAAGAGTGTCTAACATGTTGGAGGCATTCTTATATTGTTCTAAAGATTTGTTCAAGTCTAGGTTGCATGCTTTTAATGATTCAAGTTCAGTTTGCATTTCATGTAATTTGGACTTTAAAACGTTGAAATCAACACATTGCACACATTGCACATTTTCATGTTTGTTCTTAAGTTCCTTAATCTGATTTTGCAATGAAACAATAGTGTTAGATGATTCAAGTTGAAGAACTTCTAGTTGAGAAGTTAGATTCAAGTTAGACGTCTCCAACTTGTTCTTCTCCTCAACTATTCTTTTCTTCTCCTTGGATAACTTCTTATATCTATCATACAACTTTTCTAATTCATCCAACAATTCATCTTGAGTAAAATCACATTCAGAATCAGAATCAAATGTTACCTCATTTGTAGACTTTGAAGCCAAACATGTTTGTGCAACTTCAGGTTCCTCCTCGGATTCGGATGAAGATGTGTCATCCCAAGTGCTTGAACTTACCTTGAGAGCTTTCTTCCTCCTTTGCATAGGTTCTACTCTAGTTTTTGTCCTTGTCCTTTCATCCATGTCACGGTTTTTGTTCTTGTTTGGACAATCATATGAGATGTGTCCTTGTTTGCCACATTCATAACACTTGAGTTCTTTATCATACCATTTACCATCTTGTTTGTTAGATTTCACATTGATAGGAGCGGCTGATTTTGCTTGTCTTTTAGTTGGTCTTTTGAACAACTTCCTTAAACGTCTAGCTAGCAACATTATGTCTTCTTCATCACTTTCATCATCACTTTCATACTCGGCTTGATTAGATGATTCGGGTTCATTTGTTACAAATGCAAGTGATTTAGACTTGTTACTAGTTTCAGCCTTTCTTATATTCAACTTGTTTTCATAAACTTTCAAAGAGCCTATCAATTCATCAAGTTTTATTTGAGAAAGATCTTTGCTTTCTTCAATGGCACTAACTTTGGCATCCCATTCACTTGGCAAACTTCTCAAAACTTTTTGCACTTTTTCTTTCATCAAAAACGTTTTACCAAGGGATTCAAGTGAGTTGTATAAGTTTGTAAGCCTTAAATCCATATCAACAATTGATTCATTAGGCAGTAAATGAAATGATTCAAGTGTAGTCATTAACATGTTAATCTTTGATTCCTTTACTTGATTAGTTCCTTCATGCTTCATTTCAAGACACTTCCACATATCCTTTGCACTTGAACAAGAAGAGACATAGGCAGATTCACTCCTACTTAAACCATTCAACAATAATTGCATTGCTTTAGCATTAAGACTCATTTTCTTTTTATCTTCATCACTCCAATCTTTTCTATATTTCTCAACTACTTGTGATAAGCCTTCAATTATAACATGCTTAGTAGGCACATAAGGTCCATCTTCAATGATAGACCACAAGTCTATGTCAATAGCCATTAAG
The DNA here is from genome assembly GCA_036186865.1 of Eustoma russellianum. Lineage (NCBI taxonomy): Eukaryota > Viridiplantae > Streptophyta > Magnoliopsida > Gentianales > Gentianaceae > Eustoma > Eustoma russellianum. The sequence continues at coordinate 16,463,384 of AP025055.1, forward strand.
AACAATTTCATCCTAAGTTTCCAATGACTGAAGTTTTCTCCATCAAAAAGTGGTGGTCTTTGTGTGGACATGCCTTCTAATTCTATTTTCATGTGTGACTTAGACATGCTTCTTAGTGTGTGAGAAAACGTTTAAAACACTTATAAGAAGGAAAGAAAGTGTCACCTTGTTGTAGATACCAAATATGAAGAATAAAAGAGAACCAGAAAATTTCCAGCAACTTTGCAACTTGGACTGTTTTCAGCTCAAATAAGAATATGGTGCTCAACCTTGCTCTGATACCACTTGTTGGACCTGTATAGCACCACTAGAGGGGGGGGTGAATAGTGGATTAGCGGAAATTACACTATAATTACCTTCAAAAATTGTTTGAAGACCCCTTTGCCTCTTTAGCCTCAGATTCTGAAAATTCCAGAAATAGTTCACTGTTTTGTACGTTTTGGTTGAACCACTTATACACCTGTGAATGCTCTCAAACTTGGCAGAGATCAAGTTTAGTATGTTTATGATATGTCATAAAAATTTCAGCCAATTCTAAGCAAGTTAGCACGTTCAAATAAGCAAGATAAGTAAAGTGTGCAATTCTGGCAGTTTCAGGCAGAATGTTTGCTGAACTTCAAACACTGATATCTCAAAATCTACCCGTGCTATTTTGATGAATCTTATGTCAAATTAAACCTTAAGATGTCTAGTTTAATTTGATATAAGGCTCACTCCAAGATTCAAAGGATAGCCTGTTCAAATCGAACAAGTTTTGCACACTGGTCAGAACTGTTCACAGAATGTAGCAACAATTTTGTGAAGACGATTTGACTGAGCTAAACTCCTCAGAATTTAGTGATTCTTGCGGCTACTGAAAGCTAACACATTGAAGTATAACATATCCAAAATTCATGCAATTCTAAGAACGTTTGCTTGATCAATTATGCACGCCAAGTTAGTGTAAATCTCAGGCAGAAAACAGTAAGTGCAGGAAATAAGTAGAGAACACAAGGAATTATCCTGGTTCGGTCAATGTGACCTACTCCAGTCCCAAGAGACACCTTCTCTTGGATTTCACTAAACACCAAACACCAATGTCACCTTACAAAGTCAAAGGAAGAAGCTTTTCACCAACTTCTTCAAGAGACTTCACCAAAACACCTAGTTTGTATCACCTTTGCACCTTTGCACCTTTTCACCTTTTGCTCACCTCTAAGGAGTAAGCTTTATACACCAGCTTCTCCTTCACAAATATGTCGTATAAAGGTGTTGAAAATGACAAGAATTGAAGAACTATACAATCATAAAGCTTTCAACAAATGTGTTCTTCAATATAGAAGAGAAGAAGAAAATAATGGAGACAAAGAGCTAATGTCTTGCTTTGCTTTCTTTGCTTTCGTTTGGATACGCTCTTGTGATGCTCTTTACTCTTCACCTTTGCTGCTATTTATAGCCAAAAGATCAGCTCAAAAGCTCCTCCATATAGCCGTTGAAATGAGATAGAATGGAGATAAAATCAGCACCTTTTTAGCTACCATTTGACTTTCAAGATAAATCTGAATTTCTTGCTACTTTGAAATAGTCTTCCACCTGAATATTTATCTCATTATGAACGTTGGAGATGAGGTGGAAATAGCTCCATTTGAACGTTGGAAAATCAGCTCCAATAAGCAATGTACATGTGTAAATATCTTGCCATGTGTGTAGCTGATTTGGCATAAGTTTTTGATCAGATTTTTTGCTCCTCATTTGAATGCCAAAATGACGTTGAACAGCCCCTTGAAGATAGGTAGAATAGTTCAAAGATAAAGATAGAATTCAACCAAAACCTTGAGTTTGAACTAGTCTTCAACATAGCCGTTGCCTTGCTTCCTTGGTTGAGATATTTTTCTCCAACTTTGAACAAAAATGACGTTGGAATGTAGCTAGAAGATAGAGATAATTCAGCTTGACTTGGTCTTCAACTTTCAAACCTATGTAGCCGTTTGTATCATTCCACAATATAAGCAAGAATAGCCGTTTTGTATATAGAGATTTTTGCTCCAATCTTTGAACAAAATATAGCCGTTTACTTTGAGAGAATTTTGCTCCATATTTCAACTAAGATAGCCGTTAACATCATCTCCAAAATCAAGCAAGAATAGTCAAGAATAATTATCTTAAAATCAGCACCAAAATAGAATGTAATTCAACTTGCCTTGACTTGTTCAAAATCTGAAAATTTGAACATGATATATGCGCCAACATCCTTCAATATACGTGTGATACATAGCCATTTATGTCTTCAACATGTAGCATAGAATACCATATGAAGAATGCCAAGAATTCCAAGAAAACCATAGATGATGATAACCATAACATAAGAATTCCAATAGATAGCATGCTGCCCGTTTCCATAAAAATAGGGCACGTACCATATGTGACATAAACACATATAAACATCATATAAGCAATATATAGTATGTTGGAAGATCCGTTGGCAAGTGAAATGACCAGAATACCCTTCAGCACAAAAATAGGAACTTTGTCCTAGGATGAACCTAGACATGGTGCTGCTCCAGATTCATTCGTTGCCATGATGTGACATGACTTATAAATGTGTCAAATGATCATATAAGTCAGTTGGAAGAAGACCAAATAAGAATGAGAAGTCCAAATGGTGAAATTACCAAAATAGCCCTTATATAGGTCAATAAGCTTCCCACCGGGTCAACTCAGTTTTTATCCGCGTCAAGCATGCTCTTCCTCAGCCAATTAGATTCTAAATTGAATAAGGATCAAGTGGGCTTTTGAATGACTCAATTTGGAGTTCATTTGCCCAAGATATGAACCAAAACCTGCAATAGAACACTAAACCGAACAATTTGCCTTATATTGTAAGTCATGTGACTTCAAGGCTTGGTTAGTTCATATAATAAACATGTATTGGCATATATATCTTCTAAGATCAGTTTGAACATGTCTTGATTAAGATATGTGATTGAATTGGCCAAGTTCAATCTCATGATCTTACTCAAACTTGTTCAATCTTGATTCAATCAAACAATTTCACATTAGCTCATAAGTTCATAAGTTCATGCCTTGCCAAAACAATTTCTCATTTAAACGTTACACATACATGCTCACATATGCATTTTCCAATCATTCAAACATGATATATCTATTTGCAATCATCACAACAATTACACATATGCACACATATACATTTTGCACAACAATTACACATATGCTCACATATACATTTTGCAATCACTCAAACATAATATATCACAACATTTCCTAGGAATTGACATGTTCCACTAGTGCTCTTTCTATCTACTCTACATCCACCATAATCTGCATCTGAATATGCATGTAGACTTAGACTAGATTGTCTATCATACCATAAGCCTAATGTTGGTGTATGTTGAAGATATCTAAATATTCTTTTTACAGCTTTAAAGTGTGACAACTTAGGCATACTTTGAAATCTCGCACACATACATACTGCAAACATAATATCAGGTCTACTAGCAGTTAGATATAGCAATGAACCAATCATAGACCTATATAGTTTTTCATCAAATGCAACACCATTTTCATCTTTGTCTAATTTTGTTGAAGTACACATTGGTGTTGGAGATGGTTTCAAGTTTTCAAAGTTGAATTTCTTCATCATATCTCTTATGTATTTGGCTTGATTGATATGTATACCACTTGATGTTTGTTTTATTTGCAAGCCTAAGAAATAGTTTAGTTCACCAACCATAGACATTTCAAACTCAGACTTCATACAATCTTCAAAGTCTTTTACTAAGTTAGGATTAGTTGAACCAAAGATTATGTCATCTACATATATTTGTATTACAAGCAGATTTTTGTCTTTCTTTTTCAAGAATAAGGTACTATCTATGGTTCCTCTTTGAAAGTTGTTACTTAGTAAGAAGTTGGCAAATCTTTCATACCATGCACGGGGGGCTTGTTTCAAACCATATAAGGCTTTCTTAAGTTTATATACATGATCAGGGTTCTTTGGATCTTCAAAGCCTGGTGGTTGTTTAACAAAAACTTCTTCTTGGATATAACCATTTAAGAATGCACTCTTAACATCCATTTGGAATAGTTTGATGTTATTATAACATGCAAAAGCTAATAAGAGGCGTATGGATTCTAATCTTGCTACGGGGGCAAATGTTTCATCGTAATCAATACCTTCTTCTTGATTATATCCTTGAGCTACAAGTCTTGCCTTATTTCTTACTACAACTCCTTGTTCATTCATTTTGTTCCTAAACACCCATTTAGTTCCAATAATTGATTTATCCTCGGGTTTAGGTACTAAATCCCACACATTGTTTCTTTCAAACTGGTTTAACTCTTCATGCATTGCATCTATCCAATATGCATCGTTTAAGGCATCATTCACATTCTTAGGTTCAATTTGGGATATAAGTGCATGCCATTGATCATATTCATTAGGATCTATTTGTCTACGTGTTCTAACCCCTTGATTTACATCTCCTATGATAAGTTCTTGAGGATGCTTTTGTTTATCTCTTATTTGCCACCAATTACTTGGTTGTGCATCTTCAATAGGTTCATGATGTTCAATAGGTTGGTTAGGCACATGTTCTTGTGTAGGGGGAGTTTGAACTTCATGCATTTCAAGAGTTTGATTTGGTGTTTCAATTTGATCATTTGTAGGTGGTAGGATAAGTTCATCTTCATCATGAAGTATTTGATCATTTGGTACATAGATTTCATGTTGATTACTTGTATGAAGATATGCATTTTCATTGAACTTCACATGTATAGATTCAACTATCTTTCTTGTTTGTGCATTATAACATCTATATGCTTTAGAGTTCATTGAATATCCCACAAATATATGTTCATCAGACTTAGGATCAAACTTATCTAAGTTATCTTTTGTGTTTAATACAAAGCATTTACAACCAAAGACTTTTAGATAGTTTACTTTTGGGAGTCGTCCATTTAAGATTTCATATGGTGTTTTGTTTAACTTCTTTCTTATTGATAGTCTGTTGATCATATAACTTGAAGTGTTTACTGCTTCAGCCCATAAGAATTTAGGTACTTTGTTTTCTACCATCATTGTTCTTGCTACTTCTTGAATAGTCCTATTTTTTCTTTCAACTACACCATTAAGTTGAGGAGTTCTTGGTGGGGAGAATTCATGTTTTATACCCTTTTCATTACAGAATTTGATTAATTCACTATCTTTAAACTCACCTCCTCTATCACTCCTTATCTTAATAACATGTGTTTCATGTTCATTTTCAAGTTGTCTAACTAGATTAGTTATAGATGATGCACTTTCATCTTTTGAAGCAAGAAACAATGTCCAAGTATATCTTGAGAAATCATCAACTATTACACATACATAATAACTTCCACCTAAGCTTCTTGTTCTACATGGACCAAATAAGTCTATATGCAAGAGTTCTAGTATTCTAGATGTTGTGAACTCAGTTTTAGGCTTAAGAGATTCTCTAACATGTTTGCCTTTGATACAAGATTCACATAGTTGAAAATCATCCAAGTTAAGTTTAGGCAAACCTTTAACAAGACTTTTTGCGTGTAGTTTTTCTAAAGTTGATATACCAATGTGTCCTAAACGTCTATGCCAAAGATTGGGATCAGATTCATGTGAAACAAGACATTTTGTGTTACTACTTAGCATATCATCCATGTTAAGCACATATATGTTTCCTTCACGTTTTCCTTTTAACACAACTTGATTGTTTTTATCCATTATCTTACAAGAGGTGGAGGAGAAGAGAACATTTAAGTTGTTGTCACATAGTTGAGAAACACTTAAAAGCTCAAAGGTTAAGTTACTTACAAGTAGGACATTTTTGATCTCAAACTTGTTTGGGTCACCAACCTTGCCTTTGCCAATTATTTGACCTTGGTTGTTGTCTCCAAAGGTAACTTTGCCACCTTTTGCAACGTTTTTAAGTGTGCTAAACAAATGTTTGTTGCCTGTCATATGTCTTGAGCAACCACTATCAACTATCCAATTGGTTTTGTTCTTTTCATCTTCTTTGTTGTTATAACCAGCAACTTGTCTTTCTTTGATGTTATGTACCTACAAATGTAAATAACAACTTAGGTACCCTTTGATTTTGGGTCCTATCAAGGTTAGACAAGTTAAGTTCATGTTAGTGTACCTTTAGGTACCCAAACTTGAACAACCTTTCTTGGTTTTGAAATGTTAAAATCATGTTGCATATAATGAACAAATAGTGGATTTTGATACATAGGATATGATGGAAAAGGGGCTGTACGTTTATGTCTAGTTGGATAAGCATTGTAAGTTCTATATGCATTTGAATGTTGCCATGAGTTATATCTTGGCCGTGTAATACCATAGTTTCTAGGCCGTGTATAAGCATTGAATTTAGGCCGAGAGTATGTCATGTTCTTCACATAAGCATGTTGTTGCATATAAGGCATAACTTGAGCAGATTTCATACTACTTTGTTTAGGCATTCTTGTATACATGTAAGCATGGTTTCTAGGTGTATTTACCTTCCTATATGTTGATGCATTTTGCAATCTTTGTGATGAAGGTGGTGTAGGCAAGATAGGTTCATTTCTAAATGCATTTGGCCTATATTTCATGTTGGTTGAAGATGATACAAATGATGTTTCCTTAGGTGTGTATTCAGCTTCTTTAACATATCCAAGACCTTGTTTGTCATTTCCATGCTTTTGAGATGCAATAATAGTGTCTAACATGTTGGAAGCATTCTTAGATTGTTCTAAAGATTTGTTCAAGTCTAGGTTGCATGCTTTTAATGATTCAAATTCAGTTTGTATTTCATGCAATTTAGACTTTAAAACGTTGAAATCAACACATTTCACACATTGCACATTTTCATGTTTGTTCTTAAGTTCCTTAATCTGATTTTGCATTGAACTAATAGTGTTAGATGATTCAAGTTGAAGAACTTCTAGTTGAGAAGTTAGATTCAAGTTAGACGTCTCCAACTTGTTCTTCTCCTCAACTATTCTTTTCTTCTCCTTGGATAGCTTCTTATATCTATTATGCAACTTTTCTAATTCATCCAACAATTCATCTTGAGTAAAATCACATTCGGAATCAGAATCGAATGTTACCTCATTTGTAGACTTTGAAGCCAAACATGTTTGTGCAACTTCAGGTTCCTCCTCAGATTCGGATGAAGATGTGTCATCCCAAGTGCTTGAACTTGCCTTGAGAGCTTTCTTCCTCCTTTGCATAGGTTCTACTCTAGTTTTTGTCCTTGTCTTTTCATCCATGTCACGGTTTTTGTTCTTGTTTGGACAATCATATGAGATGTGTCCTTGTTTGCCACATTCATAACACTTAAGTTCTTTATCATACCATTTGCCATCTTGTTTGTTAGATTTCACATTGATAGGGGCGGCTGATTTTGCTTGTCTTTTAGTTGGTCTTTTCTTGAAAAACTTCCTTAAACGCCTAGCTAACAACATTATGTCTTCTTCATCACTTTCATCATCACTTTCATACTCGGCTTGATTAGATGATTCGGGTTCATTTGTTACAAATGCAAGTGATTTAGACTTGTTACTAGTTTCAGCCTTTCTTATATTCAACTTGTTTTCATAAACTTTTAAAGAACCTATCAATTCATCAAGTTTTATTTGAGAAAGATCTTTGCTTTCTTCAATGGCACTAACTTTGGCATCCCATTCAATTGGCAAACTTCTCAAAACTTTTTGCACTTTTTCTTTCATCAAAAACGTTTTACCAAGGGATTCAAGTGAGTTGTATAAGTTTGTAAGCCTTAAATCCATATCAACAATTGATTCATTAGGCAATAAATGGAATGTTTCAAGTGTAGTCATTAACATGTTAATCTTTGATTCCTTTACTTGATTAGTTCCTTCATGCTTCATTTCAAGACATTTCCACATATCCTTTGCACTTGAACAAGAAGAGACATAGGCAGATTCACTCCTACTTAAACCATTCAACAATAATTGCATTGCTTTAGCATTAAGACTCATTTTCTTTTTATCTTCATCACTCCAATCTTTTCTATATTTCTCAACTACTTGTGATAAGCCTTCAATTATAACATGCTTAGTAGGCACATAAGGTCCATCTTCAATGATAGACCATAAGTCTATGTCAATAGCCATTAAGAACAATTTCATTCTAAGTTTCCAATGACTAAAGTTTTCTCCATCAAAGAGAGGTGGTCTTTGTGTGGACATGCCTTCTAATTCTATTTTCATGTGTGACTTAGACATGCTTCTTAGTGTGTGAGAAAACGTTTAAGACACTTATAAGAGAGAAAGAAAGTGTCACCTTGTTGTAGATACCAAATATGAAGAATATAAGACAACCAGAAAATTTCCAGCAACTTGGAGTGTAAACGGTTTTCGGCTCAAATAAGAATATGGTGCTCAACCTGGCTCTGATACCACTTGTTGGACCTGTATAGCACCACTAGAGGGGGGGGGGTGAATAGTGGATTAGCGGAAATTACACTATAATTACCTTCAAAAATTGTTTGAAGACCCCTTTGCCTCTTTAGTCTCAGATTCTGAAATTTTCAGAAACAGTTCACCGTTTTGATTGCTTTGGTTGAACCACTTATACACCTGTGCAAATTCTCAAACTTGGCAGAGATCAAGTTTAGAATGTTTATGGTATGTCATAAAAATTTCAGACAATTCTAAACAAGTTAGCACGTTCAAATAAGCAAGATAAGAAAAGTGTGCAATTCTGGCAGTTTCAGGCAGAATGTTAGCTTAACTTCAAACGATGATATCTCAAAATCTACCCGTGCTATTTTGATGAATCTTATGTCAAATTAAACCTCAAGATGTCTAGTTTAATTTGATATAAGGCTCACTCCAAGATTCGAAGGATAGCCTATTCAAATTGCACAAGTTTGCACACTGGTCAGAATCGTTCACAGAATGTAGCAACAATTTTGTGAAGATGATTTGACTATGCTAAACACCTTAGAATTTAGTGATTCTTGCGGCTAATGAAAGCTAACACATTGAAGTATAATATATCCAAAATTCATGCAATTCTAAGAACGTTTGCTTGTTCAATTATACGTGCCAAGTTAGTGTAACTTTCAGCCAGAAAACAGTAAGTGCAGGAAATAAGTAGAGAACACAAGGAATTATCCTGGTTCGGTCAATGTGACCTACTCCAGTCCCAAGAGACACCTTCTCTTGGATTTCACTAAACACCAAACACAAATATCACCTTACAAAGTCAAAGGAAGAAGCTTTTCACCAACTTCTTCAAGAGACTTCACCAAAACACCTAGTTTGTATCACCTTTGCACCTTTGCACCTTTTCACCTTTTGCTCACCTCTAAGGAGTAAGCTTTATACACCAGCTTCTCCTTTACAATATCACGTTTGAAAGGTGTTGAAATAACAAGAATTGAAGAACTATACAATCATAAAGCTTGCTGCAAATGTGTTCTTCAATATAGAAGAGAAGAAGAAAAGAATGGAGACAAAGAGCTAATTGTCTTGCTTGCTTTCTTTGTTGCTTTCGTTGGTGTGCATCTCCTCTTCACCTTTGGTGCTATTTATAGCCAAGAGGACAGCCCAAAGGCTCCTCAATATAGACGTTGGAATGGCTTGAGAAATGAGAAAATTCAGCACCTTTTTAGCTACCAAACTTAAGCTTATCTTTGAATGCTTTGAATTAGTCTTCAAAATGAAAATTTATCCCATTGTAGCCGTTGAAATGAGATGGAGATTGGCTCCATTTGAATGTTTAAAAATCAGCTCCAATCAACAATATCCATGTGTAAATAACTTGCCATGTATGCAGCAAATTTTATCTCCTCATTTTGAATGATAGGTGAACGTTTGAATACCCTTGAAGATAGGCATTGGAGAATAGTTCAAATATAGATAGAAATCAACCAAGCTTGTGAGTTTGAATTGGTCTCCAATTTTTGAATCATATAGCCGTTGCATATGGCATTGGTTGAGAGACTTTTGCTCCAACTTTGAACAAAAATGGCCGTTGGGTATGTAGCTAAAAGATAGAAAATTCAGCTAAGCCTTTGAATTTGACTTGGTCTTCAATCATATAGCCGTTTGAGCCAAGCCTTTGAATAAGTCTTCAACTTTTGAAAATAGCCGTTTGCATATGAGAGATTTTTGCTCCACATTTTAAATACATATAGCCGTTTGTAACATCATAAGAATAGCCAAGAATAATCATCTAAAATCATCACCAAAATAGTAGCTTAATTCAACTTGCCTTGACTTGTTCAAATTCTGAAATTTGAACATGATATATGCGCCCAAATCCGTATGTAACCATATAATATATAGTCTTCAACATGTAGCATAGAAAACCATATGAAGAATACCAAGAATTCCAAGAAAACCATAGATGTGATAACCATGATATAAGAATTTCCAATTGATAGACCATGCTGCCCGTTTCCATAAATATAGGGCACGTACCATATGTGACATAAACACATATAAACATCATATAAGCAATATATAACATGTTGGAAGACCCATTGGCAAGTGATAAGACCAGAATACCCCTTAGCACAAAAATAGGAATTTTGTCCTAGGATGAACCTAGACATGGTGCTGCTCCAGATTCATTTTTTCCATGGTGTGACATGACTTATAAATGTGTCATATGATCATATAAATCCGTTGGAAGAAGACCAAATAAGAATGAGAAGTCCAAATGGTGAAATTACCAAAATAACCCTTATATAAGTCAATAAGCTTCCCACCGGGTCAATTCAGTTTTAACCCGTGCCAAGCATGCCTTTCCTCAGCCAATTAGATTCTAAATTGAATAAGGATCATGTGGGCTTTTGAATGACTCAATTTGGAGTTCATTTGCCCAAGATATGAACCAAAACCTGCAATAGAACACTAAACCGAACAATTTGCCTTATATTGTAAGTCATGTGACTTCAAGGCTTGGTTAGATCATATAATTAACATGTATTGGCATATATATCATCTAAGATCAGTTTGAACATGTATTGATTTAGACATGTGATTGAATTGGCCAAGTTCAATCTCATGATCTTAATCAAACTTGTTCAATCTTGATTCATTCAAGCAATTTCACACTTAGCTCATAAGTTCATGTCTTTCACAATCAATTTCATATGTAAACGTTGCACATATATATATCACATATGCATTTTCCAATCACAACAATTTCACATATGCACACATATACATTTTGCAATCACTCAAACATAATATATCACAACAAAACCTTGAAGATTCTTCCCTTACTTTACCATTGCCACACTATATACTGACCCTCATACATTGATTACATACTTGAATACATTTTTGCATGCATTGAGCCATAATGTGATTATAAGTGCACAACAAACCTTAGTCTTTCTCTGATTCAGTGATGCGAGCACATGTAGGATCCCACTCTTTTATCCAAGCTTATCCTCCAACAATGGGTTAGGCACAAAGGGGTCAAGCTCCTCCTTGCTTCCAATGTCTTTAGATAGTCTGAAATGAGTAACCAATCCTTGAAGAATGGTGTGACTAGGCAAATGATAAACACCCTCCTAGACAGCATTCATCTGGTCTTGGCAATCACCCTCAAGCATGCTCAAACTTTGAAGGTTTTTAGACTTGATTTTAGTGAGAAATCAAGAAAACAAAGATGCCTTCTAGGAGAAAAGCAACAGAATTTTTATTCTTCAACCAAGCTTCTTGTAAAAATTGGTTTACATGGCTTAAATAAGGAGAAAACTCATCCTAACACTTATCCTAGTCAAAAGAACAATAAAACACAATTATTCTGGTCTTAGGACCAGATCAAAACGTTTGAAAACCCATTGAATCGTCTTAAAGAGGCCAAACTCCAAGAAGTAAACAATGGTGCTGGATTTTAGGCTGAAGTGACGTCTCTGGTTGGCTCGAATTTTCTTGCGGATACAATCCGAATTTGAAGAAGTGACCTTCTTGAGAAATTTAGTGCACATCTTCAGCTTGAATTTTGGATTTTGATTGACCCAATGTGGAGTTCCCATGACTGAGTTATGTGCCCAAAAAATTCAAGAAATTTTCAGGTGGCTGGATTTTAGGCAGAAATGGCGCCCTCGGTTTACTGGCCTTTTTACCGCGGATGCAAGTCGAATTTGAAGATAAGTCCTCTTGGTAAATTTAGTTCACATCCTGAACTTGACTTTTGGCTTTTGAATGACCCAATTTGGAGTTTTCATGAATGAGTTACATGCCCACAAAGTTTAGGCAATTTTCAGCACTTTTCAGCATTCTTGGTCTAACACTTCCAAACGGGTTTGGCAACTCCAAGAGCCCCTACAAAGCAAGCAAAGACATAACAAGCATCAAACAAGTAAAAGAAAGGATAATAAACGAAAATGCAAGAAATTAAATGATGAGGATCAAGGGTCCGATGAGGATCAAGGATCCCATCAAGAGGTCAAAGGTCCTATGACAAGAAGGAGGGCAAGAGAACTTTGTCATCAAGTTGTCACCTTCTTGTACAAGCATGTTCAAGATGACCTAAGATTCCTTGGGTTCATTTCATTTAACCTTCACCTTGAGCGTGTATAAGCATGCGTGTGTTCATTACCTTGGTTTTTGTCTTGTTTTCTTGTGATCTTTGTTTTTATGTGTTTGCTTTGTAGGTAAATTAGGTACATAGAAGATCCGAATAAAATAAAGGCCCAAAAACAGCAAGGTGGCCGTGTGTTGCAACATGGGAGACAAAAGGAATGTTGTCTTGAAGAGAATGTTTGTCTCCGCAAAGACAAATTCAAATGTGTCCAAGATGGAATCTCTTGTTCAAATCGAGTTCAAAATCATCTCCAAATACAACAAGTGGGGCGGCCATTTTGAAGCAAAAGGATGATGATCAAATTGAATTTAAGTTCAAAGCTAAACTTGAATTTAAATTCAACCATGATTTGAATTCAAGTTTCAACTAATTGGAGACTTAAATTTCAAGAAGATTTCAGCCTATTTCTCCATCCATTCCCACGCCAACTTGAAGGATAAGGAAGATGAGATCACAATTCAAAGTTGAATCCAAGTTTGAATTAAAATTCAAGTTCAATTTGAATTCAATCTCCAAGCAACAGTTGAATTCAACATCTCAGCCACTTGGAGACCTTATCACACGCCATTTCATCCCTTCCCATGCCAACTTGGAGATCAAAAGAGGTGAGATCAAAATTCAAAGATTGAATTCAAGTTTGAAGTCAAGTTCAAATTCAATTTGAATTCAATCTTCAACCAACCTTTGAATTCAATTCCAACCACTTCATCTACATCAAATCAAGTCTCAAACGCCAACTTCATCGTCATACACGGCAAGATACATTGAGGATAATGTCTTGCAATATTTTCAGATTTTAGCTAGAATTTGTTTTAGTTTTGAATTCAAATAATTTTCAATTTTCAAACATTGTTAGCTAGCTTTATTTTGAATTAATTCTAGACATTTTAAGGCTGATAGGATGTCAATCTCAGCCTATAAATAGAGCCTTTTGGGCGCCTAGGAAGAGAACCTTTTGATGAATAACAATTCTTGATATTTCCTTCACTTTGTGTGAGACTTTGTTTTCTTGGTTTTGCATTAAAAACCTATGTTAAGATCCTTCAAAGTTGAGCATTTTGAAGGTGTTGCCATTGCTTAAAGGTGCCGTCCAGCAGGGCCGTATTGGTTTGCCTGATCAACGACCATCTTGAAGTGTTGGTCTTGCTCATTGATCCACACGTTTTTATCACTAAGGAAGCAAGGGGAAGTCTTCTTCCTTGTGCCTAACCCTTTGTGAAGGACGCTTGGAAGATGGAATTGTTGGAGCCCACGCATTGCACGCATCAAATTAGTGTCAGAAACCAGGTTACTCTATTCCACCATCTATCATTTCCTTTTCGTTTGAGTCTAGTCTTTTCAAGTTCAGTTGTGTCCTTCTCCTACCCCTCACTCTACACACCATTTGTCTTGCATTTTATACACAAAAAAAACGTCTAGTTGTTTAAGTCATTTGCATTTTGTTGAGTCTTGTTTGAGTCATTTGCATTTTGTCTAGCATCTTTGTTGAATCTTGTTCTAGTGTCACGTTTATCAAACTTGTGCATCAAACATCTGAAATTTTATCATTCAACTTGAACAATTAGGGTTTGAGCATTTAGCGTATGTTCAGCTCTCTTTTCACTACAACCATCAGCTTATAAAGCTACCTCAGTTTCAAATCATCTTGTTGCTACCGAAGCTTTTAGTTGGTGATGATTGTATGCATCTTGTGATTCGCATTGTGATTGATTTCATGCTTTAATTCAAGTTAGTCCTAAGTGTGTTTGTCTTCACAAGCCCTTTTCAACATCAAGAACACCCTAAAAGCATTCCAAACCCCACGGCCAACCAGCGCCCATCCCAACCCAACCCTAAAAGTCACCAACCTGATTCCAAACTATCTTATTTACATCTTAACAACAAGCCCCAACCCAATTTCACCTAACGAAATCAGCATCCAAAGTTCCCAATTCATTCAAAAAAACCCTTACACTAGAATTTGAATTTTGGTTCAATTCTGTCCTACAATTAGCCATTATCCAAATTGACCACACAAATCATCAATTCCCAACCCAAGTAGACATATATACCGAACAATCAACTCCCAAGATCCCAATCCTACAAATACCCAAAACATTCAAGAAAACCCTAAATCAAAAACCCTAACCCAATTCGGCCCTACCCCAATTTCCTTCACTTTCCGAGGTTATTTTTGTTACAAGTCAAAGTTGCAAACTGCAATTTAAAGACATTGCACTATTCTGTCCAAAACGAAAGTGCTAAGTGCAAAACGCGTGAAATTTCAATTCTACCCCTAGTCAAAAAAAAGAAGAGAATCTGAATCTTGCTCAATTGAAATAGCAAGGAAGAAAAAGAAAAACAAAAGAACAAGAGAAAAGAAAAAGGGCACAACGTTGTGCATTACGTGGAAAATTTTTTGGTGCAATTTAAAAAAAACCTTGGATACCGTATTTCGTTTTTGCTACATACAACCGTCCTCCCACATCATATTCTCCTTATCCTGTTCTTCTTGAACCAATCACACACTTGGTTGCTCGATTATTGCATGACTTGAACCATTTTATGGATAGTAAGTGCATAGAATCAAAGTTAACTAAAGATTGTCCACGACAACCCAGTTCATCTTTGGTTCAGCCTTATACATCAATTTTGGTTTCTTATTTTCTTTGAATCTTAGTATAAAGTTCAAGTTTGTTTCCATTATGCTTGATCCTACTTTGATACTAATTGGTGCAACTTTGAAAGCAAAAGGGAGAGACAATTGGACATCGTTGTGATCTGGAGAAGCATTGGCAAAACACTTTCTTAATTGATCACTTTGATCCTTCTTAAATTCAGGTTATCCAAGAACAAAGTGGTAAGAGAATGGAAAGAAGAGAAAGAGGAGTGTTCATAGTTTGTTTTTACTAATCACTTAACGTTTGTTTCTCTTTGTGTTAGTTTGCTTCTTTCCTTTTTTCTTTTTGTTTTCGTTTCAATTCCTTAGGTAACATGGAGAGCAGCACTCATTCCACTTCTAGCAAATTAAAGGAAGCCAAGACTTTGGACAACACACAACAACAAATGCTGGAGATGCTCAAGAAACTAATGCACGACAACGAGGTAATCAAACATCGATTGGAGGATGTTGAACGGAGTTACAAAACGAGTGATGGCCAAGGTACAAGCAGGGCAATTCCCCTACCACAACCTAGGCGTCACCCCCCAGAAGAAGTTGAGGATGAGAACCTTAGACCACCACACATCGAGGCAAGAAGGTTTGTTCCTCCAACACAACCAAGAAGGTAAGCTCCAAGAAGGTACAATGATGATTACATTCCGTATGAGCATGATGATTATGACTTTGATGACCACCGTCCCCGTGGTTATCAAAGACGCCAAAATCCCCTTTTCCCACAAGATGACGATTTTCTCAAAACCAAAATAAATATTCTCACGTTTTATGGTAAAAGTAATGCAGAGGAATATTTGGAATGGGAAAGAAAAGTGGATTTAATTTTTTCTTGTACCAACTACAGTGAATTACAAAAAGTGAGGTACGCTTCTATTGAGTTTTCTGGCTATGCACTAAATTGGTGGACAAATTTGTGTCGAAATAGAAGTAAGACAAGACAACCGCCAATTGCCACTTGGGAAGAAATGAAGTTTGAAATGAGACAACGTTTTATCCCAAACAATTATGAGATTTCTATTTTTACAAGTTTGCAAAATTTACGACAAGGGTCCACAAGTGTAGACGAGTATTACAAAGAATTAGAAATTTTGTTGGAAAGGTCTAACTTGCAGGAACCCTAAGAAGCCATCAAGGCTCGTTTCTTACATGGTTTAAATAGGGAGATTGCGCAAAGGGTTAACCTTCAACCTTATCTCGACCTCACAACCATGGTCCATATGGCTGAAAAGATTGAACCCAATTAAAGGTACGTAGTTCCTCCAATTTCAATACCACTTATCGTACTAATCAGTCTTCATCAAGGTTTTCCAGCAAGCCTTTAGGAACGGGAAGTTCACGGCCTACAGGAGGCCAAACACGTGACCAAGGTGCATCGTAAAGGATGGACAATCGTGTGTAGCCCACACAACGGTGTGATGACCGCACCCAACACAAGACTCCTACCGGAAATTCTTCTGATCTCTCAAACAGGTTTAGGGATATTAAATGCTATAAATGTCAAGGACATGGTCACATAGGAAAAGAGTGTCCTAATGCAAAACGAATCATGTTAATTGAGGAGACAAACGAATGTGTCTGAGTCCGAGCATGAAAACGAGTCTGAGCATGATAATGAAATTGAACCTGAAGAGGATCTAGGCGCATTAGATGATTTTGACACTAAGGAGTTTCTTGTTGTGCGTAGAGCTTTAAATGCATATCCAAAATTAGATGATCACGAACAACATAGAGAAAACATTTTCCATATTCATTGCATGATAAATGGTAAAGTGTGCACCATGATCATTGATTCTGGTTCTTGTGCAAATGTGGCTAGCATCGAATTAGTAAGAAAACTGAATTTGCCTGACTAACCATCCGTTTCCTTACAAACTTGCATGGTTAAATGATTGCGGTGAAGTTAGCGTAAGTAAACAAGTTTTGATTTCTCTTAGCATTGGTAGTTACAAAGATGATGTTTTATGTGATGTTGCACCAATGCATGCTAGTCATATCTTACTTGGTAGGCCATGGCAATTTGATCGACATGTGACATATGATGGTTATTTGAATCGTTATTTTTTCAAATTGAATGGCAAATTGTACAAATTGCATGCACTTCCACCACACAAAGTATACGAGGATCACCAACGCATGTCTAAGTCTAGGGCCGGTCCTAAGGAAAAAGAAATCGAGAGAAAATTCATGGAATGCATGAAACGTGAGGACAAAAAACAAGAGAGCAATGGAAAAGAGGTAGTACCCATAGGAGTCACTGAGTCCAAAAAGAAGTGTGGGTGTTTCGCAAAGAAAAGATAGGTCACACGAGCCCTTTATAGCAACCAAACCGTCCTCATCATCATTCCTAAGGCGTGTCACCTTTCCCTAGAAGAACTCCCACCAAACCTACCTACCTCTGTTGCGTCCCTTATCCAAGAGTACGAAGTTCTATTTTCCTCCGAGCCACCATCCGGATGACCCCCCATAAGAGGAATAGAACACCAAATCGATTTTGTCCCAGGAGCCGTGTTACCAAATCGCCCAGCCTATCGAACCAACCCCGAAGAAACCAAGAAAATCCAAAGACAAGTAGAGGAGCTCCTAGCGAGTGGACAAGTCCAAGAGAGCCTAAGCCCATCCGCCGTCCCAGTCATTTTAGTACCCAAAAAGGATGGAACTTGGAGAATGTGCACCGATTGCCGAGCCATAAACAAAATTACCGTCAAGTATAGGTACCCCATACCTAGGCTGGATGATATGTTGGATATGTTGCACGGATCTAAATTCTTCACCAAAATCGACCTTAAGCAAGGGTACTTCCAGGTACGCATTAGAGAAGGGGACGAATGGAAGACTGCATTCAAAACCAAGTTTGGGTTCTATGAGTGGTTAGTGATGCCCTTCGGGCTCACCAACGCCCATAGCACCTTTATGAGGCTAATGAATGAAGTCTTACGCTCGTTCACAGGCCGATTTGTTGTCGTTTATTTCGATGATATCCTAATCTATTCCCAAACTATAGAAGATCATCTTGACCACATTAGGGCCGTTTTTGAGAAGCTTAAGCAGGAACAACTTTACGCCAACTTTAAAAGTGCTCTTTTTGTTTGGAACGCGTAGTTTTCCTAGGCTTTGTCATTTCGGCTAGGGAGTAGAAATGGATGAGGAAAAGGTTAGGTCAATGGTGGAGTGGCCTATACCTAAGACTATAGGGGAAGTTCGCAGTTTCCAAGGACTTGCAATTTTTTATAGACGCTTTGTCAAAGAATTTTCTTCCATAGCTGCACCCCTAAATGAAATTGTGAAAAAAGATGTGCCTTTTAGGTGGGAAGAGCCACAACAACAGGCATTTGATGAGCTCAAACGTAGGCTGACCACTGCACCCATACTTAGGTTACCAAATTTTGACGAGACCTTTGAGATCGAGTGTGATGCAAGTGGAGTGGGTATAGGCACAGTTTTGACCCAATGTAAGAAACCCATAGCCTATTTTAGTGAGAAGTTGAAAGGCGCTGCATTGAATTACTCTACTTATGATAAGGAACTTTATGCCCTTGTGAGATCCCTACAAACTTGGCAACACTATCTTCAACCTAAAGAGTTTGTGATCCACACTGATCACGAAAGCCTTAAGTATCTTAAAAGGCAAGAAAAGTTGAACAAGAGACATGCCAAATGGGTAGAGTACATAGAACAATTCCCTTACGTGATTAAGTATAAACAAGGAAAGGATAATATAGTTGTCGATGCCCTCTCTAGGAGATACACATTAGTGACTACATTATCCTCACGCTTTTTTAGGGTTCGAATCACTTAAGGAACTGTACCCCAATGACCATGACTTTGGCACCATTTTCGAGGCTTGTAAAGAGGCACCAATTTGGAAAATTCTACATACATAAGGGTTATCTTTTCAAAGAACAAAAATTGTGTGTTCCCCAATCATCCCTACGAGAAGCATTGACTAGAGAAGCCCATGGGAGAGGATTAATGGGTCATTTCAGAGTGTTCAAAACCCTTGAAACTCTTAAGGAACATTTCTATTGGCCCCACATGAGAGTAGACATCGAGAGGTTGTGTGGCAGTTGCATCACTTGCAAACAAGTCAAATCCAAGTCCCAACCACATGGCCTTTACACGCCTTTACCCGTCCCTGATTCCTCTTGGATTGACATTTCCATGGACTTTGTTTTAGGACTTCCTAGGTCTCGAGGAGGGCGCGATGGTATTTATGTTGTGGTTGATCGATTTTCAAAAATGGCACATTTCATTGCATGTAAGAAAGTTGATGACGCCACACATGTTGCTGATTTGTTCTTCAAAGAAATTGTGAAATTGCATGGCATGCCACGTACAATTGTAAGTGATAGAGATACGAAATTTTTGAGTCATTTTGGCGTGTTCTAAGGGCTAAACTTGGTACACAATTGTTGTTTTCAACCACTGCACACCCACAAACGGATGGACAAACTGAAGTCGTTAATCGTACTATTTCTCAACTTTTGCGTGCCATTTTGCAAAAACATATTAAACATTGGGAAGATTGTTTACCATATATCGAGTTTGCATATAATAGGAGTGTCCATCACGGTACCTTGCATAGTCCATTTGAAATCGTGTATGGCTTTAACCCATTGTCTCCCCTTGATTTGCTACCTATTCCCGTGCATGAACGTTCAAGTCTTGATGGTAAACAAAAAGCGGAAAAGATAAAGAAACTGCATGAACAAGTTAAAACACAACTTGAAAAGAAAAAGAAAGCTTATGAAAGACGCTCAACAAACATCAAAAACGAGTTGTGTTTAAACCTGGAGATTTAGTGTGGTTACATTGCGCAAATAAAGATTTCCCAATGAAAGAAAGTCAAAACTGTTACCTCGAGGAGGTGGACCTTTCAAAGTTTTGAAACGCATAGGTGACAATGCATACATACTTGATCTTCCTGAAAGGTATGGTTCAATTTCACCTACATTTAATGTTGCTGCCCTCACCCCTTTCACTGATGACTTTTTTGATTCGAGGACGAATCCTTTTGAGGAGGGGGGATTGATGAGGATAAAGGGTCCGATGAGGATCAAGGATCCCATCAAGAGGTCAAAGGTCCTATGACAAGAAGGAGGGCAAGAGAACTTTGTTATCAAGTTGCCACCTTCTTGTACAAGCATGTTCAAGATGAACCTAAGATTCCTTGGGTTCATTTCATTGAACCTTCACCTTGAGCGTGTATAAGCATGCGTGTGTTCATTACCTTGGTTTTTGTCTTGTTTTCTTGTGATCTTTGTTTTTATGTGTTTGCTTTGTAGGTAAATTAGGTACATAGAAGATCCGAATAAAATAAAGGCCCAAAAACAGCAAGGTGGCCGTGTGTTGCAACATGGGAGACAAAAGGAATGTTGTCTTGAAGAGAATGTTTGTCTCCGCAAAGACAAATTCAAATGTGTCCAAGATGGAATCTCTTGTTCAAATCGAGTTCAAAATCATCTCCAAATACAACAAGTGGGGCGGCCATTTTGAAGCAAAAGGATGATGATCAAATTGAATTTAAGTTCAAAGCTAAACTTGAATTTAAATTCAACCATGATTTGAATTCAAGTTTCAACTAATTGGAGACTTAAATTTCAAGAAGATTTCAGCCTATTTCTCCATCCATTCCCACGCCAACTTGAAGGATAAGGAAGATGAGATCACAATTCAAAGTTGAATCCAAGTTTGAATTAAAATTCAAGTTCAATTTGAATTCAATCTCCAACCAACATTTGAATTCAACATCTCAGCCAGTTGGAGACCTTATCACACGCCATTTCATCCCTTCCCACGCCAACTTGGAGATCAAAAGAGGTGAGATCAAAATTCAAAGATTGAATTCAAGTTTGAAGTCAAGTTCAAATTCAATTTGAATTCAATCTTCAACCAACCTTTGAATTCAATTCCAACCACTTCATTTACATCAAAATCAAGTCTCAAACGCCAACTTCATCATCATACACGGCTAGATACATTGAGGATATTGTCTTGCAAGATTTTCAGATTTTAGCTAGAATTTGTTTTAGTTTTGAATTCAAATAATTTTCAATTTTCAAACATTGTTAGCTAGCTTTATTTTGAATTAATTCTAGACATTTTAAGGCTGATAGGATGTCAATCTCAGCCTATAAATAGAGCCTTTTGGGCGCCTAGGAAGAGAACCTTTTGATGAATAACAATTCTTGATATTTCCTTCACTTTGTGTGAGACTTTGTTTTCTTGGTTTTGCATTAAAACTCTATGTTAAGATCATTCAAAGTTGAGCATTTTGAAGGTGTTGCCATTGCTTAAAGGTGCCGTCCAGGAGGGCTGTATTGGTTTGCCTGATCAACGACCATCTTGAAGTGTTGGTCTTGCTCGTTTGATCCACACGTTTTTATCACTAAGGAAGCAAGGGGAAGTCTTCTTCCTTGTGCTTAACCCTTTGTGAAGGACGTTTGGAAGGTGGAATTGTTGGAGCCCACGCATTGCACGCATCATTAAAACACACAAAATGCAACGCATGAAGTGCAATTTAACTAAGACACACCCATAACGTCTTGCACGTATGTGTGCATCAATCCCTCCTTCCTAGAAAAGATTCGTTCTCGAATCTTAGCATGTATGTACTGAGGGGAAAAGAACCACAAAAATCCAAAAACTATGCAAGACACACTTAAACAATTTAGACACAACATTCATGGAAATTTTTATCCTAATATATTTGGGGTGAACATATAACTCAAGAATGAAGCATGCATCCAACAACACATATAAGAACATCTTAACAAGAATGCTTAACAACCAGCACCTTTTCCTAATGTGCTTTGGATGCATAAACAAGGACAAGTCAAATTCCTCATTCATGTAGCTAGGACTATCATAAGCATGTAACATGCAACGACTTGGACCATGGTTTTTATGTGTGGACAACATACTTTCAACACAAAATGTATTAGGTACAAGAGTTAAAGTATGTAAAACATTAAGAACAAGCATAGTACCTTGCACATTCCTTAGCATTCCGAAATTAGTTTCTTCACCATTGGTTTCAAACTCACTCTCATGATGATTGGGTGAAATTTTAGCATGTTTATCATCATCTTTAGGCAACTTAAGTTCGATAAACTCATGGGTAATTTCAGCATCATGTTCATGAATGAAAAAAGGATTATCATAGCAATATATTTGAATGCATGTTAGAACTTTCAAGTAATGTATCATCATTTTCATGCATTTCAAACAAAGGATTACTAAAATCTTTCCATTCATGTTCCTTTAAGTTTTCATGCTCAATTGTACCATCATTTTCACTAGATAGATCACTTAAAACTGTTGTGATATATTATGTTTGAGTGATTGCAAAATGTATATGTGAGCATATGTGTAATTGTTGTGCAAAATGTATATGTGTGCATATGTGTAATTGTTGTGATGATTGCAAATAGATATATCATGTTTGAATGATTGGAAAATGCATATGTGAGCATGTATGTGTAACGTTTAAATGAGAAATTGTTTTGGCAAGGCATGAACTTATGAACTTATGAGCTAATGTGAAATTGTTTGATTGAATCAAGATTGAACAAGTTTGAGTAAGATCATGAGATTGAACTTGGCCAATTCAATCACATATCTTAATCAAGACATGTTCAAACTGATCTTAGAAGATATATATGCCAATACATGTTTATTATATGAACTAACCAAGCCTTGAAGTCACATGACTTACAATATAAGGCAAATTGTTCGGTTTAGTGTTCTATTGCAGGTTTTGGTTCATATCTTGGGCAAATGAACTCCAAATTGAGTCATTCAAAAGCCCACTTGATCCTTATTCAATTTAGAATCTAATTGGCTGAGGAAGAGCATGCTTGACACGAGTAAAAACTGAGTTGACCCGGTGGGAAGCTTATTGACCTATATAAGGGCTATTTTGGTAATTTCACCATTTGGACTTCTCATTCTTATTTGGTCTTCTTCCAACTGACTTATATGATCATTTGACACATTTATAAGTCATGTCACATCATGGCAACGAATGAATCTGGAGCAGCACCATGTCTAGGTTCATCCTAGGACAAAGTTCCTATTTTTGTGCTGAAGGGTATTCTGGTCATTTCACTTGCCAACGGATCTTCCAACATACTATATATTGCTTATATGATGTTTATATGTGTTTATGTCACATATGGTACGTGCCCTATTTTTATGGAAACGGGCAGCAAGGTCTATCTCATTGGAATTCTTATATTATGGTTATCATCTATGGTTTTCTTGGAATTCTTGGTATTCTTCATATGGTATTCTATGCTACATGTTGAAGACATAAATGGCTATGTATCACACGTATATTGAAGGATGTTGGCGCATATATCATGTTCAAATTTTCAGATTTTGAACAAGTCAAGGCAAGTTGAATTACATTCTATTTTGGTGCTGATTTTAAGATAATTATTCTTGACTATTCTTGCTTGATTTTGGAGATGATGTTAACGGCTATCTTAGTTGAAATATGGAGCAAAATTCTCTCAAAGCAAACGGCTATATTTTGTTCAAAGATTGGAGCAAAAATCTCTATATACAAAACGGCTATTCTTGCTTATATTGTGGAATGATACAAACGGCTACATAGGTTTGAAAGTTGAAGACCAAGTCAAGCTGAATTATCTCTATCTTCTAGCTACATTCCAACGTCATTTTTGTTCAAAGTTGGAGAAAAATATCTCAACCAAGGAAGCAAGGCAACGGCTATGTTGAAGACTAGTTCAAACTCAAGGTTTTGGTTGAATTCTATCTTTATCTTTGAACTATTCTACCTATCTTCAAGGGGCTGTTCAACGTCATTTTGGCATTCAAATGAGGAGCAAAAAATCTGATCAAAAACTTATGCCAAATCAGCTACACACATGGCAAGATATTTACACATGTACATTGCTTATTGGAGCTGATTTTCCAACGTTCAAATGGAGCTATTTCCACCTCATCTCCAACGTTCATAATGAGATAAATATTCAGGTGGAAGACTATTTCAAAGTAGCAAGAAATTCAGATTTATCTTGAAAGTCAAATGGTAGCTAAAAAGGTGCTGATTTTATCTCCATTCTATCTCATTTCAACGGCTATATGGAGGAGCTTTTGAGCTGATCTTTTGGCTATAAATAGCAGCAAAGGTGAAGAGTAAAGAGCATCACAAGAGCGTATCCAAACGAAAGCAAAGAAAGCAAAGCAAGACATTAGCTCTTTGTCTCCATTATTTTCTTCTTCTCTTCTATATTGAAGAACACATTTGTAGCAAGCTTTATGATTGTTTAGTTCTTCAGTTCTTGTTGTTTCAACACCTTTCAAACGTGTTATTGTAAAGGAGAAGCTGGTGTATAAAGCTTACTCCTTAGAGGTGATCAAAAGGTGCAAAAGGTGCAAAGGTGTTGCTGATTTTCAGTTTTGGTGCAGCCTCTTGAAGAAGTTGGTGAAAAGCTTCTTCCTTTGGCTTTGTAAGGTGACTTTGGTGTTTGGTGTTTAGTGAAATCCAAGAGAAGGTGTCTCTTGGGACTGGAGTAGGTCACATTGACCGAACCAGGATAATTCCTTGTGTTCTCTACTTATTTCCTGCACTTACTGTTTTCTGCCTGAGATTTACACTAACTTGGCGTGCATAATTGATCAAGCAAACGTTCTTAGAATTGCATGAATTTTGGATATGTTATACTTCAATGTGTTAGCTTTCAGTAGCCGCAAGAATCACTAAATTCTGAGGAGTTTAGCTCAGTCAAATCGTCTTCACAAAATTGTTGCTACATTCTGTGAACAGTTCTGACCAGTGTGCAAAACTTGTTCGATTTGAACAGGCTATCCTTTGAATCTTGGAGTGAGCCTTATATCAAATTAAACTAGACATCTTAAGGTTTAATTTGACATAAGATTCATCAAAATAGCACGGGTAGATTTTGAGATATCAGTGTTTGAAGTTCAGCAAACATTCTGCCTGAAACTGCCAGAATTGCACACTTTACTTATCTTGCTTATTTGAACGAGCAAACTTGCTTAGAATTGGCTGAAATTTTTATGACATATCATAAACATACTAAACTTGATCTCTGCCAAGTTTGAGAGCATTCACAGGTGTATAAGTGGTTCAACCAAAACGTGCAAAACAGTGAACTGTTTCTGGAATTTTCAGAATCTGAGACTAAAGAGGCAAAGGGGTCTTCAAACAAGTTTTTGAAGGTAATCATAGTGCAATTTCCGCTAATCCACTATTCACCCCCCCCTCTAGTGGTGCTATACAGGTCCAACAAGTGGTATCAGAGCAAGGTTGAGCACCATATTCTTATTTGAGCTGAAAACAGTCCAAGTTGCAAAGTTGCTGGAAATTTTCTGGTTCTCTTTTATTCTTCATATTTGGTATCTACAACAAGGTGACACTTTCTTTCCTTCTTATAAGTGTTTTAAACGTTTTCTCACACACTAAGAAGCATGTCTAAGTCACACATGAAAATAGAATTAGAAGGCATGTCCACACAAAGACCACCACTTTTTGATGGAGAAAACTTCAGTCATTGGAAACTTAGGATGAAATTGTTCTTAATGGCTATTGACATAGACTTGTGGTCTATCATTGAAGATGGACCTTATGTGCCTACTAAGCATGTTATAATTGAAGGCTTATCACAAGTAGTTGAGAAATATAGAAAAGATTGGAGTGATGAAGATAAAAAGAAAATGAGTCTTAATGCTAAAGCAATGCAATTATTGTTGAATGGTTTAAGTAGGAGTGAATCTGCCTATGTCTCTTCTTGTTCAAGTGCAAAGGATATGTGGAAGTGTCTTGAAATGAAGCATGAAGGAACTAATCAAGTAAAGGAATCAAAGATTAACATGTTAATGACTACACTTGAATCATTTCATTTACTGCCTAATGAATCAATTGTTGATATGGATTTAAGGCTTACAAACTTATACAACTCACTTGAATCCCTTGGTAAAACGTTTTTGATGAAAGAAAAAGTGCAAAAAGTTTTGAGAAGTTTGCCAAGTGAATGGGATGCCAAAGTTAGTGCCATTGAAGAAAGCAAAGATCTTTCTCAAATAAAACTTGATGAATTGATAGGCTCTTTGAAAGTTTATGAAAACAAGTTGAATATAAGAAAGGCTGAAACTAGTAACAAGTCTAAATCACTTGCATTTGTAACAAATGAACCCGAATCATCTAATCAAGCCGAGTATGAAAGTGATGATGAAAGTGATGAAGAAGACATAATGTTGCTAGCTAGACGTTTAAGGAAGTTGTTCAAAAGACCAACTAAAAGACAAGCAAAATCAGCCGCTCCTATCAATGTGAAATCTAACAAACAAGATGGTAAATGGTATGATAAAGAACTCAAGTGTTATGAATGTGGCAAACAAGGACACATCTCATATGATTGTCCAAACAAGAACAAAAACCGTGACATGGATGAAAGGACAAGGACAAAAACTAGAGTAGAACCTATGCAAAGGAGGAAGAAAGCTCTCAAGGTAAGTTCAAGCACTTGGGATGACACATCTTCATCCGAATCCGAGGAGGAACCTGAAGTTGCACAAACATGTTTGGCTTCAAAGTCTACAAATGAGGTAACATTTGATTCTGATTCTGAATGTGATTTTACTCAAGATGAATTGTTGGATGAATTAGAAAAGTTGTATGATAGATATAAGAAGTTATCCAAGGAGAAGAAAAGAATAGTTGAGGAGAAGAACAAGTTGGAGACGTCTAACTTGAATCTAACTTCTCAACTAGAAGTTCTTCAACTTGAATCATCTAACACTATTGTTTCATTGCAAAATCAGATTAAGGAACTTAAGAACAAACATGAAAATGTGCAATGTGTGCAATGTGTTGATTTCAACGTTTTAAAGTCCAAATTACATGAAATGCAAACTGAACTTGAATCATTAAAAGCATGCAACCTAGACTTGAACAAATCCTTAGAACAATTTAAGAATGGTTCCAACATGTTAGACACTCTTATTGCATCTCAAAAGCATGGAAATGACAAACAAGGTCTTGGATATGTTGAAGAAGCTGAACACACACCTAAGGAAACAACATTTGTATCATCTTCAACCAACATGAAATATAGGCCAAAAGCATCTAGAAATGAACCTATTCTGCCCACACCACCTTCATCACAAAGATTGCAAAATGCATCAACATATAGGAAGGTAAACACACCTAGAAACCATGCTTACATGTATACAAGAATGCCTAAACATAGAAGTATGAAATCTGCTCAAGTTATGCCTTATATGCAACAACATGCTTATGTGAAGAACATGACATTCTCTAGGCCTAAATCAATGTACAACACACGGCCTAGACACACACAACATCTTGCTTATATACGGCCTAAATTCAATGCTTATACACGGTCAAGATATAACTCATATACATGGCAACATTCAAATGCATATAGAACTTACAATGCTTATCCAACTAGACATAAACGTGCAGCCCCTTTTCCATCATATTCTATGTATCAAAATCCACTATTTGTTCATTATATGCAACATGATTTTAACATTTCAAAACCAAGAAAGGTTGTTCAAGTTTGGGTACCTAAAGGTACACTAACATGAACTTAACTTGTCTAACCTTGAAAGGACCCAAAATCAAAGGGTACCTAAGTTGTTATTTACATTTGTAGGTACATAACATCAAAGAAAGACAAGTTGCTGGTAATAACAATAAAGAAGAAGAAAAGAACAAAACCAAATGGATAGTTGATAGTGGTTGCTCAAGACATATGACTGGCAATGAAAATTTGTTTAGCACTCTTAAAAACGTTGCAAAAGGTGGCAAGGTTACTTTTGGAGACAACAACCAAGGCCAAATAATTGGCAAAGGCAAGGTTGGTGATCCAAACAAGTTTGAGATCAAAAACGTCCTACTTGTAAGTAACTTAACCTTTGAGCTTTTAAGTGTTTCTCAACTATGTGACAACAACTTGAATGTTCTCTTCTCCTCCACCTCTTGTAAGATAATGGATAAAAACAATCAAGTTGTGTTAAAAGGGAAACGTGAAGGAAACATATATGTGCTTAACATGGATGATATGCTAAGTAGTAACACAAAATGTCTTGTTTCACATGAATCTGATCCCAATCTTTGGCATAGACGTTTAGGACACATTGGTATATCAACCTTAGAAAAACTACACGCTAAAAGTCTTGTTAAAGGATTGCCTAAACTTAACTTGGATGATTTTCAACTATGTGAATCTTGTATCAAAGGCAAACATGTTAGAGAATCCCTTAAGCCTAAAACCGAGTTCACAACGTCAAGAATACTAGAACTCTTGCATATAGACTTATTTGGTCCATGTAGAACAAGAAGCTTAGGTGGAAGTTATTATGTATGTGTAATAGTTGATGATTTCTCAAGATATACTTGGACATTGTTTCTTGCTTCAAAAGATGAAAGTGCATCATCTATAACTAATCTAGTTAGACAACTTGAAAATGAACATGAAACACATGTTATTAAGATAAGGAGTGATAGAGGTGGTGAGTTTAAAAATAGTGAATTAATCAAATTCTGTAATGAAAAGGGTATAAAACATGAATTCTCCCCACCAAGAACTCCTCAACTTAATGGTGTAGTTGAAAGAAAGAATAGGACTATTCAAGAAGTAGCAAGAACAATAATGGTAGAAAACAAAGTACCTAAATTCTTATGGGCTGAAGCAGTAAACACTTCAAGTTATATGATCAACAGACTATCAATAAGAAAGAAACTGAACAAAACACCATATGAAATCTTAAATGGACGACTCCCAAAAGTAAACTATCTAAAAGTCTTTGGTTGTAAATGCTTTGTATTGAACACAAAAGATAACTTAGATAAGTTTGATCCTAAGTCTGATGAACATATATTTGTGGGATATTCAATGAACTCTAAAGCATATAGATGTTATAATGCACAAACAAGAAAGATAGTTGAATCTATACATGTGAAGTTCAATGAAAATGCATATCTCCAAACAAGTAATCAACATGAAATCTATGTACCAAATGATCAAATACTTCATGATGAAGATGAACTTATCCTACCACCTACACATGATCAAATTGAAACACCAAATCAAACTCTTGAAATGCATGAAGTTCAAACTCCCCCTACACAAGAACATAATGTGCCTACCCAACCTATTGAACATCATGAACCTATTGAAGATGCACAACCAAGTAATTGGTGGCAAATAAGAGATAAACAAAAACATCCTCAAGAGCTTATTATAGGAGATGTAAATCAAGGGGTTAGAACACGTAGGCAAATAGATCCTAATGAATATGATCAATGGCATGCACTTATATCCCAAATTGAACCTAAGAATGTGAATGATGCCTTAAACGATACATATTGGATAGATGCAATGCATGAAGAGTTAAACCAATTTGAAAGAAACAATGTGTGGGATTTAGTACCTAAACCCGAGGATAAATCAATCATTGGAACTAAATGGGTGTTTAGGAACAAAATGAATGAACAAGGAGTTGTAGTAAGAAATAAGGCAAGACTTGTAGCTCAAGGATATAATCAAGAAGAGGGTATTGATTACGATGAGACATTTGCCCCCGTAGCAAGATTAGAATCCATACGCCTCTTATTAGCTTTTGCATGTTATAATAACATCAAACTATTCCAAATGGATGTTAAGAGTGCATTCTTAAATGGCTATATCCAAGAAGAAGTTTTTGTTAAACAACCACCAGGCTTTGAAGATCCAATGAACCCTAATCATGTATATAAACTTAAGAAAGCCTTATATGGTTTGAAACAAGCCCCCCGTGCATGGTATGAAAGATTTGCCAACTTTTTACTAAGTAACAACTTTCAAAGAGGAACCATAGATAGTACCTTATTCTTGAAAAAGAAAGACAAAGATCTGCTTGTAATACAAATATATGTAGATGACATAATCTTTGGTTCAACTAATCCTAACTTAGTAAAAGACTTTGAAGATTGTATGAAGTCTGAGTTTGAAATGTCTATGGTTGGTGAATTAAACTATTTCTTAGGCTTGCAAATAAAACAAACATCAAGTGGTATACATATCAATCAAGCCAAATACATAAGAGATATGATGAAGAAATTCAACTTTGAAAACTTGAAACCATCTCCAACACCAATGTGTACTTCAACAAAATTAGACAAAGATGAAAATGGTGTCGCATTTGATGAAAAACTATATAGGTCTATGATTGGTTCATTGCTATATCTAACTGCTAGTAGACCTGATATTATGTTTGCAGTATGTATGTGTGCGAGATTTCAAAGTATGCCTAAGTTGTCACACTTTAAAGCTGTAAAAAGAATATTTAGATATCTTCAACATACACCAACATTAGGCTTATGGTATGATAGACAATCTAGTCTAAGTCTACATGCATATTCAGATGCAGATTATGGTGGATGTAGAGTAGATAGAAAGAGCACTAGTGGAACATGTCAATTTCTAGGAAACTCACTAATATCTTGGTTTTCAAAGAAACAATCTAGTGTTGCACTTTCTACTACTGAAGCAGAATATATGGCTTTAAGTCTATGTTGTACTCAACTCTTATGGATTAAACAACAACTTTCAGACTTTGAAATACAAGTAAATAATATCCCCATCTATTGTGATAGTACAAGTGCTATAAATTTGTCTAAAAACCCTGTACTACACTCTAAGGCAAAACATATAGAAGTACGTTATCATTTTCTCCGTGATCATGTTAATCTTGGACATATACACATTGAACACGTTAGAACTGATCAACAAGTAGCTGACATATTCACTAAACCCCTTAATCAAGCTATCTTTGAGACTTTACGTGCAAGACTTGGATTAATTGCTTACACCTGACTACTACACTGTCTTTTGCATAATTTACAAAATTAAGGGGGAGAAATAAATGTGTATATAAATGTGTATATATATCATGTTAAGGGGAAGATATAAGAAGATGTGAGATATCATGTTAAGGGGGAGATAGCACATTAAGGGGGAGCAGATTACACTTGATTTAGATGCTTACTTGATTACACAGATTACACTTGATTTAGATGCTTACTTGATTACACAGATTACACTTGATTTAGATGCACACTTGATTTAAATGCTTAATATACACATATGTGGGGTAATTTTGCAAATCATCAAAAGGGGGAGATTGTTGTGATATATTATGTTTGAGTGATTGCAAAATGTATATGTGAGCATATGTGTAATTGTTGTGCAAAATGTATATGTGTGCATATGTGTAATTGTTGTGATGATTGCAAATAGATATATCATGTTTGAATGATTGGAAAATGCATATGTGAGCATGTATGTGTAACGTTTAAATGAGAAATTGTTTTGGCAAGGCATGAACTTATGAACTTATGAGCTAATGTGAAATTGTTTGATTGAATCAAGATTGAACAAGTTTGAGTAAGATCATGAGATTGAACTTGGCCAATTCAATCACATATCTTAATCAAGACATGTTCAAACTGATCTTAGAAGATATATATGCCAATACATGTTTATTATATGAACTAACCAAGCCTTGAAGTCACATGACTTACAATATAAGGCAAATTGTTCGGTTTAGTGTTCTATTGCAGGTTTTGGTTCATATCTTGGGCAAATGAACTCCAAATTGAGTCATTCAAAAGCCCACTTGATCCTTATTCAATTTAGAATCTAATTGGCTGAGGAAGAGCATGCTTGACACGAGTAAAAACTGAGTTGACCCGGTGGGAAGCTTATTGACCTATATAAGGGCTATTTTGGTAATTTCACCATTTGGACTTCTCATTCTTATTTGGTCTTCTTCCAACTGACTTATATGATCATTTGACACATTTATAAGTCATGTCACATCATGGCAACGAATGAATCTGGAGCAGCACCATGTCTAGGTTCATCCTAGGACAAAGTTCCTATTTTTGTGCTGAAGGGTATTCTGGTCATTTCACTTGCCAACGGATCTTCCAACATACTATATATTGCTTATATGATGTTTATATGTGTTTATGTCACATATGGTACGTGCCCTATTTTTATGGAAACGGGCAGCAAGGTCTATCTCATTGGAATTCTTATATTATGGTTATCATCTATGGTTTTCTTGGAATTCTTGGTATTCTTCATATGGTATTCTATGCTACATGTTGAAGACATAAATGGCTATGTATCACACGTATATTGAAGGATGTTGGCGCATATATCATGTTCAAATTTTCAGATTTTGAACAAGTCAAGGCAAGTTGAATTACATTCTATTTTGGTGCTGATTTTAAGATAATTATTCTTGACTATTCTTGCTTGATTTTGGAGATGATGTTAACGGCTACCTTAGTTGAAATATGGAGCAAAATTCTCTCAAAGCAAACGGCTATATTTTGTTCAAAGATTGGAGCAAAAATCTCTATATACAAAACGGCTATTCTTGCTTATATTGTGGAATGATACAAACGGCTACATAGGTTTGAAAGTTGAAGACCAAGTCAAGCTGAATTATCTCTATCTTCTAGCTACATTCCAACGTCATTTTTGTTCAAAGTTGGAGAAAAATATCTCAACCAAGGAAGCAAGGCAACGGCTATGTTGAAGACTAGTTCAAACTCAAGGTTTTGGTTGAATTCTATCTTTATCTTTGAACTATTCTACCTATCTTCAAGGGGCTGTTCAACGTCATTTTGGCATTCAAATGAGGAGCAAAAAATCTGATCAAAAACTTATGCCAAATCAGCTACACACATGGCAAGATATTTACACATGTACATTGCTTATTGGAGCTGATTTTCCAACGTTCAAATGGAGCTATTTCCACCTCATCTCCAACGTTCATAATGAGATAAATATTCAGGTGGAAGACTATTTCAAAGTAGCAAGAAATTCAGATTTATCTTGAAAGTCAAATGGTAGCTAAAAAGGTGCTGATTTTATCTCCATTCTATCTCATTTCAACGGCTATATGGAGGAGCTTTTGATCTGATCTTTTGGCTATAAATAGCAGCAAAGGTGAAGAGTAAAGAGCATCACAAGAGCGTATCCAAACGAAAGCAAAGAAAGCAAAGCAAGACATTAGCTCTTTGTCTCCATTATTTTCTTCTTCTCTTCTATATTGAAGAACACATTTGTAGCAAGCTTTATGATTGTTTAGTTCTTCAGTTCTTGTTGTTTCAACACCTTTCAAACGTGTTATTGTAAAGGAGAAGCTGGTGTATAAAGCTTACTCCTTAGAGGTGATCAAAAGGTGCAAAAGGTGCAAAGGTGTTGCTGATTTTCAGTTTTGGTGCAGCCTCTTGAAGAAGTTGGTGAAAAGCTTCTTCCTTTGGCTTTGTAAGGTGACTTTGGTGTTTGGTGTTTAGTGAAATCCAAGAGAAGGTGTCTCTTGGGACTGGAGTAGGTCACATTGACCGAACCAGGATAATTCCTTGTGTTCTCTACTTATTTCCTGCACTTACTGTTTTCTGCCTGAGATTTACACTAACTTGGCGTGCATAATTGATCAAGCAAACGTTCTTAGAATTGCATGAATTTTGGATATGTTATACTTCAATGTGTTAGCTTTCAGTAGCCGCAAGAATCACTAAATTCTGAGGAGTTTAGCTCAGTCAAATCGTCTTCACAAAATTGTTGCTACATTCTGTGAACAGTTCTGACCAGTGTGCAAAACTTGTTCGATTTGAACAGGCTATCCTTTGAATCTTGGAGTGAGCCTTATATCAAATTAAACTAGACATCTTAAGGTTTAATTTGACATAAGATTCATCAAAATAGCACGGGTAGATTTTGAGATATCAGTGTTTGAAGTTCAGCAAACATTCTGCCTGAAACTGCCAGAATTGCACACTTTACTTATCTTGCTTATTTGAACGAGCAAACTTGCTTAGAATTGGCTGAAATTTTTATGACATATCATAAACATACTAAACTTGATCTCTGCCAAGTTTGAGAGCATTCACAGGTGTATAAGTGGTTCAACCAAAACGTGCAAAACAGTGAACTGTTTCTGGAATTTTCAGAATCTGAGACTAAAGAGGCAAAGGGGTCTTCAAACAAGTTTTTGAAGGTAATCATAGTGCAATTTCCGCTAATCCACTATTCACCCCCCCCTCTAGTGGTGCTATACAGGTCCAACAAAAACATCATGTAAATCATCATCTAAGTCATGCAAATCGGTAGCTAAATCATCTTTTAAAGCCAATAAATCATCATGCAAATCAAGAATTTCATTATGCAATACATTCCTTAGATTCTTCATTGTTAACAACATTTAAATCATGTTCAACCAAAGGAATTTCAGTAATATTTTCATGGATATCATGCTCGACTTTACTCTCACGAATGCTAGCGCATATGGCATCAAATTGATCCCATAAGTCAAGATTCGTTTCTATGCTTCTTGCACGATAATACATATATTTAAGAGTTTCAAATCTATTATGCACCATTTTATCAGCAATGTTTTTATTCAATCCAGCAATAAACCTAATCATTTCCAATTCCTGACATTCTTTAGTGTTAGCATAATAATAATCATCAAACATGTAATTGTAGTATGCTCGAACATTCGTTTATCTTGAGGAAAAGTTTGATACAATGGTACCTCTTTGCGATAATTGCTTACCCACAGAGCATTTGCCATTTAAAAGTCATACATGCGCTTATCTATCTCTTCAAAGTCATGGTCATCGATCATGACTCCCCAAATGGTAGAGACAAACATTATGAACCTAAAAACCAAACACTAAACAAAAAAAACTTTTGCAAAGATGGTTCCTTAGAATCAGTTTGTGTTTGTATGTGTGTTCTCTCGCATCCTCTCCTTTCTTTTTCACTCACTTATACTTTGTTCCTTGGCCAAAACTGTGGCAAAACTTGGCCACCAAACCAAGAAAAACACATGCAGTCCATGCAAAAGCAAGATGAAACAGGCAAACCAAAGCCTCCACATGGAGTTCTTCTAAACACTCTAGTGGTTTTAGGGACATCAAATGCTTTAAGTGTCAAGGTCATGGTCACATAGGTCGTGATTATCCTAATGCTAAATGTGTAATGTTAATCGAGGAAACTAGCGAATATGTGACTGAGTCTGAAAATAAATATGAACATTAGCATGAAAATGACTTTGAAAATCATGAATTTCTTGCTGTTAGGAGAGCTTTAAGTGCATTTCAAAAAGTTGATGAGCATGAACAACATAGGGAGAACTTTTTCATATTTATTGCATGGTAAATGGTAAAGTGTGCACTATGATCATTGGTTCTGGTTCATGCACAAATGTGGCTAGTATCGAATTAGTTAGAAAGTTAAACTTGCCCATGATTAATCACCACTACGAACTTGCATGGTAGAATGATTAAGGTGAAGTTAGTGTTATCAAACAAGTTTTACTTTCGTTGAGCATTGGTAGATAAAGATGATATTCTCTGGATGTTGCACCGATGCATGTTGGTCATATCTTACTTGATATACCATGGCAATTTGATAGACATGTGACATATGATGGTTATTTGAACAAGTATTCTTTCAAATTGAATAGTAAATTATACAAATTGCATGCACTCCCACCCCACAAAGTTCATGAGGATCAGAAACATGTGTAAGTCTAGAACCGACCCTAAGGAAAAAGAAGCCGAAGGAAAGTTTATGGAAACCTCTAAGAAAAAAGAAGCCGAAGGAAAGTTTATGGAAAACATGAAGAGTAAGGCTAGAAGGCAAGAGGGTAAAGGGAAGGATGTAGTACCCCTAAACGTTAATGAAAACAAGAAAAATTGTGGGTACTTTGCAAAACAAAGAGAGGTGAGCCATGCCCTTTACACCAACAAACCCGTCCTCATTTTAGTGTATAAAGAGTGCCTCATCTCTAATGAAGAATTACCACCATCTTCTCCCACCTCAGTAGTCTCCCTTCTAGAAGAATTTGATGTTTTGTTCACCACTGAGCCGCCTAAAAGATTACCACCCCTAAGAGGAACCGAACATCAAATAGACTTTGTACCCGTAGCTGTCCTTCCTAATAGACCATCCTACAGCGCCAACCCCAAGGAGACCAAAGAAATTCAAAGAGAAGTTGAGGAACTCCTGACTGGAGGACTAGCAAGGGAAAGCTTGAGCCCATGTGCGGTACCCGTTATCCTAGTCCCTATGAAAGATGGCACTTGGAGAATGTGCACGGATCGTAGAGCCATAAATAAGACCACAGTGAAGTATAGGTATCTATACCTAGGTTGGATGACATACTGGATATGCTGTATGGGTCTAAATACTTCACTAAAATAGATCTTAAGCAAGGATATTTCCAAGTCAGAATAAAAGAGGGGACGAATGGAAACAACATTAAAGACTGTGTCGCCCTTCGGGTTCAACTCTCATAGCACCTTTATGAGGTTGATGAATGAAGTTTTAAGGACCTTCTGATGAGCAACAGCCCAACCTTGTGGATACAAACATTGATGATGACACCTCACTGCCCCACACTGGTCCCATAACAAGGAGTATGGCTAAGAAAGTGTTACATTGTGTTGAATCATTTCTTTACAGGCATGAAGAGGATGAGCCAAGCAAAGATGATGTCCATTGGGTTTATATGATACAAGCTATGATCTAGTTATATCAAAAGCATGTTGTACATATCTTTAGATGTTCTTTTTAATATTGTTGGTTTGTTAACTTTGTTTTAGGATAGTTTGTGTTGTATTCTTTCCTTGTCTTTCAGGTACACGTTTTTTATCTTGAAGATGCAATTCAAACCTGAATTTTGTCCAAGCAAAGAGGTGATAAGGTGGTGACAAGCACTCATGTCAAAATCAATTTTGTTCTTCACGTTAAGAATGGATGAAACAAGCTGCTCACATCATTAGCCAATAGGAAGGAGTCTTGCAAATGTACAAACCAATCAAAAACAAGTGAAGGAAAGCAAGCAAGCTGCACACCAAAAGATCCAATCAAAATTAATGAGGGATTCGGCTGGTTGAAGGCAAACTTGAGTTGAATATTCAAAGCCTCAAATACAACCAATCAAAAGCATTTCTAAGCAAGCTGCTCAATACATTATCCAATCAAAACTTTGGCTGAAAATCAAGCATGGAAGAAACGTTGAATCCTTGAAAATTCAAAGCCAACTTTCAACCAATCAAAGGCCATTCCAAGGCAAGCTGCTCCATGTATTAACCAATCAAATTGATCAAGAAAAAGGCTGGAAACAAACATGGCTTTACACGGCAAAGCAACCAGAAGTTTTGGAACAAAAGTTGTTCAAAAACAAGCACCTTATTTTTAGTCTTGTACTTTGTACTTTAAACCTTGTACTCTTGTAATTTTTGTTTTGTATAAATAGCATAGGAATCAGATTGTAAACACTACACAATTTCAAGAAAACATTTCAATCAAACATTCCTTTAAGGAGTTCTCAACTTTTAGTTGAAGTTAAAACCACTTAACGGTTTCTTTCGAGTTCCTAGCCTAGAACTTGTTAGTATTTGCTTCATCTTTTGGTTTACAGCATCTTAGGGTCTCAATGAGGTTTTAGATGTGTTGGAATACCAAAGAGGAAGAGGTGTTGGTTTAAATTGAGCCAAGAACAAACGGTTACAGTTCAAGGGGTGTCATTGTGATGTTCTTTGCCATAGCTGTGGTTCAAATCAGTTTGGAATAGGAGACAAAGTCCTTGGCAACGTTTTCTAGCCTTCATTTGGCTCATCACCTTCATTGGGAAATTCGTTGTAGTATATTTTGATGACATCCTAATCTACTCCAAAACATTTGAGGATTGTTTAGAATACCTAGAAGCCGTTTTTGAGAAGCTGAAAGATGAACAACTCTCTGCCAATCTTAAGAAGTATTCTTTTTGTTTAGAGAGAGTTGTCTTCTTAGGCTTCGTAATTACTACTGATGTGATAGAAATAGATGAGAAAAAAGTGAGGTCGATTGTCGAAGCAAGCTTCTATAGGAGGTTTGTTAAAGATTTCTCTTCCATAGCCGAACACTTGAATGAAATTGTTAAGAAGGATATGCCTTTTCAATGGAAGGAGCCACAACAGCAGGCATTTGAGGAATTCAAGAGAAGGTTAACCATCACACCCATTCTTAAGTTACTCAATTTCGAAGAAACCTTTGAGATAGAGTGTGATGCTAGTGGCATGGGTATTGGAGTTGTATTGACCCAAAGAAAACAACTTGTAGCCTACTTTAATGATAAATTAAATGGAGACTCTTTGAATTAGTCCACTTATGATAAAGAGTTGTATGCCTTAGTTAGATCCCTCCAAACTTGGCAACACTACCTTTAGCCTAAGGAATTTGTGATTCACACTAACCATGAGAGTCTAAAATACCTTAAGGGTCAAGGAAAGCTTAACAAGAGACATGCCAAGTGGATAGAGTTCATAGAACAATTTTCTTATGTGATTAAATATAAGCAAGGTAAGGACAACATTGTCGTTGATGCCCTTTCTAGGAGGTACACCTTAGTGACTACCTTGTCTTCACGATTTCTGGGTTTTGAATCACTAGAGGAATTGTGTGCTAATGATCATGACTTCGACAACATCTTTGATGCTTGTCAAGAGGCACCTTTTGGGAAGTTCTACATTCATGATGGATACCTCTTTAAGGAACAAAAATTGTGTGTGCTCAATCTTTCATGAGAGAGATATTGGTGAGAGAAGTCCATGGGGGAGGATTGATGGGACACTTTGGTGTATTTAAGACGTTAGAAACCCTTAAATAACATTTTTATTGGTCTCATATGCGTGTGGATGTTAAGAAGATGCGTGCAAATTGTTTTATGTGTAAGCAAGCCAAATCTAAGTCACAACCACATGGTCATTATTCCTCATTGCCCGTACCAGATTCTCCTTGGATTGACCTTTCTATGGAATTTGTTTTAGGCTTACCTAGGTTTAGGAGTGGATGGGATAGTGTCTTTGTTGTGGTTGACCATTTTTCTAAAATGGCTCATTTCATTGCATGTAAGAAAGTTGATGATGCAACCATGTTGCTGATTTATTCTTTCATGAGATTGTTAGATTGCATAGCATGCCTAAGACAATTGTAAGCGATAAAGATACAAAATTTTTGAGTCACTTTTGGCATGTTTTGTGCGCTAAGCTTGGTACTAACTTGTGGTTTTCAACCACAGCTCACCCACAAACTGATGGACAAATTGAAGTTGTAAATCGTACTCTTTCATAATTAGTGCATGCCATTCTGCAAAAGCATATTAAATTGGGAAGACTGTTTACCATATATAGAGTTTGCATATAATAGGAGTGTTAATCATGGTACATTGCGTAGTCTTTTTGAGATTGTGCATGACTTTAATCCTTTGTCTCCTATGGATTTGATTCCCAAGGTTGGATGATGATGCGGTCCAAGATGTGCAAAATGGAAGACAGTTTGTCTTAGTCTTAGGTTGCATTTTCCATGTATCACTATTCGTTCATGTAGGCATCTTTCAATAAAATAAGCAAATGTATGTCTTGTTTTCGTGTGATTCTTTCTTTCATGTGTTTATCATGTACAAAAGATGATCCATGCAAAACTTCAGGCCAAACAGAGGTCTAGAAGCCGTTTTAAGGGGATGTTCCCCGAAATGAGACAAAAGTAATGTCAATGTTTTGGAAGCCAAAGAGAATGTTTTTGAAGATGAGACAAGAGAGGCATATTCTATGGAACGTGTAGGACAAATTTGGTGCAAGGAATGTTTGTCCTAAAAGATAATGTTTGTCTCAAGGAATGTTTGTCTTTACAAGGAATGTTTGTCCTAAAAGAGAATGGTTTGTCTCAAGGAATGTTTGCCCTTAGAAGAAATGTTTGTCTTAATGTTCCCCAAAGAAAACATCCAACAAACACAGCATTTTGAAGCCAACTTGGACTAGAATGCAACATCATTTTGAAGTCAGGATCATCTCCAACAACTCAAGATAGGACCGGCCAAGTTTGAACAAGATTTGAACTCAATTTGAATTCAAATTCAAACCATCTTGGACTTTGAATTTCAAGATTCAAGACAACTCGTCATCATCCTAAGCACCTCCAATTCGTTCATAAAGAATAAACATCTAGAAGATTGAATTTGAATTCAAAAGAATGAAATCATCTTATTGGCTAGAACTTTGACGAGTCATATCTCCTTCGTTCCAACTCCAAATTAGGTCATTCAAGCGCCTAAAATCAAGTTCTCAAAAAGATATACAACTTTTGTGAAGGCACAAAAGGCTAGTTTGGATTATAAGGCCTGCGCATTGGGCGAGCAACTTTCTGCTGTCAAATTGAGTTTCCTACTCCAACTTGGACTCTTTTTTCTAGAACTGCCCAAGACTTATCCCATCTTATTCCTAGCCTTCAAAAACATGCACAAGGGATCAAATGATTAGATCTGAAGACAATAATTGAAGAAAAAATAAAGCTCATTTAAAATTCAGTTTTGCATTCAAATTTTAAATAGTATCCAATCGAATTTTGTTAGTCGTTTTGAGATGGAACCTAATCCATCTAAAAGGTAATTAGGACATCCATAGGCAGCTTAGAACATTCATAAATAAGTCTCAAACCCGTTTGTACAAGACAGTTTTACGATTTTGATGATTTGTTCAATGGAATTTCGATTTTTGTTCTTTATGAACATGCCTTTGTTTTACTTCATTTTGCATTAAAAATCAGGTCTAATAACCTTCAAAGCTGAGCATATTGAGGGTGTTTGCCATAGCTAAAGTGCTGGCTAGGAGGGTTTTTTTTTGAAGAGCTTGCCTACAAGCTACCACTTGTGATGCGGATCAAGAATCCCATCATAATGTCACCGGACCTATAACAAGAAGCAAAGCGAAACAACTTGATCTTGATGTTGCAAGCTTCTTGTTTAGACATGTGCAAGATGAACCAAATGGACATTGGGTTCATTTACTTGAAACCAAAGACGTTTAGCCAATCTTGCAT
This sequence comes from Eustoma russellianum, assembly GCA_036186865.1. Lineage (NCBI taxonomy): Eukaryota > Viridiplantae > Streptophyta > Magnoliopsida > Gentianales > Gentianaceae > Eustoma > Eustoma russellianum. Next base: position 16,504,557 of record AP025055.1, read on the forward strand.
ATGTGTGTGTGCATTTTCTATAGTTGTTTCTCATTTTCATAACTTTGCATTACTAATGATTCTTGTTTTCATAACTTTTTAGGAGACCTGATGGTTTGAAAAGGATGATATCTTGAAAGACAAAGAAGGATGCTCAAGAGAATGTTCGAGAGAATGGTTGCCTTGAAGAATGTTTGTCCTAGGGAATATTTGTCCAAGAAATGTTGTCTTAGGGAATGTTTGTCTTAAGGAATTTTTGTCTTAATCCCTTCCCCAACAACTACATGGTTTGAAAAGCTACTTAAAGATCAACTTCTCAACAAGATGAGGACAAGCACATCTACATTTCAAGACTTAAAGGGGGCGACCAACAAGGATAAAGATGAAGCAAATTTTGAACTCAAATTCAAGGCTATTCAAGATTAAATTTCAGCCAACTTTTTGAAGACATCTTCAAGCTTATCTCAACCTTCAAATTTGAATCAAAAGTCTCCCACAAGCCTCTCCAAAAATCGGCTGAATGGGCATAAACGAGAATCAATATAACCACTCCAAAATTGAAGACATGATAGTTAGCTTATCCAAGTTTAATTTGTAGACTTTTTTTCAAATTTTTGATAGACCTTTAAGATAGAATTTAATACTTTTAGGACTCTTATTACGTAGGAGAAATCAGCATTAGAAGGCCTAATGCTGGCAGATTTTAACATCACCCATTCAGTGAAAAATTAAACTTTGTATTCTCTCTAAAATTGTGAGAGTTCGTTTTATTTGATTTTTATCAAAATTCAAGGTTAATAACTCCCAAAAGTGAGCGATTTGAGGGTGTTTGCCAAGGCTAAGAGTGATGTCTAGGAGGGCCTATTGAAGGTTTGCCTATCAGCATACGCTTGAAGTTTTCGATGTTTGCTCAACCCAGAACTTTTACACAACGAAAGTAAGGATAAGATCACTTCTTTGTGCCTACACCTTTGTGAGAGGGACGTTGGAGGTGGTAGGGTAGATTCGTCCATCACGTGCTTGCATCAACTTGTAGTCATTGATGTTGATCACAACCAACGATTTCTACTAAAAAGGAAGCAAGGGGAAGGTGTCTTCCATGTGTCTAACCCATTTGCAGAAGGAGTTGGAAGGTGGAAGAGTGGATCACGCGCTTTCCGTTTGCATCAAATTGGTATCAGAGTGAAGGTTACTCTTTTCGCCACATATCCTGCACTTTTCTTATTCTTTTCAACTCTTTCCAAGCATACTTTCTTTGTGACATTTTTTCCCTCATCCCCAAACCTATATTCTGTCCAAAATTCAAAAAAAGTATTTTTGCCTTCTTTTGTGTCAAAAAAAAAAACCGTACCCCTTCCTTGGTGCAAAAACTGAAAATTTTGTCTTTTCCTATTCTTGTGAATCTGATTTTCGTATCCCTCTTTTGCCATCATATCAATTCATTTTTTATGTCAAAAATACAAAAAAGAAGAAGTTATATTTCCTATTATTTTGTGTATAAAAACCGCAACTCACATTTTGTATCCAAAGCTTCAAACTTTGAACAAAATCTGAACCCTTACGGCTTGAATATCCATTGTTCTTATTCTCTCCTTGTTTATTCATCATTTGGGACGTATTTGAGACCTAAAGAACTGAACATTCATGTGCAAACTTGAACACCTAGGATATTGCATCTAGATTGAACATTCAGCCTTACGAACTTGAGTTACTTTGCTTAAATAGCCACCTAGTCATAATTGATCTTGTTGCTACCGAAGCTTTTGGTTGATTGTGATCTTGTGTGTCTTAAATTTCTTTTTGTGACTGAATTCATGCATTGATTTTGCAGTTCAAGTGTTGATCATTGCACTACACAAACCAGATTTGCTTAAAGCAAACCTTAATTGCCCTATTACACTCCACGGCCAAAAACACCATCAATCTAGCCCTACAAATCATCAAACCTTACCATAAACATCCTCATTTGATCCTTCAACAAAAGCCCTAACCAATTTTGTCAAACAAAGTCAGAATTAAAAGTTCCAACTCATTCAAAAAAACTCTAACCCTAGAATTTGAACTTTGTTCAATTTTGTCCTAAAACCATACCACTATCCATATTCACCACACGTATCTTCAATCACCAATCTGAATAGCCTATATATACCATCAGTTCAGTTTCCTAAACATCAATTCCACAAAGACCCCAAATCAGCAAAAATCCCCAAGTTGAAAAATCCTAACCTTAAACCTAATTCTGCCCAACCTAAGTTTCACTCAATTCCAAAGTTATTTTACTAAAATTAAAGGTAACACACTGCAATTCAAGGTCATCGCACTATTCTGCCCAAAAACGTAAATTTTTAGGGCAAAAGTGTAAAATTACCATTTCAACCCTGGTCAAAAAAAATCTGGAATTTGCTCAAATTGAAAACAGAAAGAAAGAAAGAGCAAAGAAAAACAAAAGAAAAAGTGAGAAAAGAAGTGGGGGAAAACGTGTGACAATGTTTGTTATCATTTGTGCAATTTTGACTATTTTGTGTACCTTGCAAAAACCTTGAGAATTCTGGCCTTACCATACCTATCCGCACCTTATATTGAACCTCATATACTGATTACACACTTGGAATGTTTGATTATTGCATGCTTTGACCCATATTATGATTTTAAGTGCATAAGATCAAGCTGGCCAAAGATTGCCCACGACAACCCCTAGTTTTTCTTTGGTTCATCCTCTAACATCATTTTGGTCTCTCTCCCTTGAATCTTAGTTGAGTCGTTCAAGTTAATGTCGGTCTCAATTGAATCTGATGAACCCCAGCCAAACCAAGAAGAACCAACCATAGTGGGAGGTCCACCAATGTAAGACAAAGGTCCCATAACAAGGAGCATGGCCTAGAAATTGATTCATAAAGTGGGAACCTTCCTTTACAAGCATGTTGATGTTGTGATATATCATGTTTGAATGATTGCAAAATGCATATGTGAGCATGTATGTGTGTGTAACGTTTAAAGTATATGTGTGCATGAGATTGAATTTATGAGCTGAATGTGAAATTGATTGAATGAATCAAGATTGAACAAGTTTGATTAAGATCATGAGATTGAACTTGGCCAATTCAATCACATGTCTAAATCAATACATGTTCAAACTGATCTTAGATGATATATATGCCAATACATGTTAATTATATGATCTAACCAAGCCTTGAAGTCACATGACTTACAATATAAGGCAAATTGCTCGGTTTAGTATCCTATTGCAGGTTTTGGTTCATATCTTGGGCAAATGAACTCCAAATTGAGTGATTCAAAAGCCCACATGATCCTTATTCAATTTAGAATCAAATTGGCTGAGGAAAAGCATGCTTGACACGGATAAAAATTGACTTGACACGGTGGTGAAGCTTATTGATCTTTATAAGGGTTATTTTGGTAATTTCACCATTTGGACTTCTCATTCTTATTTGGTCTTCTTCCAACGGATTTATATGATCATATGACACATTTATATGTCATGTCACACCATGGCAAAAATGAATCTGGAGCAGCACCATGTCTAGGTTCATCCTAGGACAAAATTCCTATTTTTGTGCTAAGGGGTATTCTGGTCTCTTCACTTGCCAATGGATCTTCCAACGTGTTATATATTGTTTATATGATGTTTATATGTGTTTATGTCACATATAGTACATGTCCTATATTTATGGAAACGGGCAGCATGGTATCTCAATTGGAATTCTTATGTTATGGTTATCACATCTATGGTTTTCTTGGAATTCTTGGCATTCTTCATATGGTATTCTATGCTACATGTTGAAGACATAAATGACTATATATTATATGGGTGCACACGGATATTGGCACACAAATTATGTTCAAATTTTCAGATTTTGAACAAGTCAAGGCAAGTTGAAACAAATCCTATTTTGATGCTGATTTCAAATGGCTATTCTTGCATATATTGCAACGGCTATCTTGGTTCAAAAATGGAGCAAAATTTCGTATACTATATGGTCAAGATTCAGGTTATAATGTGTGACAAAAACAAGTCCTACAATGTAGCAAAGTTGAAGCAAAAATCTCTCAACCAAAGCCATGCAAACGGCTATATGATTGAAGACCAAGTCAAGCTGAATTCTCTCTATCTTTTAGCTACATTCAAACGGCTATATGTTCAAAAATTGGAGACCAATTCAAATTCAAAGGCTTGGGTGATTTCTATCTATCTTTGAACTATTCTCCAATGCCTTGATTCTAGGCATTCCAACGTCTATTTGACATTCAAAATGAGGAGCCAAAGTTGTTCAAAATACATGCCAATTCAGCTGCACACATGGCAAGTTATTTACACATGGAAATTGCTGATTGGAGCTATCTTTTAAACGTTCAAATGGAGTCATTTTCCACCTCATTCCAACGGTCATAATGGGATAAAATGAAGGATAAAAGTTCAGGTGGAAGACTAATTCAAAGCAACAAAAAGATGAGCTTAAGTTTGAAAGCTAGAAAAGTGCTGAATTTTCTCCATTCTTCAACCATTTCCAACGTCTCTTAAGGAGCCTTTAGGCTGTCCTCTTGGCTATAAATAGCTCCAAAGATGAAGAGTAAAATGCACCACAAGATCCAACGAAAAAGAGCAAGAAAGCAAGCAAGACAATTAGCTCTTCATCTCCATTCTTCTCTTCTACTCTTCTATATTGAAGAACACATTTGTAGCAAGCTTTATGATTGTATAGTTCTTCATTTCTTGTCATTTCAACACCTTTCAAACGACATATTGTAAGGGAGAAGCTGGTGTATAAAGCTTACTCCTTAGAGGTGAGCAAAAGGTGCAAAGGTGCAAAGGTGAAACAAACTAGGTGCTGTTTGTTTTGGTGAAGCCTCTTGAAGAAGTTGGTGAAAAGTTTCTTCCTTTGGCTTTGTAAGGTGACTTTGGTGTTTGGTGTTTAGTGAAATCCAAGAGAAGGTGTCTCTTGGGACTGGAGTAGGTCACATTGACCGAACCAGGATAATTCCTTGTGTTCTTTACTTATTTCCTGCACTTACTGTTTTCTGGCTGAAAGTTACACTAACTTGGCACGCATAATTGAACAAGCAAACAGTCTTAGAATTGCATGAATTTTGGATATATTATACTTCAGTGTGTTAGCTTTCAGTAGCCGCAAGAATCACTAAATTCTGAGGAGTTTAGCCTATTCAAATCGTCTTCACAAAATTGTTGCTACATTCTGTGAACAATTCTGACCAGTGTGCAAAACTTGTTCAATTTGGATAGGTTATCCTGCGAATCTTGAAGTGAGCCTTATATCAAATTAAACTAGACATCATAAGGTTTAATTTGACATAAGATTCATCAAAATAGCACGGGTAGATTTTGAGATATCATCGTTTGAAGTTAAGCTAACATTCTGCCTGAAACTGCCAGAATTGCACACTTTACTTATCTTGCTTATTTGAACGTGCAAACTTGCTTGGAATTGATTGAAATTTTTATGACATACTATAAACATTCTAAACTTGATCTCTGCCAAGTTTGAGAGCTTGCACAGGTGTATAAGTGGTTCAACCAAAGCACTCAAAACATTGAACTGTTTCTGGAAATTTCAGAATCTGAGGCTAAAGAGGCAAAGGGGTCTTCAAACAAGTTTTTGAAGGTAATTGTAGTGTAATTTCCGCTAACCCACTATTCACCCCCCCCTCTAGTGGTGCTATACAGGTCCAACAAGTGGTATCAGAGCAAGGTTGAGCACCATATTCTTATTTGAGCTGAAAACAGTTTACACTCCAAGTTGCTGGAAATTTTCTGGTTGTCTTATATTCTTCATATTTGGTATCTACAACAAGGTGACACTTTCTTTCCTTCTTATAAGTGTTTTAAACGTTTTCTCACACACTAAGAAGCATGTCTAAGTCACACATGAAAATAGAATTAGAAGGCATGTCCACACAAAGACCACCTCTTTTTGATGGAGAAAACTTTAGTCATTGGAAACTTAGGATGAAATTGTTCTTAATGGCTATTGACATAGACTTGTGGTCTATCATTGAAGATGGACCTTATGTGCCTACTAAGCATGTTATAATTGAAGGCTTATCACAAGTAGTTGAGAAATATAGAAAAGATTGGAGTGATGAAGATAAAAAGAAAATGAGTCTTAATGCTAAAGCAATGCAATTATTGTTGAATGGTTTAAGTAGGAGTGAATCTGCCTATGTCTCTTCATGTTCAAGTGCAAAGGATATGTGGAAATGTCTTGAAATGAAGCATGAAGGAACTAATCAAGTAAAGGAATCAAAGATTAACATGTTAATGTTGGACCTGTATAGCACCACTAGAGGGGGGGGGTGAATAGTGGATTAGCGGAAATTACACTATAATTACCTTCAAAAACTTGTTTGAAGACCCCTTTGCCTCTTTAACCTCAGGTTCTGAAATTTTCAGAAACAGTTCACCGTTTTGATTGCTTTGGTTGAACCACTTATACACCTGTGCAAATTCTCAAACTTGGCAGAGATCAAGTTTAGAATGTTTATGGTATGTCATAAAAATTTCAGACAATTCTAAACAAGTTAGCACGTTCAAATAAGCAAGATAAGAAAAGTGTGCAATTCTGGCAGTTTCAGGCAGAATGTTAGCTTAACTTCAAACGATGATATCTCAAAATCTACCCGTGCTATTTTGATGAATCTTATGTCAAATTAAACCTCAAGATGTCTAGTTTAATTTGATATAAGGCTCACTCCAAGATTCGAAGGATAGCCTATTCAAATTGCACAAGTTTGCACACTGGTCAGAATCGTTCACAGAATGTAGCAACAATTTTGTGAAAATGATTTGACTATGCTAAACACCTTAGAATTTAGTGATTCTTGCGGCTAATGAAAGCTAACACATTGAAGTATAATATATCCAAAATTCATGCAATTCTAAGAACGTTTGCTTGTTCAATTATACGTGCCAAGTTAGTGTAACTTTCAGCCAGAAAACAGTAAGTGCAGGAAATAAGTAGAGAACACAAGGAATTATCCTGGTTCGGTCAATGTGACCTACTCCAGTCCCAAGAGACACCTTCTCTTGGATTTCACTAAACACCAAACACAAATATCACCTTACAAAGTCAAAGGAAGAAGCTTTTCACCAACTTCTTCAAGAGACTTCACCAAAACACCTAGTTTGTATCACCTTTGCACCTTTGCACCTTTTCACCTTTTGCTCACCTCTAAGGAGTAAGCTTTATACACCAGCTTCTCCTTTACAATATCACGTTTGAAAGGTGTTGAAATAACACGAATTGAAGAACTATACAATCATAAAGCTTGCTGCAAATGTGTTCTTCAATATAGAAGAGAAGAAGAGAAGAATGAAGACAAAGAGCTAATTGTCTTGCTTGCTTTCTTTGTTGCTTTCGTTGGTGTGCTCTTGTTCTTCATCTTTGGTGCTATTTATAGCCAAGAGGACAGCCTAAAGGCTCCTCAAAGAGACGTTGGAATGGCTTGAGAAATGGAGAAAATTCAGCACCTTTCTAGCTAGTCAAATGATGCTTATCTTTTGTTGATTTGAATTGGTCTTCAACTGAATTTTTATCCTTCATCTCATCCCATTATAGCCGTTGAAATGAGGTGGAAATTGGCTCCATTTGACCGTTTAAAAACAGCTCCAATCATCAATATCCATGTGTAAATAACTTGCCATGTATGCAGCAAATTTTATCTCCTCATTTTGAATACTCATGAACGTTTGAATGGCTCCTCATGAACGTTGGTATGGCCTAAAAATAGGCATTGGAGAATAGATAGAAATCAGCCAAGTTTGTTTGAGTTTTGAACTAGTCTTCAACATAGAATCACATAGCCGTTGCCTTTGGTTGAAGAATGAGAAAATTCAGCTAAGCCTTTGAATTTGACTTGGTCTTCAATATTTTGAACATATATAGCCGTTTGCTATCTTCCTTGGTTGAGAGATTTTTGCTCCAACTTTGAACCAAAATAAACGTTGGAATCAAATAGAAATCAGCCTTAAACTTTTGAATCATATAGCCGTTTGTATCAAGATAGTTTTGCTCCATATTTTAGCCAAAATAGCCGTTGTCATTATCTCCAAGAATATACAAGATAATCACTTAAAATCAGCACCAAAATAGGATGTAATTCATCTTGCCTTGACTTGTTCAAAATCTGAAGTTTGAACATGATATATGGCGCACCAATATCCGTGTGTCACCACATAATATATAGTCTTCAACATGTAACATAGAAAACCATATGAAGAATACCAAGAATTCCAAGAAAACCATAGATGTGATAATCATAACATAAGAATTCCATTGATAGACCTTGCTGCCCGTTTCCATAAAAATAGGGAACGTATCATATGTGACATAAACACATATAAACATCATATAAGCAATATATAACATGTTGGAAGATCCATTGGCAAGTGAAAAGACCAGAATACCCCTTAGCACAAAAATAGGAATTTTGTCCTAGGATGAACCTAGACATGGTGCTGCTCCAGATTCATTTTTGCCATGGTGTGACATGACTTATAAATGTGTCATATGATCATATAAATCCGTTGGAAGAAGACCAAATAAGAATGAGAAGTCCAAATGGTGAAATTACCAAAATAACCCTTATATAAGTCAATAAGCTTCCCACCGGGTCAATTCAGTTTTAACCCGTGCCAAGCATGCTCTTCCTCAGCCAATTAGATTCTAAATTGAATAAGGATCAAGTGGGCTTTTGAATGACTCAATTTGGAGTTCATTTGCCCAAGATATGAACCAAAACCTGCAATAGAACACTAAACCGAACAATTTGCCTTATATTGTAAGTCATGTGACTTCAAGGCTTGGTTAGATCATATAATTAACATGTATTGGCATATATATCATCTAAGATCAGTTTGAACATGTATTGATTTAGACATGTGATTGAATTGGCCAAGTTCAATCTCATGATCTTAATCAAACTTGTTCAATCTTGATTCATTCAAGCAATTTCACACTTAGCTCATAAGTTCATGTCTTGCACAATCAATTTCATATGTAAACGTTGCACATATATATATCACATATGCATTTTCCAATCACAACAATTTCACATATGCACACATATACATTTTGCAATCACTCAAACATAATATATCACAACAATCTCCCCCTTTTGATGATTTGCAAAATTACCCCACATATGTGTATATTAAGCATTTAAATCAAGTGTGCATCTAAATCAAGTGTAATCTGTGTAATCAAGTAAGCATCTAAATCAAGTGTAAGCTGCTCCCCCTTAATGTGTTATCTCCCCCTTAACATGATATCTATGATATCTCATATCTCCCCCTCAACATGATATATATACACATTTATATACTTCTCCCCCTTAATTTTGTAAATTATGCAAAAGACTGAATGGTGTATTAGTCAGTTGTAAGCAATTAATCCAAGTCTTGCACGTAAAGTCTCAAAGATAGCTTGATTAAGGGGTTTAGTGAATATGTCAGCTACTTGTTGATCAGTTCTAACATGTTCAATGTGTATATGTCCAAGATTAACATGATCACGGAGAAAATGATAACGTACTTCTATATGCTTTGCCTTAGAGTGTAGTACAGGGTTTTTAGACAAATTTATAGCACTTGTACAATCACAATGGATGGGAATATTACTTACTTGTATTTCAAAGTCTGAAAGTTGTTGTTTAATCCATAATAGTTGAGTACAACATAGACTTAAAGCCATATATTCCGCTTCAGTAGTAGAAAGTGCAACACTAGATTGTTTCTTTGAAAACCAAGATATTAGTGAGTTTCCTAGGAATTGACATGTTCCACTAGTGCTCTTTCTATCTACTCTACATCCACCATAATCTGCATCTGAGTATGCATGTAGACTTAGACTAGATTGTCTATCATACCATAAGCCTAATGTTGGTGTATGTTGAAGATATCTAAATATTCTTTTTACAGCTTTAAAGTGTGACAACTTAGGCATACTTTGAAATCTTGCACACATACATACTGCAAACATAATATCAGGTCTACTAGCAGTTAGATATAGCAATGAACCAATCATAGACCTATATAGTTTTTCATCAAATGCAACACCGTTTTCATCTTTGTCTAATTTTGTTGAAGTACACATTGGTGTTGGAGATGGTTTCAAGTTTTCAAAGTTGAATTTCTTTATCATATCTCTTATGTATTTGGCTTGATTGATATGTATACCACTTGATGTTTGTTTTATTTGCAAGCCTAAGAAATAGTTTAATTCACCAACCATAGACATTTCAAACTCAGACTTCATACAATCTTCAAAGTCTTTTACTAAGTTAGGATTAGTTGAACCAAAGATTATGTCATCTACATATATTTGTATTACAAGCAAATTTTTGTCTTTCTTTTTCAAGAATAAGGTACTATCTATGGTTCCTCTTTGAAAGTTGTTACTTAGTAAGAAGTTGGCAAATCTTTCATACCATGCACGGGGGGCTTGTTTCAAACCATATAAGGCTTTCTTAAGTTTATATACATGATCAGGGTTCTTTGGATCTTCAAAGCCTGGTGGTTGTTTAACAAAAACTTCTTCTTGGATATAACCATTTAAGAATGCACTCTTAACATCCATTTGGAATAGTTTGATGTTATTATAACATGCAAAAGCTAATAAGAGGCGTATGGATTCTAATCTTGCTACGGGGGCAAATGTTTCATCGTAATCAATACCTTCTTCTTGATTATATCCTTGAGCTACAAGTCTTGCCTTATTTCTTACTACAACTCCTTGTTCATTCATTTTGTTCCTAAACACCCATTTAGTTCCAATAATTGATTTATCCTCGGGTTTAGGTACTAAATCCCACACATTGTTTCTTTCAAACTGGTTTAACTCTTCATGCATTGCATCTATCCAATATGCATCGTTTAAGGCATCATTCACATTCTTAGGTTCAATTTGGGATATAAGTGCATGCCATTGATCATATTCATTAGGATCTATTTGTCTACGTGTTCTAACCCCTTGATTTACATCTCCTATGATAAGTTCTTGAGGATGCTTTTGTTTATCTCTTATTTGCCACCAATTACTTGGTTGTGCATCTTCAATAGGTTCATGATGTTCAATAGGTTGGTTAGGCACATGTTCTTGTGTAGGGGGAGTTTGAACTTCATGCATTTCAAGAGTTTGATTTGGTGTTTCAATTTGATCATTTGTAGGTGGTAGGATAAGTTCATCTTCATCATGAAGTATTTGATCATTTGGTACATAGATTTCATGTTGATTACTTGTATGAAGATATGCATTTTCATTGAACTTCACATGTATAGATTCAACTATCTTTCTTGTTTGTGCATTATAACATCTATATGCTTTAGAGTTCATTGAATATCCCACAAATATATGTTCATCAGACTTAGGATCAAACTTATCTAAGTTATCTTTTGTGTTTAATACAAAGCATTTACAACCAAAGACTTTTAGATAGTTTACTTTTGGGAGTCGTCCATTTAAGATTTCATATGGTGTTTTGTTCAATTTCTTTCTTATTGATAGTCTGTTGATCATATAACTTGAAGTGTTTACTGCTTCAGCCCATAAGAATTTAGGTACTTTGTTTTCTACCATCATTGTTCTTGCTACTTCTTGAATAGTCCTATTTTTTCTTTCAACTACACCATTAAGTTGAGGAGTTCTTGGTGGGGAGAATTCATGTTTTATACCCTTTTCATTACAGAATTTGATTAATTCACTATCTTTAAACTCACCTCCTCTATCACTCCTTATCTTAATAACATGTGTTTCATGTTCATTTTCAAGTTGTCTAACTAGATTAGTTATAGATGATGCACTTTCATCTTTTGAAGCAAGAAACAATGTCCAAGTATATCTTGAGAAATCATCAACTATTACACATACATAATAACTTCCACCTAAGCTTCTTGTTCTACATGGACCAAATAAGTCTATATGCAAGAGTTCTAGTATTCTAGATGTTGTGAACTCAGTTTTAGGCTTAAGAGATTCTCTAACATGTTTGCCTTTGATACAAGATTCACATAGTTGAAAATCATTCAAGTTAAGTTTAGGCAATCCTTTAACAAGACTTTTAGCGTGTAGTTTTTCTAAGGTTGATATACCAATGTGTCCTAAACGTCTATGCCAAAGATTGGGATCAGATTCATGTGAAATAAGACATTTTGTGTTACTACTTAGCATATCATCCATGTTAAGCACATATATGTTTCCTTCACGTTTTCCTTTTAACACAACTTGATTGTTTTTATCCATTATCTTACAAGAGGTGGAGGAGAAGAGAACATTTAAGTTGTTGTCACATAGTTGAGAAACACTTAAAAGCTCAAAGGTTAAGTTACTTACAAGTAGGACATTTTTGATCTCAAACTTGTTTGGGTCACCAACCTTGCCTTTGCCAATTATTTGACCTTGGTTGTTGTCTCCAAAGGTAACTTTGCCACCTTTTGCAACGTTTTTAAGTGTGCTAAACAAATGTTTGTTGCCTGTCATATGTCTTGAGCAACCACTATCAACTATCCAATTGGTTTTGTTCTTTTCATCTTCTTTGTTGTTATAACCAGCAACTTGTCTTTCTTTGATGTTATGTACCTACAAATGTAAATAACAACTTAGGTACCCTTTGATTTTGGGTCCTATCAAGGTTAGACAAGTTAAGTTCATGTTAGTGTACTTTTAGGTACCCAAACTTGAACAACCTTTCTTGGTTTTGAAATGTTAAAATCATGTTGCATATAATGAACGAATAGTGGATTTTGATACATAGAATATGATGGAAAAGGGGCTGCACGTTTATTACTAGTTGGATAAGCATGGTAAGTTCTATATGCATTTGAATGTTGCCATGTATATGAGTTATATCTTGGCCGTGTATTAGCATTGAATTTAGGCCGTGTATAAGCAAGATGCTGTGTGTATCTAGGCCGTGTGTTGTAAACTGATTTAGGCCGAGAGTATGTCATGTTCTTCACATAAGCATGTTGTTGCATATAAGGCATAACTTGAGCAGATTTCATACTACTTTGTTTAGGCATTCTTGTATACATGTAAGCATGGTTTCTAGGTGTATTTACCTTCCTATATGTTGATGCATTTTGCAATCTTTGTGATGAAGGTGGTGTGGGCAGAATAGGTTCATTTCTAGATGCATTTGGCCTATATTTCATGTTGGTTGAAGATGATACAAATGTTGTTTCCTTAGGTGTGTATTCAGCTTCTTTAACATATCCAAGACCTTGTTTGTCATTTCCATGCTTTTGAGATGCAATAATAGTGTCTAACATGTTGGAAGCATTCTTAGATTGTTCTAAAGATTTGTTCAAGTCTAGGTTGCATGCTTTCAATGATTCAAATTCAGTTTGTATTTCATGCAATTTAGACTTTAAAACGTTGAAATCAACACATTGCATACATTGCACATTTTCATGTTTGTTCTTAAGTTCCTTAATCTGATTTTGCATTGAACTAATAGTGTTAGATGATTCAAGTTGAAGAACTTCTAGTTGAGAAGTTAGATTCAAGTTAGACGTCTCCAACTTGTTCTTCTCCTCAACTATTCTTTTCTTCTCCTTGGATAGCTTCTTATATCTATTATGCAACTTTTCTAATTCATCCAACAATTCATCTTGAGTAAAATCACATTCGGAATCAGAATCGAATGTTACCCTCATTTGTAGACTTTGAAGCCAAACATGTTTGTGCAACTTCAGGTTCCTCCTCGGATTCGGATGAAGATGTGTCATCCCAAGTGCTTGAACTTGCCTTGAGAGCTTTCTTCCTCCTTTGCATAGGTTCTACTCTAGTTTTTGTCCTTGTCTTTTCATCCATGTCACGGTTTTTGTTCTTATTTGGACAATCATATGATATGTGTCCTTGTTTGCCACATTCATAACACTTAAGTTCTTTATCATACCATTTGCCATCTTGTTTGTTAGATTTCACATTGATAGGGGCGGCTGATTTTGCTTGTCTTTTAGTTGGTCTTTTCTTGAAAAACTTCCTTATACGCCTAGCTAACAACATTATGTCTTCTTCATCACTTTCATCATCACTTTCATACTCGGCTTGATTAGATGATTCGGGTTCATTTGTTACAAATGCAAGTGATTTAGACTTGTTACTAGTTTCAGCCTTTCTTATATTCAACTTGTTTTCATAAACTTTTAAAGAACCTATCAATTCATCAAGTTTGATTTGAGAAAGATCTTTGCTTTCTTCAATGGCACTAACTTTGGCATCCCATTCAATTGGCAAACTTCTCAAAACTTTTTGCACTTTTTCTTTCATCAAAAACGTTTTACCAAGGGATTCAAGTGAGTTGTATAAGTTTGTAAGCCTTAAATCCATATCAACAATTGATTCATTAGGCAGTAAATGAAATGTTTCAAGTGTAGTCATTAACATGTTAATCTTTGATTCCTTTACTTGATTAGTTCCTTCATGCTTCATTTCAAGACATTTCCACATATCCTTTGCACTTGAACATGAAGAGACATAGGCAGATTCACTCCTACTTAAACCATTCAACAATAATTGTATTGCTTTAGCATTAAGACTCATTTTCTTTTTATCTTCATCACTCCAATCTTTTCTATATTTCTCAACTACTTGTGATAAGCCTTCAATTATAACATGCTTAGTAGGCACATAAGGTCCATCTTCAATGATGGACCACAAGTCTATGTCAATAGCCATTAAGAACAATTTCATCCTAAGTTTCCAATGACTAAAGTTTTCTCCATCAAAAAGAGGTGGTCTTTGTGTGGACATGCCTTCTAATTCTATTTTCATGTGTGACTTAGACATGCTTCTTAGTGTGTGAGAAAACGTTTAAAACACTTATAAGAGAGAAAGAAAGTGTCACCTTGTTGTAGATACCAAATATGAAGAATATAAGACAACCAGAAAATTTCCAGCAACTTTGCAACTTGGAGTGTAAACTGTTTTCGGCTCAAATAAGAATATGGTGCTCAACCTTGCTCTGATACCACTTGTTGGACCTGTATAGCACCACTAGAGGGGGGGGGGTGAATAGTGGATTAGCGGAAATTACACTATAATTACCTTCAAAAACTTGTTTGAAGACCCCTTTGCCTCTTTAACCTCAGGTTCTGAAATTTTCAGAAACAGTTCACCGTTTTGATTGCTTTGGTTGAACCACTTATACACCTGTGCAAATTCTCAAACTTGGCAGAGATCAAGTTTAGAATGTTTATGGTATGTCATAAAAATTTCAGACAATTCTAAACAAGTTAGCACGTTCAAATAAGCAAGATAAGAAAAGTGTGCAATTCTGGCAGTTTCAGGCAGAATGTTAGCTTAACTTCAAACGATGATATCTCAAAATCTACCCGTGCTATTTTGATGAATCTTATGTCAAATTAAACCTCAAGATGTCTAGTTTAATTTGATATAAGGCTCACTCCAAGATTCGAAGGATAGCCTATTCAAATTGCACAAGTTTGCACACTGGTCAGAATCGTTCACAGAATGTAGCAACAATTTTGTGAAAATGATTTGACTATGCTAAACACCTTAGAATTTAGTGATTCTTGCGGCTAATGAAAGCTAACACATTGAAGTATAATATATCCAAAATTCATGCAATTCTAAGAACGTTTGCTTGTTCAATTATACGTGCCAAGTTAGTGTAACTTTCAGCCAGAAAACAGTAAGTGCAGGAAATAAGTAGAGAACACAAGGAATTATCCTGGTTCGGTCAATGTGACCTACTCCAGTCCCAAGAGACACCTTCTCTTGGATTTCACTAAACACTAAACACAAATATCACCTTACAAAGTCAAAGGAAGAAGCTTTTCACCAACTTCTTCAAGAGACTTCACCAAAACACCTAGTTTGTATCACCTTTGCACCTTTGCACCTTTTCACCTTTTGCTCACCTCTAAGGAGTAAGCTTTATACACCAGCTTCTCCTTTACAATATCACGTTTGAAAGGTGTTGAAATAACACGAATTGAAGAACTATACAATCATAAAGCTTGCTGCAAATGTGTTCTTCAATATAGAAGAGAAGAAGAGAAGAATGAAGACAAAGAGCTAATTGTCTTGCTTGCTTTCTTTGTTGCTTTCGTTGGTGTGCTCTTGTTCTTCATCTTTGGTGCTATTTATAGCCAAGAGGACAGCCTAAAGGCTCCTCAAAGAGACGTTGGAATGGCTTGAGAAATGGAGAAAATTCAGCACCTTTCTAGCTAGTCAAATGATGCTTATCTTTTGTTGATTTGAATTGGTCTTCAACTGAATTTTTATCCTTCATCTCATCCCATTATAGCCGTTGAAATGAGGTGGAAATTGGCTCCATTTGACCGTTTAAAAACAGCTCCAATCATCAATATCCATGTGTAAATAACTTGCCATGTATGCAGCAAATTTTATCTCCTCATTTTGAATACTCATGAACGTTTGAATGGCTCCTCATGAACGTTGGTATGGCCTAAAAATAGGCATTGGAGAATAGATAGAAATCAGCCAAGTTTGTTTGAGTTTTGAACTAGTCTTCAACATAGAATCACATAGCCGTTGCCTTTGGTTGAAGAATGAGAAAATTCAGCTAAGCCTTTGAATTTGACTTGGTCTTCAATATTTTGAACATATATAGCCGTTTGCTATCTTCCTTGGTTGAGAGATTTTTGCTCCAACTTTGAACCAAAATAAACGTTGGAATCAAATAGAAATCAGCCTTAAACTTTTGAATCATATAGCCGTTTGTATCAAGATAGTTTTGCTCCATATTTTAGCCAAAATAGCCGTTGTCATTATCTCCAAGAATATACAAGATAATCACTTAAAATCAGCACCAAAATAGGATGTAATTCATCTTGCCTTGACTTGTTCAAAATCTGAAGTTTGAACATGATATATGAGCACCAATATCCGTGTGTCACCACATAATATATAGTCTTCAACATGTAACATAGAAAACCATATGAAGAATACCAAGAATTCCAAGAAAACCATAGATGTGATAATCATAACATAAGAATTCCATTGATAGACCTTGCTGCCCGTTTCCATAAAAATAGGGAACGTATCATATGTGACATAAACACATATAAACATCATATAAGCAATATATAACATGTTGGAAGATCCATTGGCAAGTGAAAAGACCAGAATACCCCTTAGCACAAAAATAGGAATTTTGTCCTAGGATGAACCTAGACATGGTGCTGCTCCAGATTCATTTTTGCCATGGTGTGACATGACTTATAAATGTGTCATATGATCATATAAATCCGTTGGAAGAAGACCAAATAAGAATGAGAAGTCCAAATGGTGAAATTACCAAAATAACCCTTATATAAGTCAATAAGCTTCCCACCGGGTCAATTCAGTTTTAACCCGTGCCAAGCATGCTCTTCCTCAGCCAATTAGATTCTAAATTGAATAAGGATCAAGTGGGCTTTTGAATGACTCAATTTGGAGTTCATTTGCCCAAGATATGAACCAAAACCTGCAATAGAACACTAAACCGAACAATTTGCCTTATATTGTAAGTCATGTGACTTCAAGGCTTGGTTAGATCATATAATTAACATGTATTGGCATATATATCATCTAAGATCAGTTTGAACATGTATTGATTTAGACATGTGATTGAATTTGTTGGACCTGTATAGCACCACTAGAGGGGGGGTGAATAGTGGATTAGCGGAAATTACACTATAATTACCTTCAAAAACTTGTTTGAAGACCCCTTTGCCTCTTTAGCCTCAGATTCTGAAATTTTCAGAACCAGTTCACCGTTCTGATCGCTTTGGTTGGACCACTTATACACCTGAGCAAGCTCTCAAACTTGGCAGAGATCAAGTTTAGTATGTTTATGATATGTCATAAAAAAATTCAGCCAATTCCAAGCAAGTTAGCACGTTCAAATAAGCAAGATAAGTAAAGTGTGCAATTCTGGCAGTTTCAGTCAGAATGTTTGCTTAACTTTAAACAATGATATCTCAAAATCTACCCGTGCTATTTTGATGATTCTTATGTCAAATTAAACCTCAAGATGTCTAGTTTAATTTGATATAAGGCTCACTCAAAAATTCGAAGGATAGCTTATTCAAATTGCACAAGTTTGCACACTGGTCAGAATTGTTCACAGAATGTAGCAACAATTTTGTGAAGACGATTTGAATATGCTACACACCTTAGAATTTAGTGATTCTTGCGGCTAATGAAAGCTAACACATTGAAGTATAATATATCCAAAATTCATGCAATTCTAAGGTTGTTTGCTCGTTCAATTGTGCGTGCCAAGTTGATGCAATTTTCAGCCAGAAAACAGTAAGTGCAGAAAATAAGTAAAGAACACAAGGAATTATCCTGGTTCGGTCAACGTGACCTACTCCAGTCCCAAGAGACACCTTCTCTTGGATTTCACTAAACACCAAACACAAATATCACCTTACAAAGTCAAAGGAAGAAGCTTTTCACCAACTTCTTCAAGAGACTTCACCAAAACACCTAGTTTGTATCACCTTTGCACCTTTGCACCTTTTCACCTTTTGCTCACCTCTAAGGAGTAAGCTTTATACACCAGCTTCTCCTTTACAAATATCACGTTTGAAAGGTGTTGAAATAACAAGAATTGAAGAACTATACAATCATAAAGCTTGCTACAAATGTGTTCTTCAATAGAGAAGAGAAGAAGAGAATAATGAAGACAAAGAGCTTGATTGTCTTGAATGCTTTCTTTTTAGCTTTCGTTGGTGTGCTCTTGTGATCTTTACTCTTCACCTTTGGGAGCTATTTATAGCCAAGAGATCAGCCTTTAGGCTTCTCAATATAGCCGTTTGAAGTGTGGATAAAAGGAGAAAATTCAACACCTTTTTAGCTATTCAAATGAGACTTATCTTTGGTTGCTTTGAAATGGTCTTTCACCTTGACTTTTATCCTTCTTATAGCCGTTGGAATTGAGATGAAATTGGCTCCATTTGAATGTTTAAAAACTAGCTCCAATAAGCAATATCCATGTGTAAATAACTTGCCATGTGTATAGCTGAATTTGCATATGTTTTGAACAGCTTTATCTCCTCATTTTGAATACCAAATAAACGTTGGAATGGCTCCTCATTTTGAATGTTAAATGACGTTGGAATGCCTAGAAGATAGGCATTGAATAGTAGTTCCAAGATAGAGATAAATCAGCCAAGTTTGATCTTGAATAAGTCTCCAACGTTTGAACATATAGCCGTTGCCTTTTGCTTGAATTTGCTACATTATAGGACTTGTTTTTTGTCACTCATCATAATCTGAGTTTTCACCATATAACATACGAAAATATTGCTCCATTTTTGACCAAAATAGCCGTTGTAATCATCACAAGAATAGCCAAGAATAATCACTTAAAATCAGCACCAAAATAGGATGTAATTCAACTTTTCTTGACTTGTTCAAAATCTGAATGTTTGAACATAATTTGTGCGCCCAAATCCGTGTGTAACCATATAATATATAGTCTTCAACATGTAGCATAGAAAACCATATGAAGAATACCAAGAATTCCAAGAAAACCATAGATGAGATAACCATGATATAAGAATTCCAATTGAGATACCATGCTGCCCGTTTCCATAAAAATAGGGCACGTACCATATGTGACATAAACACATATAAACATCATATAAGCAATATATAACACGTTGGAAGATCCATTGGCAAGTGAAAAGACCAGAATACCCCTTAGCACAAAAATAGGAATTTTGTCCTAGGATGAACCTAGACATGGTGCTGCTCCAGATTCATTTTTGCCATGATGTGACATGACTTATAAATGTGTCATATGATCATATAAATCCGTTGGAAGAAGACCAAATAAGAATGAGAAGTCCAAATGGTGAAATTACCAAAATAACCCTTATATAGATCAATAAGCTTCTCACCGGGTCAATTCAGTTTTAACCGTGCCAAGCATGCTCTTCCTCAGCCAATTAGATTCTAAATTGAATAAGGATCAAGTGGGCTTTTGAATGACTCAATTTGGAGTTCATTTGCTCAAGATATGAACCAAAACCTGCAATAGAATACTAAACCGAGCAATTTGCCTTATAGTGTAAGTCATGTGACTTCAAGGCTTGGTTAGTTCATATAATAAACATGTATTGGCATATATATCTTCTAAGATCAGTTTGAACATGTCTTGATTAAGATATGTGATTGAATTGTCCAAGTTCAATCTCATGATCTTAATCAAACTTGTTCAATCTTGATTCATTCAAGCAATTTCACATTTAGCTCATAAGTTCATGTCTTGCACAATCAATTTCATATGTAAACGTTGCACATATATATCACATATGCATTTTCCAATCACAACAATTACACATATACATTTTGCACAACAATTACACATATGCTCACATATACATTTTGCAATCACTCAAACATAATATATCACAACAATCTCCCCCTTTTGATGATTTGCAAAATTACCCCACATATGTGTATATTAAGCATTTAAATCAAGTGTGCATCTAAATCAAGTCTGTGTAATCAAGTAAGCATCTAAATCAAGTGTAAACTGCTCAATCAAGTGTAAGCTGCTCCCCCTTAATGTGTTATCTCCCCCTTAACATGATATCTATCTTCCCCTTAACATGATATATATACACATTTATTTCTCCCCCTTAATTTTGTAAATTATGCAAAAGACTGAATGGTGTAGTAATCAGTTGTAAGCAATTAATCCAAGTCTTGCACGTAAAGTCTCAAAGATAGCTTGATTAAGGGGTTTAGTGAATATGTCAGCTACTTGTTGATCAGTTCTAACATGTTCAATGTGTATATGTCCAAGATTAACATGATCACGGAGAAAATGATAACGTACTTCTATATGTTTTGCCTTAGAGTGTAGTACAGGGTTCTTAGACAAATTTATAGCACTTGTACTATCACAATAGATGGGGATATTATTTACTTGTATTTCAAAGTCTGAAAGTTGTTGTTTAATCCATAATAGTTGAGTACAACATAGACTTAAAGCCATATATTCCGCTTCAGTAGTAGAAAGTGCAACACTAGATTGTTTCTTTGAAAACCATGATATTAGTGAGTTTCCTAGGAATTGACATGTTCCACTAGTGCTCTTTCTATCTACTCTACATCCACCATAATCTGCATCTGAATATGCATGTAGACTTAGACTAGATTGTCTATCATACCATAAGCCTAATGTTGGTGTATGCTGAAGATATCTAAATATTCTTTTTACAGCTTTAAAGTGTGACAACTTAGGCATACTTTGAAATCTCGCACACATGCATACTGCAAACATAATATCAGGTCTACTAGCAGTTAGATATAGCAATGAACCAATCATAGACCTATATAGTTTTTCATCAAATGCAACACCGTTTTCATCTTTGTCTAATTTTGTTGAAGTACACATTGGTGTTGGAGATGGTTTCAAGTTTTCAAAGTTGAATTTCTTCATCATATCTCTTATGTATTTGGCTTGATTGATATGTATACCACTTGATGTTTGTTTTATTTGCAAGCCTAAGAAATAGTTTAATTCACCAACCATAGACATTTCAAACTCAGACTTCATACAATCTTCAAAGTCTTTTACTAAGTTAGGATTAGTTGAACCAAAGATTATGTCATCTACATATATTTGTATTACAAGCAAATCTTTGTCTTTCTTTTTCAAGAATAAGGTACTATCTATGGTTCCTCTTTGAAAGTTGTTACTTAGTAAGAAGTTGGCAAATCTTTCATACCATGCACGGGGGGCTTGTTTCAAACCATATAAGGCTTTCTTAAGTTTATATACATGATTAGGGTTCTTTGGATCTTCAAAGCCTGGTGGTTGTTTAACAAAAACTTCTTCTTGGATATAGCCATTTAAGAATGCACTCTTAACATCCATTTGGAATAGTTTGATGTTATTATAACATGCAAAAGCTAATAAGAGGCGTATGGATTCTAATCTTGCTACAGGGGCAAATGTTTCATCGTAATCAATACCCTCTTCTTGATTATATCCTTGAGCTACAAGTCTTGCCTTATTTCTTACTACAACTCCTTGTTCATTCATTTTGTTCCTAAACACCCATTTAGTTCCAATGATTGATTTATCCTCGGGTTTAGGTACTAAATCCCACACATTGTTTCTTTCAAATTGGTTTAACTCTTCATGCATTGCATCTATCCAATATGTATCGTTTAAGGCATCATTCACATTCTTAGGTTCAATTTGTGATATAAGTGCATGCCATTGATCATATTCATTAGGATCTATTTGCCTACGTGTTCTAACCCCTTGATTTACATCTCCTATGATAAGTTCTTGAGGATGCTTTTGTTTATCTCTTATTTGCCACCAATTACTTGGTTGTGCATCTTCAATAGGTTCATGATGTTCAATAGGTTGGTTAGGCACATTTTCTTCATTATGTTCTTGTGTAGGGGGAGTTTGAACTTCATGCATTTCAAGAGTTTGATTTGGTGTTTCAACTTGATCATGTGTAGGTGGTAGGATAAGTTCATCTTCATCATGAAGTATTTGATCATTTGGTACATAGGTTTCATGTTGATTACTTGTTTGGAGATATGCATTTTCATTGAACTTCACATGTATAGATTCAACTATCTTTCTTGTTTGTGCATTATAACATCTATATGCTTTAGAGTTCATTGAATATCCCACAAATATATGTTCATCAGACTTAGGATCAAACTTATCTAAGTTATCTTTTGTGTTCAATACAAAGCATTTACAACCAAAGATTTTTAGATAGTTTACTTTTGGGAGTCGTCCATTTAAGATTTCATATGGTGTTTTGTTCAATTTCTTTCTTATTGATAGTCTGTTGATCATATAACTTGAAGTGTTTACTGCTTCAGCCCATAAGAATTTAGGTACTTTGTTTTCTACCATCATTGTTCTTGCTACTTCTTGAATAGTCCTATTCTTTCTTTCAACTACACCATTAAGTTGAGGAGTTCTTGGTGGGGAGAATTCATGTTTTATACCCTTTTCATTACAGAATTTGATTAATTCACTATCTTTAAACTCACCTCCTCTATCACTCCTTATCTTAATAACATGTGATTCATGTTCATTTTCAAGTAGTCTAATTAGATTAGCTATAGATGATGCACTTTCATCTTTTGAAGCAAGAAACAATGTCCAAGTATATCTTGAGAAATCATCAACTATTACACATACATAATAACTTCCACCTAAGCTTCTTGTTCTACATGGACCAAATAAGTCTATATGCAAGAGTTCTAGTATTCTTGATGTTGTGAACTCAGTTTTAGACTTAAGGGATTCTCTAACATGTTTGCCTTTGATACAAGATTCACATAGTTGAAAATCATCCAAGTTAAGTTTAGGCAATCCTTTAACAAGACTTTTAGCGTGTAGTTTTTCTAAGGTTGATATACCAATGTGTCCTAAACGTCTATGCCAAAGATTGGGATCAGATTCATGTGAAACAAGACATTTTGTGTTACTACTTAGCATATCATCCATGTTAAGCACATATATGTTTCCTTCACGTTTCCCTTTTAACACAACTTGATTGTTTTTATCCATTATCTTACAAGAGGTGGAGGAGAAGAGAACATTCAAGTTGTTGTCACATAGTTGAGAAACACTTAAAAGCTCAAAGGTTAAGTTACTTATAAGTAGGACGTTTTTGATCTCAAACTTGTTTGGATCACCAACCTTGCCTTTGCCAATTATTTGGCCTTGGTTGTTGTCTCCAAAAGTGACTTTGCCACCTTTTGCAACGTTTTTAAGTGTGCTAAACAAATTTTTGTTGCCCGTCATATGTCTTGAGCAACCACTATCAACTATCCAATTGGTTTTGTTCTTTTCATCTTCTTTGTTGTTATAACCAGCAACTTGTCTTTCTTTGATGTTATGTACCTACAAATGTAAATAACAACTTAGGTACCCTTTGATTTTGGGTCCTTTCAAGGTTAGACAAGTTAAGTTCATGTTAGTGTACCTTTAGGTACCCAAACTTGAACAACCTTTCTTGGTTTTGAAATGTTAAAATCATGTTGCATATAATGAACAAATAGTGGATTTTGATGCATAGAGTATGATTGAAAAGGGGCTGCATATTTATGACTAGTTGGATAAGTATTGTAAGTTCTATATGCATTTGAATGTTGCCATGTATATGAGTTATATCTTGGCCGTGTATAAGCATTGAATTTAGGCCGTGTATAAGCAAGATGTTGTATGTGTCTAGGCCGTGTGTTGTACATTGATTTAGACCGAGAGTATGTCATGTTCTTCACATAAGCATGTTGTTGCATATAAGGCATAACTTGAGCAGATTTCATACTACTTTGTTTAGGCATTCTTGTATACATGTAAGCATGATTTCTAGGTGTGTTTACCTTCCTATATGTTGATGCATTTTGCAATCTTTGTGATGAAGGTGGTGTGGGCAGAATAGGTTCATTTCTAGATGCTTTTGGCCTATATTTCATGTTGGTTGAAGATGATACAAATGTTGTTTCCTTAGGTGTGTGTTCAGCTTCTTCAACATATCCAAGACCTTGTTTGTCATTTCCATGCTTTTGAGATGCAATAATAGTGTCTAACATGTTGGAAGCATTCTTAGATTGTTCTAAAGATTTGTTCAAGTCTAGGTTGCATGCTTTCAATGATTCAAATTCACTTTGTATTTCATGCAATTTAGACTTTAAAACGTTGAAATCAACACATTGCACACATTGCACATTTTCATGTTTGTTCTTAAGTTCCTTAATCTGATTTTGCAATGAAACAATAGTGTTAGATGATTCAAGTTGAAGAACTTCTAGTTGAGAAGTTAGATTCAAGTTAGACGTCTCCAACTTGTTCTTCTCCTCAACTATTCTTTTCTTCTCCTTGGATAACTTCTTATATCTATCATACAACTTTTCTAATTCATCCAACAATTCATCTTGAGTAAAATCACATTCAGAATCAGAATCAAATGTTACCTCATTTGTAGACTTTGAAGCCAAACATGTTTGTGCAACTTCAGGTTCCTCCTCGGGTTCGGATGAAGATGTGTCATCCCAAGTGCTTGAACTTACCTTGAGAGCTTTCTTCCTCCTTTGCATAGGTTCTACTCTAGTTTTTGTCCTTGTCCTTTCATCCATGTCACGGTTTTTGTTCTTGTTTGGACAATCATATGAGATGTGTCCTTGTTTGCCACATTCATAACACTTGAGTTCTTTATCATACCATTTACCATCTTGTTTGTTAGATTTCACATTGATAGGAGCGGCTGATTTTGCTTGTCTTTTAGTTGGTCTTTTGAACAACTTCCTTAAACGTCTAGCTAGCAACATTATGTCTTCTTCATCACTTTCATCATCACTTTCATACTCGGCTTGATTAGATGATTCGGGTTCATTTGTTACAAATGCAAGTGATTTAGACTTGTTACTAGTTTCAGCCTTTCTTATATTCAACTTGTTTTCATAAACTTTCAAAGAGCCTATCAATTCATCAAGTTTTATTTGAGAAAGATCTTTGCTTTCTTCAATGGCACTAACTTTGGCATCCCATTCACTTGGCAAACTTCTCAAAACTTTTTGCACTTTTTCTTTCATCAAAAACGTTTTACCAAGGGATTCAAGTGAGTTGTATAAGTTTGTAAGCCTTAAATCCATATCAACAATTGATTCATTAGGCAATAAATGGAATGATTCAAGTGTAGTCATTAACATGTTAATCTTTGATTCCTTTACTTGATTTGTTCCTTCATGCTTCATTTCAAGACATTTCCACATATCCTTTGCACTTAAACATGAAGAGACATAGGCAGATTCACTTCTACTTAAACCATTCAACAATAATTGCATTGCTTTAGCATTAAGACTCATTTTCTTTTTATCTTCATCACTCCAATCTTTTCTATATTTCTCAACTTCTTGTGATAAGCCATCAATTATAACATGCTTAGTAGGCACATAAGGTCCATCTTCAATAATGGACCACAAGTCTATGTCAATAGCCATTAAGAACAATTTCATCCTAAGTTTCCAATGACTAAAGTTTTCTCCATCAAAAAGAGGTGGTCTTTGTGTGGACATACCTTCTAATTCTATTTTCATGTGTGACTTAGACATGCTTCTATGTGTGTGAGAAAACGTTTAAAACACTTAAAAGAAGGAAAGAAAGTGTCACCTTGTTGTAGATACCAAATATGAAGAATAAAAGAGAACCAGAAAATTTCCAGCAACTTTGCAACTTGGACTGTTTTCAGCTCAAATAAGAATATGGTGCTCAACCTTGCTCTGATACCACTTGTTGGACCTGTATAGCACCACTAGAGGGGGGGTGAATAGTGGATTAGCGGAAATTACACTATAATTACCTTCAAAAACTTGTTTGAAGACCCCTTTGCCTCTTTAGCCTCAGATTCTGAAATTTTCAGAACCAGTTCACCGTTCTGATCGCTTTGGTTGGACCACTTATACACCTGAGCAAGCTCTCAAACTTGGCAGAGATCAAGTTTAGTATGTTTATGATATGTCATAAAAAATTCAGCCAATTCCAAGCAAGTTAGCACGTTCAAATAAGCAAGATAAGTAAAGTGTGCAATTCTGGCAGTTTCAGTCAGAATGTTTGCTTAACTTTAAACAATGATATCTCAAAATCTACCCGTGCTATTTTGATGATTCTTATGTCAAATTAAACCTCAAGATGTCTAGTTTAATTTGATATAAGGCTCACTCAAAAATTCGAAGGATAGCTTATTCAAATTGCACAAGTTTGCACACTGGTCAGAATTGTTCACAGAATGTAGCAACAATTTTGTGAAGACGATTTGAATATGCTACACACCTTAGAATTTAGTGATTCTTGCGGCTAATGAAAGCTAACACATTGAAGTATAATATATCCAAAATTCATGCAATTCTAAGGTTGTTTGCTCGTTCAATTGTGCGTGCCAAGTTGATGCAATTTTCAGCCAGAAAACAGTAAGTGCAGAAAATAAGTAAAGAACACAAGGAATTATCCTGGTTCGGTCAACGTGACCTACTCCAGTCCCAAGAGACACCTTCTCTTGGATTTCACTAAACACCAAACACAAATATCACCTTACAAAGTCAAAGGAAGAAGCTTTTCACCAACTTCTTCAAGAGACTTCACCAAAACACCTAGTTTGTATCACCTTTGCACCTTTGCACCTTTTCACCTTTTGCTCACCTCTAAGGAGTAAGCTTTATACACCAGCTTCTCCTTTACAAATATCACGTTTGAAAGGTGTTGAAATAACAAGAATTGAAGAACTATACAATCATAAAGCTTGCTACAAATGTGTTCTTCAATAGAGAAGAGAAGAAGAGAATAATGAAGACAAAGAGCTTGATTGTCTTGAATGCTTTCTTTTTAGCTTTCGTTGGTGTGCTCTTGTGATCTTTACTCTTCACCTTTGGGAGCTATTTATAGCCAAGAGATCAGCCTTTAGGCTCCTCAATATAGCCGTTTGAAGTGTGGATAAAAGGAGAAAATGCAGCACCTTTTTAGCTATTCAAATGAGACTTATCTTTGGTTGCTTTGAAATGGTCTTTCACCTTGACTTTTATCCTTCTTATAGCCGTTGGAATTGAGATGAAATTGGCTCCATTTGAATGTTTAAAAACTAGCTCCAATAAGCAATATCCATGTGTAAATAACTTGCCATGTGTATAGCTGAATTTGCATATGTTTTGAACAGCTTTATCTCCTCATTTTGAATACCAAATAAACGTTGGAATGGCTCCTCATTTTGAATGTTAAATGACGTTGGAATGCCTAGAAGATAGGCATTGAATAGTAGTTCCAAGATAGAGATAAATCAGCCAAGTTTGATCTTGAATAAGTCTCCAACGTTTGAACATATAGCCGTTGCCTTTTGCTTGAATTTGCTACATTATAGGACTTGTTTTTTGTCACTCATCATAATCTGAGTTTTCACCATATAACATACGAAAATATTGCTCCATTTTTGACCAAAATAGCCGTTGTAATCATCACAAGAATAGCCAAGAATAATCACTTAAAATCAGCACCAAAATAGGATGTAATTCAACTTTTCTTGACTTGTTCAAAATCTGAATGTTTGAACATAATTTGTGCGCCCAAATCCGTGTGTAACCATATAATATATAGTCTTCAACATGTAGCATAGAAAACCATATGAAGAATACCAAGAATTCCAAGAAAACCATAGATGAGATAACCATGATATAAGAATTCCAATTGAGATACCATGCTGCCCGTTTCCATAAAAATAGGGCACGTACCATATGTGACATAAACACATATAAACATCATATAAGCAATATATAACACGTTGGAAGATCCATTGGCAAGTGAAAAGACCAGAATACCCCTTAGCACAAAAATAGGAATTTTGTCCTAGGATGAACCTAGACATGGTGCTGCTCCAGATTCATTTTTGCCATGATGTGACATGACTTATAAATGTGTCATATGATCATATAAATCCGTTGGAAGAAGACCAAATAAGAATGAGAAGTCCAAATGGTGAAATTACCAAAATAACCCTTATATAGATCAATAAGCTTCTCACCGGGTCAATTCAGTTTTAACCGTGCCAAGCATGCTCTTCCTCAGCCAATTAGATTCTAAATTGAATAAGGATCAAGTGGGCTTTTGAATGACTCAATTTGGAGTTCATTTGCTCAAGATATGAACCAAAACCTGCAATAGAATACTAAACCGAGCAATTTGCCTTATAGTGTAAGTCATGTGACTTCAAGGCTTGGTTAGTTCATATAATAAACATGTATTGGCATATATATCTTCTAAGATCAGTTTGAACATGTCTTGATTAAGATATGTGATTGAATTGGCCAAGTTCAATCTCATGATCTTAATCAAACTTGTTCAATCTTGATTCATTCAAGCAATTTCACATTTAGCTCATAAGTTCATGTCTTGCACAATCAATTTCATATGTAAACGTTGCACATATATATATCACATATGCATTTTCCAATCACAACAATTACACATATACATTTTGCACAACAATTACACATATGCTCACATATACATTTTGCAATCACTCAAACATAATATATCACAACAGAATTGGCCAAGTTCAATCTCATGATCTTAATCAAACTTGTTCAATCTTGATTCATTCAAGCAATTTCACACTTAGCTCATAAGTTCATGTCTTGCACAATCAATTTCATATGTAAACGTTGCACATATATATATCACATATGCATTTTCCAATCACAACAATTTCACATATGCACACATATACATTTTGCAATCACTCAAACATAATATATCACAACAGTTAATGACTACACTTGAAACATTCCATTTACTGCCTAATGAATCAATTGTTGATATGGATTTAAGGCTTACAAACTTATACAACTCACTTGAATCCCTTGGTAAAACGTTTTTGATGAAAGAAAAAGTGCAAAAAGTTTTGAGAAGTTTGCCAATTGAATGGGATGCCAAAGTTAGTGCCATTGAAGAAAGCAAAGATCTTTCTCAAATAAAACTTGATGAATTGATAGGTTCTTTAAAAGTTTATGAAAACAAGTTGAATATAAGAAAGGCTGAAACTAGTAACAAGTCTAAATCACTTGCATTTGTAACAAATGAACCCGAATCATCTAATCAAGCCGAGTATGAAAGTGATGATGAAAGTGATGAAGAAGACATAATGTTGTTAGCTAGGCGTTTAAGGAAGTTTTTCAAGAAAAGACCAACTAAAAGACAAGCAAAATCAGCCGCCCCTATCAATGTGAAATCTAACAAACAAGATGGCAAATGGTATGATAAAGAACTTAAGTGTTATGAATGTGGCAAACAAGGACACATCTCATATGATTGTCCAAACAAGAACAAAAACCGTGACATGGATGAAAAGACAAGGACAAAAACTAGAGTAGAACCTATGCAAAGGAGGAAGAAAGCTCTCAAGGCAAGTTCAAGCACTTGGGATGACACATCTTCATCCGAATCCGAGGAGGAATCTGAAGTTGCACAAACATGTTTGGCTTCAAAGTCTACAAATGAGGTAACATTCGATTCTGATTCCGAATGTGATTTTACTCAAGATGAATTGTTGGATGAATTAGAAAAGTTGCATAATAGATATAAGAAGCTATCCAAGGAGAAGAAAAGAATAGTTGAGGAGAAGAACAAGTTGGAGACGTCTAACTTGAATCTAACTTCTCAACTAGAAGTTCTTCAACTTGAATCATCTAACACTATTAGTTCAATGCAAAATCAGATCAAGGAACTTAAGAACAAACATGAAAATGTGCAATGTATGCAATGTGTTGATTTCAACGTTTTAAAGTCTAAATTGCATGAAATACAAACTGAATTTGAATCATTAAAAGCATGCAACCTAGACTTGAACAAATCTTTAGAACAATTTAAGAATGGTTCCAACATGTTAGACACTCTTATTGCATCTCAAAAGCATGGAAATGACAAACAAGGTCTTGGATATGTTAAAGAAGCTGAATACACACCTAAGGAAACAACATTTGTATCATCTTCAACCAACATGAAATATAGGCCAAATGCATCTAGAAATGAACCTATTCTGCCCACACCACCTTCATCACAAAGATTGCAAAATGCATCAACATATAGGAAGGTAAATACACCTAGAAACCATGCTTACATGTATACAAGAATGCCTAAACAAAGTAGTATGAAATCTGCTCAAGTTATGCCTTATATGCAACAACATGCTTATGTGAAGAACATGACATACTCTCGGCCTAAATCAGTTTACAACACACGGCCTAGACACACACAACATCTTGCTTATACACGGCCTAAATTCAATGCTTATACACGGCCTAGAAACTATGGTAACTCACGGCCAAGATATAACTCATATACATGGCAACATTCAAATGCATATAGAACTTACAATGCTTATCCAACTAGACATAAATGTGCAGCCCCTTTTCCATCATATTCTATGTATCAAAATCCACTATTTGTTCATTATATGCAACATGATTTTAACATTTCAAAACCAAGAAAGGTTGTTCAAGTTTGGGTACCTAAAGGTACACTAACATGAACTTAACTTGTCTAACCTTGATAGGACCCAAAATCAAAGGGTACCTAAGTTGTTATTTACATTTGTAGGTACATAACATCAAAGAAAGACAAGTTGCTGGTTATAACAACAAAGAAGATGAAAAGAACAAAACCAATTGGATAGTTGATAGTGGTTGCTCAAGACATATGACGGGCAACAAACATTTGTTTAGCACACTTAAAAACGTTGCAAAAGGTGGCAAAGTTACCTTTGGAGACAACAACCAAGGCCAAATAATTGGCAAAGGCAAGGTTGGTGATCCAAACAAGTTTGAGATCAAAAACGTCCTACTTGTAAGTAACTTAACCTTTGAGCTTTTAAGTGTTTCTCAACTATGTGACAACAACTTGAATGTTCTCTTCTCCTCCACCTCTTGTAAGATAATGGATAAAAACAATCAAGTTGTGTTAAAAGGAAAACGTGAAGGAAATATATATGTGCTTAACATGGATGATATGCTAAGTAGTAACACAAAATGTCTTGTTTCACATGAATCTGATCCCAATCTTTGGCATAGACGTTTAGGACACATTGGTATATCAACCTTAGAAAAACTACACGCTAAAAGTCTTGTTAAAGGATTGCCTAAACTTAACTTGGATGATTTTCAACTATGTGAATCTTGTATCAAAGGCAAACATGTTAGAGAATCCCTTAAGCCTAAAACCGAGTTCACAACGTCAAAAATACTAGAACTCTTGCATATAGACTTATTTGGTCCATGTAGAACAAGAAGCTTAGGTGGAAGTTATTATGTATGTGTAATAGTTGATGATTTCTCAAGATATACTTGGACATTGTTTCTTGCTTCAAAAGATGAAAGTGCATCATCTATAGCTAATCAAATTAGACAACTTGAAAATGAACATGAATCACATGTTATTAAGATAAGGAGTGATAGAGGTGGTGAGTTTAACAATAGTGAATTAATCAAATTCTGTAATGAAAAGGGTATAAAACATGAATTCTCCCCACCAAGAACCCCTCAACTTAATGGTGTAGTTGAAAGAAAGAATAGGACTATTCAAGAAGTAGCAAGAACAATGATGGTAGAAAACAAAGTACCTAAATTCTTATGGGCTGAAGCTGTAAACACTTCAAGTTATATGATCAACAGACTATCAATAAGAAAGAAATTGAACAAAACACCATATGAAATCTTAAATGGACGACTCCCAAAAGTAAACTATCTAAAAGTCTTTGGTTGTAAATGCTTTGTATTGAACACAAAAGATAACTTAGATAAGTTTGATCCTAAGTCTGATGAACATATATTTGTGGGATATTCAATGAACTCTAAAGCATATAGATGTTATAATGCACAAACAAGAAAGATAGTTGAATCTATACATGTGAAGTTCAATGAAAATGCATATCTTCAAACAAGTAATCAACATGAAATCTATGTACCAAATGATCAAATACTTCATAATGAAGATGAATTTATCCTACCACCTACAAATGATCAAATTGAAACACCAAATCAAACTCTTGAAATGCATGAAGTTCAAACTCCCCCTACACAAGAACTTAATGAAGAAAATGTGCCTAACCAACCTATTGAACATCATGAACCTATTGAAGATGCACAACCAAGTAATTGGTGGCAAATAAGAGATAAACAAAAGCATCCTCAAGAACTTATCATAGGAGATGTAAATCAAGGGGTTAGAACACGTAGGCAAATAGATCCTAATGAATATGATCAATGGCATGCACTTATATCCCAAATTGAACCTAAGAATGTGAATGATGCCTTAAACGATGCATATTGGATAGATGCAATGCATGAAGAGTTAAATCAATTTGAAAGAAACAATGTGTGGGATTTAGTACCTAAACCCAAGGATAAATCAATCATTGGAACTAAATGGGTGTTTAGGAACAAAATGAACGAACAAGGGGTTGTAGTAAGAAATAAGGCAAGACTTGTAGCTCAAGGATATAATCAAGAAGAGGGTATTGATTACGATGAAACATTTGCCCCTGTAGCAAGATTAGAATCCATACGCCTCTTATTAGCTTTTGCATGTTATAATAACATCAAACTATTCCAAATGGACGTTAAGAGTGCATTCTTAAATGGCTATATCCAAGAAGAAGTCTTTGTTAAACAACCACCAGGCTTTGAAGATCCAAAGAACCCTAATCATGTATATAAACTTAAGAAAGCCTTATATGGTTTGAAACAAGCCCCCCGTTCATGGTATGAAAGATTTGCCAACTTTTTACTAAGTAACAACTTTCAAAGAGGAACCATAGATAGTACCTTATTCTTGAAAAAGAAAGACAAAGATTTGCTTGTAATACAAATATATGTGGATGACATAATCTTTGGTTCAACTAATCCTAACTTAGTAAAAGACTTTGAAGATTGTATGAAGTCTGAGTTTGAAATGTCTATGGTTGGTGAATTAAACTATTTCTTAGGCTTGCAAATAAAACAAACATCAAGTGGTATACATATCAATCAAGCCAAATACATAAGAGATATGATAAAGAAATTCAACTTTGAAAACTTGAAACCATCTCCAACACCAATGTGTACTTCAACAAAGTTAGACAAAGATGAAAATGGTGTTGCATTTGATGAAAAACTATATAGGTCTATGATTGGTTCATTGCTATATCTAACTGCTAGTAGACCTGATATTATGTTTGCAGTATGTATGTGTGCGAGATTTCAAAGTATGCCTAAGTTGTCACACTTTAAAGCTATAAAAAGAATATTTAGATATCTTCAACATACACCAACATTAGGCTTATGGTATGATAGACAATCTAGTCTAAGTCTACATGCATATTCAGATGCAGATTATGGTGGATGTAGAGTAGATAGAAAGAGCACTAGTGGAACATGTCAATTCCTAGGAAACTCACTAATATCTTGGTTTTCAAAGAAACAATCTAGTGTTGCACTTTCTACTACTGAAGCGGAATATATGGCTTTAAGTCTATGTTGTACTCAACTATTATGGATTAAACAACAACTTTCAGACTTTGAAATACAAGTACATAATATCCCCATCTATTGTGATAATACAAGTGCTATAAATTTGTCTAAAAACCCTGTACTACACTCTAAGGCAAAGCATATAGAAGTACGTTATCATTTTCTCCGTGATCATGTTAATCTTGGACATATACACATTGAACATGTTCGAACTGATCAACAAGTAGCTGACATATTCACTAAACCCCTTAATCAAGCTATTTTGAGAATTTACGTGCAAGACTTGGATTAATTGCTTACAACTGACTACTACACCTTGCAATCTTTTGCATAATTTACAAAATTAAGGGGGAGAGATATATGTATATCATGTTAAAGGTCATGTTAAGGGAGAGATATATGTAGGGAGAGATATACGTATATCATGTTGAGAGAAAAAATATATGTATATCATGTTAAGGGGGAGATACACACATTAAGGGGGAGATAACACATACATTAAGGTTTAGAGAAGCTTACACTTGATTTAGATGCTTAATATACACATATGTGGGGTAATTTTGCAAATCATCAAAAGGGGGAGATTGTTGTGATATATCATGTTTGAATGATTGCAAAATGCATATGTGAGCATGTATGTGTGTGTAACGTTTAAAGTATATGTGTGCATGAGATTGAATTTATGAGCTGAATGTGAAATTGATTGAATGAATCAAGATTGAACAAGTTTGATTAAGATCATGAGATTGAACTTGGCCAATTCAATCACATGTCTAAATCAATACATGTTCAAACTGATCTTAGATGATATATGCCAATACATGTTAATTATATGATCTAACCAAGCCTTGAAGTCACATGACTTACAATATAAGGCAAATTGCTCGGTTTAGTATCCTATTGCAGGTTTTGGTTCATATCTTGGGCAAATGAACTCCAAATTGAGTGATTCAAAAGCCCACATGATCCTTATTCAATTT
Source organism: Eustoma russellianum (assembly GCA_036186865.1). NCBI lineage: Eukaryota > Viridiplantae > Streptophyta > Magnoliopsida > Gentianales > Gentianaceae > Eustoma > Eustoma russellianum. The sequence continues at coordinate 16,539,568 of AP025055.1, forward strand.
AGAATCAAATTGGCTGAGGAAAAGCATGCTTGACACGGATAAAAATTGACTTGACACGGTGGTGAAGCTTATTGATCTTTATAAGGGTTATTTTGGTAATTTCACCATTTGGACTTCTCATTCTTATTTGGTCTTCTTCCAACGGATTTATATGATCATATGACACATTTATATGTCATGTCACACCATGGCAAAAATGAATCTGGAGCAGCACCATGTCTAGGTTCATCCTAGGACAAAATTCCTATTTTTGTGCTAAGGGGTATTCTGGTCTCTTCACTTGCCAATGGATCTTCCAACGTGTTATATATTGTTTATATGATGTTTATATGTGTTTATGTCACATATAGTACATGTCCTATATTTATGGAAACGGGCAGCATGGTATCTCAATTGGAATTCTTATGTTATGGTTATCACATCTATGGTTTTCTTAGAATTCTTGGCATTCTTCATATGGTATTCTATGCTACATGTTGAAGACATAAATGACTATATATTATATGGGTGCACACGGATATTGGCACACAAATTATGTTCAAATTTTCAGATTTTGAACAAGTCAAGGCAAGTTGAAACAAATCCTATTTTGATGCTGATTTCAAATGGCTATTCTTGCATATATTGCAACGGCTATCTTGGTTCAAAAATGGAGCAAAATTTCGTATACTATATGGTCAAGATTCAGGTTATAATGTGTGACAAAAACAAGTCCTACAATGTAGCAAAGTTGAAGCAAAAATCTCTCAACCAAAGCCATGCAAACGGCTATATGATTGAAGACCAAGTCAAGCTGAATTCTCTCTATCTTTTAGCTACATTCAAACGGCTATATGTTCAAAAATTGGAGACCAATTCAAATTCAAAGGCTTGGGTGATTCTATCTATCTTTGAACTATTCTCCAATGCCTTGATTCTAGGCATTCCAACGTCTATTTGACATTCAAAATGAGGAGCCAAAGTTGTTCAAAATACATGCCAATTCAGCTGCACACATGGCAAGTTATTTACACATGGAAATTGCTGATTGGAGCTATCTTTTAAACGTTCAAATGGAGTCATTTTCCACCTCATTCCAACGGTCATAATGGGATAAAATGAAGGATAAAAGTTCAGGTGGAAGACTAATTCAAAGCAACAAAAAGATGAGCTTAAGTTTGAAAGCTAGAAAAGTGCTGAATTTTTCTCCATTCTTCAACCATTTCCAACGTCTCTTAAGGAGCCTTTAGGCTGTCCTCTTGGCTATAAATAGCTCCAAAGATGAAGAGTAAAATGCACCACAAGATCCAACGAAAAAGAGCAAGAAAGCAAGCAAGACAATTAGCTCTTCATCTCCATTCTTCTCTTCTACTCTTCTATATTGAAGAACACATTTGTAGCAAGCTTTATGATTGTATAGTTCTTCATTTCTTGTCATTTCAACACCTTTCAAACGACATATTGTAAGGGAGAAGCTGGTGTATAAAGCTTACTCCTTAGAGGTGAGCAAAAGGTGCAAAGGTGCAAAGGTGAAACAAACTAGGTGCTGTTTGTTTTGGTGAAGCCTCTTGAAGAAGTTGGTGAAAAGTTTCTTCCTTTGGCTTTGTAAGGTGACTTTGGTGTTTGGTGTTTAGTGAAATCCAAGAGAAGGTGTCTCTTGGGACTGGAGTAGGTCACATTGACCGAACCAGGATAATTCCTTGTGTTCTTTACTTATTTCCTGCACTTACTGTTTTCTGGCTGAAAGTTACACTAACTTGGCACGCATAATTGAACAAGCAAACAGTCTTAGAATTGCATGAATTTTGGATATATTATACTTCAGTGTGTTAGCTTTCAGTAGCCGCAAGAATCACTAAATTCTGAGGAGTTTAGCCTATTCAAATCGTCTTCACAAAATTGTTGCTACATTCTGTGAACAATTCTGACCAGTGTGCAAAACTTGTTCAATTTGGATAGGTTATCCTGCGAATCTTGAAGTGAGCCTTATATCAAATTAAACTAGACATCATAAGGTTTAATTTGACATAAGATTCATCAAAATAGCACGGGTAGATTTTGAGATATCATCGTTTGAAGTTAAGCTAACATTCTGCCTGAAACTGCCAGAATTGCACACTTTACTTATCTTGCTTATTTGAACGTGCAAACTTGCTTGGATTGACTGAAATTTTTATGACATACTATAAACATTCTAAACTTGATCTCTGCCAAGTTTGAGAGCTTGCACAGGTGTATAAGTGGTTCAACCA
>AP025055.1:16543446-16808579 GCA_036186865.1 Eustoma russellianum
GTGCTCGTCAAAAACTTGTCCTAATTTAAACTTGTTTTACTTAACGTTTTTCATGTAGTTTCTATTCATAAACTTGTCCAGGCATACTTCAAGTGTTTAAATATATTATGTTGTAGTTTGTTTAGTTTTGTTAGTTAATTAAAACTAAAAAAATCCAAGAAGTGTATGCGTGTATCTTTGTTGTATGCAAGCCGTATCCTAGTTAACTTGATTCTGTTTTTTCTTCTTTCTTTGATTGAAACCATCATCCATTAGTCTAAAATCTGTTTGAGTGCCTTGTATTCATGCCGTTTTAAGATGGTAAAACAGAAAATTCACAAATGAACTTAACGTTAGTAGGTGTTTTAATCAAACAATAAGAATAGCTAGTTACACAACTTGTTACTGCTTATACTTTGTTTAAGGCATATCCAACTAGTGTAGTATCTTTTGTATGATTTGTTTTACATTATCTTAGGCATTGATGCGTGCAACTCGTGGGCTCCAACAATTCCACCTTCCAAACGTCCTTCACAAAGGGTTAGGCACAAGGAAGAAGACTTCCCCTTGCTTCCTTAGTGATTAAAAACGTGTGGATTAAGAATGAGCAAGACCAACACTTCAAGATGGTCGTTGATTAGGCAAACCAATACGGCCCTCCTGGACGGCAACCTTTAAAGCAATGGCAACACCTTCAAAATGCTCAACTTTGAAGGATCTAACCTAGGTTTTTAATGCAAAACCAAGAAAACAAAGTATCACACAAAGTGAATGAAATATCAAGAATTGTTATACATCAAAAGGTGTTGTTTCATGCGTCCCCTAAGGCTCTATTTATAGGCTGAGCTTGAGCCTTAAAATGTCTAGAACTAATTCAAAATAAAGCTAGCTAGCAATGTTTGAAACTTGAAAATTATTTGAATTCAAAACTAAAATAATTCTAGCTAAAATCTTAAAGTCTGCAAAACGCTATCCTCAATGAATCTGGCCGTGTTTGATGATGAAATTGGCATTGAGACTTGATTTTGATGTAGATGAAGTTGTTGCAATTGAATTCCAAGGTTGGTTGAAGATTGAATTCAAATTGAATTTGAACTTGATTTCAAACTTGAATTCAATATTTAAATTTCGATCTCTCCTCTTTTGATCTCCAAGTTGGCGTGGGAAGGGATGAATTTGGTGTGTGAGAAGGTCTCCAAGTGGCTGAGATGTTGAATTCAAATGTTGGTTGGAGATTGAATTTAAATTGAACTTGAATTTGAATTCAAACTTGGATTCCACTTTGAATTGTGATCTTATCACTTCTTGCTTCAAGATGGCGTGTAGATGGCTAGGATAAGGTTGAGAGCTTCTTGAAATTTAAGTCTCCAATTGGTTGAGACTTGAATTCAAATTATGGTTGAATTTGAATTCAAGTCTAGCTTTGAAGCTTTAAAGTGGCCGGCCCCCTTATTGTATTTGGAGATGATTTTGATCTCAATTTGAACAAGAGATTCCATCTTGGACATATTTGAATTTGTCTTTGTGGAGACAACATTCCTTCCAAGACAACATTCTTTTTGTTCCCTTCTTTTGTGGAACACGCCTAAATGTTCCTTTTTGGGCCTCCATTTTATTTGAATCTTTCATGTACCTAATTTTCCTACAAAGAAAACACATAAAACAAAGATCACAAGAAAACAAGATAAACTTCAAGATAAAGAAAGCACACACACGTTTACACACACTCAAGGTGAAGGTTCAATGAAATGAACCCAAGGGGTCTTAGGTTCATCTTGAACATGCTTGTACAAGAAGGTGGCAGCTTGATGGCAAAGTTCTCTTGCCCTCCTACTTGTCATAGGACCTTTGACCTCTTGATGGGGCCCTTGATCCTCATTGGACCCTTCATCCTCATCAATCCCCCCTCCTCAAAAGGTTTCGTCCTCGAATCAAAAAGGTCATCGGTGAAAGGGGTGAGGTCAGCAACATTAAAAGTAGGTGAAATTGAACCATACCTTTCGGGAAGATCAAGTATGTATGCATTGTCACCTATTCGTTTCAAAACTTTGAAAGGTCCATCTCCTCGAGGTAACAGTTTTGACTTTCTCTCATTGGAAAATCTTTCTTTGCGCAAATGTAACCACACTAAATCTCCAGGTTTAAACACAACTCGTTTCCGATGTTGTTAGCTCGTCTTTCATAAGCTTCGTTTTTCTTTTCAAGTTGTGTTTTAACTTGTTCATGCAGTTTCTTTATCTTTTCTGCTTTTTGTTACCATCAAGACTAGATCGCTCATGCACGGGGATAGGAATCAAATCGATGGGAGACAAGGGATTAAAGCCATACATGATTTCAAATGGACTATGCAAAGTACCATGATGGACACTCTTATTATATGCAAATTCGATATATGGTAAACAATCTTCCCGATGTTCAATGTGTTTTTGCAAAATGACACGCAAAAGTTGAGAAAGAGTACGATTAACGACTTCAGTTTGTCCATCCATTTGTGGGTGTGCGGTGGTTGAAAACAACAATTGTGTACCAAGTTTAGCCCACAAAACACGCCAAAAATAACTCAAAAATTTTGTATCTCTATCACTTACAATTGTACGTGGCATGCCATGCAATCTAACAATTTCTTTGAAGAACAAATCAGCAACATGTGTGGCATCATCAACTTTTCGACATGCAATGAAATGTGCCATTTTTGAAAATCGATCAACCACAACATAAATGCTATCGCATTCTCCCCGAGACCTAGGAAGTCCTAACACAAAAGTCCATGTAAATGTCAATCCAAGGGGCATCAGGGACGGGTAAAGGCGTGTAAGGGCCATGTGGTTAGGACTTGGATTTGGCTTGTTTGCAAGTGATGCAACTACCACACAACCACTCGACGTCTACTCGCATGTGGGGCCAATAGAAATGTTCCTTAAGAGTCTCAAGGGTTTTGAACACTCTGAAATGACCCATTAAACCTCCCTCATGGGCTTCTCTAGTCAATGCTTCTCGTAGGGATGATTGGGGAACACACAATTTTTGTTCTTTGAAAAGATAACCCTCATGTAGTAAAATTTCCCAAATGGTGCTTCTTTACATGCCTCGAAAATGGTGCCAAAGTCATGGTCATTGGGGTATAATTCCTTAAGTGATTCGAATCCTAAGAAGCGTGAGGATAATGTAGTGACTAACGTGTATCTCCTAGAGAGGGCATCAGCAACTATATTGTCCTTTCCTTGTTTGTACTTAATCACGTAAGGGAATTGTTCTATGTACTCTACCCATTCGGTATGTCTTTTGTTCAACTTTCCCTGCCCTTTAAGATACTTAGGCTTTCGTGGTCAGTGTGGATCACAAACTCTTTGGGTTGAAGATAGTGTTGTCAAGTTTGTAGGGATCTCACAAGGGCGTAAAGTTCCTTATCGTAGGTAAAGTAATTCAATGCAGCTCCTTTCAATTTCTCACTAAAATAGGCTATGGGTTTCTTACCTTGGGTTAAAACTGCGCCTATACCCACTCCACTTGCATCACACTCGATCTCAAAGGTCTCGTCAAAATTTGGTAGCCTAAGTATGGGTGCAGTGGTCAGCCTACGCTTGAGCTCATCAAATGCCTGTTGTTGTGGCTCTTCCCACCTAAAAGGCACATCTTTTTTCACAATTTCGTTTAGGGGTGCAGCTATGGAAGAAAAATCTTTGACAAAAGCGTCTATAAAAGCTTGCTAGTCCATGTAAACTACGGACTTCCCCTACATTCTTAGGTATAAGGCCATTCCACAATTGATCTAACCTTTTTCTCATCCATTTCTACTCCCTCAGCCGAAATGACAAAGCCTAGAAAAACTACGCGTTCTAAACAAAAGGAGCACTTCTTAAAGTTGGCGTAAAGTTGTTCTTGCTTAAGCTTTCAAAAACGGCTCGAATTTGGCCAAGATGATCTTCTATGGTTTGGGAATAGATTAGGATATCATCGAAATAAACAACAACAAATCGGCCTATGAACGCTCGTAAGACTTCATTCATTAGCCTCATAAAGGTGCTAGGGGCGTTGGTGAGCCCTAAGGCATCACTAACCTCTCATAGAGTCCAAACTTGGTTTTGAATGCAGTCTTCCATTCGTCCCCTTCTCTAATGCGTACCTGGAAGTACCCTTGCTTAAGGTCGATTTTAGTGAAGAATTTAGATCCGTGCAACATGTCCAACATATCGTCTAGCCTAGGTATGGGGTACCTATACTTGACGGTGATTTTGTTTATGGCTCGGCAATCGGTACACATTCTCCACGTTCCATCCTTTTTGGGTACTAAAATGACTGGGACGGCAGATGGCTTAGGCTCTCTTGGACTTGTCCACTCGCTAGGAGCTCCTCTACTTGCCTTTGGATTTCTTTGGTGTCTTCGGGGTTGGCTCGATAGGCTAGGAGATTGGGTAACACGGCTCCTGGGACAAAGTCGATTTGGTGTTCTATTCCTCTAATGGGTGGTAATCCGGATGGTGGTTCAGAGGGAAATAGAACTTCATATTCTTGGATAAGGGACGCAACTGAGGTAGGTAAGTTTGGTGGGAGTTCTTCAAGGGCAAGGTGACACGACTTTGGGATGATGATGAGGACAGTTTGGTTGTTATAAAGTGCGCGTGTGACTTCTCTTTTCTTTGCGAAATACCCACACTTCTTTTTGGACTCGGTGACACTTAGGGGCACTACCTCTTTTCCCTTGCTCTCGTGTTTTTTTGTTCTCACTTTTCATACACTCCACGAATTTTCTCTCGGCTTCTTTTTCCTTAGGATCGGCTCTAGACTTGGACATGCGTTGGTGATACTCGTGGACTTTGTGTGGTGGAAGTGCATGCAGTTTGTACAATTTGCCATTCAATTTGAAAGAATAACGATTTAAATAACCATCATATGTCACATGTTGATCAAATTGCCATGGCCTACCAAGTAAGATATGACTAGCATGCATTGGTGCGACATCACATAAAACATTATCTTTGTAACTATCAATGCTAAGAGAAATCAAAACTTGTTTACTTACGCTAACTTCACCGCAGTCATTTAGCCATGCAAGTTTTGTAAGGATGCGGATGATTAGTCATAGGCAAATTCAGTTTTCTTACTAATTCGATGCTAGCCACATTCGCACAAGAATCAGAATCAATGATCATGGTGCACACTTTACCATTTATCATGCAATGAATATGGAAAATGTTTTCTCTATGTTGTTCGTGATCATCTAATTTCGGATATGCATTTAAAGTTCTACGCACAACAAGAAAACTCCTTAGTGTCAAAATCATCTAATGCGCCTAGATCCTCTTCAGGTTCAATTTCATTATCATGCTCAGACTTGTTTTCATGCTCGGACTCGGACACATATTCGTTGGTCTCTTCAATTAACATGATTTGTTTTGCATTAGGACACTCTTTCCTATGTGACCACGTCCTTGACATTTATAGCATTTAATGTCTCGAAACCTGTTTGAGGGATCAGAAGAATTTCCGGTAGGAGCCTTTTGTTGGGTGCGTTCATCTCTCCTTTGTGTGGATTGCACACGATTGTCCATTCTTTGTGACACACCTTGGTCACGTGCTTGGCCTCCTGTAGGCCGTGAACTTCCCGTTCCTGAAGGCTTGTTGGAAAACCTTGACGAAGACTGATTAGTACGATAATTGGAATTGAAATTGGAGGAATTACGTATCTTTAATTGTGTTTCAATCTTTTCAGCCATGTGTACCATGGTGGTGAGGTCGAGATAAGGTTGAAGATCAACCCTTTGCGCAATCTCCCTGTTTAAACCATGTAAGACGAGCTTTGGTGGCCTGATGAGCTACAGCCTAACCTTGTGGATACAAACACTGATGAAGACACCTCACTGTCGCGCACAGGTCCCATAACAAGGAGTATGGCTAAGAAGTTGTTGCATTATGTTGAATCATTTCTTTATAGGCATGAAGAGGATGAACCAAGCAAAGATGATGTCCATTGGGTTTATATGATACAAGCTTTGATCTAGTTGTATCAAAACATGTTGTACATATCTTTAGTTGTTCTTTTTCATATTGTTGGTTGGTTAACCTTGTTTTTGGATAGTTTGTGTTGTATTATTGCCTTGTCTCTCAGGTACACGTACTTAGCTAGAAAATGCAATTAGAACCTGAATTTTTGTTGAAGCAAGGAGGTGATAAGCAAGTAGCTTACAAGCAAGGAGGTGACAAGCACTCATGTCAAATTCAGAATTGTTCTTCACGCAAACATGGATGTATAAGCTGCTCAAAGCTTGAACCAATTGGAAGAAGTCTTGCAAATGTTCAAACCAATCAAAAACAAGTTGAAGACAAGCAAGCAAGCTGCACAACAATTGATCCAATCAGATTGAGGATGTTTAAGGCCTAGATCACGCAAGAGAAGGTTTGAAAATTCCAAAGTCAAACTTGCAACCAATCAAAGGCAATTCAAACCAAGTTGCTCAAAGTATTATCCAATCAAAAATTGATCAAGAAATGTGGCTGAAACAAGCAAGGAAGCACGGCAAGACAAACCAGCTTTCTTGGAACCAAAATTGTTCAAAAGCAAGCATGTTCTTTCTAGTCTTGTACTTTGTATTTTAAAACCTTGTAGCCTTTGTAATTTTCGTTGGCTATAAGTAGAATAGGAAGCTGAATGTACAAACAACCACAATTCAAATACATTTCAATCAAAATTTCCTTTAAGGAATTCTCAACTTTTCTAGTTGAAGTTTAAAAACACTAACGGTTTTCTTCCAAGTTCATAGCCTAGAACTTGTTAGTACTTACTTCATTTTTGGTTTACAGCATCTTAGGGTCTCAATGAGGTTTTACATGTGTTGGAATGCCAAAGAGGAAGAGGTGTTGGTATAAATTGAGCCAAGAACAAACGGTTACAGTTCAAGGGGTGTCATTGTGATGTTCTTTGCCATATCTGAGGTTCAAATCAATTTGGAATAGAGGACAAAGTCTTGGAAACGTTTTCTAGCCTTTATTTGGCTCATCAATTGGTATCAGAGATTTGGTTAGTCTTCTATTCATGTTTACATTGTTTAAACTTGCATATGAATGATGGTGCCCAAAACCGTGTAGTAGACTGTTTTTATGCCCATTTAGAATCTGTTAATTTAGATAGTTAATTTATGTTTTAAAGTGTTTATTAGTTAGTTTACAACAGTTTGGTAAGTTAGTTTTAAGTAGCAAAACCGAAAATACCACAAAAAAAGAACTTATACTAGACTTAAGTGTTGTTAGAATCCGTTTGTGTAGTTTAGATTAAAACCGTGTGTAACTTGTTGTTTTTGTTCAATCTAGCTTGGACAGTGTTCATTAGGTCCTAATCTAGAAGTTTAAATGGTAGTTTAGTTGAGTCCTTAAAACAGAAAACTTGAACACAAAAAATAGATTAGTTTGTAATCAAGTTGTTAAATTCTGTTTTTAGTAGTTGTGTGCAAACTGTTTTAGACGTTTTAGTTGCTGCCTTATTTAGCTTAGTTAGACTAGTTTGCAACATAGTTTAAAGGTTTAGTTGGTTGTTTAGTTTAGTACAAGAGAAACCGAAAACTAAGAACAAAAAAAAGTAGTTTTAGTTAACTATGTTTGCGGCCTAGTTTCTAGTTGATATACGTGTGTTAAGTAGAATACAAAGACTTGCATCTAGTATCATCTAGTTTAGAAACTGATTGCATCATACAAACTTAAAAACAAAACAAACAAGTTAGCTAGTTTGCATCAAAACTGATTTCCATTAGTTGTTAGAGTAATCAGCCCTTATAATTGCATTTAGAAACAACTAAGTTGCATTTAACTATCTTAAGATTAGTTAGATCATTTGCATCAAAAACAGAAAAAAGAAAAAAGGACAATTGCCCAAACCGTGTGTTTAGAACAACTCTTTAAAGCTCATTTGAAATCTTGGTGAATGCTAATAGCTATATCTTTTTGTTTATTTCAATTGTTTCAAACAACTTGTTGGACTTAGATACATCCTGGAAGTTAGGAATTGTTTAAGCCTCACACTGTTAAAGAGCTATCCAATTGTTGTTTTAGATCAATTTCTGAACTTACCTTGCACTATATTCAATTTGAACTTGTTGTAATTGTGAATTGATTTCTCACTACATAGTGTTTAGCCGTGTTGTGTACGAGAAACTCTCAAATTCCAAATACAACAAACCTTGTGCAATTGAAGGCCGAGAGCAATGACTCATGTAAGCCGTGAGGAGTAGTCCTCACAACAATCAAGCAAACCCCCCCAAAGAAAGAAAATTAAGCTTGATTGAGAAATACACGAGAGAAAAGCCAATATTTGTCAACAAGTAAGAGGCAAGACAAGAGAGAATTGCACAAGAAAGAAAGTGAGGAAAAGCCCAAAGTTGAACATTGCAAAAGGGAAATTTTTGCGCAAAGCTCAAAAGAAAGAAAGTGCCCAAAAGAACCAAAGTGTTGTAGTTTTGAAATATTGAAAGTTTCTAAAGCAAACCCTTGCTGACACTTTGTTTGTGTGCTTTTACTTTCACTTTACTTCAGTTGATAATTGCATATGCTGTAAAGTAAATTGAGGGATTGTCTTAAACAACCCCGTAGATTTCATTCAACCCGAACAACAATTTAACTTCTGTGATTTTCTTGAATCCTTAAGAAAAAAGTCCAAATTGCTGTTTTAAACAATTGTCAACATAAGTAGAGTATTTGCATCTTGTCAATATTTTAATTGGCTTTTGAGATTGTTTTCTGAATCATGGGTCCCCGACAGAAAGATAATGTACCATCCCCGTCCCCATCTACTCCTGTCCCATCCCCAGTCCTTGTTACCCTAGAGAATATACAGCAAACACTCACTTTCCTTGTTAATCAGTTTGGTTTAATGAGAAGTGACATAGAGGATAACAAACATGTTGTGATATATTATGTTTGAGTGATTGCAAAATGTATATGTGAGCATATGTGTAATTGTTGTGCAAAATGTATATGTGAGCATATGTGTAATTGTTGTGCAAAATGTATATGTGTGCATATGTGTAATTGTTGTGATGATTGCAAATAGATATATCATGTTTGAATGATTGGAAAATGCATATGTGAGCATGTATATGTAACGTTTAAATGAGAAATTGTTTTGGGCAAGGCATGAACTTATGAACTTATGAGCTAATGTGAAATTGTTTGATTGAATCAAGATTGAACAAGTTTGAGTAAGATCATGAGATTGAACTTGGCCAATTCAATCACATATCTTAATCAAGACATGTTCAAACTGATCTTAGAAGATATATATGCCAATACATGTTTATTATATGAACTAACCAAGCCTTGAAGTCACATGACTTACAATATAAGGCAAATTGTTCGGTTTAGTGTTCTATTGCAGGTTTTGGTTCATATCTTGGGCAAATGAACTCCAAATTGAGTCATTCAAAAGCCCACTTGATCCTTATTCAATTTAGAATCTAATTGGCTGAGGAAGAGCATGCTTGACACGAGTAAAAACTGAGTTGACCCGGTGGGAAGCTTATTGACCTATATAAGGGCTATTTTGGTAATTTCACCATTTGGACTTCTCATTCTTATTTGGTCTTCTTCCAACTGACTTATATGATCATTTGACACATTTATAAGTCATGTCACATCATGGCAACGAATGAATCTGGAGCAGCACCATGTCTAGGTTCATCCTAGGACAAAGTTCCTATTTTTGTGCTGAAGGGTATTCTGGTCATTTCACTTGCCAACGGATCTTCCAACATACTATATATTGCTTATATGATGTTTATATGTGTTTATGTCACATATGGTACGTGCCCTATTTTTATGGAAACGGGCAGCAAGGTCTATCTCATTGGAATTCTTATATTATGGTTATCATCTATGGTTTTCTTGGAATTCTTGGTATTCTTCATATGGTATTCTATGCTACATGTTGAAGACATAAATGGCTATGTATCACACGTATATTGAAGGATGTTGGCGCATATATCATGTTCAAATTTTCAGATTTTGAACAAGTCAAGGCAAGTTGAATTACATTCTATTTTGGTGCTGATTTTAAGATAATTATTCTTGACTATTCTTGCTTGATTTTGGAGATGATGTTAACGGCTATCTTAGTTGAAATATGGAGCAAAATTCTCTCAAAGCAAACGGCTATATTTTGTTCAAAGATTGGAGCAAAAATCTCTATATACAAAACGGCTATTCTTGCTTATATTGTGGAATGATACAAACGGCTACATAGGTTTGAAAGTTGAAGACCAAGTCAAGCTGAATTATCTCTATCTTCTAGCTACATTCCAACGTCATTTTTGTTCAAAGTTGGAGAAAAATATCTCAACCAAGGAAGCAAGGCAACGGCTATGTTGAAGACTAGTTCAAACTCAAGGTTTTGGTTGAATTCTATCTTTATCTTTGAACTATTCTACCTATCTTCAAGGGGCTGTTCAACGTCATTTTGGCATTCAAATGAGGAGCAAAAAATCTGATCAAAAACTTATGCCAAATCAGCTACACACATGGCAAGATATTTACACATGTACATTGCTTATTGGAGCTGATTTTCCAACGTTCAAATGGAGCTATTTCCACCTCATCTCCAACGTTCATAATGAGATAAATATTCAGGTGGAAGACTATTTCAAAGTAGCAAGAAATTCAGATTTATCTTGAAAGTCAAATGGTAGCTAAAAAGGTGCTGATTTTATCTCCATTCTATCTCATTTCAACGGCTATATGGAGGAGCTTTTGAGCTGATCTTTTGGCTATAAATAGCAGCAAAGGTGAAGAGTAAAGAGCATCACAAGAGCGTATCCAAACGAAAGCAAAGAAAGCAAAGCAAGACATTAGCTCTTTGTCTCCATTATTTTCTTCTTCTCTTCTATATTGAAGAACACATTTGTTGAAAGCTTTATGATTGTATAGTTCTTCAATTCTTGTCATTTTCAACACCTTTATACGACATATTTGTGAAGGAGAAGCTGGTGTATAAAGCTTACTCCTTAGAGGTGAGCAAAAGGTGAAAAGGTGCAAAGGTGCAAAGGTGATACAAACTAGGTGTTTTGGTGAAGTCTCTTGAAGAAGTTGGTGAAAAGCTTCTTCCTTTGACTTTGTAAGGTGACATTGGTGTTTGGTGTTTAGTGAAATCCAAGAGAAGGTGTCTCTTGGGACTGGAGTAGGTCACATTGACCGAACCAGGATAATTCCTTGTGTTCTTTACTTATTTCCTGCACTTACTGTTTTCTGCCTGAGATTTACACTAACTTGGCACGCACAATTGAACAAGCAAACATCCTTAGAATTGCATGAATTTTGGATATATTATACTTCAATGTGTTAGCTTTCATTAGGCGCAAGAATCACTAAATTCTAAGGTGTGTAGCATATTCAAATCGTCTTCACAAAATTGTTGCTACATTCTGTGAACAATTTTGACCAGTGTGCAAAACTTGTGAAATTTGAACAGGCTATCCTTTGAATCTTGGAGTGAGCCTTATATCAAATTAAACTAGACATCCTAAGGTTTAATTTGACATAAGATTCATCAAAATAGCACGGGTAGATTTTGAGATATCAGTGTTTGAAGTTTAGCAAACATTCTGCCTGAAACTGCCAGAATTGCACACTTTACTTATCTTGCTTATTTGAACGTGCTAACTTGCTTAGAATTGGCTGAAATTTTTATGACATATCATAAACATACTAAACTTGATCTCTGCCAAGTTTGAGAGCATTCACAGGTGTATAAGTGGTTCAACCAAAACGTACAAAACAGTGAACTATTTCTGGAATTTTCAGAATCTGAGACTAAAGAGGCAAAGGGGTCTTCAAACAAGTTTTTGAAGGTAATCATAGTGCAATTTCCGCTAATCCACTATTCACCCCCCCCTCTAGTGGTGCTATACAGATCCAACAAGTGGTATCAGAGCGAGGTTGAGCACCATATTCTTATTTGAGCTGAAAACCGTTTATACTTCAAGTGGCAAAGTTGCTGGAAATTTTCTGGTTGTCTTATACTCTTCATATTTGGTATCTACAACAAGGTGACATTTTCTTTCCTTCTTATAAGTGCTTCAAACGTTTTCTCACACACTAAGAAGCATGTCTAAGTCACACATGAAAATAGAATTAGAAGGCATGTCCACACAAAGACCAACTAAAAGACAAGCAAAATCAGCCGCCCCTATCAATGTGAAATCTAACAAACAAGATGGCAAATGGTATGATAAAGAACTTAAGTGTTATGAATGTGGCAAACAAGGACACATCTCATATGATTGTCCAAACAAGAACAAAAACCGTGACATGGATGAAAAGACAAGGACAAAAACTAGAGTAGAACCTATGCAAAGGAGGAAGAAAGCTCTCAAGGTAAGTTCAAGCACTTGGGATGACACATCTTCATCCGAATCCGAGGAGGAACCTGAAGTTGCACAAACATGTTTGGCTTCAAAGTCTACAAATGAGGTAACATTTGATTCTGATTCTGAATGTGATTTTACTCAAGATGAATTGTTGGATGAATTAGAAAAGTTGTATGATAGATATAAGAAGTTATCCAAGGAGAAGAAAAGAATAGTTGAGGAGAAGAACAAGTTGGAGACGTCTAACTTGAATCTAACTTCTCAACTAGAAGTTCTTCAACTTGAATCATCTAACACTATTGTTTCATTGCAAAATCAGATTAAGGAACTTAAGAACAAACATGAAAATGTGCAATGTGTGCAATGTGTTGATTTCAACGTTTTAAAGTCCAAATTACATGAAATACAAACTGAATTTGAATCATTAAAAGCATGCAACCTAGACTTGAACAAATCCTTAGAACAATTTAAGAATGGTTCCAACATGTTAGACACTCTTATTGCATCTCAAAAGCATGGAAATGACAAACAAGGTCTTGGATATGTTGAAGAAGCTGAACACACACCTAAGGAAACAACATTTGTATCATCTTCAACCAACATGAAATATAGGCCAAAAGCATCTAGAAATGAACCTATTCTGCCCACACCACCTTCATCACAAAGATTGCAAAATGCATCAACATATAGGAAGGTAAACACACCTAGAAACCATGCTTACATGTATACAAGAATGCCTAAACATAGAAGTATGAAATCTGCTCAAGTTATGCCTTATATGCAACAACATGCTTATGTGAAGAACATGACATACTCTCGGTCTAAATCAATGTACAACACACGGCCTAGACACACACAACATCTTGCTTATACACGGCCAAGATATAACTCATATACATGGCAACATTTAAATGCATATAGAACTTATCATGCTTATCCAACTAGTCATAAACGTGCAGCCCCTTTTCAATCATATTCTATGTATCAAAATCCACTATTTGTTCATTATATGCAACATGGTTATAACATTTCAAAACCAAGAAAGGTTGTTCAAGTTTGGGTACCTAAAGGTACACTAACATGAACTTAACTTGTCTAACCTTGAAAGGACCCAAAATCAAAGGGTACCTAAGTTGTTATTTACATTTGTAGGTACATAACATCAAAGAAAGACAAGTTGCTGGTTATAACAACAAAGAAGATGAAAAGAACAAAACCAATTGGATAGTTGATAGTGGTTGCTCAAGACATATGACGGGCAACAAAAATTTGTTTAGCACACTTAAAAACGTTGCAAAAGGTGGCAAAGTTACTTTTGGAGACAACAACCAAGGTCAAATAATTGGCAAAGGCAAGGTTGGTGATCCAAACAAGTTTGAGATCAAAAACGTCCTACTTGTAAGTAACTTAACCTTTGAGCTCTTAAGTGTTTCTCAACTATGTGACAACAACTTGAATGTTCTCTTCTCCTCCACCTCTTGTAAGATAATGGATAAAAACAATCAAGTTGTGTTAAAAGGAAAACGTGAAGGAAACATATATGTGCTTAACATGGATGATATGCTAAGTAGTAACACAAAATGTCTTGTTTCACATGAATCTGATCCCAATCTTTGGCATAGACGTTTAGGACACATTGGTATATCAACTTTAGAAAAACTACACGCTAAAAGTCTTGTTAAAGGATTGCCTAAACTTAACTTGGATGATTTTCAACTATGTGAATCTTGTATCAAAGGCAAACATGTTAGAGAATCCCTTAAGCCTAAAACCGAGTTCACAACGTCAAGAATACTAGAACTCTTGCATATAGACTTATTTGGTCCATGTAGAACAAGAAGCTTAGGTGGAAGTTATTATGTATGTGTAATAGTTGATGATTTCTCAAGATATACTTGGACATTGTTTCTTGCTTCAAAAGATGAAAGTGCATCATCTATAACTAATCTAGTTAGACAACTTGAAAATGAACATGAAACACATGTTATTAAGATAAGGAGTGATAGAGGTGGTGAGTTTAAAAATAGTGAATTAATAAAATTCTGTAATGAAAAGGGTATAAAACATGAATTCTCCCCACCAAGAACTCCTCAACTTAATGGTGTAGTTGAAAGAAAGAATAGGACTATTCAAGAAGTAGCAAGAACAATGATGGTAGAAAACAAAGTACCTAAATTCTTATGGGCTGAAGCAGTAAACACTTCAAGTTATATGATCAACAGACTATCAATAAGAAAGAAACTGAACAAAACACCATATGAAATCTTAAATGGACGACTCCCAAAAGTAAACTATCTAAAAGTCTTTGGTTGTAAATGCTTTGTATTGAACACAAAAGATAACTTAGATAAGTTTGATCCTAAGTCTGATGAACATATATTTGTGGGATATTCAATGAACTCTAAAGCATATAGATGTTATAATGCACAAACAAGAAAGATAGTTGAATCTATACATGTGAAGTTCAATGAAAATGCATATCTCCAAACAAGTAATCAACATGAAATCTATGTACCAAATGATCAAATACTTCATGATGAAGATGAACTTATCCTACCACCTACACATGATCAAATTGAAACACCAAATCAAACTCTTGAAATGCATGAAGTTCAAACTCCCCCTACACAAGAACATAATGTGCCTACCCAACCTATTGAACATCATGAACCTATTGAAGATGCACAACCAAGTAATTGGTGGCAAATAAGAGATAAACAAAAACATCCTCAAGAGCTTATTATAGGAGATGTAAATCAAGGGGTTAGAACACGTAGGCAAATAGATCCTAATGAATATGATCAATGGCATGCACTTATATCCCAAATTGAACCTAAGAATGTGAATGATGCCTTAAACGATACATATTGGATAGATGCAATGCATGAAGAGTTAAACCAATTTGAAAGAAACAATGTGTGGGATTTAGTACCTAAACCCGAGGATAAATCAATCATTGGAACTAAATGGGTGTTTAGGAACAAAATGAATGAACAAGGAGTTGTAGTAAGAAATAAGGCAAGACTTGTAGCTCAAGGATATAATCAAGAAGAGGGTATTGATTACGATGAGACATTTGCCCCCGTAGCAAGATTAGAATCCATACGCCTCTTATTAGCTTTTGCATGTTATAATAACATCAAACTATTCCAAATGGATGTTAAGAGTGCATTCTTAAATGGCTATATCCAAGAAGAAGTTTTTGTTAAACAACCACCAGGCTTTGAAGATCCAAAGAACCCTAATCATGTATATAAACTTAAGAAAGCCTTATATGGTTTGAAACAAGCCCCCCGTGCATGGTATGAAAGATTTGCCAACTTTTTACTAAGTAACAACTTTCAAAGAGGAACCATAGATAGTACCTTATTCTTGAAAAAGAAAGACAAAGATTTACTTGTAATACAAATATATGTAGATGACATAATCTTTGGTTCAACTAATCCTAACTTAGTAAAAGACTTTGAAGATTGTATGAAGTCTGAGTTTGAAATGTCCATGGTTGGTGAATTAAATTATTTCTTAGGCTTGCAAATAAAACAAACATCAAATGGTATACATATCAATCAAGCCAAATACATAAGAGATATGATAAAGAAATTCAACTTTGAAAACTTGAAACCATCTCCAACACCAATGTGTACTTCAACAAAATTAGACAAAGATGAAAATGGTGTTGCATTTGATGAAAAACTATATAGGTCTATGATTGGTTCATTGCTATATCTAACTGCTAGTAGACCTGATATTATGTTTGCAGTATGTATGTGTGCGAGATTTCAAAGTATGCCTAAGTTGTCACACTTTAAAGCTGTAAAAAGAATATTTAGATATCTTCAACATACACCAACATTAGGCTTATGGTATGATAGACAATCTAGTCTAAGTCTACATGCATATTCAGATGCAGATTATGGTGGATGTAGAGTAGATAGAAAGAGCACTAGTGGAACATGTCAATTTCTAGGAAACTCACTAATATCTTGGTTTTCAAAGAAACAATCTAGTGTTGCACTTTCTACTACTGAAGCGGAATATATGGCTTTAAGTCTATGTTGTACTCAACTCTTATGGATTAAACAACAACTTTCAGACTTTGAAATACAAGTAAATAATATCCCCATCTATTGTGATAGTACAAGTGCTATAAATTTGTCTAAAAACCCTGTACTACACTCTAAGGCAAAACATATAGAAGTACGTTATCATTTTCTCCGTGATCATGTTAATCTTGGACATATACACATTGAACACGTTAGAACTGATCAACAAGTAGCTGACATATTCACTAAACCCCTTAATCAAGCTATCTTTGAGACTTTACGTGCAAGACTTGGATTAATTGCTTACACCTGACTACTACACTGTCTTTTGCATAATTTACAAAATTAAGGGGGAGAAATAAATGTGTATATAAATGTGTATATATATCATGTTAAGGGGAAGATATAAGAAGATGTGAGATATCATGTTAAGGGGGAGATAGCACATTAAGGGGGAGCAGATTACACTTGATTTAGATGCTTACTTGATTACACAGATTACACTTGATTTAGATGCACACTTGATTTAAATGCTTAATATACACATATGTGGGGTAATTTTGCAAATCATCAAAAGGGGGAGATTGTTGTGATATATTATGTTTGAGTGATTGCAAAATGTATATGTGAGCATATGTGTAATTGTTGTGCAAAATGTATATGTGAGCATATGTGTAATTGTTGTGCAAAATGTATATGTGTGCATATGTGTAATTGTTGTGATGATTGCAAATAGATATATCATGTTTGAATGATTGGAAAATGCATATGTGAGCATGTATATGTAACGTTTAAATGAGAAATTGTTTTGGGCAAGGCATGAACTTATGAACTTATGAGCTAATGTGAAATTGTTTGATTGAATCAAGATTGAACAAGTTTGAGTAAGATCATGAGATTGAACTTGGCCAATTCAATCACATATCTTAATCAAGACATGTTCAAACTGATCTTAGAAGATATATATGCCAATACATGTTTATTATATGAACTAACCAAGCCTTGAAGTCACATGACTTACAATATAAGGCAAATTGTTCGGTTTAGTGTTCTATTGCAGGTTTTGGTTCATATCTTGGGCAAATGAACTCCAAATTGAGTCATTCAAAAGCCCACTTGATCCTTATTCAATTTAGAATCTAATTGGCTGAGGAAGAGCATGCTTGACACGAGTAAAAACTGAGTTGACCCGGTGGGAAGCTTATTGACCTATATAAGGGCTATTTTGGTAATTTCACCATTTGGACTTCTCATTCTTATTTGGTCTTCTTCCAACTGACTTATATGATCATTTGACACATTTATAAGTCATGTCACATCATGGCAACGAATGAATCTGGAGCAGCACCATGTCTAGGTTCATCCTAGGACAAAGTTCCTATTTTTGTGCTGAAGGGTATTCTGGTCATTTCACTTGCCAACGGATCTTCCAACATACTATATATTGCTTATATGATGTTTATATGTGTTTATGTCACATATGGTACGTGCCCTATTTTTATGGAAACGGGCAGCAAGGTCTATCTCATTGGAATTCTTATATTATGGTTATCATCTATGGTTTTCTTGGAATTCTTGGTATTCTTCATATGGTATTCTATGCTACATGTTGAAGACATAAATGGCTATGTATCACACGTATATTGAAGGATGTTGGCGCATATATCATGTTCAAATTTTCAGATTTTGAACAAGTCAAGGCAAGTTGAATTACATTCTATTTTGGTGCTGATTTTAAGATAATTATTCTTGACTATTCTTGCTTGATTTTGGAGATGATGTTAACGGCTATCTTAGTTGAAATATGGAGCAAAATTCTCTCAAAGCAAACGGCTATATTTTGTTCAAAGATTGGAGCAAAAATCTCTATATACAAAACGGCTATTCTTGCTTATATTGTGGAATGATACAAACGGCTACATAGGTTTGAAAGTTGAAGACCAAGTCAAGCTGAATTATCTCTATCTTCTAGCTACATTCCAACGTCATTTTTGTTCAAAGTTGGAGAAAAATATCTCAACCAAGGAAGCAAGGCAACGGCTATGTTGAAGACTAGTTCAAACTCAAGGTTTTGGTTGAATTCTATCTTTATCTTTGAACTATTCTACCTATCTTCAAGGGGCTGTTCAACGTCATTTTGGCATTCAAATGAGGAGCAAAAAATCTGATCAAAAACTTATGCCAAATCAGCTACACACATGGCAAGATATTTACACATGTACATTGCTTATTGGAGCTGATTTTCCAACGTTCAAATGGAGCTATTTCCACCTCATCTCCAACGTTCATAATGAGATAAATATTCAGGTGGAAGACTATTTCAAAGTAGCAAGAAATTCAGATTTATCTTGAAAGTCAAATGGTAGCTAAAAAGGTGCTGATTTTATCTCCATTCTATCTCATTTCAACGGCTATATGGAGGAGCTTTTGAGCTGATCTTTTGGCTATAAATAGCAGCAAAGGTGAAGAGTAAAGAGCATCACAAGAGCGTATCCAAACGAAAGCAAAGAAAGCAAAGCAAGACATTAGCTCTTTGTCTCCATTATTTTCTTCTTCTCTTCTATATTGAAGAACACATTTGTTGAAAGCTTTATGATTGTATAGTTCTTCAATTCTTGTCATTTTCAACACCTTTATACGACATATTTGTGAAGGAGAAGCTGGTGTATAAAGCTTACTCCTTAGAGGTGAGCAAAAGGTGAAAAGGTGCAAAGGTGCAAAGGTGATACAAACTAGGTGTTTTGGTGAAGTCTCTTGAAGAAGTTGGTGAAAAGCTTCTTCCTTTGACTTTGTAAGGTGACATTGGTGTTTGGTGTTTAGTGAAATCCAAGAGAAGGTGTCTCTTGGGACTGGAGTAGGTCACATTGACCGAACCAGGATAATTCCTTGTGTTCTTTACTTATTTCCTGCACTTACTGTTTTCTGCCTGAGATTTACACTAACTTGGCACGCACAATTGAACAAGCAAACATCCTTAGAATTGCATGAATTTTGGATATATTATACTTCAATGTGTTAGCTTTCATTAGGCGCAAGAATCACTAAATTCTAAGGTGTGTAGCATATTCAAATCGTCTTCACAAAATTGTTGCTACATTCTGTGAACAATTTTGACCAGTGTGCAAAACTTGTGAAATTTGAACAGGCTATCCTTTGAATCTTGGAGTGAGCCTTATATCAAATTAAACTAGACATCCTAAGGTTTAATTTGACATAAGATTCATCAAAATAGCACGGGTAGATTTTGAGATATCAGTGTTTGAAGTTTAGCAAACATTCTGCCTGAAACTGCCAGAATTGCACACTTTACTTATCTTGCTTATTTGAACGTGCTAACTTGCTTAGAATTGGCTGAAATTTTTATGACATATCATAAACATACTAAACTTGATCTCTGCCAAGTTTGAGAGCATTCACAGGTGTATAAGTGGTTCAACCAAAACGTACAAAACAGTGAACTATTTCTGGAATTTTCAGAATCTGAGACTAAAGAGGCAAAGGGGGTCTTCAAACAAGTTTTTGAAGGTAATCATAGTGCAATTTCCGCTAATCCACTATTCACCCCCCCCTCTAGTGGTGCTATACAGATCCAACAAAACAGAGGATAAGCAAAGTAGAAAAGCCAACCTCAGATCAAAAGGAACCTAGTATACCTTTTCAAGAAGGCACCTCTTATGGTAATGAGTCTCATTTTGAACATAGAAAAGTCACATCACTTAGAGGTAGAGGTAGAGGTCGAGGTAGTAATGGTGGTCGTAGGAACATTTCTTTTGAGGAGAGATTTGATAATCTCCCTGAGTACAATGAAGAACACTATCCGAAAGAACGGTATGATGAACGTCAGCCTGATAGAGATGAACATCTTGAAGAAGAGTTCATTACTACTAAACTGACAATACCCACCTTCCAAGGGAAAGTGATCCTGAAACATATCTGCAATGGGAAACAAAAGTAGAACATATGTATTCTTGCACTAACTATTCTGAATTGGCCAAAGTGCGGTATGCAACTTTTGAATTTGTAGATTATGCTTTACTCTGGTGGGAATAATTGAAGAACACCAGGAGAAGAACAAGACAGCCCCCTGTTGTTACTTGGTCCGAGCTGAAACAAGAGATGAGGAAGAGATTCATATCTCGTTCTTATGAAAGAAGCGTTTTCCAGAAATTGCAACAACTTTCTCAAGGTAATAGATCTGTCGATGAATTTTATAAAGAATTAGAACATCTGCTTACCAGGGCTAACATAGAAGAAGCTGAGGAAGCCACAATGGCTAGATTTCTAGCTGGTTTGAACAAAGAAATTGCATTTAAGGTGGAACTTACACCTTACTCTGATTTGGCTTCTATGGTTCACATTGCTGAGAAAGTGGAAAGACAATTGAAGGTAAAAACTTCTAACCCTTCTTTTCGGACTAATTCTTTGAGTTTTCCTAGAACACAGCCCAGGACGCCTTTCGGTCCACAACAAGGTCAAGGCCGTGGATTCCAAGGAAAATCAACCCAGAACATCCAAAATCGTCCAAAGCTTCCAATCACTGATAAAGGCAAAGCCAAGGTGGAAGGTACGCCTAATTTTAAGACTCGTGATATTCAATGTTTTAAATGCTTAGGAAAAGGTCATTTTGCTAATCAATGTCCCAACCCTAAACGCATCTTGTTTACTGAAGAGTCTAATGAGAATTATTCTGAAGAAGAATTGGAAGAGAGTGAGGAAAACAATGAAATTGAACAAACATGTGAGGAAGAAGAAGAGCTTAGTGGAGAGATTGATGAGTGTGAAACAAAAGAGTTCTTAGTTGTCCGTCGAGCTCTAAGTGCCCAAATTAAAAATGAAGAACCTGAAATGCAAAGAGAGAACATATTCCACATTCACTGTATGGTTAAAAAGAAAGTCTGCACTTTAATCATTGACTCCGGTTCATGTACCAATGTTGCAAGTTTTGAACTTGTTAGGAAACTTGAGTTACCTTTAATTAATCACCCCCGTCCTTATAGACTTACATGGCTTAATGAGTGTGGTGAAGTTAAAGTAACAAAGCAAGTCCTAGTTTCTTTATCAATTGGTGGGTATTTTGCTGAGGTGTTATGTGATGTAGCCCCTATGCAATCAAGTCATATCTTATTAGGTAGACCATGGAAATTTGACAACAAGGTTACATATGATGGTTACCTAAATAGATATTCCTTTGAGGATCAACAACGAATGTTAAAAAGCCATAATGATCCAAAAGAAAAGGAACTGGAAAGGATTTTCATCAAAGAAAACCAACTGAAAACTTCTCATCTTAAAATTGAACCGAAAGAAATCAAAGTTTCTGCTGAACCATCTCTAAAGAAAAGTGCATTCTTTGCATCTCAAAGCGAGGTATTCCATGCTATCAATTCAAACAAAACTGTTTATATCTTGCTTTACAAAGAAACTCTGTTCTCTTCATCTGAAATACCATCTACTTTACCAAGTGAAGTTGCATCTTTACTTCAAGAATTTTCTAGCTTGTTTCCTGAAGGAGATCCCCCAGGTTTACCACCTCTAAGAGGCATTGAGCATCAAATAGATTTCATTCCAGGAGCTGTTCTGCCAAACAGACCTGCCTATAGAGCCAATCCAGAGGAAACTCAAGAAATCCAAAAACAAGTTGAGGAATTATTGACCCAAGGTAAAGTAAAAGAGAGTATGAGTCCTTGTGCTGTTCCTGTTATCATTGTCCCTAAGAAAGATGGAACTTGGAGAATGTGTACTGATTGTAGAGCCATCAATAAGATCACTGTGAAGTATAGATACCCTATTCCTAGGTTGGATGACATGTTGGATATGTTGCATAGGTCTAGATGCTTTAGCAAAGTAGATCTTAAACAAGGTTATTTCCAAGTGAGAATTAGGGAAGGTGATGAATGGAAAACTGCCTTTAAGACTAAATTTGGATTGTACGAATGGTTAGTTATGCCCTTTGGTTTAACCAACGCCCCTAGTACTTTCATGAGATTAATGAATGAGGTCTTAAGGAAATTCATAGGGAAATTTGTAGTAGTTTACTTTTATGACATTCTTATCTACTCCAAAACCCTAAGTGAACATCTGATCCATCTTAGAGCTGTTTTTGTCACCCTACAAAAAGAAAAGTTGTATGCTAATTTCAAGAAGTGTTCTTTCTGTCTGGAGAAGGTTACATTCTTAGGATTTGTGATTAGTGCTGAAGGAATTGAAATGGACCAAGAGAAAGTTAAATCCATAACTGAGTGGCCAACCCCTAAGTCTGCTGGAGATGTTAGGAGTTTTCATGGATTAGCTAGCTTCTATAGACGTTTTGTGATGGATTTCTCTACCATAGCTGCACCCTTGAATGAGTTAGTCAAGAAAGATGTAAGATTTGAATGGGGAGAATCACAACAACAAGCATTTGAGGAACTTAAGAAACGTCTAACTTCTGCACCTATCTGAGATTGCCCAACTTTGATGAAATGTTTGAAGTTGAATGTGATGCCAGTGGAGTTGGCATTGGAGCTGTATTGCATCAAGGTAATGAACTTGTTGCCTACTTTAGTGAGAAATTGAAAGGAGCTTCCATAAATTATTCAACCTATGATAAAGAATTGTATGCCCTTGTCCGTTCTTTACAAACTTGGCAACATTATCTGCAACCTAAGGAATTTGTGATTCATACTGATCATGAGAGCCTTAAGTATCTAAAAGGTCAAGGAAAATTGAACAAAAGACATGCCAAATGGGTTGAATTCATTGAACAATTCCCTTATGTGATCAAGTATAACCAAGGAAAAGAAAATGTTGTTGCTGATGCATTATCTCGTCGCTATACTTTGATTACTACTCTTTCATGTAACATGTTTGGTTTTGAGTCTATCAAAGAGATGTATCATTCTGATCATGACTTTAGTTCTATCTATCAAGCATGCATTGATTCACCTTTTGCTAAATATTACTTGCATGATGGTTATTTGTTTAAAGAACATAAGTTATGTGTACCAATGTGTTCATTAAGAGAGTTGTTGATAAAAGAAGCTCATGGAGGAGGTTTAATGGGTCATTTTGGCTCGTTAAAAACTTTGGAAACACTTAAAGAGCATTTCTTCTGGCCGCATATGAAAGCAACATGTTTGATAAGGTATGTGACCAATGTATTACTTGCAAACAAGCAAAATCTAGAACACAACCACATGGATTGTACACTCCCTTATCTGTTCCAAGCTCACCTTGGACTGATCTTTCTATGGACATTGTATTAGGATTGCCTCGATCCAAAACTGGTAAAGATAGCATCTTTGTTGTTGTTGATAGATTTTCCAAAATGGCACATTTCATTGCATGTAAGAAAGTTGATGATGCTATTAATATTGCTGATTTGTTCTTTAAGGAGATTGTTAGATTGCATGGCATGCCACGTACAATTGTTAGTGATAGAGATACAAAGTTTCTAAGTCATTTCTGGCGTGTTTTGTGGAGTAGACTTGGTACTAAATTGTTATTTTCTACAACTGCTCACCCACAAACCGATGGTCAAACTGAAGTTGTTAATAGAACTTTGTCTCAACTGTTATGTGTTGTCATTCAAAAGAACTTAAAGAATTGGGAAGACTGCTTAGCTTTTATTGAGTTTGCATACAATAGAGTTGTTCATAGTGGAACATTGCGTTCTCCTTTTGAAGTTGTTTATGGCTTTAACCCTTTGTCCCCGCTTGATCTTGTTCCCATACCTGTTCATGAATGTGTTAGTTTAGATGGTGAACGAAAAGCAAAACTTGTGAAAGAATTGCATGAAAAGGTTAAGTCACAACTTGAAGCTAAGAATAAAGTGTATGCCAATAGAGCCAACAGGAATCGTAAAGTTGTTATATTTGAGCCCGGTGATCTTGTTTGGTTACACTTGAGGAAAGAAATATTCCCTAAGGAAAGGGACTTAAAGTTGAAGCCAAGAGGCGATGGACCGTTCAAAGTATTGAAACAGCTTGGTGATAATGCCTATGTTCTCGATCTTCCTGAAGAAAGGTATGGTCCTATCTCTAAAACTTTTAATGTTGCTGACCTTTCTCCATTTAGTATTGATTCAGATTCGAGGACGAATCCTTCTCAAGTGGGAGGGAATGATGAGCTATAGCCTAACCTTGTGGATACAAACACTGATGAAGACACCTCACTGCCGCGCACAGGTCCCATAACAAGGAGTATGGCTAAGAAGTTGTTGCATTGTGTTGAATCATTTCTTTATAGGCATGAAGATGATGAACCAAGCAAAGATGATGTCCATTGGGTTTATATGATACAAGCTTTGATCTAGTTGTATCAAAAACATGTTGTACATATCTTTAGTTGTTCTTTTTATATTGTTGGTTGGTTAACCTTGTTTTTGGATAGTTTGTGTTGTATTATTGCCTTGTCTCTCAGGTACACGTACTTAGCTTGAAAATGCAATTAGAACCTGAATTTTTGTTCAAGCAAGGAGGTGATAAGCAAGTAGCTTACAAGCAAGGAGGTGACAAGCACTCATGTCAAATTCAGAATTGTTCTTCACGCAAACATGGATGTATAAGCTGCTCAAAGCTTGAACCAATTGGAAGAAGTCTTGCAAATGTTTAAACCAATCAAAAACAAGTTGAAGACAAGCAAGCAAGCTGCACAACAATTGATCCAATCAGATTGAGGATGTTTAAGGCCTAGATCACGCAAGAGAAGGTTTGAAAATTCAAAGTCAAACTTGCAACCAATCAAAGGCAATTCAAACCAAGTTGCTCAAAGTATTATCCAATCAAAATTGATCAAGAAATGTGGCTGAAACAAGCAAGGAAGCACGGCAAGACAAACCAGCTTTCTTGGAACCAAAATTGTTCAAAAGCAAGCATGTTCTTTCTAGTCTTGTACTTTGTATTTTAAACCTTGTACCCTTTGTAATTTTCGTTGGCTATAAGTAGAATAGGAAGCTGAATGTACAAACAACCACAATTAAAATACATTTCAATCAAAATTTCCTTTAAGGAACTCTCAACTTTTCTAGTTGAAGTTTAAAACCACTAACGGTTTTCTTCCAAGTTCATAGCCTAGAACTTGTTAGTACTTACTTCATTTTTGGTTTACAGCATCTTAGGGTCTCAATGAGGTTTTAGATGTGTTGGAATGCCAAAGAGGAAGAGGTGTTGGTATAAATTGAGCCAAGAACAAACGGTTACAGTTCAAGGGGTGTCATTGTGATGTTCTTTGCCATAGCTGAGGTTCAAATCAATTTGGAATAGAGGACAAAGTCTTGGAAACGTTTTCTAGCCTTTATTTGGCTCATCATGGCCTCTTCAGGTTCCTGCAAGTTAGACCTTTCCAACAAAATTTCTAACTCTTTATAGTACTCGTCTACACTTTTGGAACCTTGACGTAAGTTGTGCAAACTCGTGAAAATAGAACTCTCATAATTGTTTAGAATAAAACGTTGTCTCATTTCAAACTTAATTTCTTCCCAAGTAGCAATTGGAGGTTGCCTTGTCTTAGTTCTATTTCGACACAAATTTGTCCACCAATTAAGTGCATAACCAGAAAACTCAATAGAAGCGTACCTCACTTTTTGTAATTCACTATAATTGGTACAAGAAAAGATCAAATCCACTTTCGTTTCCCATTCTAAATATTCCTCCGCATTACTTTTACCATAAAACGTGGGAATATTTATTTTTGTTTTGAGAAAATCGTCATCTTGCGGGAAAAGGGGATTTTGGCGTCTTTGGTAACCTTGGGGAGGGTGGTCATCAAAGTCATACTCATCATGGTCATATGGAATGTAATCATCGTTGTACCTTCGTGGGACGTACCTTCTTGGTTGTGTAGGAGGAACAAACCTTCTTGCTTCGGTGTGTGGTGGTCTAAGGTTGTCATCCTCAACTTCTTCTGGGGATGGCGCCTTGGTTGTGGTAGGGGCACGACCCTGCTTGTTCCTTGGCCATCACTCGTTTTGTAGCTTCGCTCCACGTCTTCCAAGCGATTCTTAATTATCTCATTGTCATGCATGAGTTTCTTAAGCATCTCCAGCATTTGTTGTTGCGTGTTGTCAACAGTTTCGGCCTCTTTTGACTTGCTAGACGCGGAATGATTGCTGCTCTCCATTGTACATAAGGAATTGAACGAAAAAACAAAGGGAAAAAGAAAGAAGCAAACTAACACAAAGACAAGCAAACGTTAAGGGATTAGTAAAAAAATAAGTTATGATTACTCCGCTTTCTATCCTTTCCACTCTCTTACCACTTTGGTTCTTGGATAACCTGAAGTTAAGAAGTCTCAAAGTGATCAATAAGGAAGAGTATTGCCAAGGCTTCTTCAAATCACAATGTTCTCCACTTGTTTCTTCCTCTTTGCGTTCAAGTTGCACCAATTAGTATCAAAGTAGAATCTATTGAAATGAACACAAACTTGAACTTTCTACTAAGATTCAAAGAAAATAAGCAACCAAAGTTGATGCATAAGGCTGAACCAAAGATAAACTAAGGATTGCCGTGGGCAATCTTTAGTTAATTTTGATTCTATGCACTTACTATCCACAAAATGATTCAAGTCATGCAACAATCGAGCAACCAAATGTGTGATTGGTTCAAGAAGGTCAGGAGATGGAGAGTAGGGTATATAGGGGACGGCAATGTGGGGTTAAAGGGAATATGGTATCCAAGGTTTGCAAATCGTACCAAA
Organism: Eustoma russellianum; assembly: GCA_036186865.1. Classification (NCBI taxonomy): domain Eukaryota; kingdom Viridiplantae; phylum Streptophyta; class Magnoliopsida; order Gentianales; family Gentianaceae; genus Eustoma; species Eustoma russellianum. The sequence goes on from AP025055.1 coordinate 16,570,487, forward strand.
AATTTTCCACGCAATGCACAAACGTTTTGCCCTTTTTCTTTTCTCTTGTTCTTTTGTTTTTCTTTTTCTTCCTTGCTATTTCAATTGAGCAAGGTTCAGATTCTCTCTCTTTTTGACTAAGGGCAGAATTGAAATTTCACGCGTTTTGCACTTAGCACTTGCGTTCTTGGACAGAATAGTGCAATGTATTTAAAATGCAAATTGTAACTTGGACTTGCAACAAAAATAACCTTGGAAAGTGAGGGAAATTGGGGTAAGGCCGAATGGGTTAGGGTTAGGGTTTTTTGATTTAGGGTTTTTTGAACGTTTTGGGAATTTTGCGGGATGGGGTTTTGGGAACTGAACGGGCATTGTAAATGGACTATTTGGGGTGGTAATTCATGATTGTTGTGGTCTATTTGGATATTGGTTGGTTTAGGACAGAATTTGAACAAAATTCAAATTCTGGGGTTAGGGTTTATTTGAATGATTTGGGATCTTTAGAAACTGATTGTGTTTGGTAAAATTGGGTTGGGGCTTTTTGTTGGGGGTGTAAATAGGGTTGTTTGGGATCAGGTTGGTGAGTTTTTAGGATTGGGATGGGGTGGAGCTGGTTGGGGCGTGGGGTGTTGGGTGATTTGAGGGTGTGATTGATGTTGAAAATGGGTTATGAAGATAAGCACACGTAGGACTACTTGATTAAAGAATGAAATCAATCACAATGCGAATCACAAGATGCATACAATCATCACCAACTAAAAGCTTCGATAGCAACAAGATGATTTGAAACCGAGGTAGCTTTATAGGATGATGGTTGGAATATTTAAAAGAAGGCTGAATGTAACCTAAAATGCAACAAACCATAATTTGTTCAAGTTTGAACGACTCAAAATCAGATTGTGATGCGAAAAGGAAATAAAGGAAATGACACTTGAATGATGAAAAGCAAAATGCGGCAACATGCAAGGACTTAAAGCAAATGAGTAGGACGTTTGTTTTTTTGTATGAAATGCAAGACAATGGCGTGTAGAGTGAGGGGTAGAAGAAGGACTCAACTGAAATTGAAATGACTAGACTCAAACGAAATGATAGATGGTGGAATAGAGTAACCTGGGCTCTGATACCAATTTGATGCATGCAACTCGTGGGCTCCAACAATTTAACCTTCCAAACGTCCTTCACAAAAGGGTTAGGCACAAGGAAGAAGACTTCCCCTTGCTTCCTTAGTGATGAAAAACGTGTGGATTAAAATGAGCAAGACCAACACTTCAAGATGGTCGTTGATCAGGCAAACTAATACAGCCCTCCTGGACGGCACCTTTAAAGCAATGGCAACACCTTCAAAATGCTCAACTTTGAAGGATCTTAACCTAAGTTTTTAATGCAAAACCAAGAAAACAAAGTATCACACAAAGTGAATGAAATATCAAGAATTGTTATTCATCAAAAGGTGTTGTTTCATGCGTCCCCTAAGGCTCTATTTATAGGTTGAGCTTGAGCCTTAAAATGTCTAGAACTAATTCAAAATAAAGCTAGCTAGCAATGTTTGAAACTTGAAAATTATTTGAATTCAAAACTAAAATAAATTCTAGCTAAAATCTTAAAGTCTTGCAAAACGCTATCCTCAATGAATCTGGCCGTGTTTGATGATGAAATTGGCATTTGAGACTTGATTTTGATGTAGATGAAGTTGTTGCAATTGAATTCCAAGGTTGGTTGAAGATTGAATTCAAATTGAATTTGAACTTGATTTCAAACTTGAATTCAATCTTTAAATTTCGATCTCTCCTCTTTTGATCTCCAAGTTGGCGTGGGAAGGGATGAATTTGGCGTGTGAGAAGGTCTCCAAGTGGCTAGATGTTGAATTCAAATGTTGGTTGGAGATTGAATTTAAATTGAACTTGAATTTGAATTCAAACTTGGATTCCACTTTGAATTGTGATCTTATCACTTCTTCCTTCAAGAATGGCGTGTAGATGGCTAGGATAAGGTTGAGAGCTTCTTGAAATTAAAGTCTCCAATTGGTTGAGACTTTAATTCAAAATATGGTTGAATTTGAATTCAAGTCTAGCTTTGAACTTAAATGCAATTTGATCATCATCCTTTTGCTTTAAAGTGGCCGGCCCCCTTGTTGTATTTTGAGATGATTTTGATCTCAATTTGAACAAGAGATTCCATGTTGGACATATTTGAATTTGGCTTTGTGGAGACAACATTCCTTCCAAGACAACATTCTTTTTATTCCCTTCTTTTGTGGCACACGCCTAAATGTTCCTTTTTGGGCCTCCATTTTATTTGAATCTTTCATGTACCTTATTTGCCTACAAAGAAAACACATAAAACAAAGATCACAAGAAAACAAGATAAACTTCAAGATAAAGAAAGCACACACACGTTTACACACACTCAAGGTGAAGGTTCAATGAAATGAACCCAAGGGGTCTTAGGTTCATCTTGAACATGCTTGTACAAGAAGGTGGCAACTTGATGGCAAAGTTCTCTTGCCCTCCTTCTTGTCATAGGACCTTTGACCTCTTGATGGGGCCCTTGATCCTCATCGGACCCTTGATCCTCATCGGACCCTTGATCCTCATCAGGCATATAAATGAAAAATCAAACAAAGGAGGACTTGGATACAAATCTGTTTTAAGTGAATCGAGGCCTGAACAAACTAAGTACAACTTGATTGATTATAAGCATATCAAATCATAATTAAACATTGTTTGAATATTCACCTTTACTTTGTGTTGGTTAAAATTTATTAAAGACTTTGTTGGACTTAAGTTCTTATTTAAAAATCAGTCTTTCCCTATTTTTAGCCCACATTGTTATATTGCCAACCCGAACAAATCATCTTGTTGTCATTACACTTTCTGAACTTGCATTGAACTTTATACATTCCTGGTTGTTGTATTTGTGAATTACTTGTCACTTCATTAAGCATTCAGTCGTGTTGTAAAGAGAACTTTTTCACAAAAGAACAACCAAAAACTTGTGCCAGCAAACCCAAAATCCGTGAGCAATGTCTCATAAAGGTTGTGAGCAGTTGTCTCACAAACAAACAAGTCAAAAAGCACAAAGAAAGAAAATAGAGCTTGTTTAAGAAAGAAACTAAGAGAAAAGCCATCCTACGCCACAAAATAAGAGGCAAGACGTATGAGAGATTGCATAAGAGAAGAGTATAGTCTTATATTAGAAAGTTCCAAATTCACAAAAAAAGGAACTTAGAAACGAAAATTGTGCAAAAAGAAAACAGAAAGTACCATCACCCAAAGTGTTGATCATTGTTGAAAAAGTTTCAAGAACAAACCCTTACTGAGTATTTGTGCATGTGTACTTAGCTTTCACTTTATTACAATTGAGATTGCATAAAGATTAGAGTAAGTTAAGGGACTGTATTGTACAAATCCTTAGCTTCTTGATCCGGCCTAAACATCGCTTGACTTCTATCCTTCTTTGATTCTTAGATAGTCCAAGATTGTTATTTGATCAATTGTCAACTTAAAATAGAAGTAAATATGTTGCTGACTTTTTGGTTGGATTTCTTTACTTGCTTTCAATCATGGTTACTTCACAAGAAAAAGAAAACTCACCCCCTTCTACCCCCAGCATACCCCAAGGTCCTGCCACACTTGAAACGTTACAACAAACTATTGCTAGCATGATTAAGGCATTTGGTTACATGAAAAGTGAAATTGAAGATCTTAAAAATAATTCTTGAGCTCCTAAGGGAGAAAGTGCTAGCCAAGGTCGAAGAGAACCCCCAAGTGTACCTTTTAACGAAGGAACATCTTTTGGAGGTGAATCTTGAACTGAAATCCGTGGAAATATGTCCCACAGGGGACGTGGTAGAAGTCATGGTCTAAATGGTGGTCGTAGAAACATTTCATTTGAGGATAGATTTGATGATCCCCCTGAGTATAATGATCGTTATACGGAAGAGAGGTATTATAACAACAGATATGAAAGGAATGAACCCCCTAAAGAGGAGTTCATTACAGCTAAACTGAATATACCTCCCTTCCAAGAGAAAAGGGACGCTGAAGCATCCTTACAATGGGAACTTAAGATAGGTCATATATATTCTTGTACTAATTATTCCGAGTTGGCAAAAGTTTGGTATGCTACTTTTGAGTTTGTAGATTATGCTTTACTTTGGTGGGAGCACCTGCAAAGTGCAAGAAGAAGAGCTAGACGACCTCATGTTGTCATATGGGCTTAACTCAAGAAAGAGATGAGGAAGAGATTCATATCTCAATCCTATGAAAGAAGTGTCTACCAAATGCTGCAACAACTCTCTCAAGGTAACAAATCTGTTGATGAATATTATAAAAAATTAGAACATTTGCTTACCAGGACAAACATAGAAAAAGCTGAGGCCACAATGACAATGTTCTTAGTTGGCCTTAACAAAGAAATTGCATTCAAAGTGGAACTCACACTTTATTCAGATTTGGCATCTATGATTCACACTGCTAAGAAAGTGAAAAGGCAGCTTAAGGTACGTACCTCTGTCCCTTCTTTTTGGCCTAGCCTTCAACTTTTCCAAGGTACAATCTAGGACAAGTTTCAGACCCCCACAAAGTCAAGGCCATGGATTTCAAGGAAAGGCACCACAAAGCTTTCCAAAACGTCCCACAACAAACAACTCTCCAACCGTGGACAAAAGCAAAGAAAAGGTTGAAGGTACTACTTCTAACATTAGATTCCATGATATTCAAGGTTTTAAATGCTTAGATAAGGGTCATTTTGCAAATCAATGCCCCCAATCCTAAATGTATTCTGTTCATTGAGGAGAAGTCCATGGGGGAGGATTGATGGGACACTTTGGTGTATTTAAGACGTTAGAAACCCTTAAATAACATTTTTATTGGTCTCATATGCGTGTGGATGTTAAGAAGATGCGTGCAAATTGTTTTATGTGTAAGCAAGCCAAATCTAAGTCACAACCACATGGTCATTATTCCTCATTGCCCGTACCAGATTCTCCTTGGATTGACCTTTCTATGGAATTTGTTTTAGGCTTACCTAGGTTTAGGAGTGGATGGGATAGTGTCTTTGTTGTGGTTGACCATTTTTCTAAAATGGCTCATTTCATTGCATGTAAGAAAGTTGATGATGCAACCATGTTGCTGATTTATTCTTTCATGAGATTGTTAGATTGCATAGCATGCCTAAGACAATTGTAAGCGATAAAGATACAAAATTTTTGAGTCACTTTTGGCATGTTTTGTGCGCTAAGCTTGGTACTAACTTGTGGTTTTCAACCACAGCTCACCCACAAACTGATGGACAAATTGAAGTTGTAAATCGTACTCTTTCATAATTAGTGCATGCCATTCTGCAAAAGCATATTAAATTGGGAAGACTGTTTACCATATATAGAGTTTGCATATAATAGGAGTGTTAATCATGGTACATTGCGTAGTCTTTTTGAGATTGTGCATGACTTTAATCCTTTGTCTCCTATGGATTTGATTCCCAAGGTTGGATGATGATGCGGTCCAAGATGTGCAAAATGGAAGACAGTTTGTCTTAGTCTTAGGTTGCATTTTCCATGTATCACTATTCGTTCATGTAGGCATCTTTCAATAAAATAAGCAAATGTATGTCTTGTTTTCGTGTGATTCTTTCTTTCATGTGTTTATCATGTACAAAAGATGATCCATGCAAAACTTCAGGCCAAACAGAGGTCTAGAAGCCGTTTTAAGGGGATGTTCCCCAAAATGAGACAAAAGTAATGTCAATGTTTTGGAAGCCAAAGAGAATGTTTTTGAAGATGAGACAAGAGAGGCATATTCTATGGAACGTGTAGGACAAATTTGGTGCAAGGAATGTTTGTCCTAAAAGATAATGTTTGTCTCAAGGAATGTTTGTCTTTACAAGGAATGTTTGTCCTAAAAGAGAATGGTTTGTCTCAAGGAATGTTTGCCCTTAGAAGAAATGTTTGTCTTAATGTTCCCCAAAGAAAACATCCAACAAACACAGCATTTTGAAGCCAACTTGGACTAGAATGCAACATCATTTTGAAGTCAGGATCATCTCCAACAACTCAAGATAGGACCGGCCAAGTTTGAACAAGATTTGAACTCAATTTGAATTCAAATTCAACCAACTTGGACTTTGAATTTCAAGATTCAAGACAACTCGTCATCATCCTAAGCACCTCCAATTCGTTCATAAAGAATAAACATCTAGAAGATTGAATTTGAATTCAAAAGAATGAAATCATCTTATTGGCTAGAACTTTGACGAGTCATATCTCCTTCGTTCCAACTCCAAATTAGGTCATTCAAGCGCCTAAAATCAAGTTCTTAAAAAGATATACAACTTTTGTGAAGGCACAAAAGGCTAGTTTGGATTATAAGGCCTGCGCATTGGGTGAGCAACTTTCTGCTGTCAAATTGAGTTTCCTACTCCAACTTGGACTCTTTTTTCTAGAACTGCCCAAGACTTATCCCATCTTATTCCTAGCCTTCAAAAACATGCACAAGGGATCAAATGATTAGATCTGAAGACAATAATTGAAGAAAAAATAAAGCTCATTTAAAATTCAGTTTTGCATTCAAATTTCAAATAGTATCCAATCGAATTTTGTTAGTCGTTTTGAGATGGAACCTAATCCATCTAAAAGGTAATTAGGACATCCATAGGCAGCTTAGAACATTCATAAATAAGTCTCAAACCCGTTTGTACAAGACAGTTTTACGATTTTGATGATTTGTTCAATGGAATTTCGATTTTTGTTCTTTATGAACATGCCTTTGTTTTACTTCATTTTGCATTAAAAATCAGGTCTAATAACCTTCAAAGCTGAGCATATTGAGGGTGTTTGCCATAGCTAAAGTGCTGGCTAGGAGGTTTTTTTTTGAAGAGCTTGCCTACAAGCTACCACTTGTGATGCGGATCAAGAATCCCATCATAATGTCACCGGACCTATAACAAGAAGCAAAGCGAAACAACTTGATCTTGATGTTGCAAGCTTCTTGTTTAGACATGTGCAAGATGAACCAAATGGACATTGGGTTCATTTACTTGAAACCAAAGACGTTTAGCCAATCTTGCATATGTGTGTGTGCATTTTCTATAGTTGTTTCTCATTTTCATAACTTTGCATTACTAATGATTCTTGTTTCATAACTTTTTAGGAGACCTGATGGTTTGAAAAGGATGATATCTTGAAAGACAAAGAAGGATGCTCAAGAGAATGTTCGAGAGAATGGTTGCCTTGAAGAATGTTTGTCCTAGGGAATATTTGTCCAAGAAATGTTGTCTTAGGGAATGTTTGTCTTAAGGAATTTTGTCTTAATCCCTTCCCCAACAACTACATGGTTTGAAAAGCTACTTAAAGATCAACTTCTCAACAAGATGAGGACAAGCACATCTACATTTCAAGACTTAAAGGGGGCGACCAACAAGGATAAAGATGAAGCAAATTTTGAACTCAAATTCAAGGCTATTCAAGATTAAATTTCAGCCAACTTTTTGAAGACATCTTCAAGCTTATCTCAACCTTCAAATTTGAATCAAAAGTCTCCCACAAGCCTCTCCAAAAATCGGCTGAATGGGCATAAACGAGAATCAATATAACCACTCCAAAATTGAAGACATGATAGTTAGCTTATCCAAGTTTAATTTGTAGACTTTTTTTCAAATTTTTGATAGACCTTTAAGATAGAATTTAATACTTTTAGGACTCTTATTACGTAGGAGAAATCAGCATTAGAAGGCCTGATGCTGGCCGATTTTCACATCACCCATTCAGTGAAAAATTAAACTTTGTATTCTCTCTAAAATTGTGAGAGTTCGTTTTATTTGATTTTTATCAAATTCAAGGTTAATAACTCCCAAAAGTGAGCGATTTGAGGGTGTTTGCCAAGGCTAAGAGTGATGTCTAGGAGGGCCTATTGAAGGTTTGCCTATCAGCATACGCTTGAAGTTTTCGATGTTTGCTCAACCCAGAACTTTTACACAACGAAAGTAAGGATAAGATCACTTCTTTGTGCCTACACCTTTGTGAGAGGGACGTTGGAGGTGGTAGGGTAGATTCGTCCATCACGTGCTTGCATCAACTTGTAGTCATTGATGTTGATCACAACCAACGATTTCTACTAAAAGGAAGCAAGGGGAAGGTGTCTTCCATGTGTCTAACCCATTTGCAGAAGGAGTTGGAAGGTGGAAGAGTGGATCACGCGCTTTCCGTTTGCATCAAATTGGTATCAGAGTGAAGGTTACTCTTTTCGCCACATATCCTGCACTTTTCTTATTCTTTTCAACTCTTTCCAAGCATACTTTCTTTGTGACATTTTTTCCCTCATCCCCAAACCTATATTCTGTCCAAAATTCAAAAAAAGTATTTTTGCCTTCTTTTGTGTCAAAAAAAAACCGTACCCCTTCCTTGGTGCAAAAACTGAAAATTTTGTCTTTTCCTATTCTTGTGAATCTGATTTTCGTATCCCTCTTTTGCCATCATATCAATTCATTTTTTATGTCAAAATACAAAAAAGAAGAAGTTATATTTCCTATTATTTTGTGTATAAAAACCGCAACTCACATTTTGTATCCAAAGCTTCAAACTTTGAACAAAATCTGAACCCTTACGGCTTGAATATCCATTGTTCTTATTCTCTCCTTGTTTATTCATCATTTGGACGTATTTGAGACCTAAAGAACTGAACATTCATGTGCAAACTTGAACACCTAGGATATTGCATCTAGATTGAACATTCAGCCTTACGAACTTGAGTTACTTTGCTTAAATAGCCACCTAGTCATAATTGATCTTGTTGCTACCGAAGCTTTTGGTTGATTGTGATCTTGTGTGTCTTAAATTTCTTTTTGTGACTGAATTCATGCATTGATTTTGCAGTTCAAGTGTTTGATCATTGCACTACACAAACCAGATTTGCTTAAAGCAAACCTTAATTGCCCTATTACACTCCACGGCCAAAACACCATCAATCTAGCCCTACAAATCATCAAACCTTACCATAAAACATCCTCATTTGATCCTTCAACAAAAGCCCTAACCAATTTTGTCAAACAAAGTCAGAATTAAAAGTTCCAACTCATTCAAAAAAACTCTAACCCTAGAATTTGAACTTTGTTCAATTTTGTCCTAAAACCATACCACTATCCATATTCACCACACGTATCTTCAATCACCAATCTGAATAGCCTATATATACCATCAGTTCAGTTTCCTAAACTCAATTCACAAGACCCCAAATCAGCAAAAATCCCCAAGTGAAAAATCCTAACCTTAAACCTAATGCTGCCCAACCTAAGTTCACTCAATTCCAAAGTTATTTTTACTAAAATAAAGGTAACACACTGCAATTCAAGGTCATCGCACTATTCTGCCCAAAAACGTAAATTTTAGGGCAAAAGTGGTAAAAATTACCATTTCAACCCTGGTCAAAAAAATCTGGAATTTGCTCAAATTGAAAACAGAAAGAAAGAAAGAGCAAAGAAAAACAAAAGAAAAAGTGAGAAAAGAAGTGGGGGAAAACGTGTGACAATGTTTGTTATCATTTGTGCAATTTTGACTATTTTGTGTACCTTGCAAAAACCTTGAGAATTCTGGCCTTACCATACCTATCCGCACCTTATATTGAACCTCATATACTGATTACACACTTGGAATGTTTGATTATTGCATGCTTTGACCCATATTATGATTTTAAGTGCATAAGATCAAGCTGGCCAAAGATTGCCCACGACAACCCCTAGTTTTTCTTTGGTTCATCCTCTAACATCATTTTGGTCTCTCTCCCTTGAATCTTAGTTGAGTCGTTCAAGTTAATGTCGGTCTCAATTGAATCTGATGAACCCCAGCCAAACCAAGAAGAACCAACCATAGTGGGAGGTCCACCAATGTAAGACAAAGGTCCCATAACAAGGAGCATGGCCTAGAAATTGATTCATAAAGTGGGAACCTTCCTTTACAAGCATGTTGAGGATGAACCAAGTCAAGATAGCCTCCATTGGGTCCATTTGCTACAAGCTTTAATTTAGTTTTGAACCATGTTGTAATATATTAGGTAATCTTGTGTGTTGTTCATATTGTTGAGTGCTTAGTTTTCTTTCCTCTATAAATTATCGTAAACTAACCTAGACACGTCCTAGTATGTTGTATATGTTGTTTGGTGTATGTTTGAACTGTTTTTTAGGCCAAGGAAGCTTGATTGAAACCATTGCAAACGTTCAAACACAAAGCTGAATTGAAAAGGCAAGTAGACAGGTTGACCTCTCTTAGTATTTCAGCCATAACTCATCATCCACAACTCCAATTAACGTGATTCAAAATGGAGTGAAAGCTATGAGATAAGCTACGATTTGGATGCCCAGCACTTTCTCAGAAAATGCCTGTATCAAGCTACACAATCGTTGCAAGTAAGCTAGTTGCTGACTCAGCAGCTTCAAATGTAGACACCCACAAGCAGGTCAACTTCAAACAGGCATAACTCAGTTATTCTGGCTCCAAACGACGTCATTTTGGTGTCTAAATACATCCTATCTTACGATCTTACGACTTTAATTGGATGTGCAAGAGCTAATTCTGATTGGAAGATTACGTTATATTGCAAAACAATTCAGGGGTCAAATCTGGACAGATTCTGTTTCTTTGATTGTTCAAGTGGACGTCTCAACTAATCAGCTGCAAGGAACCTGTCTAACACATCAATAATATCCAAAAGCAAGGAGGAGCTGAACCAATCATGAATCTATCACAAAAAAACTTGCAACAGGAAGAATGTTTCTGCTGAAACCACTTGCTAAAATCAATCATTTTTTCTAATTGTAACTTGTCTAATTTTTCTTCTGTGCTTGCATTTGTGTCTTCCCTTAGAAGCTTTTTTAGCTTATTTAAAGGTAGCTTAGGAAGTAAAGGGACAATCTGAACATACAAACAAAACCGCAAGTTTTTGCACAAAACTGTTCTTCAGTTTTTCCATTGAATCTTTGATTCCCTTCAAGAAACTTGAACAAATTCTTGATTTTATTACTCCATATGCTTGGGATGGATATTGTTTGAGAGGGTTTAAGACTTGCTCCTCAAATTAAAGTCATTGCTGAAGAGCTCAACAACTCGGCCGAAATCTGAACGGTTAAGTGTTTGGTGTTCCATGAATGTTTTGCACCTTCCTCCTTAGTTCCAGCTGGTTTATTGAGTTGAAGAAAGGTGGTTCAATAGCTGTACACTTGAGCATCAAGTGGATCAGCTATAAGTGTTCTTCATCTCAAGTATCTTTGTTTATGTTGCTGAAGTTTCTGTTACCGTTTGAAGTTTTGTTTGGCCTTGTTTATTTGTTTTCCTGGCAGTCCAGCTCTTGAATTTAGTCTAAAATAGTTTAAGATGTTAGGTTATGATGTGTAACACTTGTTTAGACGTTGATATTCCATTAAATCCAGAAAACCCAAAACTATATTACTCCTTCGGTTTTGATTTTCTGTTTTTGTGTAGTAGTTTGAATCTTGTTTTCTTCGTCTTTTTCCTAACAACATGAGCATGAAACTTGATCAATCACCTATTGGACATTTGATTAAGATGTGGTAAAGTTGGTAAGGTGATTTGATACTGTTTATTTAAAAAAATGCAAGAAATATGTAAGTGCGTCCTATTTGGTCTATCAGCCGTATAGCTTGAATTTGTAGCCTGTTTTCATTGTGTTTTTCTTATCAAACTCTGCATGAACATCCTTAACATATTAAATATGATGTGTTAGAGTTTGTTTGATGTTTGGATGTAGTTTTGCATAAGAAACAGCAAAGGAAAGGCACCCGGGTAATCTTGTTTTCAGCCGTGCTCGTCAAAAACTTGTCCTAATTTAAACTTGTTTTACTTAACGTTTTTCATGTAGTTTCTGTTGTGATATATTATGTTGAGTGATTGCAAAATGGTATATGTGTGCATATGTGAAATTGTGTGATTGGAAAATGCATATGTGATATATATGTGCAACGTTTACATATGAAATTGATTGTGCAGACATGAACTTATGAGCTAAGTGTGAAATTGCTTGAATGAATCAAGATTGCAGTTTGATTAAGATCATGAGATGAACTTGGCCAATTAATCACATGTCTAAATCAATACATGTTCAAACTGATCTTAGATGATATATGCCAATACATGTTAATTATATGATCTAACCAAGCCTTGAAGTCCATGACTTACAATATAAGGCAAATTGTTCGGTTTTAGTGTTCTATTGCAGGTTTTGGTTCATATCTTGGGCAAATGAACTCCAAATTGAGTCATTCAAAAGCCCACATGATCCTTATTCAATTTAGAATCTAATTGGCTGAGAAGGCATGCTTGACACGGGTTAAACTGAGTTGACCCGGTGGGAAGCTTATTGACTTATATAAGGTTATTTTGGTAATTTCACCATTTGGACTTCTCATTCTTATTTGGTCTTCTTCCAACGGATTTATATATCATAGACACATTTATAAGTCATGTCACATCATGGCAAAGAATGTACTGGAGCAGCACTATGTCCAGGTTCATCCTAGGACAAGATTCCTATTTTTGTGCTAAGGGGTATTCTGGTCTTTTCACTTGCCAATGGTCTTCTAACATGTTATATATTGTTTATATTATGATTAAGTGTTTATGTCACATATGGTACGGCCCTATATTTATGGAAACGGGCAGCATGGTCTATCAATTGGAATTCTTATATCATGGTTATCACATCTATGGTTTTCTTGGAATTCTTGGTATTCTTCATATGGTTTTCTATGCTACATGTTGAATACTATATTATATGGTTACATACGGATTTGGGCGCATATATCATGTTCAAATTTCAGAATTTGAACAAGTCAAGGCAAGTTGAATTAAGCTACTATTTTGGTGATGATTTTAGATGATTATTCTTGGCTATTCTTATGATGTTACAAACGGCTATATGTATTTAAAATGTGGAGCAAAAATCTCTCATATGCAAACGGCTATTTTCAAAAGTTGAAGACTTATTCAAAGGCTTGGCTCAAACGGCTATATGATTGAAGACCAAGTCAAATTCAAAGGCTTAGCTGAATTTTCTATCTTTTAGCTACATACCCAACGGCCATTTTTGTTCAAAGTTGGAGCAAAAGTCTCTCAACCAATGCCATATGCAACGGCTATATGAAGACCAAGTCAAGCTGAATTCTCTCTATCTTTTAGCCTACATTCAAACGGCTATATATGATTCAAATGGTGAAGACTTATTCTCAAACAAACTTGGTTGATATCTAACTATATTTGAACTATTCTTCAATGCCTATCTTCAAGGGCTCCAACGTCTATAATGGATGAGATGAAGGATAAAAGTTCAAGTTTGAAGACCAATTCAAAGCAACAAAAGATGAGAGCTAGAAAAATGCTGAATTTTCTCCATCTCACAACCATTTCAACGTTCACTTTGAGGAGCCTTTGGGCTGTCCTCTTGGCTATAAATAGCACCAAAGGTGAAGAGGAGATGCACACCAATGAAAGCAACAAAGAAAGCAAGCAAGACAATTAGCTCTTTGTCTCCATTCTTTTCTTCTTCTCTTCTATATTGAAGAACACATTTGCAGCAAGCTTTATGATTGTATAGTTCTTCATTCTTGTTATTTCAACACCTTTCAAACGTGATATTGTAAAGGAGAAGCTGGTGTATAAGCTTACTCCTTAGAGGTGAGCAAAAGGTGAAAGGTGCAAAGGTGCAAAGGTGATACAAACTAGGTGTTTTGGTGAAGTCTCTTGAAGAAGTTGGTGAAAAGCTTCTTCCTTTGGCTTTGTAAGGTGACTTTGGTGTTTGGTGTTTAGTGAAATCCAAGAGAAGGTGTCTCTTGGGACTGGAGTAGGTCACATTGACCGAACCAGGATAATTCCTTGTGTTCTCTACTTATTTCCTGCACTTACTGTTTTCTGGCTGAAATTACACTAACTTGGCACGTATAATTGAACAAGCAAACGTCTTAGAATTGCATGAATTTTGGATATATTATACTTCAATGTGTTAGCTTTCATTAGCCGCAAGAATCACTAAATTCTAAGGTGTTTAGCATAGTCAAATCATCTTCACAAATTGTTGCTACATTCTGTGAACGATTCTGACCAGTGTGCAAACTTGTGCAATTTGAATAGGCTATCCTTCGAATCTTGGAGTGAGCCTTATATCAAATTAAACTAGACATCTTGAGGTTTAATTTGACATAAGATTCATCAAAATAGCACGGGTAGATTTTGAGATATCATCGTTTGAAGTTAAGCTAACATTCTGCCTGAAACTGCCAGAATTGCACACTTTTCTTATCTTGCTTATTTGAACGTGCTAACTTGTTTAGAATTGTCTGAAATTTTTATGACATACCATAAACATTCTAAACTTGATCTCTGCCAAGTTTGAGATTTGCACAGGTGTATAAGTGGTTCAACCAAAGCATCAAAACGGTGAACTGTTTCTGAAAATTTCAGAATCTGAGACTAAAGAGGCAAAGGGGTCTTCAAACAATTTTTGAAGGTAATTAGTGTAATTTCCGCTAATCCACTATTCACCCCCCCTCTAGTGGTGCTACAGGTCCAACAAGTTATCAGAGCAGGTTGAGCACCATATTTATTTGAGCTGAAAACAGTCCAAGTTGCAAAGTTGCTGGAAATTTTCTGGTTGTCTTATTCTTCATATTTGGTATCTACAACAAGGTGACACTTTCTTTCCTTATAAGTTTTTAAACGTTTGCTCACACACTAGAAGCATGTCTAAGTCACACATGAAAATAGAATTAGAAGGCATGTCCACACAAAGACCACCTCTTTTTGATGGAGAAAACTTTAGTCATTGGAAACTTAGGATGAAATTGTTCTTAATGGCTATTGACATAGACTTGTGGTCTATCATTGAAGATGGACCTTATGTGCCTACTAAGCATGTTATAATTGATGGCTTATCACAGAAGTTGAGAAATATAGAAAAGATTGGAGTGATGGAAAAAAGAAATGAGTCTTAATGCTAAAGCAATGCAATTATTGTTGAATGTTTAAGTAGAAGTGAATCTGCCTATGTCTCTTCATGTTTAAGTGCAAAGGATATGTGGAAATGTCTTGAAATGAAGCATGAAGGAACTAATCAAGTAAAGGAATCAAAGATTAACATGTTAATGACTACACTTGAAACATTCATTTACTGCCTAATGAATCAATTGTTGATATGGATTTAAGGCTTACAAACTTATACAACTCACTTGAATCCCTTGGTAAAACGTTTTTGATGAAAGAAAAAGTGCAAAAAGTTTTGAGAAGTTTGCCAAGAATGGGATGCCAAAGTTAGTGCCATTGAAGAAAGCAAAGATCTTTCTCAAATAAAACTTGATGAATTGATAGGTTCTTTAAAAGTTTATGAAAACAAGTTGAATATAAGAAAGGCTGAAACTAGTAACAAGTCTAAATCACTTGCATTTGTAACAAATGAACCGAATCATCTAATCAAGCCGAGTATGAAAGTGATGATGAAAGTGATGAAGAAGACATAATGTTGTTAGCTAGGCGTTTAAGGAAGTTTTTCAAGAAAAGACCAACTAAAAGCAAAATCAGCCGCCCCTATCATGTGAATCTAACAAACAGATGGCAAATGGTAATAAAGAACTTAAGTGTTATGAATGTGGCAACAAGACAAGTCATCTACCATCTCATATGATTGTCCAAACAACAACAAAACCGTGACATGGATGAAAAGACAGGACAAAAACTAGAGTAGAACCTATGCAAAGGAGGAAGAAAGCTCTCAAGGCAAGTTCAAGCACTTGGGATGACACATCTTCATCCGAATCCGGAGGAACCTGAAGTTGCACAAACATGTTTGGCTTCAAAGTCTACAAATGAGGTAACATTCGATTCTGATCTGAATGTGATTTTACTCAAGATGAATTGTTGGATGAATTAGAAAAGTTGCATGATAGATATAAGAAGCTATCCAAGGAGAAGAAAAGAATAGTTGAGGAGAAGAACAAGTTGGAGACGTCTAACTTGAATCTAACTTCTCAACTAGAAGTTCTTCAACTTGAATCATCTAACACTATTAGTTCAATGCAAAATCAGATTAAGGAACTTAAGAACAAACATGAAAATGTGCAATGTGTGCAATGTGTTGATTTCAACGTTTTAAAGTCTAAATTACATGAAATACAAACTGAATTTGAATCATTAAAAGCATGCAACCTAGACTTGAACAAATCTTTAGAACAATTTAAGAATGGTTCCAACATGTTAGACACTATTGCATCTCAAAAGCATGGAAATGACAAACAAGGTCTTGGATATGTTAAAGAAGCTGAATACACACCTAAGGAAACAACATTTGTATCATCTTCAACCAACATGAAATATAGGCCAAATGCATTTAGAAATGAACCTATTCTGCCCACACACCTTCATCACAAAGATTGCAAAATGCATCAACATATAGGAAGGTAAATACACCTAGAAACCATGCTTACATGTATACAAGAATGCCTAAACAAAGTAGTATGAATCTGCTCAAGTTATGCCTTATATGCAACAACATGCTTATGTGAAGAACATGACATACTCTCGGCCTAAATCAGTTATACACGGCCTAGAACACTATGCTATCACGGCCAAGATATAACTCATGGCAACATTCAAATGCATATAGAACTTACAATGCTTATCCAGACTAATAACGTGCAGCCCCTTTTCCATCATATTCTATGTATCAAAATCCACTATTTGTTCATTATATGCAACATGATTTTAACATTTCAAAACCAAGAAAGGTTGTTCAAGTTTGGGTACCTAAAGGTACACTAACATGAACTTAACTTGTCTAACCTTGAAAGGACCCAAAATCAAAGGGTACCTAAGTTGTTATTTACATTTGTAGGTACATAACATCAAAGAAAGACAAGTTGCTGGTTATAACAACAAAGAAGATGAAAAGAACAAAACCAATTGGATAGTTGATAGTGGTTGCTCAAGACATATGACGGGCAACAAAATTTGTTTAGCACACTTAAAAACGTTGCAAAAGGTGGCAAAGTTACCTTTGGAGACAACAACCAAGGCCAAATAATTGGCAAAGGCAAGGTTGGTGATCCAAACAAGTTTGAGATCAAAAATCCTACTTGTAAGTAACTTAACCTTTGAGCTTTTAAGTGTTTCTCAACTATGTGACAACAACTTGAATGTTCTCTTCTCCTCCACCTCTTGTAAGATAATGGATAAAAACAATCAAGTTGTGTTAAAAGGAAAACGTGAAGGAAACATATATGTGCTTAACATGGATGATATGCTAAGTAGTAACACAAAATGTCTTGTTTCACATGAATCTGATCCCAATCTTTGGCATAGACGTTTAGGACACATTGGTATATCAACCTTAGAAAAACTACACGCTAAAAGTCTTGTTAAAGGATTGCCTAAACTTAACTTGAATGATTTTCAACTATGTGAATCTTGTATCAAAGGCAAACATGTTAGAGAATCCCTTAAGCCTAAAACCGAGTTCACAACATCAGAATACTAGAACTCTTGCATATAGACTTATTTGGTCCATGTAGAACAAGAAGCTTAGGTGGAAGTTATTATGTATGTGTAATAGTTGATGATTTCTCAAGATATACTTGGACATTGTTTCTTGCTTCAAAAGATGAAAGTGCATCATCTATAGCTAATCTAATTAGACAACTTGAAAATGAACATGAATCACATGTTATTAAGATAAGGAGTGATAGAGGTGAGTTTATAGTGAATTAATCAAATTCTGTAATGAAAAGGGTATAAAACATGAATTCTCCCCACCAAGAACTCCTCAACTTAATGGTGTAGTTGAAAGAAAAATAGGACTATTCAAGAAGTAGCAAGAACAATGATGGTAGAAAACAAAGTACCTAAATTCTTATGGGCTGAAGCAGTAAACACTTCAAGTTATATGATCAACAGACTATCAATAAGAAAGAAATTGAACAAAACACCATATGAAATCTTAAATGGACGACTCCCAAAAGTAAACTATCTAAAAGTCTTTGGTTGTAAATGCTTTGTATTGAACACAAAAGATAACTTAGATAAGTTTGATCCTAAGTCTGATGAACATATATTTGTGGGATATTCAATGAACTCTAAAGCATATAGATGTTATAATGCACAAACAAGAAAGATAGTTGAATCTATACATGTGAAGTTCAATGAAAATGCATATCTCAACAAGTAATCAACATGAAATCTATGTACCAAATGATCAAATACTTCATGATGAAGATGAACTTATCCTACCACCTACAAATGATCAAATTGAAACACCAAATCAAACTCTTGAAATGCATGAAGTTCAAACTCCCCCTACACAAGAACATGTGCCTAACCAACCTATTGAACATCATGAACCTATTGAAGATGCACAACCAAGTAATTGGTGGCAAATAAGAGATAAACAAAAGCATCCTCAAGAACTTATCATAGGAGATGTAAATCAAGGGGTTAGAACACGTAGGCAAATAGATCCTAATGAATATGATCAATGGCATGCACTTATATCCCAAATTGAACCTAAGAATGTGAATGATGCCTTAAACGATGCATATTGGATAGATGCAATGCATGAAGAGTTAAACCAATTTGAAAGAAACAATGTGTGGGATTTAGTACCTAAACCCGAGGATAAATCAATCATTGGAACTAAATGGGTGTTTAGGAACAAAATGAATGAACAAGGGGTTGTAGTAAGAAATAAGCAAGACTTGTAGCTCAAGGATATAATCAAGAAGAGGGTATTGATTACGATGAAACATTTGCCCCCGTAGCAAGATTAGAATCCATACGCCTCTTATTAGCTTTTGCATGTTATAATAACATCAAACTATTCCAAATGGATGTTAAGAGTGCATTCTTAAATGGCTATATCCAAGAAGAAGTTTTTGTTAAACAACCACCAGGCTTTGAAGATCCAAAGAACCCTATCATGTATATAAACTTAAGAAAGCCTTATATGGTTTGAAACAAGCCCCCCGTGCATGGTATGAAAGATTTGCCAACTTTTTACTAAGTAACAACTTTCAAAGAGGAACCATAGATAGTACCTTATTCTTGAAAAAGAAAGACAAAGATTTGCTTGTAATACAAATATATGTAGATGACATAATCTTTGGTTCAACTAATCCTAACTTAGTAAAAGACTTTGAAGATTGTATGAAGTCTGAGTTTGAAATGTCTATGGTTGGTGAATTAAACTATTTCTTAGGCTTGCAAATAAAACAAACATCAAGTGGTATACATATCAATCAAGCCAAATACATAAGAGATATGATAAAGAAATTCAACTTTGAAAACTTGAAACCATCTCCAACACCAATGTGTACTTCAACAAAATTAGACAAAGATGAAAATGGTGTTGCATTTGATGAAAAACTATATAGGTCTATGATTGGTTCATTGCTATATCTAACTGCTAGTAGACCTGATATTATGTTTGCAGTATGTATGTGTGCAAGATTTCAAAGTATGCCTAAGTTGTCACACTTTAAAGCTGTAAAAAAATATTTAGATATCTTCAACATACACCAACATTAGGCTTATGGTATGATAGACAATCTAGTCTAAGTCTACATGCATATTCAGATGCAGATTATGGTGGATGTAGAGTAGATAGAAAGAGCACTAGTGGAACATGTCAATTCCTAGGAAACTCACTAATATCTTGGTTTTCAAAGAAACAATCTAGTGTTGCACTTTCTACTACTGAAGCGAATATATGGCTTTAAGTCTATGTTGTACTCAACTATTATGGATTAAACAACAACTTTCAGACTTTGAAATACAAGTAAATAATATCCCCATCTATTGTGATAGTACAAGTGCTATAAATTTGTCTAAAACCCTGTACTACACTCTAAGGCAAAGCATATAGAAGTACGTTATCATTTTCTCCGTGATCATGTTAATCTTGGACATATACACATTGAACATGTTAGAACTGATCAACAAGTAGCTGACATATTCACTAAACCCCTTAATCAAGCTATCTTTGAGACTTTACGTGCAAGACTTGGATTAATTGCTTACAACTGACTAATACACCATTCAGTCTTTTGCATAATTTACAAAATTAAGGGGGAGAAATAAATGTGTATATAAATGTGTATAGATATCATGTTAAGGGGGAGATAACACATTAAGGGGGAGCAGCTTACACTTGATTTAGATGCTTACTTGATTACACAGATTACACTTGATTTAGATGCACACTTGATTTAAATGCTTAATATACACATATGTGGGGTAATTTTGCAAATCATCAAAAGGGGGAGATTGTTGTGATATATTATGTTTGAGTGATTGCAAAATGTATATGTGTGCATATGTGAAATTGTTGTGATTGGAAAATGCATATGTGATATATATATGTGCAACGTTTACATATGAAATTGATTGTGCAAGACATGAACTTATGAGCTAAGTGTGAAATTGCTTGAATGAATCAAGATTGAACAAGTTTGATTAAGATCATGAGATTGAACTTGGCCAATTCAATCACATGTCTAAATCAATACATGTTCAAACTGATCTTAGATGATATATATGCCAATACATGTTAATTATATGATCTAACCAAGCCTTGAAGTCACATGACTTACAATATAAGGCAAATTGTTCGGTTTAGTGTTCTATTGCAGGTTTTGGTTCATATCTTGGGCAAATGAACTCCAAATTGAGTCATTCAAAAGCCCACATGATCCTTATTCAATTTAGAATCTAATTGGCTGAGGAAAGGCATGCTTGACACGGGTTAAAACTGAGTTGACCCGGTGGGAAGCTTATTGACTTATATAAGGGTTATTTTGGTAATTTCACCATTTGGACTTCTCATTCTTATTTGGTCTTCTTCCAACGGATTTATATGATCATATGACACATTTATAAGTCATGTCACATCATGGCAAAGAATGTATCTGGAGCAGCACTATGTCCAGGTTCATCCTAGGACAGATTCCTATTTTTGTGCTAAGGGGTATTCTGGTCTTTTCACTTGCCAATGGGTCTTCTAACATGTTATTATTGTTTATATGATGATTATATGTGTTTATGTCACATATGGTACGTGCCCTATATTTATGGAAACGGGCAGCATGGTCTATCAATTGGAAATTCTTATATCATGGTTATCACATCTATGGTTTTCTTGGAATTCTTGGTATTCTTCATATGGTTTTCTATGCTACATGTTGAAGACTATATTATATGGTTACATACGGATTTGGGCGCATATATCATGTTCAAATTTCAGAATTTGAACAAGTCAAGGCAAGTTGAATTAAGCTACTATTTTGGTGATGATTTTAGATGATTATTCTTGGCTATTCTTATGATGTTACAAACGGCTATATGTATTTAAAATGTGGAGCAAAAATCTCTCATATGCAAACGGCTATTTTCAAAAGTTGAAGACTTATTCAAAGGCTTGGCTCAAACGGCTATATGATTGAAGACCAAGTCAAATTCAAAGGCTTAGCTGAATTTTCTATCTTTTAGCTACATACCCAACGGCCATTTTTGTTCAAAGTTGGAGCAAAAGTCTCTCAACCAATGCCATATGCAACGGCTATATGAAGACCAAGTCAAGCTGAATTCTCTCTATCTTTTAGCCTACATTCAAACGGCTATATATGATTCAAATGGTGAAGACTTATTCTCAAACAAACTTGGTTGATATCTAACTATATTTGAACTATTCTTCAATGCCTATCTTCAAGGGCTCCAACGTCTATAATGGATGAGATGAAGGATAAAAGTTCAAGTTTGAAGACCAATTCAAAGCAACAAAAGATGAGAGCTAGAAAAATGCTGAATTTTCTCCATCTCACAACCATTTCAACGTTCACTTTGAGGAGCCTTTGGGCTGTCCTCTTGGCTATAAATAGCACCAAAGGTGAAGAGGAGATGCACACCAATGAAAGCAACAAAGAAAGCAAGCAAGACAATTAGCTCTTTGTCTCCATTCTTTTCTTCTTCTCTTCTATATTGAAGAACACATTTGCAGCAAGCTTTATGATTGTATAGTTCTTCAATTCTTGTTATTTCAACACCTTTCAAACGTGATATTGTAAAGGAGAAGCTGGTGTATAAAGCTTACTCCTTAGAGGTGAGCAAAAGGTGAAAAGGTGCAAAGGTGCAAAGGTGATACAAACTAGGTGTTTTGGTGAAGTCTCTTGAAGAAGTTGGTGAAAAGCTTCTTCCTTTGGCTTTGTAAGGTGACTTTGGTGTTTGGTGTTTAGTGAAATCCAAGAGAAGGTGTCTCTTGGGACTGGAGTAGGTCACATTGACCGAACCAGGATAATTCCTTGTGTTCTCTACTTATTTCCTGCACTTACTGTTTTCTGGCTGAAAGTTACACTAACTTGGCACGTATAATTGAACAAGCAAACGTTCTTAGAATTGCATGAATTTTGGATATATTATACTTCAATGTGTTAGCTTTCATTAGCCGCAAGAATCACTAAATTCTAAGGTGTTTAGCATAGTCAAATCATCTTCACAAAATTGTTGCTACATTCTGTGAACGATTCTGACCAGTGTGCAAACTTGTGCAATTTGAATAGGCTATCCTTCGAATCTTGGAGTGAGCCTTATATCAAATTAAACTAGACATCTTGAGGTTTAATTTGACATAAGATTCATCAAAATAGCACGGGTAGATTTTGAGATATCATCGTTTGAAGTTAAGCTAACATTCTGCCTGAAACTGCCAGAATTGCACACTTTTCTTATCTTGCTTATTTGAACGTGCTAACTTGTTTAGAATTGTCTGAAATTTTTATGACATACCATAAACATTCTAAACTTGATCTCTGCCAAGTTTGAGAATTTGCACAGGTGTATAAGTGGTTCAACCAAAGCAATCAAAACGGTGAACTGTTTCTGAAAATTTCAGAATCTGAGACTAAAGAGGCAAAGGGGTCTTCAAACAATTTTTGAAGGTAATTATAGTGTAATTTCCGCTAATCCACTATTCACCCCCCCCTCTAGTGGTGCGATACAGGTCCAACAGTTTCTATTCATAAACTTGTCCAGGCATACTTCAAGTGTTTAAATATATTATGTTGTAGTTTGTTTAGTTTTGTTAGTTAATTAAAACTAAAAATCCAAGAAATGTATGCGTGTATCTTTGTTGTATGCAAGCCGTATCCTAGTTAACTTGATTCTGTTTTTTCTTCTTTCTTTGATTGAAACCATCATCCATTAGTCTAAAATCTGTTTGAGTGCCTTGTATTCATGCCGTTTTAAGATGGTAAAACAGAAAATTCACAAATGAACTTAACGTTAGTAGGTGTTTTAATCAAACAATAAGAATAGCTAGTTACACAACTTGTTACTGCTTATACTTTGTTTAAGGCATATCCAACTAGTGTAGTATCTTTTGTATGATTTGTTTTACATTATCTTAGGCATTGATGCGTGCAACTCGTGGGCTCCAACAATTCCACCTTCCAAACGTCCTTCACAAAGGGTTAGGCACAAGGAAGAAGACTTCCCCTTGCTTCCTTAGTGATTAAAAACGTGTGGATTAAGAATGAGCAAGACCAACACTTCAAGATGGTCGTTGATTAGGCAAACCAATACGGCCCTCCTGGACGGCACCTTTAAAGCAATGGCAACACCTTCAAAATGCTCAACTTTGAAGGATCTAACCTAGGTTTTTAATGCAAAACCAAGAAAACAAAGTATCACACAAAGTGAATGAAATATCAAGAATTGTTATACATCAAAAGGTGTTGTTTCATGCGTCCCCTAAGGCTCTATTTATAGGCTGAGCTTGAGCCTTAAAATGTCTAGAACTAATTCAAAATAAAGCTAGCTAGCAATGTTTGAAACTTGAAAATTATTTGAATTCAAAACTAAAATAAATTCTAGCTAAAATCTTAAAGTCTTGCAAAACGCTATCCTCAATGAATCTGGCCGTGTTTGATGATGAAATTGGCATTGAGACTTGATTTTGATGTAGATGAAGTTGTTGCAATTGAATTCCAAGGTTGGTTGAAGATTGAATTCAAATTGAATTTGAACTTGATTTCAAACTTGAATTCAATATTTAAATTTCGATCTCTCCTCTTTTGATCTCCAAGTTGGCGTGGGAAGGGATGAATTTGGTGTGTGAGAAGGTCTCCAAGTGGCTGAGATGTTGAATTCAAATGTTGGTTGGAGATTGAATTTAAATTGAACTTGAATTTGAATTCAAACTTGGATTCCACTTTGAATTGTGATCTTATCACTTCTTGCTTCAAGAATGGCGTGTAGATGGCTAGGATAAGGTTGAGAGCTTCTTGAAATTTAAGTCTCCAATTGGTTGAGACTTGAATTCAAATTATGGTTGAATTTGAATTCAAGTCTAGCTTTGAAGCTTTAAAGTGGCCGGCCCCCTTATTGTATTTGGAGATGATTTTGATCTCAATTTGAACAAGAGATTCCATCTTGGACATATTTGAATTTGTCTTTGTGGAGACAACATTCCTTCCAAGACAACATTCTTTTTGTTCCCTTCTTTTGTGGAACACGCCTAAATGTTCCTTTTTGGGCCTCCATTTTATTTGAATCTTTCATGTACCTAATTTTCCTACAAAGAAAACACATAAAACAAAGATCACAAGAAAACAAGATAAACTTCAAGATAAAGAAAGCACACACACACGTTTACACACACTCAAGGTGAAGGTTCAATGAAATGAACCCAAGGGTCTTAGGTTCATCTTGAACATGCTTGTACAAGAAGGTGGCAGCTTGATGGCAAAGTTCTCTTGCCCTCCTACTTGTCATAGGACCTTTGACCTCTTGATGGGGCCCTTGATCCTCATTGGACCCTCCCTCATCAATCCCCCCTCCTCAAAAGGTTTCGTCCTCGAATCAAAAAGGTCATCGGTGAAAGGGGTGAGGTCAGCAACATTAAAAGTAGGTGAAATTGAACCATACCTTTCGGGAAGATCAAGTATGTATGCATTGTCACCTATTCGTTTCAAAACTTTGAAAGGTCCATCTCCTCGAGGTAACAGTTTTGACTTTCTCTCATTGGAAATCTTTCTTTGCGCAAATGTAACCACACTAAATCTCCAGGTTTAAACACAACTCGTTTCCGATGTTTGTTAGCTCGTCTTTCATAAGCTTCGTTTTTCTTTTCAAGTTGTGTTTTAACTTGTTCATGCAGTTTCTTTATCTTTTCTGCTTTTTGTTTACCATCAAGACTAGATCGTCATGCACGGGATAGGAATCAAATCGATGGGAGACAAGGGATTAAAGCCATACATGATTTCAAATGGACTATGCAAAGTACCGATGGACACTCTATTATATGCAAATTCGATATATGGTAAACAATCTTCCCATGTTCAATGTGTTTTTGCAAAATGACACGCAAAAGTTGAGAAAGAGTACGATTAACGACTTCAGTTTGTCCATCCATTTGTGGGTGTGCGGTGGTTGAAAACAACAATTGTGTACCAAGTTTAGCCCACAAAACACGCCAAAAATAACTCAAAAATTTTATCTCTATCACTTACAATTGTACGTGGCATGCCATGCAATCTAACAATTTCTTTGAAGAACAAATCAGCAACATGTGTGGCATCATCAACTTTTCGACATGCAATGAAATGTGCCATTTTTGAAAATCGATCAACCACAACATAAATGCTATCGCGTTCTCCCCGAGACCTAGGAAGTCCTAACACAAAGTCCATGTAAATGTCAATCCAAGGGGCATCAGGGACGGGTAAAGGCGTGTAAGGCCATGTGGTTAGGACTTGGATTTGGCTTGTTTGCAAGTGATGCAACTACCACACAACCACTCGACGTCTACTCGCATGTGGGGCCAATAGAAATGTTCCTTAAGAGTCTCAAGGGTTTTGAACACTCTGAAATGACCCATTAAACCTCATGGGCTTCTCTAGTCAATGCTTCTCGTAGGGATGATTGGGGAACACACAATTTTTGTTCTTTGAAAAGATAACCCTCATGTATAAAATTTCCCAAATGGTGCTTCTTTACATGCCTCGAAAATGGTGCCAAAGTCATGGTCATTGGGGTATAATTCCTTAAGTGATTCGAATCCTAAGAAGCGTGAGGATAATGTAGTGACTAACGTGTATCTCCTAGAGAGGGCATCAGCAACTATATTCCTTTCCTTGTTTGTACTTAATCACGTAAGGGAATTGTTCTATGTACTCTACCCATTCGGCATGTCTTTTGTTCAACTTTCCCTGCCCTTTAAGATACTTAAGGCTTTCGTGGTCAGTGTGGATCACAAACTCTTTGGGTTGAAGATAGTGTTGCCAAGTTTGTAGGGATCTCACAAGGGCGTAAAGTTCCTTATCGTAGGTAAGTAATTCAATGCAGCTCCTTTCAATTTCTCACTAAAATAGGCTATGGGTTTCTTACCTTGGGTTAAAACTGCGCCTATACCCACTCCACTTGCATCACACTCGATCTCAAAGGTCTCGTCAAAATTTGGTAGTCTAAGTATGGGTGCAGTGGTCAGCCTACGCTTGAGTTCATCAAATGCCTGTTGTTGTGGCTCTTCCCACTAAAAGGCACATCTTTTTTCACAATTTCGTTTAGGGGTGCAGCTATGGAAGAAAAATCTTTGACAAAGCGTCTATAAAAGCTTGCTAGTCCATGAAACTACGGACTTCCCCTACATTCTTAGGTATAGGCCATCCACAATTGACTAACCTTTTCCTCATCCATTTCTACTCCCCTCAGCCGAAATGACAAAGCCTAGAAAAACTACGCGTTCTAAACAAAAGGAGCACTTCTTAAAGTTGGCGTAAAGTTGTTCTTGCTTAAGCTTTTCAAAAACGGCTCGAATTGGCAAGATGATCTTCTATGGTTTGGGAATAGATTAGGATATCATCGAAATAAACAACAAAATCGGCCTATGAACGCTCGTAAGACTTCATTCATTAGCCTCATAAAGGTGCTAGGGGCGTTGGTGAGCCCGAAGGGCATCACTAACCTCTCATAGAGCCAAACTTGGTTTTGAATGCAGTCTTCCATTCGTCCCCTTCTCTAATGCGTACCGGAAGTACCCTTGCTTAAGGTCGATTTTGTGAAGAATTTAGATCCGTGCAACATGTCCAACATATCGTCTAGCCTAGGTATGGGGTACCTATACTTGACGGTGATTTTGTTTATGGCTCGGCAATCGGTACACATTCTCCACGTTCCATCCTTTTTGGGTACTAAAATGACTGGGACGGCAGATGGGCTTAGGCTCTCTTGGACTTGTCCACTCGCTAGGAGCTCCTCTACTTGCCTTTGGATTTCTTTGGTCTTCGGGGTTGGCTCGATAGGCTG
This sequence comes from Eustoma russellianum, assembly GCA_036186865.1. Lineage (NCBI taxonomy): Eukaryota > Viridiplantae > Streptophyta > Magnoliopsida > Gentianales > Gentianaceae > Eustoma > Eustoma russellianum. The sequence continues at coordinate 16,597,800 of AP025055.1, forward strand.
GATTGGGTAACACGGCTCCTGGGACAAAGTCGATTTGGTGTTCTATTCCTCTAATGGGTGGTAATCCGGATGGTGGTTCGAGGGAAATAGAATTCATATTCTTGGATAAGGGACGCAACTGAGGTAGGTAAGTTTGGTGGGAGTTCTTCAAGGGCAAGGTGACACGACTTTGGGATGATGATGAGGACAGTTTGGTTGTTATAAAGTGCGCGTGTGACTCTCTTTTCTTTGCGAAATACCCACACTTCTTTTTGGACTCGTGACACTTAGGGGCACTACCTCTTTTCCCTTGCTCTCGTGTTTTTTTGTTCTCACTTTTCATACACTCCACGAATTTTCTCTCGGCTTCTTTTTCCTTAGGATCGGCTCTAGACTTGGACATGCGTTGGTGATACTCGTGGACTTTGTGTGGTGGAAGTGCATGCAAGTTGTACAATTTGCCAATCAATTTGAAAGAATAACGATTCAAATAACACATCATATGTCACATGTTGATCAAATTGCCATGGCCTACCAAGTAAGATATGACTAGCATGCATTGGTGCGACATCACATAAAACATCATCTTTGTAACTATCAATGCTAAGAGAAATCAAAACTTGTTTACTTACGCTAACTTCACCGCAGTCATTTAGCCATGCAAGTTTGTAAGGATGCGGATGATTAGTCATAGGCAAATTCAGTTTTCTTACTAATTCGATGCTAGCCACATTCGCACAAGAACGGAATCAATGATCATGGTGCACACTTTACCATTTATCATGCAATGAATATGGAAATGTTTTCTCTATGTTGTTCGTGATCATCTAATTTTCGGATATGCATTTAAAGTTCTTACGCACAACAAGAAAACTCCTTAGTGTCAAAATCATCTAATGCGCCTAGATCCTCTTCAGGTTCAATTTCATTATCATGCTCAGACTTGTTTTTCATGCTCGGACTCGGACACATATTCGTTGGTCTCTTCAATTAACATGATTTGTTTTGCATTAGGACACTCTTTTCCCTATGTGACCACGTCCTTGACATTTATAGCATTTAATGTCTCGAAACCTGTTTGAGGGTCAGAAGAATTTCCGGTAGGAGCCTTTTGTTGGGTGCGTTCATCTCTCCTTTGTGTGGATTGCACACGATTGTCCATTCTTTGTGACACACCTTGGTCACGTGCTTGGCCTCCTGTAGGCCGTGAACTTCCCGTTCCCTGAAGGCTTGTTGGAAAACCTTGACGAAGACTGATAGTACGATAATTGGAATTGAAATTGGAGGAATTACGTATCTTTAATTGTGTTTCAATCTTTTCAGCCATGTGTACCATGGTGGTGAGGTCGAGATAAGGTTGAAGATCAACCCTTTGCGCAATCTCCCTGTTTAAACCATGTAAGACGAGCTTTGGTGGCCTGATGAGCTACAGCCTAACCTTGTGGATACAAACACTGATGAAGACACCTCACTGTCGCGCACAGGTCCCATAACAAGGAGTATGGCTAAGAAGTTGTTGCATTATGTTGAATCATTTCTTTATAGGCATGAAGAGGATGAACCAAGCAAAGATGATGTCCATTGGGTTTATATGATACAAGCTTTGATCTAGTTGTATCAAAACATGTTGTACATATCTTTAGTTGTTCTTTTTCATATTGTTGGTTGGTTAACCTTGTTTTTGGATAGTTTGTGTTGTATTATTGCCTTGTCTCTCAGGTACACGTACTTAGCTAGAAAATGCAATTAGAACCTGAATTTTTGTTGAAGCAAGGAGGTGATAAGCAGTAGCTTACAAGCAAGGAGGTGACAAGCACTCATGTCAAATTCAGAATTGTTCTTCACGCAAACATGGATGTATAAGCTGCTCAAAGCTTGAACCAATTGGAAGAAGTCTTGCAAATGTTCAAACCAATCAAAAACAAGTTGAAGACAAGCAAGCAAGCTGCACAACAATTGATCCAATCAGATTGAGGATGTTTAAGGCCTAGATCACGCAAGAGAAGGTTTGAAAATTCAAAGTCAAACTTGCAACCAATCAAAGGCAATTCAAACCAAGTTGCTCAAAGTATTATCCAATCAAAATTGATCAAGAAATGTTGGCTGAAACAAGCAAGGAAGCACGGCAAGACAAACCAGCTTTCTTGGAACCAAAATTGTTCAAAAGCAAGCATGTTCTTTCTAGTCTTGTACTTTGTATTTAAACCTTGTATCCTTTGTAATTTTCGTTGGCTATAAGTAGAATAGGAAGCTGAATGTACAAACAACCACAATTCAAATACATTTCAATCAAAATTTCCTTTAAGGAATTCTCAACTTTTCTAGTTGAAGTTTAAAAACACTAACGGTTTTCTTCCAAGTTCATAGCCTAGAACTTGTTAGTACTTACTTCATTTTTGGTTTACAGCATCTTAGGGTCTCAATGAGGTTTACATGTGTTGGAATGCCAAAGAGGAGAGGTGTTGGTATAAATTGAGCCAAGAACAAACGGTTACAGTTCAAGGGGTGTCATTGTGATGTTCTTTTGCCATATCTGAGGTTCAAATCAATTTGGAATAGAGGACAAAGTCTTGGAAACGTTTTCTAGCCTTTATTTGGCTCATCAATTGGTATCAGAGATTTGGTTAGTCTTCTATTCATGTTTACATTGTTTAAACTTGCATATGAATGATGGTGCCCAAAACCGTGTAGTAGACTGTTTTTTATGCCCATTTAGAATCTGTTAATTTAGATAGTTAATTTAGTTTTAAAGTGTTTATTAGTTAGTTTACAACAGTTTGGTAAGTTAGTTTTAAGTAGCAAAACCGAAAATACCACAAAAAAAGAACTTATACTAGACTTAAGTGTTGTTAGAATCCGTTTGTGTAGTTTAGATTAAAACCGTGTGTAACTTGTTGTTTTTGTTCAATCTAGCTTGGACAGTGTTCATTAGGTCCTAATCTAGAAGTTTAAATGGTAGTTTAGTTGAGTCCTTAAAACAGAAAACTTGAACACAAAATAGATTAGTTTGTAATCAAGTTGTTAAATTCTGTTTTTAGTAGTTGTGTGCAAACTGTTTTAGACGTTTAGTTGCCTGCCTTATTTAGCTTAGTTAGACTAGTTTGCAACATAGTTTAAAGGTTTAGTTGGTTGTTTAGTTTAGTACAAGAGAAACCGAAAACTAAGAACAAAAAAAAGTAGTTTTAGTTAACTATGTTTGCGGCCTAGTTTCTAGTTGATATACGTGTGTTAAGTAGAATACAAAGACTTGCATCTAGTATCATCTAGTTTTAGAAACTGATTGCATCATACAAACTTAAAAAACAAAACAAAACAAGTTAGCTAGTTTGCATCAAAACTGATTTCCATTAGTTGTTAGAGTAATCAGCCCTTATAATTGCATTTAGAAACAACTAAGTTGCATTTAACTATCTTAAGATTAGTTAGATCATTTGCATCAAAAACAGAAAAAAGAAAAAGGACAATTGCCCAAACCGTGTGTTTAGAACAACTCTTTAAAGCTCATTTGAAATCTTGGTGAATGCTAATAGCTATATCTTTTTGTTTATTTCAATTGTTTCAAACAACTTGTTGGACTTAGATACATCCTGGAAGTTAGGAATTGTTTAAGCCTCACACTGTTAAAGAGCTATCCAATTGTTGTTTTAGATCAATTTCTGAACTTACCTTGCACTATATTCAATTTGAACTTGTTGTAATTGTGAATTGATTTCTCACTACATAGTGTTTAGCCGTGTTGTGTACGAGAAACTCTCAAATTCCAAATACAAACAAACCTTGTGCAATTGAAAGCCGAGAGCAATGACTCATGTAAGCCGTGAGGAGTAGTCTCACAACAATCAAGCAAACCCCCCCAAAGAAAGAAAATTAAGCTTGATTGAGAAATACACGAGAGAAAAGCCAATATTTGTCAACAAGTAAGAGGCAAGACAAGAGAGAATTGCACAAGAAAGAAAGTGAGGAAAAGCCCAAAGTTGAACATTGCAAAAGGGAAATTTTTGCGCAAAGCTCAAAAGAAAGAAAGTGCCCAAAAGAACCAAAGTGTTGTAGTTTTGAAATATTGAAAGTTTCTAAAGCAAACCCTTGCTGACACTTTGTTTGTGTGCTTTTACTTTCACTTTACTTCAGTTGATAATTGCATATGCTGTAAAGTAAATTGAGGGATTGTCTTAAACAACCCCGTAGATTTCATTCAACCCGAACAACAATTTAACTTCTGTGATTTTCTTGAATCCTTAAGAAAAAAAGTCCAAATTGCTGTTTTAAACAATTGTCAACATAAAGTAGAGTATTTGCATCTTGTCAATATTTTAATTGGCTTTTGAGATTGTTTTCTGAATCATGGGTCCCCAACAGAAAGATAATGTACCATCCCCGTCCCCATCTACTCCTGTCCCATCCCCAGTCCTTGTTACCCTAGAGAATATACAGCAAACACTCACTTTCCTTGTTAATCAGTTTGGTTTAATGAGAAGTGACATAGAGGATAACAAACAGAGGATAAGCAAAGTAGAAAAGCCAACCTCAGATCAAAAGGAACCTAGTATACCTTTTCAAGAAGGCACCTCTTATGGTAATGAGTCTCATTTTGAACATAGAAAAGTCACATCACTTAGAGGTAGAGGTAGAGGTCGAGGTAGTAATGGTGGTCGTAGGAACATTTCTTTTGAGGAGAGATTTGATAATCTCCCTGAGTACAATGAAGAACACTATCCGAAAGAACGGTATGATGAACGTCAGCCTGATAGAGATGAACATCTTGAAGAAGAGTTCATTACTACTAAACTGACAATACCCACCTTCCAAGGGAAAGTGATCCTGAAACATATCTGCAATGGGAAACAAAAGTAGAACATATGTATTCTTGCACTAACTATTCTGAATTGGCCAAAGTGCGGTATGCAACTTTTGAATTTGTAGATTATGCTTTACTCTGGTGGGAATAATTGAAGAACACCAGGAGAAGAACAAGACAGCCCCCTGTTGTTACTTGGTCCGAGCTGAAACAAGAGATGAGGAAGAGATTCATATCTCGTTCTTATGAAAGAAGCGTTTTCCAGAAATTGCAACAACTTTCTCAAGGTAATAGATCTGTCGATGAATTTTATAAAGAATTAGAACATCTGCTTACCAGGGCTAACATAGAAGAAGCTGAGGAAGCCACAATGGCTAGATTTCTAGCTGGTTTGAACAAAGAAATTGCATTTAAGGTGGAACTTACACCTTACTCTGATTTGGCTTCTATGGTTCACATTGCTGAGAAAGTGGAAAGACAATTGAAGGTAAAAACTTCTAACCCTTCTTTTCGGACTAATTCTTTGAGTTTTCCTAGAACACAGCCCAGGACGCCTTTCGGTCCACAACAAGGTCAAGGCCGTGGATTCCAAGGAAAATCAACCCAGAACATCCAAAATCGTCCAAAGCTTCCAATCACTGATAAAGGCAAAGCCAAGGTGGAAGGTACGCCTAATTTTAAGACTCGTGATATTCAATGTTTTAAATGCTTAGGAAAAGGTCATTTTGCTAATCAATGTCCCAACCCTAAACGCATCTTGTTTACTGAAGAGTCTAATGAGAATTATTCTGAAGAAGAATTGGAAGAGAGTGAGGAAAACAATGAAATTGAACAAACATGTGAGGAAGAAGAAGAGCTTAGTGGAGAGATTGATGAGTGTGAAACAAAAGAGTTCTTAGTTGTCCGTCGAGCTCTAAGTGCCCAAATTAAAAATGAAGAACCTGAAATGCAAAGAGAGAACATATTCCACATTCACTGTATGGTTAAAAAGAAAGTCTGCACTTTAATCATTGACTCCGGTTCATGTACCAATGTTGCAAGTTTTGAACTTGTTAGGAAACTTGAGTTACCTTTAATTAATCACCCCCGTCCTTATAGACTTACATGGCTTAATGAGTGTGGTGAAGTTAAAGTAACAAAGCAAGTCCTAGTTTCTTTATCAATTGGTGGGTATTTTGCTGAGGTGTTATGTGATGTAGCCCCTATGCAATCAAGTCATATCTTATTAGGTAGACCATGGAAATTTGACAACAAGGTTACATATGATGGTTACCTAAATAGATATTCCTTTGAGGATCAACAACGAATGTTAAAAAGCCATAATGATCCAAAAGAAAAGGAACTGGAAAGGATTTTCATCAAAGAAAACCAACTGAAAACTTCTCATCTTAAAATTGAACCGAAAGAAATCAAAGTTTCTGCTGAACCATCTCTAAAGAAAAGTGCATTCTTTGCATCTCAAAGCGAGGTATTCCATGCTATCAATTCAAACAAAACTGTTTATATCTTGCTTTACAAAGAAACTCTGTTCTCTTCATCTGAAATACCATCTACTTTACCAAGTGAAGTTGCATCTTTACTTCAAGAATTTTCTAGCTTGTTTCCTGAAGGAGATCCCCCAGGTTTACCACCTCTAAGAGGCATTGAGCATCAAATAGATTTCATTCCAGGAGCTGTTCTGCCAAACAGACCTGCCTATAGAGCCAATCCAGAGGAAACTCAAGAAATCCAAAAACAAGTTGAGGAATTATTGACCCAAGGTAAAGTAAAAGAGAGTATGAGTCCTTGTGCTGTTCCTGTTATCATTGTCCCTAAGAAAGATGGAACTTGGAGAATGTGTACTGATTGTAGAGCCATCAATAAGATCACTGTGAAGTATAGATACCCTATTCCTAGGTTGGATGACATGTTGGATATGTTGCATAGGTCTAGATGCTTTAGCAAAGTAGATCTTAAACAAGGTTATTTCCAAGTGAGAATTAGGGAAGGTGATGAATGGAAAACTGCCTTTAAGACTAAATTTGGATTGTACGAATGGTTAGTTATGCCCTTTGGTTTAACCAACGCCCCTAGTACTTTCATGAGATTAATGAATGAGGTCTTAAGGAAATTCATAGGGAAATTTGTAGTAGTTTACTTTTATGACATTCTTATCTACTCCAAAACCCTAAGTGAACATCTGATCCATCTTAGAGCTGTTTTTGTCACCCTACAGAAAGAAAAGTTGTATGCTAATTTCAAGAAGTGTTCTTTCTGTCTGGAGAAGGTTACATTCTTAGGATTTGTGATTAGTGCTGAAGGAATTGAAATGGACCAAGAGAAAGTTAAATCCATAACTGAGTGGCCAACCCCTAAGTCTACTGGAGATGTTAGGAGTTTTCATGGATTAGCTAGCTTCTATAGACGTTTTGTGATGGATTTCTCTACCATAGCTGCACCCTTGAATGAGTTAGTCAAGAAAGATGTAAGATTTGAATGGGGAGAATCACAACAACAAGCATTTGAGGAACTTAAGAAACGTCTAACTTCTGCACCTATCTGAGATTGCCCAACTTTGATGAAATGTTTGAAGTTGAATGTGATGCCAGTGGAGTTGGCATTGGAGCTGTATTGCATCAAGGTAATGAACTTGTTGCCTACTTTAGTGAGAAATTGAAAGGAGCTTCCATAAATTATTCAACCTATGATAAAGAATTGTATGCCCTTGTCCGTTCTTTACAAACTTGGCAACATTATCTGCAACCTAAGGAATTTGTGATTCATACTGATCATGAGAGCCTTAAGTATCTAAAAGGTCAAGGAAAATTGAACAAAAGACATGCCAAATGGGTTGAATTCATTGAACAATTCCCTTATGTGATCAAGTATAACCAAGGAAAAGAAAATGTTGTTGCTGATGCATTATCTCGTCGCTATACTTTGATTACTACTCTTTCATGTAACATGTTTGGTTTTGAGTCTATCAAAGAGATGTATCATTCTGATCATGACTTTAGTTCTATCTATCAAGCATGCATTGATTCACCTTTTGCTAAATATTACTTGCATGATGGTTATTTGTTTAAAGAACATAAGTTATGTGTACCAATGTGTTCATTAAGAGAGTTGTTGATAAAAGAAGCTCATGGAGGAGGTTTAATGGGTCATTTCGGCTCGTTAAAAACTTTGGAAACACTTAAAGAGCATTTCTTCTGGCCGCATATGAAAGCACATGTTTGATAAGGTATGTGACCAATGTATTACTTGCAAACAAGCAAAATCTAGAACACAACCACATGGATTGTACACTCCCTTATCTGTTCCAAGCTCACCTTGGACTGATCTTTCTATGGACATTGTATTAGGATTGCCTCGATCCAAAACTGGTAAAGATAGCATCTTTGTTGTTGTTGATAGATTTTCCAAAATGGCACATTTCATTGCATGTAAGAAAGTTGATGATGCTATTAATATTGCTGATTTGTTCTTTAAGGAGATTGTTAGATTGCATGGCATGCCACGTACAATTGTTAGTGATAGAGATACAAAGTTTCTAAGTCATTTCTGGCGTGTTTTGTGGAGTAGACTTGGTACTAAATTGTTATTTTCTACAACTGCTCACCCACAAACCGATGGTCAAACTGAAGTTGTTAATAGAACTTTGTCTCAACTGTTATGTGTTGTCATTCAAAAGAACTTAAAGAATTGGGAAGACTGCTTAGCTTTATTGAGTTTGCATACAATAGAGTTGTTCATAGTGGAACATTGCGTTCTCCTTTTGAAGTTGTTTATGGCTTTAACCCTTTGTCCCCGCTTGATCTTGTTCCCATACCTGTTCATGAATGTGTTAGTTTAGATGGTGAACGAAAAGCAAAACTTGTGAAAGAATTGCATGAAAAGGTTAAGTCACAACTTGAAGCTAAGAATAAAGTGTATGCCAATAGAGCCAACAGGAATCGTAAAGTTGTTATATTTGAGCCCGGTGATCTTGTTTGGTTACACTTGAGGAAAGAAATATTCCCTAAGGAAAGGGACTTAAAGTTGAAGCCAAGAGGCGATGGACCGTTCAAAGTATTGAAACAGCTTGGTGATAATGCCTATGTTCTCGATCTTCCTGAAGAAAGGTATGGTCCTATCTCTAAAACTTTTAATGTTGCTGACCTTTCTCCATTTAGTATTGATTCAGATTCGAGGACGAATCCTTCTCAAGTGGGAGGGAATGATGAGCTATAGCCTAACCTTGTGGATACAAACACTGATGAAGACACCTCACTGCCGCGCACAGGTCCCATAACAAGGAGTATGGCTAAGAAGTTGTTGCATTGTGTTGAATCATTTCTTTATAGGCATGAAGATGATGAACCAAGCAAAGATGATGTCCATTGGGTTTATATGATACAAGCTTTGATCTAGTTGTATCAAAAACATGTTGTACATATCTTTAGTTGTTCTTTTTATATTGTTGGTTGGTTAACCTTGTTTTTGGATAGTTTGTGTTGTATTATTGCCTTGTCTCTCAGGTACACGTACTTAGCTTGAAAATGCAATTAGAACCTGAATTTTTGTTCAAGCAAGGAGGTGATAAGCAAGTAGCTTACAAGCAAGGAGGTGACAAGCACTCATGTCAAATTCAGAATTGTTCTTCACGCAAACATGGATGTATAAGCTGCTCAAAGCTTGAACCAATTGGAAGAAGTCTTGCAAATGTTTAAACCAATCAAAAACAAGTTGAAGACAAGCAAGCAAGCTGCACAACAATTGATCCAATCAGATTGAGGATGTTTAAGGCCTAGATCACGCAAGAGAAGGTTTGAAAATTCAAAGTCAAACTTGCAACCAATCAAAGGCAATTCAAACCAAGTTGCTCAAAGTATTATCCAATCAAAATTGATCAAGAAATGTGGCTGAAACAAGCAAGGAAGCACGGCAAGACAAACCAGCTTTCTTGGAACCAAAATTGTTCAAAAGCAAGCATGTTCTTTCTAGTCTTGTACTTTGTATTTTAAACCTTGTACCCTTTGTAATTTTCGTTGGCTATAAGTAGAATAGGAAGCTGAATGTACAAACAACCACAATTAAAATACATTTCAATCAAAATTTCCTTTAAGGAACTCTCAACTTTTCTAGTTGAAGTTTAAAACCACTAACGGTTTTCTTCCAAGTTCATAGCCTAGAACTTGTTAGTACTTACTTCATTTTTGGTTTACAGCATCTTAGGGTCTCAATGAGGTTTTAGATGTGTTGGAATGCCAAAGAGGAAGAGGTGTTGGTATAATTGAGCCAAGAACAAACGGTTACAGTTCAAGGGGTGTCATTGTGATGTTCTTTGCCATAGCTGAGGTTCAAATCAATTTGGAATAGAGGACAAAGTCTTGGAAACGTTTTCTAGCCTTTATTTGGCTCATCATGGCCTCTTCAGGTTCCTGCAAGTTAGACCTTTCCAACAAAATTTCTAACTCTTTATAGTACTCGTCTACACTTTTGGAACCTTGACGTAAGTTGTGCAAACTCGTGAAAATAGAACTCTCATAATTGTTTAGAATAAAACGTTGTCTCATTTCAAACTTAATTTCTTCCCAAGTAGCAATTGGAGGTTGCCTTGTCTTAGTTCTATTTCGACACAAATTTGTCCACCAATTAAGTGCATAACCAGAAAACTCAATAGAAGCGTACCTCACTTTTTGTAATTCACTATAATTGGTACAAGAAAAGATCAAATCCACTTTCGTTTCCCATTCTAAATATTCCTCCGCATTACTTTTACCATAAAACGTGGGAATATTTATTTTTGTTTTGAGAAAATCGTCATCTTGCGGGAAAAGGGGATTTTGGCGTCTTTGGTAACCTTGGGGAGGGTGGTCATCAAAGTCATACTCATCATGGTCATATGGAATGTAATCATCGTTGTACCTTCGTGGGACGTACCTTCTTGGTTGTGTAGGAGGAACAAACCTTCTTGCTTCGGTGTGTGGTGGTCTAAGGTTGTCATCCTCAACTTCTTCTGGGGATGGCGCCTTGGTTGTGGTAGGGGCACGACCCTGCTTGTTCCTTGGCCATCACTCGTTTTGTAGCTTCGCTCCACGTCTTCCAAGCGATTCTTAATTATCTCATTGTCATGCATGAGTTTCTTAAGCATCTCCAGCATTTGTTGTTGCGTGTTGTCAACAGTTTCGGCCTCTTTTGACTTGCTAGACGCGGAATGATTGCTGCTCTCCATTGTACATAAGGAATTGAACGAAAAAACAAAGGGAAAAAGAAAGAAGCAAACTAACACAAAGACAAGCAAACGTTAAGGGATTAGTAAAAAAATAAGTTATGATTACTCCGCTTTCTATCCTTTCCACTCTCTTACCACTTTGGTTCTTGGATAACCTGAAGTTAAGAAGTCTCAAAGTGATCAATAAGGAAGAGTATTGCCAAGGCTTCTTCAAATCACAATGTTCTCCACTTGTTTCTTCCTCTTTGCGTTCAAGTTGCACCAATTAGTATCAAAGTAGAATCTATTGAAATGAACACAAACTTGAACTTTCTACTAAGATTCAAAGAAAATAAGCAACCAAAGTTGATGCATAAGGCTGAACCAAAGATAAACTAAGGATTGCCGTGGGCAATCTTTAGTTAATTTTGATTCTATGCACTTACTATCCACAAAATGATTCAAGTCATGCAACAATCGAGCAACCAAATGTGTGATTGGTTCAAGAAGGTCAGGAGATGGAGAGTAGGGTATATAGGGGACGGCAATGTGGGGTTAAAGGGAATATGGTATCCAAGGTTTGCAAATCGTACCAAAAATTTTCCACGCAATGCACAAACGTTTTGCCCTTTTTCTTTTCTCTTGTTCTTTTGTTTTTCTTTTTCTTCCTTGCTATTTCAATTGAGCAAGGTTCAGATTCTCTCTCTTTTTGACTAAGGGCAGAATTGAAATTTCACGCGTTTTGCACTTAGCACATGCGTTCTTGGACAGAATAGTGCAATGTATTTAAAATGCAAATTGTAACTTGGACTTGCAACAAAAATAACCTTGGAAAGTGAGGGAAATTGGGGTAAGGCCGAATGGGTTAGGGTTAGGGTTTTTTGATTTAGGGTTTTTTGAACGTTTTGGGAATTTTGCGGGATGGGGTTTTGGGAACTGAACGGGCATTGTAAATGGACTATTTGGGGTGGTAATTCATGATTGTTGTGGTCTATTTGGATATTGGTTGGTTTAGGACAGAATTTGAACAAAATTCAAATTCTGGGGTTAGGGTTTATTTGAATGATTTGGGATCTTTAGAAACTGATTGTGTTTGGTAAAATTGGGTTGGGGCTTTTTGTTGGGGGTGTAAATAGGGTTGTTTGGGATCAGGTTGGTGAGTTTTTAGGATTGGGATGGGGTGGAGCTGGTTGGGGCGTGGGGTGTTGGGTGATTTGAGGGTGTGATTGATGTTGAAAATGGGTTATGAAGATAAGCACACGTAGGACTACTTGATTAAAGAATGAAATCAATCACAATGCGAATCACAAGATGCATACAATCATCACCAACTAAAAGCTTCGATAGCAACAAGATGATTTGAAACCGAGGTAGCTTTATAGGATGATGGTTGGAATATTTAAAAGAAGGCTGAATGTAACCTAAAATGCAACAAACCCTAATTTGTTCAAGTTTGAACGACTCAAAATCAGATTGTGATGCGAAAAGGAAATAAAGGAAATGACACTTGAATGATGAAAAGCAAAATGCGGCAACATGCAAGGACTCAAAGCAAATGAGTAGGACGTTTGTTTTTTTGTATGAAATGCAAGACAATGGCGTGTAGAGTGAGGGGTAGAAGAAGGACTCAACTGAAATTGAAATGACTAGACTCAAACGAAATGATAGATGGTGGAATAGAGTAACCTGGGCTCTGATACCAATTTGATGCATGCAACTCGTGGGCTCCAACAATTTAACCTTCCAAACGTCCTTCACAAAAGGGTTAGGCACAAGGAAGAAGACTTCCCCTTGCTTCCTTAGTGATGAAAAACGTGTGGATTAAAATGAGCAAGACCAACACTTCAAGATGGTCGTTGATCAGGCAAACTAATACAGCCCTCCTGGACGGCACCTTTAAAGCAATGGCAACACCTTCAAAATGCTCAACTTTGAAGGATCTTAACCTAAGTTTTTAATGCAAAACCAAGAAAACAAAGTATCACACAAAGTGAATGAAATATCAAGAATTGTTATTCATCAAAAGGTGTTGTTTCATGCGTCCCCTAAGGCTCTATTTATAGGTTGAGCTTGAGCCTTAAAATGTCTAGAACTAATTCAAAATAAAGCTAGCTAGCAATGTTTGAAACTTGAAAATTATTTGAATTCAAAACTAAAATAAATTCTAGCTAAAATCTTAAAGTCTTGCAAAACGCTATCCTCAATGAATCTGGCCGTGTTTGATGATGAAATTGGCATTTGAGACTTGATTTTGATGTAGATGAAGTTGTTGCAATTGAATTCCAAGGTTGGTTGAAGATTGAATTCAAATTGAATTTGAACTTGATTTCAAACTTGAATTCAATCTTTAAATTTCGATCTCTCCTCTTTTGATCTCCAAGTTGGCGTGGGAAGGGATGAATTTGGCGTGTGAGAAGGTCTCCAAGTGGCTAGATGTTGAATTCAAATGTTGGTTGGAGATTGAATTTAAATTGAACTTGAATTTGAATTCAAACTTGGATTCCACTTTGAATTGTGATCTTATCACTTCTTCCTTCAAGAATGGCGTGTAGATGGCTAGGATAAGGTTGAGAGCTTCTTGAAATTAAAGTCTCCAATTGGTTGAGACTTTAATTCAAAATATGGTTGAATTTGAATTCAAGTCTAGCTTTGAACTTAAATGCAATTTGATCATCATCCTTTTGCTTTAAAGTGGCCGGCCCCCTTGTTGTATTTTGAGATGATTTTGATCTCAATTTGAACAAGAGATTCCATGTTGGACATATTTGAATTTGGCTTTGTGGAGACAACATTCCTTCCAAGACAACATTCTTTTTATTCCCTTCTTTTGTGGCACACGCCTAAATGTTCCTTTTTGGGCCTCCATTTTATTTGAATCTTTCATGTACCTTATTTGCCTACAAAGAAAACACATAAAACAAAGATCACAAGAAAACAAGATAAACTTCAAGATAAAGAAAGCACACACACGTTTACACACACTCAAGGTGAAGGTTCAATGAAATGAACCCAAGGGGTCTTAGGTTCATCTTGAACATGCTTGTACAAGAAGGTGGCAACTTGATGGCAAAGTTCTCTTGCCCTCCTTCTTGTCATAGGACCTTTGACCTCTTGATGGGGCCCTTGATCCTCATCGGACCCTTGATCCTCATCGGACCCTTGATCCTCATCAGGCATATAAATGAAAAATCAAACAAAGGAGGACTTGGATACAAATCTGTTTTAAGTGAATCGAGGCCTGAACAAACTAAGTACAACTTGATTGATTATAAGCATATCAAATCATAATTAAACATTGTTTGAATATTCACCTTTACTTTGTGTTGGTTAAAATTTATTAAAGACTTTGTTGGACTTAAGTTCTTATTTAAAAATCAGTCTTTCCCTATTTTTAGCCCACATTGTTATATTGCCAACCCGAACAAATCATCTTGTTGTCATTACACTTTCTGAACTTGCATTGAACTTTATACATTCCTGGTTGTTGTATTTGTGAATTACTTGTCACTTCATTAAGCATTCAGTCGTGTTGTAAAGAGAACTTTTTCACAAAAGAACAACCAAAAACTTGTGCCAGCAAACCCAAAATCCGTGAGCAATGTCTCATAAAGGTTGTGAGCAGTTGTCTCACAAACAAACAAGTCAAAAAGCACAAAGAAAGAAAATAGAGCTTGTTTAAGAAAGAAACTAAGAGAAAAGCCATCCTACGCCACAAAATAAGAGGCAAGACGTATGAGAGATTGCATAAGAGAAGAGTATAGTCTTATATTAGAAAGTTCCAAATTCACAAAAAAAGGAACTTAGAAACGAAAATTGTGCAAAAAGAAAACAGAAAGTACCATCACCCAAAGTGTTGATCATTGTTGAAAAAGTTTCAAGAACAAACCCTTACTGAGTATTTGTGCATGTGTACTTAGCTTTCACTTTATTACAATTGAGATTGCATAAAGATTAGAGTAAGTTAAGGGACTGTATTGTACAAATCCTTAGCTTCTTGATCCGGCCTAAACATCGCTTGACTTCTATCCTTCTTTGATTCTTAGATAGTCCAAGATTGTTATTTGATCAATTGTCAACTTAAAATAGAAGTAAATATGTTGCTGACTTTTTGGTTGGATTTCTTTACTTGCTTTCAATCATGGTTACTTCACAAGAAAAAGAAAACTCACCCCCTTCTACCCCCAGCATACCCCAAGGTCCTGCCACACTTGAAACGTTACAACAAACTATTGCTAGCATGATTAAGGCATTTGGTTACATGAAAAGTGAAATTGAAGATCTTAAAAATAATTCTTGAGCTCCTAAGGGAGAAAGTGCTAGCCAAGGTCGAAGAGAACCCCCAAGTGTACCTTTTAACGAAGGAACATCTTTTGGAGGTGAATCTTGAACTGAAATCCGTGGAAATATGTCCCACAGGGGACGTGGTAGAAGTCATGGTCTAAATGGTGGTCGTAGAAACATTTCATTTGAGGATAGATTTGATGATCCCCCTGAGTATAATGATCGTTATACGGAAGAGAGGTATTATAACAACAGATATGAAAGGAATGAACCCCCTAAAGAGGAGTTCATTACAGCTAAACTGAATATACCTCCCTTCCAAGAGAAAAGGGACGCTGAAGCATCCTTACAATGGGAACTTAAGATAGGTCATATATATTCTTGTACTAATTATTCCGAGTTGGCAAAAGTTTGGTATGCTACTTTTGAGTTTGTAGATTATGCTTTACTTTGGTGGGAGCACCTGCAAAGTGCAAGAAGAAGAGCTAGACGACCTCATGTTGTCATATGGGCTTAACTCAAGAAAGAGATGAGGAAGAGATTCATATCTCAATCCTATGAAAGAAGTGTCTACCAAATGCTGCAACAACTCTCTCAAGGTAACAAATCTGTTGATGAATATTATAAAAAATTAGAACATTTGCTTACCAGGACAAACATAGAAAAAGCTGAGGCCACAATGACAATGTTCTTAGTTGGCCTTAACAAAGAAATTGCATTCAAAGTGGAACTCACACTTTATTCAGATTTGGCATCTATGATTCACACTGCTAAGAAAGTGAAAAGGCAGCTTAAGGTACGTACCTCTGTCCCTTCTTTTTGGCCTAGCCTTCAACTTTTCCAAGGTACAATCTAGGACAAGTTTCAGACCCCCACAAAGTCAAGGCCATGGATTTCAAGGAAAGGCACCACAAAGCTTTCCAAAACGTCCCACAACAAACAACTCTCCAACCGTGGACAAAAGCAAAGCAAAGGTTGAAGGTACTACTTCTAACATTAGATTCCATGATATTCAAGGTTTTAAATGCTTAGATAAGGGTCATTTTGCAAATCAATGCCCCCAATCCTAAATGTATTCTGTTCATTGAGGAGTCTAATGAGTACTATCCTGAAGAAGAATTTGAAGTGAATGAAGAAAGTGAGGAGACGTGTGAGGAAGAGGAAGCAATAATTGATGACACTAATGAATGTGAAAACAAGGTGTTCTTAGTTGTAAGACGTGCTTAAATGTTCAAGTCAAAATGGAAGAACAAGATTTGCAAGAGAAAATATTTTTCACATCCATTGCATAGTTAGAGGCAAAGTGTGTACACTCATCATTGATTCTGTTTCATGTACGAATGTTGCAAGCATTGAAATTGTTAGGAAACTTGATTTACCCTTAACTAATCACTCACATCCTTATAGACTTACCTGTCTTAATGATTGTGGAGAAGTTAAGGTTAATAAAC
The DNA here is from genome assembly GCA_036186865.1 of Eustoma russellianum. Lineage (NCBI taxonomy): Eukaryota > Viridiplantae > Streptophyta > Magnoliopsida > Gentianales > Gentianaceae > Eustoma > Eustoma russellianum. The sequence continues at coordinate 16,614,481 of AP025055.1, forward strand.
AAGTCTTGATTCCTTTGTCAATTGGTGGGTATTCTGATGAAATTTTATGTGAGGTAGCACCTATGCATTCAAGTCATATCTTGTTAGGGAGGTCATGGCAATTTGATAACAAAGTAACATATGATGGCTACTTAAATAGGTATTCCTTTAGGCACCACAACAAACTGCTTAAGCTACATGCATTACCCCCCACAAAAGGTGTTTGAGGATCAGAAAATAATGATCAAAAGTCGAAATGATCCAAAAGAAAAAGAATTGGAAAGAATCTTCCTTAAAAGACATTTGTTTAGACAAAACTGAGTCAAAGGGGAAAGAACTTGTCAATTCTGAGAAAATAAAGATAAGAGGAAGAGTGCTTTCTTTGCATCACAAAGTGAGGTGTTCCACTCAATCAATTCCAACAAAACTGTTTACATCTTACTTTACGAAGAAGCCTTATTTTCTTCATCGGATTTGCCTTCTACTTTGCCCAGTGAAGTCATCTCCCTACTACAAGAGTTTTCAAATTTGTTCCCTGAAGGAGATCCCAAAGGTTTACCATCTCTAAGAGGCACAGAGCATCAAATAGATTTCATTCCAAGACTGTACTACCCAATAGGCCTACTTATAGAGCCAATCAAGAGGAAACTAAGGAGATCCAAAGACAAGTTGAGGAAGTCTTATACCAAGGTAAGGTGAGAGAAAGTATGAGCCCTTGTGTTGTACCTGTGGTAGTTGTCCAAAATGGAACTTTGAGGATGTGCATAGACTGTAGAGCAATCAAAAAGATTATTAGAAGTATAGATACCCTATTCCTAGGTTAGATGATATGCTGGATATGTTACATGGATCTAGAACTTTACCAAAGTAGATCTTAGGTAGGAATACTTCCAAGTGAAAATTAGGGAAGGAGATGGATTGAAAACGGCCTTAAGACTAAGTTTGGATTGTATGAGTGGCTAGTCATGCCTTTGGCCTAACTAACGCCCCTAGTACCTTTATGAGGTTAATGAATGAGGTCTTGAGGAGGTTCATTAGGAAATTTGTGGTAGTATACTTGGACGACATTCTTATCTACTCCAAATCCATAAGTGAACACCTTATCCATTTGAGAGATGTGTTTGAAACTTTGCAAAGGGAACAACTATATGCCAATCTTAAGAAATGTTCTTTCTGCTTGAAGAAAGTAGTGTTCCTAGGTTTTGTGATCAGTGCTGAAGGTATTGAGATGGACCAGGAGAAGGTCAAGTCCATCACTGAATGTCCAACACCCTAAATCTACATGAGACATTAGGAGTTTTCATAGACAGGCCAGCTTTTATAGACGTTTTGTCAAAGATTTCTCTACCATTGCATCACCCTTAAATGAGTTGGTTAAGAAAGATTTAAGTTTTCAATAGAGAACCTCACAACACAAGCCTTTAATAAACTCTTAAGAAACATCTAACCTCAGCATCTATCCGACAATTGCCAAACTTTGAAGAGACATTTGAAATTGAGTGTGATGCCAGCGGGGTTGGCGTTGGAGCTGTACTGAATCAAGCTAAGAAACCAATAGCTTATTTCAGTGAGAAGTTAAGAGGAGCAGCCTTGAACTATTCAACCTATGACAAGGAACTTTTTGCCTTAGCCAGATCTTTAAAAACTCAGCAACATTATTCACAACCTAAGGAGTTTGTGATCCACACTGATCATTAAAGCCTTAAGTACCTTAAGGGCCAAGGTAAACTAAATAAAAGGCATGCAAAGTGGCTTGAATACATTGAACGATTCCCATATGTAATCAAGTATAAGCAAGAAAAAGACAATATTGTTGCTGATGCTCTATCTCGTCGATATACTTTGATTACTACATTGACTTGTAACATGTTTGGTTTTGAAACTATCAAACACTTGTATGTCTCTGATCATGACTTTAGTTCTATTTATGAAGCATGTCTTGAATCCCCTTTTGGTAAATTTTATCCGCATGAAGGATTCTTCTTTAAAGAACATAAGTTATGTATACCAATGTGTTCAATGAGGGAACTTCTGATCAAGGAAGCTCATGGAGGAGGCTTGATGGGTCATTTTGGCGCATTCAAAACATTAGAGATGCTTAACGACCATTTCATCTGGCCGCACATGCGTGCGAATGTTGAAAAGGTATGTGCTAGTTGTATTACATGCAAGCAAGCTAAATCTAGAACACAACTTCATGGATTGTACACTCCTTTACCTATTCCAAATTCACCTTGGACTGATCTTTCAATGGAATTTGTGTTAGGATTGCCTATGTCCAAAACTGGTAAGGATAACATATTTCTTGTAGTTGATAGATTTTCTAAGATGGCACATTTTATTGCAAGCAAAAAGGTGGATGATGCCACATTTGTTTCTGACCTATTCTTTAAGGAAATTGTAAAATTGCATGGCATGCCAAGTACCATTGTAAGTGATAGAGATAGAAAGTTTCTAAGCCACTTTTGGTGTGTTCTGTGGAGAAGACTTGGTACTAAACTCCTTTGGTCAACAACTGCTCACCCACAAACTGATGGACAAACGAAAGTAGTCAATAGAACTTTGTCACAATTGTTGCGTGTCATAATTCAAAAGAACTTAAAGAATTGGGAAGATTGTTTAGTTTTCACTGAGTTTGCATACAATAGGAATGTTCACAGCGGTACTTTGCATTCTCTATTTGAAGTTGTTTATGGCTTTAACCATTTATCCCTACTTGACTTAGTCCCCATTCATGTTCATGAACGTCTTGGCAAACCAATATGGCCCTCCTGGACGGCACCTTTTAGCAATGGCAATACCTTCAAAATGCTCAACTTTGAAGGATGAGGATCAAGGGTCCAATGAGGATCAAGGGCCCCATCAAAGAGGTCAAAGGTCCTATGACAGGAAGGAGGGCAAGAGAACTTTGTCATCAAGTTGCCACCTTCTTGTACAAGCATGTTCAAGATGAACCTAAGATTCCTTGGGTTCATTTCATTGAACCTTCACCTTGAGTGTGTGTAAACGTGTGTGTGCCTTCTTTATCTTGAAGTTTATCTTGTTTTCTTGTGATCTTTGTTTTATGTGTTTGCTTTGTAGGAAATTAGGTACATGGAAGATCCAAATAAAATGAAGGCCCAAAATAAGGAAGATAGCCGTGTGTTACAAAAAAGGAGACCAAAGGAATGTTATCTTGAAGAGAATGTTTGTCTCCACCAAGACAAACTCAAAGGTGTCTAAGATAGAATCTCTTGATCAAATTGAAATCAAAATCATCTCCATTTATCCACAAGGGGCCGGCCATGCTTGAAGTAAAAGAATGATGATCAAATTGAATTCAAATTCAAAGACAAACTTGAATTTAAATTCAACCTTGATTTAAATTCAAGTTTCAACCAAATTGAGGCTTCAAATTCAAGATGAATTCAGCCAAATTAACCAGCCATACACACGCCATTTTGAAGAGAAAGAAGGAGATAGATTCCAATTCAAAATTGAATCCAAGTTTGAATTCAAATTCAAACTCAATTTGAATTCAAACTTCAACCAACATTTGAATTCAACATCTCAGCCATTTGAAGGCCTCATACACGCCATCTTATACATTCACAAGCCAACTTGGAGATCAAAGAGATGAGATCACAATTCAAAGATTGAATCCAAGTTTGAAGTCAAATTCAAATTTGATTTGAATTCAATCTTCAACCAACCTTTGAATTCAATTCCAACCACTTCATCTACATCAAGATCAAGTCTCAAAACGCCAACCCCATCATCATACACGGCCAGATTCATTGAGGATAATGTCTTGCAAGATTTGAAGATTTTAGCTAGAATTTGTTTAGTTTGAATTCAAAACAATTTTAAATTTTTGAACAATTATTAGCTAGCCTATTTGAATTAATTTCTAGTCATTTATAGGCTGATAGGATGTTTATTGTAGCCAATAAATAGGCCCTTGTCCGGTTGAAAAAAGAACAACTTTGATGAATAACAATTCTTGATATTTCCTTCACTTTGTGTGAGGCTTTGTTTTCTTGGTTTTGCATTAAAAACCTAAGTTAAGATCCTTCAAAGTTGAGCATTTTGAAGGTGTTGCCATTGCTTTAAAGGTGCCGTCCAGGAGGGCCGTATTGGTTTGCCTGATCAACGACCATCTTGAAGTGTTGGTCTTGCTCATTCTTAATCCACACGTTTTTCATCACTAAGGAAGCAAGGGGAAGTCTTCTTCCTTGTGCCTAACCCTTTTGTGAAGGACGTTTGGAAGGTTAAATTTTTGGAGCCCACGAGTTGCACGCATCAGTTTGTGGGTGAGCTGTGGTAGAAAACAACAATTGTGTACCAAGTTTAGCCCACAAAACATGCCAAAAATGACTCAGAAATTTCGTATCTCTATCACTTACAACCGTACATGGCATGCCATGCAATCTCACAATTTCTTTAAAGAACAAATCAGCAACATGTGTGGCGTCATCAACTTTCCTACATGCAATGAAGTGTGCCATTTTTTAAAATCAATCTACCACAACATAAATGCTATCGCGCCCTCCTCAAGACCTAGGAAGTCCTAAAACAAAATCCATGGAAATGTCAATCCAAGGGAAATCAGAGATGGGTAAGGGCGTGTAAAGGCCATGTAGTTGACTTGGATTTGGCTTGTTCGCAAGTGATGCAACTACCACATAACCTCTCGATGTCTACACGCATGTGTGGCCCATAGAAATGTTCATTAAGGGTTTCAAGTGTTTTGAACACTCCGAAATGACCCATTACCTCCCCCATGTGCTTCTCTAGTTAATGCTTCTCGTAAGGATGATTTAGGAACACACAACTTATGTTCTTTGAAAAGGTATCCCTCATGCATGTAGAATTTTCCGAATGGCTCCTCTTGACATGCCTCGAAAATGGTGCCAAAATCATGGTCGTTGCGGTACAAGTCCTTAAGTGATTCGAATACTAAGAATCATGAGATAATGTAGTCACTAACGTGTATCTCCTAGAGAGGGCATCTGCAACTATATTGTCCTTTCCTTGTTTGTACTTAATCATGTAAGGGAATTGCTCCATAAACTCTACCCATTTAGCATGTGCCTTGTTCAACTTCCCTTGCCTCTTAAGGTATTTAAGGCTTTCGTGGTCAGTGTGGATCACAAACTCCTTAGGTTGAAGATAGTGTTGCCAAGTTTGTAGGGATCTCACTAGGGCATAAAGTTCTTTGTCATAGGTAGAGTAATTTAGTGCAGCACCTTTCAGTTTCTCGCTAAAATAGGCTATGGGTTTCTTACCTCGGGTCAATACTGCTCCAATACCCACTCCACTTGCATCACACTCAATCTCAAAGGTCTCATCGAAATTTGGTAACCTAAGCATGGGTGCAGTGGTTATCCTTCGTTTAAGCTCATCAAATGCCTGTTGTTGTGGCTCTTCCCACCTAAAAGGCACATCGTTTTTCACAATTTCATTTAGGGGTGCAGCTATGGATGAAAAATCTTTGACAAATCGTCTATAAAAACTTGCAAGTCCATGAAAACTGCGAACTTCCCCTATATTCTTAGGTGTAGGCCACTCCAAAATTGACCTAACCTTCTCCTCATCCATCTCTACTCCCTCAGCCGAAATGACAAAGCCTAGGAAAACTACTTGTTCCAAACAAAAAGAGCACTTCTTAAAGTTGGCGTAAAGTTGTTCTTGCTTAAGCTTCTCAAAAACGGCTCTAATATGGTCAAGGTGGTCTTCTATAGTTCGGAAATAGATTAGGATATCGTCAAAGTAAACCACAACAAATCGTCCTATGAAAGCTCGTAAGACTTCATTCATTAACCTCGTAAAGGTGCTAGGGGCGTTGGTGAGCCCGAAGGGCATCACTAACCACTCATAGAGCCTAAATTTTGTTTTGAATACAGTCTTCCATTCGTCCCCTTCTCTAATCCGCACTTGGAAGTACCCTTGCTTAAGGTCAATTTTGGTGAAATATCTAGATCCATGCAACATATCTAACATATCATCCAGCCTAGGTATGAGGTACCTATACTTGATAGCAATTTTGTTTATGGCACGGCAATCGGTACACATTCTCCATGTTCCGGGCTTAGGCTCTCTCAGATTTGTCCACCTGCTAGGAGTTCCTTTACTTGCCTTTGGATTTCCTTGGTTTCTTCTGGGTTGGCTCGATAGGCTGGTCGATTTGGTAAGACGGCTCCTGGGAAAAATCAATTTGGTGTTCTATTCCTCTAATAGGTGGTAATCCGGATGGTGGCTCGGTGAGAAATAGAACATCGTTCTCTTGTATTAGGGATGCAACAGAGGTAGGGAGATTTGGTGGGAGTTCTTCAATTGAAAGGTGACACAGCTTGGGAATGAGAACGAGAACGGTCTGATTGCTATAAAGGGCTCATGTGACCTCTCTTTTCTTTGCAAAGTATCCACACTTCTTTTTGGAATGGTTGACACTTACGGGCACTACCTCTTTTCCCTTACTCTCTTGTTTTTTGTTCTCACTTTTCATGCATTCCACAAATTTTCTCTCAGCTTCCTTTTCCTTAGGTTCGGTCCTAGACTTAGACACACGTTGGTGATCTTCGTGGACTTTGTGGGGTGGAAGTGCATGCAATTTGTAAAGTTTTCCATTCAATTTGAAAGAATAACGATTCAAATATCCATCATATGTCCCATGTCGATCAAATTGACATGGTCTATCAAGTAAGATATGACTAGCATGCATTGGTGCAACATTAGATAAAACATCATCTTTGTAACTACCAATGCTAAGAGAAATCAAAACTTGCTTACTGACGCTAACTTCACCACAATCATTTAACCATGCGAGTTTGTAAGGATGTGGATGATTAGTCATAGGCAAATTCAATTTTCTTACCAACTCAATGCTAGCCACATTCGCACATGAACCAGAATCAATAATCATAGTGCACACTTTACTATTTATCATGCAGTGGATATGGAAAATGTTTTCTCTATGTTGTTCATGATCATCTAATTTCGGATATGCATTCAAAGATCTACGCACAACAAGAAATTCCTTAGTGTCAAAATCATCTAGTGCGCCTAGATCCTCTTCAAGTTCAGTTTCATTATCATGCTCAGATTCATTTTCATGCTCAGATTCAGTCACATATTCATTAGTCTCCTCAATTAACATGATTCGTTTTGCATTAGGACACTCTTTTCCTACATGACCACGACCTTGACATTTATAGCATTTAATGTCCCTAAGCATGTTTGAGAGATCAGAAGAATTCCATGTAGGAACCTTTTGTTGGGCTCGGTCATATCACTTTTGTGTGGACTACACACGGTTGTCCATCCTTTGGAACGCACCTTGGTCATGTGTTTGGTCTCCTGTAGGCCGTGAGCTTCCCGTTCCTGAAGACTTCCTTGAAAACCTGCAATCTCTCTGTTGAGACCATGTAGAAAACGAGCTTTGTTTGCTTCTTCAGGTTTCTACGAGTTAGATCTCTCGAACAAGATTTCTAATTCCTTATAGAATTCGTCTACACTTTTGGAACCTTGCCTTAAGTTTTGCAAGCTTGTAAAAATAGAACTCTAAAAATTGTTTGGGGTAAATCGTTGTCTCATTTCAAATTTCATTTCTTCTCAAGTGACAATTGGAGATTGTCACGTTTTAGATCTATTTCTACACAAATTCGTCCACCAATTTAATGCGTAACCAGAAAAACTCAAAGAAGCATACCTCACCTTTTGTAACTCACTGTAATTGGTATAAGAAAAGATTAGATCCACTTTTGTTTCCCACTCCTAATATTCATCCGCATTACTTTTACCATAAAACATTGGAATATTTATTTTTGTTTTGAGAAAATTGTCATCTTGTGGGAAAAGGGGGTATTGGCGTCTTCGGTAACCACGGGGAGGGTGGTCATCAAAGTCATAATCATCGTGCTCAAATGGAATGTAATCATCATTGTACCTTCTTGGAGCGTACCTTCTTGGTTGAGTTGGAGAAACAAACCTTCTTGGCTCGATGTGCGGTTGTCTAAGGTTGTCATCCTCAACTTCTTCAGGTGGATGTCCTCGTGTTTGTGGCATGGGAACGGCTCTGCTTGTGCCTTGTCCATCGCTCGTCTTTTGGCTCCTTTCAACATCCTCCAATCGATGTTTGATTACCTCGTTGTCATGCATGAGTTTCTTTAATATCTCCAACATTTGTTGTTGTGTATTGTCAACAGTCTCGGTCTCTTTTGACTTGCTAGATGCGGAATGAGTGCTGCTCTCCATCTTTTACCTAAAGTGATCAAACAAACGAAAAGAAAAGAAAAGAAACAAACTAACACAAAGACAAACAAACGTTAAGTGATTAGTAAAAAAAATATGAACACTCCTCTTTCTCTTATTTCCACTCTCTTACCACTTTGCTTCTTGGATAACCTGAAGTTAATAAGATTCAAAACGATCAATTAAGAAAGTGTTTGCCAACGCTTCTCCAAACCACAATAAGCTTCACTTCTTTCTCCCTTTTTGCTTTCAATTTACACCAAATAGTATCAAAACAGAATCAAGAGAATAGAGATAAACTTGAACTTTTCTACTAAGATTCAAAGAAAGTAAGCGACCAAATTTATGTATAAGGCTGAACAAAAGATGAACTAAGGATTGCCGTGGGCAATTTTTAGTCAATTTTGATTCTATCATCTACTATCAATAAAATGGTTCAAGTCATGCAATCATCGAGCATCCAAGTGTGTGATTGTTTCAAGAAGAGCAGTATAAGGAGAATGAATATGGGGAGGACGGTTTATATATAGTGAAATGAAAGATAGTATCCTTAGTGAAACAAACGAGTGGTTCAACGAGCAAGAACCAACACTTCAAGATGGTCGTTGATCAGGCAAACTTCAATTGCCCTCCTGGACGACACCTTTAAGCAATGGCAACACCTTCAAATTGCTCAATCTTGAGGGATATTAACTTAGGTTTTTAATGCAAAACCAAAAAAATAAAGTCTCACAAGAAGTTAAGAAAATTATCAAGATTTTATGTCATCCAAAGTTTGTTCATTCCATGTGCCCAAAAGCCTGTAAATGTCGTCCATATCAGCCTTAAGATGAATAGAAATGATTTCAAATAAGCTAGCTAACAAAAGTTTGAAAATTGAAAATTGTTTGAATTCAAAACTAAAACAAATTCCAATGACCATTTGCAATGTTTGTAGGCTGCCATCTTCACTATATCCAGCCGTGTATGATGATCAAATGAGGCCTTGGAGGAGCTGATTTGATGAGTAGGATGAGGTTGAAGTTGAATTCAAAAGTTGGCTGAAGTTTGAATTCAAGTTGAGTTTGAATGTGAGTGCACTTTGAATTTGGTTGTTGAATATCCTTTCCATCAATCTTCGAGCCAATTGTGATGAGTGATGAAGGTTTGGAAAATCTGATAGGTGGCTGGAATTGTATTCAAAGATGGTTGAAGTTTGAATTCAAAATTGAGTTTGAATTTGAATTCGAACTTGGATTCAATTTGAATTGGAATTTATCCTTCTTTTCCTCCAAGATGGCGTGTAAGTTGGCTGAAGATAATGGCTGAATTCTTCTTGAATCGAAAGCCTCAAATTGGTTGAAACTTGAATTCAAATCATGGTTGAATTTGAATGCAAGTTTATCTTCAAGTTGATCTTCATTTTGTCTTCAATTTTGGTTATTCTTGGCCGCCCCTTTGGCAGATATTGAAGATAATTTTAAGCTTATTTTGAAAAAGGAATTCCATCTTGAACACATTCGAATTTATCTTTGTGGAGACAAACATTCTTCTCAAGACAATATTCCTTTTGTCTCACTTTTTGCGACACACGCCTATAATGCCTCTTGGACCTCCATTTCATTTGGATCTTCCTTGTACCCAATTTACTTATAAAGCCAACACATAAAAACAAGGATCACAAGAAAACTAGACAAAAATCGAAACAAGGAATACTCACACACACGCACACACATACACGTTCATAGTGTAGGTTCAATGAAACGAACCCAATGAACCTTAGGTTCATCTTGAACATGTTTGTACAAGAAGGTTCCAACTTGATGACCAAGTTCTCTAGCCCTCCTTGTCATAGGACCCGTGACCTCTTGATGGGATCTGCGGTCCTCATCAGATGACTTAAGTGAGCTTTCAAATGAGTTTGATATTACACTTAAGCTGATAACTTAGAAAAGAATGAATGACATGTTTTTAGCAATTCCTTATTTGAATGCAGCGAACATGATTCCACGTTATTTGAAACACCTGAATTGCATTCAAATATCATTGTATATGACAATCCTATGTTCATTCATGAGTATGAAACTGATTTGTATGAAAGAGAGGAGTTTGTTCCACTTGGTTCCCGATCCGATTTAAAGGAATCGAAGCTTCAAAGTATGCTTTTCACAACTACAAACACGCCATTTTTGTCACAACATCATGATACATCATATGACATTCTGTGCTAATCTTGTGTGAGGATCAAATGCATGATAACTATGAGCTTTTATTGGTTATACATCCTAAACACACTAGAAGGAAACTCTGTTGAACACCTCTTGTCATGTGGCTCCTATAGGATTTGATGATGCGTATTATGAACTAAAATTTGAAAATCAGATCTTAATGCATCCAAAACATGTGAGGAAGATGACTTACTTATTGTGGATGCATGATCAAATCAGCGAGTTGCTAAGTGCATGTTTTGTCATTGCATTACTCATTCACCCTAAACATCTTAGGATGAATGTGTGCATACATGTGTGTCTTGTATCTTGTTGCATTGTTGATGATCTTTCTCTCACATGGCATGCATGTTAAGATTCTGGACGAATCTTTTCTAGGAAGGAGGGAATGATGCGGTCCATGGTGTGCAAGATGCAAGACAAAGTTTCTCTTAGTCTTGGGTTGCATTCAATGCATCACTTTTCGTGTATATAGACGTCTTTCAATAAAATAAGCAAATGTATTTCTTGTTTTTGTGTAATTCTTGCTTTCATGTGTTTATCATGTAGGAACATGCAAAAGTTCAGGCCAAACGAAGGTGTAAAAGCCGGTTTTAAGGGGATGTTCCCCGAAAAGAGACAAAAGGAATGTTACTATTTTGGAAGCCAAATAGAATGTTTTTGAAGATGAGACAAGAGAGGTATATTCAATGGAATATATAGGACAAATTTGGTCCAAGGAATGTTTGTCCTAAAATAGAATGTTTGTTCTCAAGGAATGTTTGCCCTTACAAGGAATGTTTGTCCTAAAACAGAATGTTTGCCCTTAGAAGAAATATTTGTCTTAATGTTCCTCCAAAGGTAACATTCAACAAACACGACATTTTGAAGCCAACTTGGACAAAAATGAAATAGCATTTTGAAGTCAAATCATCTCCAACAACTCAAGATAGGACTGGCTGAGTTTGAACAAGATTTGAACTCAATTTGAATTCAAATTCAAACACAATTTGAATTTCAAATTCAAACCAACTTGGACTTTGAATTTCAAGATTCAGGACAACTCATCATCATCCTAAGCACCTCAAATTCTTCCATGAAGAATAAATATCTAGAAGATTGAATTTGAATTCAAAAGAAGAAAGTCATCTTATTGGCTAGAACTTTGACGAGGCATATCTCCTTTTTCCAAACTCCAAATGAGGTCATTCAGGTGCTTAAAATAAATTTATCGAAAATACCTACAACTTTCACAAAGAAACAAAAGGCTAGTTCGGACTCTAAGGCCTTTATATTGGGCGTGCAAGTTTCTACTGTCAAATTGAGTTTCCTACTCCAACTTGGACTCTTCTTTCTAGAACTTCCCAAGACTTATCCCATCTTATTCCAGCCTTCAAAAGCGTTCACAAGGGATCAAATGATCAGATCTGAAGACAAAATAAAGCTCATTTAAAATTCAGTTTTGCATTCAAATTTCAAATAGTTTCCAACCGAATTTTGTTAGTTGTTTTGAGATGGAACCTAATCCATCTCAAAGGTAATTCGAACGTCCATAGGCAGCTTAGAACATGCATAAATAAGTCTCAAACCAGTTTGCACAATACAACTTTACGATTTTGATGATTTATACAATAAATTTTCGTTTTTTGTTCTTTATGAACATGCCTTTGTTTTTCTTCATTTTGCATTAAAAAGCAGGTCTAATAATCTTCAAACCTGAGTATATTGATGGTGTTTTCCATAGCTAAAGTGTTGCATAGGAGGGTTCTTTGAAGAGCTTGCCTACAAGCTACCGCTTGTAGTCATTGGTGTTGCTCACGACCAACAATTTCTACTCAAAAGGAAGCAAGGGGAAGAAGGTGTCTTCCTTGTGCCTAGACCATTAGGAGAAGAAGTTGGAAGGTGGAAGAGTGGATCACGTGCTTTTCGTTTGCATCAGCTGAACTTTTAACGAAACGTTTATTGACTTTAAAGCCGTGAAAAGTGAAGTAAACTTGAAAGAAAACAAGAATTAACATCAAATTGTAACGTTGGCTTTGCGTTTATTTTTACTTTGGGTTGTTTCAATTGATTAAAGACATTGCTGGACTTAAGTTCTTACTTAGGATCAAGTTGTCTAAATTTCAGCCCGACACTATTATATTGCAAACCCCGTTTATCATCTTGTTGTCTTTACACTTCTTCAAACTTGCATTAAACTATCACTCATATTTGGTTGTTAAAATTGTGAAACAGTTTTCACATCATTAGTGTTTTTTTGTGTTGTTAAAGGAACGTTTCACAAAAGACACACCAAAACCTTCTGCAAGTAAACGAAAAAGGGAACAATGTCTCATAAAGGTCATGAGCAGTAGACTCACAAAACAAACAAATGCAAGCCAAAGAAAAACAATAAGGGCTTGTTTGTGAAAGAAACTGAGAGAAAAGCCTATCTAACGTCAAAAAAAGAGGCAAGATGTAAAAGTGTTTACACAAGAAAGTGAGGTATAGCCTTATACAAAAATTCCAAATTCAAAAAAGTGGATATATCGAAGTTGTGCAAACAAATTACCTACACCTAAAAGTGTTGACTGTTGTTGAAAGGTTCCTGGAACAAACCCTTGTTGAACACTTGTGTGTATGTACTGCTTCTTAACTTTATTTACAATTGAATTTGCATAAAAGTTTTCATTATGCGTTATCGGGAAACAACATGGTTGCATACATCCGACCCCCATACCCCACCATAGTCGAAAGCCTCTAAGGCAATCGGATAATGTTATTGTTGTTTTTGTTGCTGAATTTGCATAAAAGTTTAAAGTAAGTTAAAGGATTGTCTTGAACAAACCCTTAGCATTCTTGATTCAGCCTAAAAATATCACTTGGCTTCTATATTTTTTTAAATCTTAGATAGTCCAAGATTGTTGTTTATTCAATTGTCAACTTAAAGTAGAAATTTATGCTTTGTTGAAGTTATAGTTTCATTTTACTTGCTTGTGATCTAACTTGGTTACCTCACAGTTTTTACTTCTTTGGTTGACTGTTTTGATTAAACATGATGCTTAGAAGCATTTGGGGAATTGAATGGTTGAAGTTTGAATTCAAATTTGAGTTTGAATTTGATTTCGAACTTGGATTCAATTTGAATTAGAATTTATCGTTCTTTTCCTCCAAGATGGCGTGTAAGTTGCCTGAAGATAATGGCTGAATTCTTCTTGAATTGTTAGCCTCAAATTGGTTGAAACTTGAATTCAAATCATGGTTGAATTTGAATGCAAGTTTATCTTCAAGTTGATCTTCATTTGTCTTCAATTTTGGTTATCCTTGGTCGCCCCTTTGGTAGATATTGAAGATAATTTTGAGCTTATTTTGAAAAAGGAATTCCATCTTAGACATATTTGAATTTATCTTTGTGGAGACAAACATTCTTCTCAAGACAACATTCCTTTTATCTCCCTTTTTGCAACACACGCCTATAATGCCTCTTTTGTTAGAAAATCCGACAAGATCACTGCAAAACGCGCAGCGGAAAAACAAAACTTGATCTTTGATTTCCTACCAAGGATCCATGTTGTTCGTTTAATTCAATGAAAGAAACTCAAAAATTACCTCTGTAAATTCGAAATCCGCAGATGGAAGAGGTGCGAAATAACAAACACCCTCTGCGGGTATCCACACGAATGCTTCCGTCCGGAGTGCTAGCTCTTGAACGGCGCGGCTGAGAGAACTCGCTTTTCTCCAAAAAAGGCTCTAGGGTTTTCTATTGGTTTTCGTGTGTATTCTCTATACGAGATACACAGATATATATACACATATATAGACATCAAAATCCGAGTCTTAATCGGATTAGTTGATGCTAATCAAAATCCATATCAGATATGGATTCTATCAGGATATTGAAAATCCATATCAGATATGGATTCTTTCGTTATTATCCGATAATACATATATATATATATAAATGAAAATAATAATAATAATAATTAATATCCAATATTAATATTAAAACCGATAATAATAATAATAATTAATAATCCAATATTAATATTATTAATCTCAGCCATACGCATTCTTTTGTGTGACCCAATAGACCCGTATTAATTAGCAGTTGATTAAATCTCTATTAAACCAACAAGTCATAAATGGCCTCTAGCAAGGCATTACGACTACCCAATTAATACGAGTACAGTCCAACTAGCCTAATAATAGCACATGCATTAATCCCTTTGTCACACGATATAGTTTGAACATAAGTCATGGTCAGCGTCATACTTATATTGTTCAAACATATGATTACTCGATCTCTAAGTGGACTGATAAAATAAATGATATTGATCACATTATCAATTCATATGAGCACGGCCATGCATTTCACAGTCTCACTAATCGAGGGGCTAAAAGATATCTCTCTCAAAAGAGAGGGACAAATTCTATCTTGATTGTTCAATATCCTTTACATAATTTCTATCATATTCAATTATGACCTTTATTATTATCCAATTACGAATAATGTTAGATCATGTCAAAATATAATAGTCCTTATGTTGGAAACTATGACAATCTCAAGTCTAAGGATTAAAACATGACTGTCATGAGATTTACTTATAACGCTAATCTATGTAGTAATCTCATGATGGGTCTATCCAATACACTGTTCTCTAACAAGTATCTATGAGATTGATTTGTATCATCATACACATAATCATCTCATGATTATCAAATCAATACTCATACTGATTATAAATTATTTTATCTCTATAACAATAATGAATCAGGGACATATATCATAATTGTGTAACATACTAACCAACAATAATGATAATAAAACCTCTTTTATTAATAATAAATGTATAACACAAATATCCAAATCATGGCCTAGGGCACATACACTAACAATCTCTCACTTACACTAGGCCTCCAAATATCTGAGACCCATAGATCTAGTGTGCTGATCATGCTTGACCCGTGAGAGAGGCTTAGTCAATGGATCCGCTATGTTATCGTTTGTGTCAACTTTACATATCTTGACATCTCCTCTATTGATGATGTCTCGAATGAGATGGTAGCGTTTGAGTATATGTTTAGATCTCTGATGAGACCTAGGCTCTTTTGCTTGTGCTATGACACCATTGTTGTCACAATAAATGTCCACAGGATTTGCAATGCTATGTACCACTCCTAGCTCAGTGATGAACTTCTTCAACCAAACTGCTTCTTTAGCTGCATCTGATGCTGCTACATACTCAGCCTCTGTTGTAGAATCAGCCACAGTGCTTTGTTTTGAACTTTTCCAACTAACAGCTCCACCATTTAATGTGAATACAAAACCAGACTGCGATCTGAAATCATATATGTCGGTTTAAAAACTAGCATCTGTATAACCATTTACAACTAACTCGTCATCCAAACCTCCATAAACCAAGAATACATCTTTAGTCCTTCTGAGGTACTTAAGAATATTCTTGACAGCTGTCCAGTGACCTTCACCGGAGTCAGCTTGATATCTACTTGTTGTGCTCAATGGATATGAGACATCTATTCTAGTACATAACATGGCATACATGATTGATCCTATAGCAAAAGCATAAGGAATTTTATTTATTCGATCTCGCTCATCAGATGTCTGAGGACATTGATTCTTGCTAAGATGAATGCCATGAGACATAGGCAGGAATCCTTTCTTAGACTCTTGCATGTTGAACCTCTTCAACATTTTATCTATGTATGTACTTTGACTCAAGCCTATTATCCTTTTAGATCTATCTCTATAGATCTTGATACCAAGGATATAGGTAGCCTCACCCAAGTCTTTCATTGAGAAGGAATTCCCTAACCAAGCCTTAACCTTTTGCAAAGTAGGGATATCATTCCCAATAAGCAATATTTCATCCACATATAAGACCAGAAATACTACTGCACTCCCACTAACCATCTTGTAAACACAAGGTTCATCTTCATTCTTGATGAAACCAAAGTTCTTAACTGTTTCATCAAAACGAAGATTCCAGCTTTGAGATGCTTGCTTCAATCCATAGATGGACCTTTGAAGCTTGCAAACCTTCTTTGAATTCTCAGGATTTACAAAACCCTCAAGTTGTGTCATGTACACATCCTCAAGTAAATTTCAATTAAGGAAAACAGTTTTGACATCCATTTGCCATATCTCATAATCATAGTATGCTGCAATGGCAAGGAGAATTCTAATAGACTTAAGCATAGCAACTGGTGAAAAGGTTTCATCATAGTCTATACCATGAGTTTGCTTGAAACATTTAGCAACAAGCCTTGCTTTGTAGGTTTGCACATTTCCATCCGTGTTAGTTTTCTTCTTGAAAACCCATTTGCAACCAATAGTCTTAATATCCTCTGGATGATCAATTAAAGACCAAACTTGGTTATCAAAACATGGATTGCATCTCAGAATTCATGGCTCCAAGCCATTTATCTGAATCTGTACCTGACACAGCATCCTGATAGGTAGTAGGCTCATCTTGATCTATGAGCATAACTTCACTATCATCAGTCACAAGAAATCAATATCTCTCTGGCTGACGATGTATCCTATCAGATCTGCGTTGGACTTGTGTTATATTTTCAGGCTCCACAACTGTTTGTGGTTCTGAAATTGTCTCTAAAGATGGTTCAATGATATCTTGTGGAACTTGAGTTTCCTCAAGTTGTACTATACTCCCACTAGTTCTCTTAGAGAGAATCTCCTTTTCTAAAAAGACTCCATTTCAAGCAACAAACACTTTGTTCTCAGAGGGAATATAGAAATAGTACCCTTTATTTTCCTTAGGATACCCCATAAAAAAACATTTGATAGACTTTAGAGCTAGCTTATCTGACACTAATCTTTTCACATAAGCTTCACAACCCCAAATCTTAAGAAAAGACAAACTGGGTCTCTTACCAGTCCGTATCTCATATGGTGTCTTTTCAACCGCTTTAGATGGTACACGGTTCAAAACGAATGCAGCTGTCTCCAAGGCATAACCCCAAAAAGATAAAGGAAGATCTACTTGACCCATCATAGATCGAACCATATCTAATAAAGTTTGATTTCTCCTTTCAAAAACACCATTCCATTGTGGAGTTCCTGGAGGAGTCAACTGTGGAACGATTCTACAATTTCTTAGATGTTGGTCAAATTCTTGGCTCAAATATTCACCACCTCGATCTGATCGAAGCGTTTTAATTGTCTTACCAAGTTGATTTTGTACTTCATTTTGAAAAGTTCTAAACATTCAAAAGACTCATGCTTATGTTTCATTAGGTAGACATAGCCATACCTACTGAAATCATCAGTAAAAGTTATGAAATACTGAAATCCTCCTCTGGCACTAATGCTGATTGGGCCGCATACATCTGTATGTACCAAGCCCATTAAGTCATTAGCCCTTTCACTATGTCCAGTAAAAGGGGTCTTTGTCATCTTTCCAAGAAAACAAGACTCGCAATGTTCAAATGATTCAAAATCAAATGAATCTAATAATCCATCTTGATGGAGTTTAGATACACGCTTCTCATTTATATGGCTAAGGGGACAATGCCACAAATATGTAGGGTTTAATTCATTTGGCTTAGTTCTCTTTGAAGATATGTTATGAATATTATTGTCATTGGAATCATCAAGGCTAAGGACATAAATGCCATTATAACTACTTGCAATACCATAAAGCAAGTCATTTTTATCAAAAATAGAACACTTCTTATTTTTAATTAAAGATGAATAACCTTCATCATCCAAAACTTTATACTGAAATAAGATTCCTACTCATAGTAGGAACATAAAAGCAATTGTTCAAAAATAACAAAAGCCCATTGGGCAAGACAAGCTTATAGGTCCCTACAGCTACAGCAGCAACTCTTGCTCTATTGCCAACACGTAGGTCCACCTCGCCCTTCTTCAGCATCCTACTCCTTTTGAGCCCCTGCATATTTGTACAAATATGGGATCCACATCCAGTATCTAATACCTAGGAAGAAAAGTAGATAAATTAATTTCTATAACATAAATACCTGAAGATGTAGTCGCACTATCCTTCAGCTTCTTCAACTCCTCCAAATAAATGTCACAATTTCTTTTCCAATGCCCAGGCTTGTTGCAATGGAAACAAGTCCCTTCCTTAGGAACCTTTGCCTTGGGTTCAGGTTTCAGTTTAGTTTGCCCCTTTGACCACTTTGCAAGTTTTGCAACTTTGGCACCTTTTGCCTTACCCTTGCCTTTGCCTTTCTTTTTCATTTGTTTAATATTGACACTCAATAATTGGGTAGGCTTTTTGATATTCCCTTCAGCAGTTTTGAGCATACCATGTAGCTCAGGAATAGACCTTTCCATATTATTCATATTATAGTTCAAAACAAACTGAGAGAAACTGCTAGGTAAAGCGTGAAGGATCAAATCCGTGGCGATTCTAAACTCAAGGGATATCCGAGTCTTGCAAGGTGATCTACATAGTCTTTCATCTTCAAAACATGAGCGCTAATAGACTCACCTTCAGACATCCTGCAGTCAAATAATGCAACAGCGGTGTCAAACCTATCCTGCCTATCCTGTTGTTGGAATGCTTGTTTGAGATGCACATCATCTTATAAGCTTCTAAGTGTTCCAGGTCCTTCTGAAGTCCTGAACACATAGTTGCCAACATAAGACATCCTATGTCGTTGGAATCTTTCACGTACATCTTATGCTTATTCCTAGCAGCAACAGAAGCAACAGCATGAGGGGGTTCAGGGACAGAGACATCGAGCACGTAGGACTTCTTTTCTTGCTTGAAAACAATTCTCAAGTTTCGAAACCAGTCAACAAAATTAGTCCCACATTCTTTCAGTTTTTCCTTCTCAAGGATAGATCGCAGCGATACGGTGGAATTGTTATTAATAGCCATTTATGATCTACAAAACATGCAAAATAACACTTTATTAATAATGAGGTTAAAATTTATAAAACTCCCACTGAACATAACCCTCAAAAGAAATATTTTAGTGAGCTAAGATCCATATTTGACTTAATTCTAAACTCAGCTTTGGCATGGCGCTTAAAATTAAGTTATTTAGGTAGGTAACTTCTTTACCAATTACATCTCATGTAACTCTTAGATTTTATGGAATAATGGCATCATATATCATTGTATGTTAGTTTCCATCTAATTCCTTGGGGCCAAAACCGTTTTGATAGCCCAATTAAGTCTAACCAATTTTAAACATATGAGTAGCACTATTACTCATCCTACGTAGCTAGGAATGTTTAAAGCACATTGCTTTCGCAATACCTACTTTAGTACAATCCCAGTTTTAATAGGTGTTTAAGACATGGATGGCATCAAGACTTAAATTATTAATGAGGCTTCAATTTAGTTTATGTCTTGCATTGCATATTATCATAGCATCCTATATGCATATATATAATCTATCATCCATGCATCTCATACAAAACGATAAATATGTAAACGTGACATAGCATGGCCAAACTAAATATGATCTTCATGAGACCAAATGAAGATCATAAAGGAAACCCTATGTGAAAGACTTCCTATTACAACATTTGCAATGATACATATCTTCTAATCTTGAGCTCGTGCCTCCATCTCCATAGAATCCACTCGTCCTTGGTGTGTTTCGTCATACCACTTTTCTAGCTTGATTCTTCATTTATTACAATAATAAAGAAAAACCTAACTACTTGTATAATAAAATACAACAAAAACTACAGCGGCACACAGGCCATAATAACCCAAAATAGAAATATGACTAAGTCAATCACATAGGTCCTAAGGCCATGCTATGCACCATGCAAAGAAATCAACAATTATAATATATCTTACACAAACATATTATAACAAATAAATATATATATTGACATTCTTAATGTCACGGTAACGAACTATAGGGCGTACGCATACGACGGTCCCGCTAGCCGGTCAGCGGGCGGGGTTCCCGCTGCCCGATCAGCGGGTGGGGTTCCGAGGAGCAGTGCCCCTAGGCAGGGTCGAGGTGCAGCGCCCCTCGAAGCCAAACAGAAAACATCAATCAGATTGATAATTTTCTTTTCGGAACCCTAACACGGACGCGTCAATCATATTAACGATCTTACTGTTTTGAATATGTGTAAGCCCTTATAGAAGCATTGATCGAACCAAGAGTTATCATTCGAAACCCGAAATAGAATCATCAATCGAATTGATAATCTGCTATTCGAAATCCGAAAACAGAATCATCAATCGAATTGATAATCTGTCATTCGAAATCCGAAAACAGAATCATCAATCGAAATGATAATCTGTCTGTTTTGAATATGCGTAAACTCTTACAGAATCATTATCGATTGTTCATATCGATATAAACATAATCGTTTCGATCATCACATGAAAAACGAAAATATTATATCACATATAACAATCTCGAATTATAACATCTCATGAAAACGATTTGAAAACACCAATCCGCTCTCACATATGAGATTCGAATATGGTTTTACACATATCATGGCATATCGTGTGTTTATATCTAATATAAACAGAGTCGGTTTAATCATCATACGACAAACGAATTATGCCATATACAAATCATCTCACGGAAACGTATTGAAAAACACCATTCTTCTCTCATTGTATGAAATCCGAATTAGTGTTTTATACATATCATGCCATACGAAAAACAGTAAACATATAATCACAGAAGCATGATATAATCGATTTAAACGAAATCAACAAGTGGCTCTGATACCACGGTTAGGAAATCCGACAAGATCACTGCAAAACGCACAGCAGAAAAACAAAACTTGATCTTCGATTTCCTACCAAGGATCCATGTTGTTCGTTTAATTCGATGAAAGAAACTCAAAAATTACCTCTGTAGATTCAAAATCCGCAGATGGAAGAGGTGCGAAATCACGAACACCCTCTGCCGGTATCTACATGAATGCTTCCGCCCGGAGTGCTAGCTCTTGAACGGCGCGGCTGAGAGAACTTGTTTTTCTCCAAAAACGGCTCTAGGGTTTTCTGTTGGTTTTCATGTGTATTCTCTATACGTGATACATGTATATACACATATATAGATATCAAATCCGAGTCTTAACCGAATTAGTTGATGCCAATCAAAATCCATATCAGATATGGATTCTATCAGGATATTCAAAATCCATATCAGATATGGATTCTTTCATTATTATCCGATAATACACATATATATAAGCGAAAATAATAATAATAATAATAATAATAATAATAATAATAATAATTAATATCCAATATTAATATTATTAATATTAAAACCGCTAATAATAATAATAACAATTAATATCCAATATTAATATTATTAATATTATTAATCTCAGCCATACGCATTCTTGTGTGTGACCTGATAGGCCCATATTCATTAGCAGTTGATTAAATCTCTATTAAACCAACAAGTCATAATTGGCCTCTAGCTGATGCGTGCAAGACGTGGGCTCCAACAATTCCACCTTCCAAACGTCCTTCACAAAGGGTTAGGCACAAGGAAGAAGACTTCCTCTTGCTTCCTTAGTGATAAAAACGTGTGGATCAAATGAGCAAGACCAACACTTCAAGATGGCCGTTGATCAGGCAAACCAATATGGCCCTCCTGGACGGCACCTTTTAGCAATGGCAACACCTTCAAAAAGCTCAACTTTGAAGGATCTTAACTTAGGTTTTTAAAGCAAAACCTAGAAAACAAAGTCTCACACAAAGTAAAGGAAATATCAAGGATTGTTATTCATCAAAGTTGTTCTTTTCCAATCGGCCAAGGGTCTATTTATCAGCCTTACAAGGAATGTTTGTCCTAAAACAGAATGCTTGCCCTTAGAAGAAATATTTGTCTTAATGTTCCTCCAAAGTTAACATTCAACAAACACGACATTTTGAAGCCAACTTGGACAAAAATGAAATAGCATTTTGAAGTCAAGATCATCTCTAACAACTCAAGATAGGACCGGCCGAGTTTGAACAAGATTTAAACTCAATTTGAATTCAAATTAAAACACAATTTGAATTTCAAATTCAAACCAACTTGGACTTTGAATTTCAAGATTCAGGACAACTCATCATCATCCTAAGCACCTCAAATTCGTCCATACAGAATAAATATCTAGAAGATTGAATTTGAATTTAAAAGAAGAAAGTCATCTTATTGGCTAGAACTTTGACGAGGCATATCTCCTTTTTCCAAACTCCAAATGAGGTCATTCAGGTGCTTAAAATATTTCTCGAAAATACCTACAACTTTCACAAAGAAACAAAAGTCTAGTTCGGACTCTAAGGCCTTTATATTGGGCGTGCAAGTTTCTACTGTCAAATTGAGTTTCCTACTCCAACTTGGACTCTTCTTTCTATAACTTCCCAAGACTTATCCCATCTTATTCCAGCCTTCAAAAGTGTTCACAAGGGATCAAATGATTAGATCTGAAGACAAAATAAAGCTCATTTAAAATTCAGTTTTGCATTCAAATTTCAAATAGTTTCCAACCGAATTTTGTTAGTTGTTTTGAGATGGAACCTAATCCATCTCAAAGGTAATTCAAACGTCCATAGGCAGCTTAGAACATGCATAAATAAGTCTCAAACCAGTTTGCACAATACAGCTTTACGATTTTGATGATTTATACAATAAAATTTCGTTTTTTGTTATTTATGAACATGCCTTTGTTTTTCTTCATTTTGCATTAAAAAGCAGGTCTAATAACCTTCAAACCTGAGCATATTAATGGTGTTTTCCATAGCTAAAGTGTTGCATAGGAGGGTTCTTTGAAGAGCTTGCCTACAAGTAGCTTGTAGTCATTGGTGTTGCTCACGACCAACAATTTCTACTCAAAAGGAAGCAAGGGGAAGGTGTCTTCCTTGTGCCTAGACCATTTGGAGAAGAAGTTGGAAGGTGGAAGAGTGGATCACGTGCTTTCTATTTGCATCAGCTAAACTTTTAACGAAACGTTTATTGACTTTAAAGCCGTGAAAAGTGAAGTAAACTTGAAAGAAAACAAGAATTAACATCAAATTGTAACATTGGCTTTGCGTTTATTTTTTTACTTTGGGTTGTTTCAATTGATAAAAGACATTGTTGGACTTAAGTTCTTACTTAGGATCAAGTTGTCTAAGTTTCAGCCCCACACTGTTATATTGCAAACCCCGTTTATCATCTTGTTGTCTTTACACTTGTTCAAACTTGCATTAAACTTTCATTCATATTTGGTTGTTAAAAATGTGAAACAGTTTTCATATCATTTGTGTTTTCGTGTTGTTAAAGGAACTTTTCACAAAAGACTCACCAAAACCTTGTGCAAGTAAACGAAAAAGGCCTGGACAATGCTCACAAAGGTCGTGAGCAGTAGACTCACAAAACAAACAAATGCAAGCCAAAGGAAAACAATAAGGGCTTGTTTGTGAAAGAAAATGAGAGAAAACCCTATCTAACGTCAAAAAGCAAGAGGCAAGATGTAAAAGTGTTTACACAAGAAAGTGAGGCATAGCCTTATACAAAAATTCCAAATTCACAAAAGTGGATATATCGAAGTTGTGCAAACAAATTATCTACACCTAAAAGTGTTGACTGTTGCTGAAAGGTTCCTGGAACAAACCCTTGTTGAACACTGTGTGTATGTACTGCTTTTTAACTTTATTTACAATTGAATTTGCATAAAAGTTTTCACTATGCGCTATCGGGAAACAACCTCTGTGTGTTTTTACCACATGGGTATGGTTGTGTACATCCGACCCCCATACCCCACCATAGGCGAAAGCCTCTAAGACAATGAGATAATGTTATTGTTGTTTTTGTTGCTGAATTTGCATAAAAGTTTAAAGTAAGTTAAAGGATTGTCTTGAACAAACCCTTAGCATTCTTGATTCAGCCTAAAAATATCACTTGATTTCTATCTTTTTTTAAATCTTAGATAGTCCAAGATTGTTGTTTATTCAATTGTCAACTTAAAGTAGAAATTTATGTTTTGTTGAAGTTATAGTTTCATTTTACTTGCTTGTGATCTAACTTGGTTACCTCACAGTTTTTACTTCTTTGGTTGATTGTTTTGATTAGACATGATGCTTAGAAGCATTTGGGGAAT
Organism: Eustoma russellianum; assembly: GCA_036186865.1. Lineage (NCBI taxonomy): Eukaryota > Viridiplantae > Streptophyta > Magnoliopsida > Gentianales > Gentianaceae > Eustoma > Eustoma russellianum. The sequence goes on from AP025055.1 coordinate 16,638,937, forward strand.
TGAATATAATAGAAATGACAATAATGAACTCAAACTATGTATGGGCTCTTTTTGGACATACAAATGGTCTTTGGGTGAGATATTGGGAGTGCAAAACTCCGAGGTGTCAAACCATTCCTCAGTACAATAAAGATACAGCATATTATAATGAAATGATATATGATTTGTATTATGCTAATGTTAATGAACATGAGGAACTAAGCATGATTAGTTTCTTTGCAAGATTAGATAAAGAGATTGCTGACTGCATGTTAAGGGAGACGTTTCATCCCTTCATGGCATGTTTGAAAAGGCTAGACTTATTTAATCAAACCTAATCATTTGGCATTTTAATCAAGACTATGAGCATGAGCAAAACTCATGTGCTTGCAAAGTGTCAAACCAAACATTCAAAACGATTCAGATAAGTTCAGCAAAATACTTGTGAACATGGACAAATTTGAAACTGATTTGCTTAGACTTGATGAAATGTTGCATACAATGAAAGATGATGCTGAATTAAACAAAGTATTGCAATCCAACGAATTTGAAAATGTTGGTTCGTGTGAGCTTAAACTAAACCCCGGCATGCATGAAGCTGAAGTTCTTTTGTATGATTTGCACGTTCAACCATATGAAGTTTCTGAAATAGAAGAAGATACTTCACTTGAGATTGAAATTGGTAATTTACAGTGTTAACAACATGCCTATAGTTGACATTGACCTTGATAACACTTTGTCTGAAATGTTTTTAACCTTGAAATGCTTATAAATGAAATTCCTATGCATGAATTGCATATCGCTGAGATGCTTACATTTGGATTAGAAAGTGAGTTACATCCTGAAAAAATTGTTGATGAATAGAAATGATTTCACATAAGCTAGCTAACAATGTTTGAAAATTGAAAATTGTTTGAATTCAAAACTAAAACAAATTCTAGCTAAAATATGAAAATCTTGCAAGATGCTATCTTCAATTTATCCAGCCGTGTATGAGGACCAAATGATGTCTTGGAGGAGCTGATTTGATGAGTAGGAGGTGCTTGAACTTGAATTCAAAAGTTTAGTGAAGTTTGAATTCAACTTAAGTTTGAATTTGAGTGCACTTTGAATTTGGTTGTTGAATATCCTTGCTCACTCCTTCCAGCCGTGATCAAGATGTCTAAGAGGTGTCTTGAAATATGATTTGATGATGATAAGATGGCTGGGGTTGAATTCAAAAGATGGTTGAAGTTTGAATTCAAAATTGAGTTTGAATTTGAATTCAAACTTGGATTCAATTTGAATTGGCATTTATCCTTCTTTTCCTCCAAGATGGCGTGTGAGTTGGCCGAAAATAATGGCTGAATTCTTCTTGAAATGTAAGCCTCAAATTGGTTGAACTTGAATTCAAATCATGGTTGAATTTAAATTCAAGTTTAACTTTGAATTTAAATTCAATTTGATCATCCATCTTTGCACCTCAAGTGGTCGGCCTCTTGTTGTTGCTTGGATATGATTTTGAGTTCAATTTTGAAAAGGGAATTCCATCTTGGACACATTTGAATTTGTCTTTGTGGAGACAAACATTCTCTTCAAGACAACATTCCTTTTGTCTCCCTTTTGCAACACACGCCTACATTGTTCTTTTTGGGCCTCCATTTCATTTGGATCTTCCATGTACTTAATTTACCTGCAAAGCAAACGCATAAAACAAAGATCACAAGAAAACAAGACAAAATTCAAAGTAAAGAATGCACGCACACACGCATACTCATAAATGCTCAAAGGGTGGGTTCAATGAAATGAACCCATGGAACCTTAGGTTCATCTTGGACATGCTTATACAAGAAGTTTCCAACTTGATGACAAAGTTCTCTTGTCCTCCTTCTTGTCATAGGACCCTTGACCTCTTGATGGGATCCTTGATCCTCATCATTTAGGCTCAAGGAAACAAGAATCAAACGGATACAAAGTTCAAACCCAAAGCTAATTTCAAACAGTCAAGTAGGCAGCTTGACACCTTGTTAGTAATTTGGTCATCTCTCCAACCACAAGTCCAATTGATCTGATTCTATTTGAAGGTGAATGCTAAATAGTATATCTATTAATTTTCTATGAATTAAGTTCCCAGTAAAGGCATGTAACAAGCTCAAGAATCGTCCCCAAAAGAAGCAAGTTGCTGAGTCAGCAGCTTTCAAAGGTACCCACCAGTAAGTAGGTCAACTTCAATGGACCATATCTCCATCATCTCAACTCCAAATCAGATAATCCGGGTGTCTAAATTAAAGATCTTTTCAAGATCTACAACTTTCATTTGAAACACTTTTGATACATCGGAGTGGAAGAGCTTCAAAAAGACCAAAACAATTTGCACCTCTTTCCCGAGCAGACTAATGAATCAGCTATGTACTTTCACCAACGTGGAATTCAATCTATTTGAAAACTTTTGCACCAACCCGCTGCGTCAACCCATTTTTACCGATGTCTAGTAAGCTGATAGGTTGATTGGAGTGGTCCCAAGCCCAAGCAAGCAGGTGCATCACCTGCTTGAAAGTAAACTGTCCAGTCAGCACCGCTTGCAAGGATTAGCCTAAAAAAACCCCCACCAGTTCTTAAAACTCAGGCCACCCTCGTGGTTCAATAGAAGACATATCAAGCTATCTTTTTGAGGGGGTCCAAGGAAAGGAAGTAATCAAAACAAGTCTCAAAGCTTTTCATGATCGGCTAAACAATCTGCCAGAAAAGCTGTTTTCTTGTCTTTATTTGTAAAAAATAGTTTTACTTCACTTTTAAGCTTGGGTTTTCATTGATTAACATTTAGGTTTATATATTATAGTTTAAGTTAGTCTTATCCTAGATATACCCTTGAATTCTTTGTAAAAACATAGACTTCATTGTAGAAAAAAATTCAGTTTATAACATATCAGTCGAGAGCTGTTTGTCTCCAAGACTTTTGTCATGTGTTTACCCTTTGATTTAAGGGCTTTTGGATCCCTTCAAAGCTTGAACAACCTTTTTTTGTAGGCTTGTATACTTGGGGTGAATATCATTTGCGAGGGTTGAGGCTTGCTTAGATGAGTTGAAGCCATTTGTTAGCCATTGTTCAACACTCGGCCAAAACAGAACAGGATTGAGCAAGGTGAGCTGTGTGCTTGTTGTGCTTCATAATTTCTTATCCAAGCTGTGTTAAGGAGTTAAAGGAAGGTCCCTTCTTATTCCCTTCATCATTTGGTCGCAAGTGAAGTATCTTCTTCCAATTGAGAAACTTATATGGTTGAACATGCATATCATGTAGAGGAGATTCAATTTGATGCATGTCAGGGGTTAAGTTAAGTTCACACAAACCGTTACTTTCAAATACATTGCAATACATTGTTCATTTCAGAATCCTTTTTAATTGTATGCAACATATCATTAAGTTTAAGCATTTCCTTCTCAAAGATGTTCATGTTGACAATTAAGTTGCTTAACTTATCTGAGTTGGTTTGATCGTTTGGTTTGTCGTTTTGCAAATTACATGAGTTCTGCTCATGCCCAAAGTTTCTATTAAAACGTGACACGGATCAAAGTTTTGATTGAAGTTTTCTTGTTTGTTACATAAGTTTTGCCTTTTCAAACATGTCATCAAGTGATACAAACGATCCTTTTAACATGCAATCGGCAATTTTCTTATTTAAACCAGCAATGAACCTAATCATGCTCAGTTCCTCATGCTCAATTGCTCATGCTCTTTTACATTAGCATAATACAAGTCAGTTAACATTTTATTATAATATGCTGTAACATCTGTATTGTACTGAGGAATGATTTGATACCTTAGAGTTTTACACTCCAAGTACCTTACCCATTGATGAGCCCACGATGGGGTCAACGCAACATATTTTCATGTATCATTTATTGTCACATGTTAGTTCTGTAAGACATGGCATATCACTGTTAACTCTGCACACACTAGTGCGACTTCTTATGTCTTATAGTCTTAACTAACCCTTAGGACATGTCATATGTTGTGTATCTTGTGTTTGTTGCTTGATGTCTTTGAAGATAGGTCAAAGAGAGCTTTACATTGAAAATGATGAGCTACAGCCTAGCCTTGTGGATACAAACACTGATGATGACACCTCACTGCCCTGCACAGGTCCCATAACAAGGAGTATGGCTAAGAAGTTATTACATTGTGTTGAATCATTTCTTTACAGGCATGAAGAGGATGAACAAAGCAAGGATGATGTCCATTGGGTTTATATGATACAAGCTATGATCTAGTTGTATCAAAAGCATGTTGTACATATCTTTAGATGTTCTTTTTAATATTGTTGGTTAGTTAACCTTATTTTAGGATAGTTTGTGTTGTATTATTGCCTTGTCTTTCAGGTACACGTACATAGCTTGAAGATGCAATTCAAACCTGAATTTTTGTCCAAACAAAGAGGTGAAATGCAAGTAGCTTACAAGCAAGGTGGTGACAAGCAACCATGTCAAAAATCTGATTTCTTCTCACGCAAACAAGGAAGATACAAGCTGCTCAAAGCTTTAACCAATAGGAAGAAGTCTTGCAAATTCTTAAACCAATCACAATCAAGTTAGAACAAGAATGCAAGCTGCTCAACATTTGATCCAATCAAATTCAAAGGAGAAATCGGCTGGTTCATGGCTGATTGGTTTGAATATTCAAAGCCTAAACTACAACCAATCAAAAGGGGAGTTCAACCAAGCTGCTCACTACATTATCCAATCAGAATTTTGGCTGAAATCTAGCAAGAGGAAACGGCTGGTCTATGCATAATTGGGTTGAAAATTCAACACCAAATTGCAACCAATCAAAGGCATTTCTCAAGCAAGCTGGTCCATGTATCATCCAATCAAATTGATGAAGAAAGAAAGCTAGAGACAAGCATGGGGAGCACGTAAAAGACAACCTGAATTCTTGGAACCAAATTGCTCAAACAAGTTTCAAAGCAAGCATGTCATTTTAGTCTTGTACATTGTACTTTAAACATTGTACTCTTTGTCATTTTCATTTGTTATAAATAGCATAGGAAGCTGAATGTACAAAACAACAATACAACCATTATCAAACACATTTCAATCAAATTTCCTTCAAGGAGTTCTCAACTATTTCTTAGTTGAAGTTTGAAGCCACTAACGGTTTTCTTTCAAGTTCCTAGCCTAGAACTTGTTAGTATTTGCTTCATCTTTTGGTTTACAGCATCTTAGCGTCTCATTGAGGTTTTAGATGTGTTGGAGGGCCAAAGAGGAAGAGGTGTTGGCATAAATTGAGCCAAGAACAACGGTTACAGTTCAAGGGGTGTCTTTGAGATGTTCTTTGCCATAACTTTTGTTTAAATCAGTTTGGAATAGGAGACAAAGTCCTTGGCAACGTTTATCTAGCCTTCATTTGGCTCATCAATTGGTATCAGAGCATTGGTTAGTCTTCTATTCATGTTTACATTGTTTAACTTGCATAAAATGATGCTGCCGTGTAGTAAACTGTTTGTTCTTATATCCATTTAGAATCTGTTAGTTTAGGTAGTTAGTTTATGTTTTAAAGTGTTTATTAGATAGTTTACAATAGTTTGGTAAATTAGTTTTAAGTAGCAAAACCGAAAACCAACACAAAAAGAACTTAGACTATACTTAAGTGTGTTAGAACCTGTTTGTGTAGTCTAGTTAAAAACCGTGTGTAACCTGATTGTTCTTGTTCAATCTAGCTTAGATAATGTTCATTAGGTCCTAATCTAGAAGTTTAAATGGTAGTTTAGTTAAGTCCTTAAAACAAAAAACTTGAACACAAAATTAGAATAGTTGATAGTTTAGTTTGTAATCAAGTTGTTAACTTCTGATTTTAGTAGTTGTGTGCAATCTGTTTTAGACGTTTTAGTTGCTGCCTTATTTAGCTTAGTTAGACTAGTTTACAACATAGTTTAAGTGTTTTAGTTGGTTGTTTAGTTTAGCATAAGAAAACCGAAAACTAAGAACAAAACAAGGTAGTTTTAGCTAAGTAAGTGTGCTGCCTAGTTCTAGTTGATATACGTTTGTTAAAGTAGAACATCAACACTTCCATCTAGTATCATTTAGTTTAGAATCTGATTGCATCATAAAAACAAAAACCAAACAAAAACAAAGTAGGATAGATCACTTAAAAACAAAACAAAACAAGTTAGCTTAGTTTGCATCAAAACTGATTTTCCATTAGTTGTTAGTAATCAGCCTTTATAAATTGCATTTAGAAACAACTAAGTTGCATTTAGCTATCTTAAGATTAGTTAGATCATTTGCATCAAAAATAGAAAAAAAACTGAAACAATTTAGTTTAAACTTGATTAAATCTTTGAATGCTATTTGTTTAAACTTGTTGAATTTGATTTCACCACCCCCGTTACACCTTAAGTCATTGTTTGATACAAACTTGATTGAATCTTTTAATTGAAACATTATTGACTTGAGATTTGTTAAAAGTGAAGTAAATTTGTAAGAAACAAGATTTGATTTCAAAATTTAACGTTGGCTTTACGTTTATCTTTACTTGGGATTGATTCAATTGTTTAAAGACTTTATTGGACTTAAGTTCTTACTTAGGATCACTTTGTCTATATTTATCCCTACACTGTTAAATTGCCGACCCTGTTATCATCTTGTTGTTTTTACACTTCTTCAACTTGCATTGAACTTTCATCTATATTTGGTTGTTAAATTTGTGAAACAGTTTTCATATCATTAGTGTTCTTCCGTGTTGTTCAAAGAACGTTTCACAAAAGCCACACCAAAACTTGTGCAAGTAAAACCAAAGAAAAAGAAGCCGTGAGCAATGTCTCATAAAGGCAAGTGAGCAGTAGACTCACAAAACAGACAAAGCCAATCCAAAGGAAAATAATTAGGCTTGTTTGTGAAAGAAACTGAGAGAAAAGTCATTTTTAACGTCAAAAAGCAAGAGACAAGACGTATGAGTGATTTGCACAATAAGTGAGATATAGCCATCCAAAGTTCACAAAAGGTGAATTGTGCAAAACCAAAAGCAAATACCTACACCAAAAGTGTTGACTGTTGTAAAAGGTTCCTCAAACAAACCCTTGTTGAACACTTGTGTGTATGTACTGTCTTTCACTTTATTTACAATTGAATGTGCATTAAAGTTTAAAGTAAGTTAAAGGATTGTTCTGTACAAACCCTTAGCTTTCTTTGATTCAGCTAAAAACATCACTTGACTTCTATTTTTCTTTGAATCTTAGATAGTCCAAGATTGTTGCTTATTCAATTGTCAATTTGAAGTAGAAATTTACGTTTTGTTAAAGTTATAGTTTGATCTTACTTCCTTGTATTCTGACTTATTTATCTCATTGTTTTACCATCTTGGTTGATTGTTTTGATTAAACATGATTCTAAAAACCATTTGGGGAGTTGAATGCCATAGGAGAGACTATGATGAACTGAAAAGACGTATGAACTCCTTTGGTCGTATGAATGGTTTATGGGTTGGATATTGGGAATGTAAAACTCCTAGATATCAAACTCTTCCTCAGTGCAATAAAGACGTTAGTGCATATTACAATGAAATGCTTGATGATTTGTACTATGCTTATGTTGAAGAACATGAGGAATTAAGCATGATTAGGTTCTTTGCTGGATTAGATAAAGAGATCGCTGATTGCATGTTGTCTGAAAAATTCTCATCGCTTTATGACATGTATAAAAAGGCAAAGATTGTTCAATCAAACCTAATCCCATGGCAAGTTAATCAAAACTATGGGTATGAACTGAACTCTTGTGATTCTGAAAATGACAAACCAAATCTAGTTAAGTTAAGCAATTTGAGTCAGCCTATGGATAATATTGAAAATGCATTGCTTCAACTTAGAGACATGGTGCAAGTATTGATAGAATCTGAAAAGAACAAAGACTTGTAATCTGACATTTCTGTGAATGATGGTTTGTATGAAATTAGCCCCAACATGCCTGAAACTGGAACTCCTTTATCTGAATTGCATGTTCAACTTTGTATACTGTCTGAAGAAGACCCTTCACTTGAATCTGTTGGTGATTTCCAAAGTGTTAGTCGTTTGCTTATAGATGATGTTAATTGTGATAACACTTTGTCTGAAAATGATTTACATTGTGACATGCATATAAATGAAATCTATGTGCATGATCTGCATTCTGCTGAGATGTTTGTTTCTGGGTTACAATCTGAATTACATCCTGTACATTTCATTGATGACATTGATGTAAGTAATTCTGTTGAAAATGACATTGATAAACTAGATTTTTATGATTTGATGTTAGCTGAACTAGATTGTCTACTTGATGCAGAGCTTGATCGTGATGTCATTATTGAAATAGATTCAGCTACAAATGAACATAAATCCTTGGATGAACTAGTTAATGAATTGAATGACATATTTAGTATAGATGAAGATTCTATTTCTGAAATATCTATTTCATCTCATCTTGTTGAATGTCTGCCTGTTGTCATCTCAATTGATACATCTTGTCTAAATATTGCACATGTCTGTAAGATTTGTACATTTAGTGTTAACATGTTTCAATATGCTTTTTGGATGTTGTTTTATCTATTAGGATGTATGTGTTCTAAAATTTTTCTTATCATATTGTTAATACATCCTAAACATTTTAGAAAGCGTGTACACACCTTATTCTTTCTTCAAAGATAAGGATGCACCAAGGTATTTCACCTTCACCATTTGTATTATCATTTCATATTGATTATGGTGTAGATGATCATACGTGTACATCCTACATCCCTATCCTTTATTCTCTTCATGTTGAGATTCGAGGACGAATCATTTTCAAGAGGGAGGGAATGATGAGCCCACGATGGGGTCAACGCAACATATTTTCATGTATCATTTATTGTCACATGTTAGTTCTGTAAGACATGGCATATCACTGTTAACTCCGCACACACTAGTGCTACTTCTTATGTCTTATAGTCTTAACTAACCCTTAGGACATGTCATATATGTTGTGTATCTTGTGTTTGTTGCTTGGTGTCTTTGAAGATAGGTCAAAGAGAGCTTTACATTGAAAATGATGAGCTACAGCCTAGCCTTGTGGATACAAACACTGATGATGACACCTCACTGCCCCGCACAGGTCCCATAACAAGGAGTATGGCTAAGAAGTTATTACATTATGTTGAATCATTTCTTTACAGGCATGAAGAGGATAAACCAAGCAAGGATGATGTCCATTGGGTTTATATGATACAAGCTATGATCTAGTTGTATCAAAAGCATGTTGTACATATCTTTAGATGTTCTTTTTAATATTGTTGGTTAGTTAAACTTATTTTAGGATAGTTTGTGTTGTATTATTGTCTTGTCTTTCAGGTACACGTATATAGCTTGAAGATGCAATTTAAACCTGAATTTTTGTCCAAACAAAGAGGTGAAATGCAAATAGCTTACATGCAAGGTGGTGACAAGCAACCATGTCAAAAATCTGATTTCTTCTCACGCAAACAAGGAAGATACAAGCTGCAAAAAGCTTTAACCAATAGGAAGAAGTCTTGCAAATGCTTAAACCAATCACAATCAAGTTAGAACAAGAATGCAAGCTGCTCAACATTTGATCCAATCAAATTCAAAGGAGAAATCGGCTGGTTCATGGCTGATTGGTTTGAATATTCAAAGCCTACACTACAACCAATCAAAAGGGGAGTTCAACCAAGCTGTTCACTACATTATCCAATCAGAATTTTGGCTGAAATCTAGCAAGAGGAAACGGCTGGTCTATGCATAATTGGGTTGAAAATTCAACACCAAATTGCAACCAATCAAAGGCATTTCTCAAGCAAGCTGCTCCATGTATTATCCAATCAAATTGATGAAGAAAGAAAGCTAGAGACAAGCATGGGGAGCACGTAAAAGACAACCTGAATTCTTGGAACCAAATTGCTCAAACAAGTTTCAAAGCAAGCATGTCATTTTAGTCTTGTACATTGTACTTTAAACATTGTACTCTTTGTCATTTTCATTTGTTATAAATAGCATAGGAAGCTGAATGTACAAACAACAATACAACCATTATCAAACACATTTCAATCAAATTTCCTTCAAGGAGTTCTCAACTATTTCTTAATTGATGTTTGAAGCCACTAACGATTTTCTTTCAAGTTCCTAGCCTAGAACTTGTTAGTATTTGCTTCATCTTTTGGTTTACAGCATCTTAGGGTCTCATTGAAGTTTTAGATGTGTTGGAGTGCCAAAGAGGAAGAGGTGTTGGCATAAATTGAGCCAAGAACAACGGTTACAGTTCAAGGGGTGTCTTTGAGATGTTCTTTGCCATAGCTTTTGTTCAAATCAGTTTGGAATAGGAGACAAAGTCCTTGGCAACGTTTATCTAGCCTTCATTTGGCTCATCACCCATAGACCATTTGTACGACAAAAGGACTTCATGCGTTGGTTAACTTCATTGAAGTCATTTTTGTGACATTCTACTCCCCAAATGGTTTTAAGCATCATGTTTAATCAAACAACAACCACAGGCTGTAAAAACTGTGAGATAACCAAGTTAGATCACGAGCAAGTAAACCAATCTACAACTTTAACAAGACGTTAACTTCTAATTTAATTTTGACATTTGAATAACAATAACCTTGGACTACCTAAGATTCAATGAAAGATAGAAGTCAAGTGATGTTCATGCCGAATCAAAAAAACTAAGGGTTTGTTCAAAACAATCCTTTAACTTACGTTTATGCAAATTCAATTGTACTAAAGTTAAAAGATAGTACACACACAAGTGTTCAACAAGTGTTTGTTCCAGGAACCTTTCAACAATAATTAACACCTTTGGGTGTGGGGTACTTGCTTTTGTTTGCACAATCTTGGTATATCCTTTTTATGGATTTGGATTTTCTGTATAAGGCTTATATCTCACCTTCTTATGCAATCACTCATACGTCTTGCCTCTTGCTTTTTGACGTTAGATAGGCTTTTCTCTTAGTTTCTTTCACAAACAAAGCGTATTTTCTTTCTTGGTGCTTTGGCTTTGTTTTTTTTTGTGAGACTACTGCTCACGTCCTGTATGAGATGATTGCTCACAACCTTTTGGATTACTTGCACAATTTTTTGGTTTGATTTTGTGAAAAGTTCCTTTAACAACACAGAAGAACACTAATGATATGAAACTGTTTCACAATTTTAATAACCAAATATTAACAATAGTTCAATGCAAGTTTAAAGAAATGTAAAGACAACAAGATGATATAACGGGGTTGGTAATATAACAGGGTGGGTTTGAAATACAAGCAACTGATTCCTAAGTAAGAACTTAAGTCCAATAAAGTTTATAATCAATTGAAATCAACGCAAAGTAAATCTAAGCGTATAGTCAACGTTTGAAGATTGATGTTAGGTCTTTTTAACTTCCAAGTTTGCTTCACCTTTTTCACGTCTTTAAGTTAAGAGACGTATCAATTCAAAGGTTCAGCCAATCTTGCAACATTTATCTTTGTTAATGACTTAAACTGAGTTGAGACGGCTTCTTTAGCTTGTAATGGGCAACACTTCATCTAAAACTTTTAAATGGATGTTGGTGATCAAATGATTTCAACTCTCGGCTTTGTTTCAAAAACAGTTTTGTGCTTTGTTATTTAAGTGAGTTTGACATCCACTAATTGTAATGACATGGCTTGAACTAGTTTTAAATGAAAACAGCCTTACTTTGGTTTTTTTATCGAAACAATTTTGCAAAACTTGTAAATGGCACGGGTGAAAACAAGGTAATCAAACTATGTTTAAACAATTTGCCACAAGTTTGCATAAGCCATGGTTTTTTCTACCAAAACAGAATATAAATTGATTTCTTTTTGTGGTTTGTTTTATTTTATAACATGAAAACAAGATGATAAAACAGATTTAAGCTTAGAACGAAACCAAATTCTGTAGGGTTTAGGAAAACGGTTTAGAATCTTGTTTCGTTTTGGACTCAAATGACTACAAATCATCAAACCAACTCTAATATAGCACATTCAAACATCTAAGAGAAATTTGAACAAGGTTACGGTCAGATATGGTATGAAAAACGGAAGTTAAGAATAGTTTAAGCTAGGCACAACAAAACAGTTAGTACATGGCTAGAAAAACAGAAAGTTTGCCGGAGGTTCCTTGCTACTTTCTGAGTTCTAATGGATACTAAACTTCAAACAAACTCTACCTTATCATATTTAAGCATCTTAAGGATGTTCATGCAAAGTTTTAGCAGAAGTTGATAAGGAAAACGCAATGAATACAACCTATAAAATGGATGTGTACGGCTAACATAAAAACATAACACCTTGACGTCTTTTTTGCTATTTCTTGTTTCAAATAGCAACAAAACACCAAACAACTCCTAGAATAACTTATTCAAATATTAAAGAGATGATTGAGCAAGGTTATGACCAGAACACAACAGAAAAAACGTAAGAACAACTGAATGCAAAAACACGGAAAAACAGTTTCAACAGAAATTGAAAACTGAAAATGATAGAGCAAAAAATGGAAGGATATTGGAGTTGAAGTGTTACCTTTGCTTTGATACCACTTGATGAGACAATAAGGACATTTCCTCTGACTATTAACATGTATTAGACAAGAATTAGATGATGCAAAACCTTCCAAGAAGACAAAGCATTCTACCGTATTATGTTTTGGCCGGTTGGTGTTGAACAGCTTCACAAGTGGCTTCAACTTGTTTGAACAAGCCTAAATCCTTTCAAACAATATCCATTCCAAGTATAACACGCATAAAATCAAGTTCGTTAAGGGATTCTTAACCTTGAATCAAAGGGAAAACACAAGACAAAGTCTTGGCGATAAGCTGCTCTCAGCACAATTGAATATAATCTGAAATTGAATCTATCCTTACTACGGTTTTCAGGCTAACGTTTTATAAACAAAGTAAGCTAACTTTAAGCTAAATATATACATGAAAGAACCAATGAAAAGAAAGAGGGAATGTTGGTTTACAAGGCTTGAGAAGCCAAGTGTTTCATTGGTTGATGTTCTTGGTTGAACATCTGCAAGGTTGCTTTGTCTTGTCAACTTGTTTAAACATCTTCCTCCAAGTTGGATGATGCATCCCACATTGGCCGCGGAGTGCATCCTGGACTGGTGTATAAGGTTGGGTTCAAACCTTTCCTTACAAGCTAGCTTTTGGGGCAAACTTAGGGGTCTGAAAGCCTTATCATTTGGTATCAGAGCTTTGGGCTTCTGGTCTGGCCGGTGTCTAATGGGGTTCGGCAGAACGCCGACTGAGGCAGTCGGGTCCTGAAGAGGGTGGGGATGACGATCTCACATCGGCCGTGGAGTGCATCCTGTACTGGTGTATAAGGTTGGGTTCAAACCTTCCCTTACAATTTAGCTTTTGGGGCGAAGTTAGGGGTCTGAAAGCCTTATCACTATTGATGAGGATCGGCGATCCCATCAAGAGGTCATGGGTCCTATGACAAGGAGTGCTAGGGAACTTGGACATCAAGTTGGAACCTTCTTGTACAAACATGTACAAGATGAACCTAAGGTTCATTGGGTTCACTTCATTGAACCCACACTATGAGCGTCGTGTATGAGTGTACGGGTGTGAGTATTCCTTATTTTGAATATTGTCTTGTTTTATTTTGATCCTTGTTTATATGTGTTTGCTTTGTAGGAAATTAGGTACATGCAAGTTCCAAGCCAAATGGAGGTCCACAAAGGGTTTAAAGGCGTGTGCACCAAAAGAAGGAGACAAAAGGAATGCTTGTCATGAGGAGAATGTTTGTCTCAACAAGGACAAATTCAAATGTGGTTCAAGATAGAATTCCTTTTCAAAATGAGCTCAAAAATATCTCCAACAACCAACAAAGGGGCCACTTGAAGTTCAAAAGTGGAGATCAAATTGAATTTAAACTTGGGGTTAAACTTGAATTCAAATTCAACAATGATTTGAATTTCAAGTTCCAACCAATTTGAGACTTAAATTTCAAGACACAAGAACAAATTTTAGCCATCAATCCATACGCCATTCTTGAAGCAAGGAGGAGATGAGATCACAATTCAAAGTTGAATCCAAATTTGAATTCAAATTCAAACTCAATTTGAATTCAATCTTTAACCAACCTTTGAATTCAATTCCAACCACTTTATCATCATCAAATCAGGTCTCCAACACCCTCAATATTCAACGAAAACGGCTGGAAGAAGTGGAGAGGATAATCAAAAATCAATTCAAAGTGAACTTAAATTCAAACTTCACCCAACTTTTGAATTCAACTTCAACCACATCTTACTCTTCAAATCAGCTCTCCAAGGCCTCATTTGCTGCTCCATACACAACTGGATCAAGGAAGCATGCCAACCGATTTTTAGCAAGACATTTTCTAGTTTTTTTTGAATTCAAACAACTATCAAATTTCAAGTTCGTTTCAAATGTTTTCTAGACATCTTTTTAGAGATAACATCTGGTTATCTCCATAATCTTTAGGCGTCTATAAATAGAGCCTTAGGGCTGAGTAGGAGAACAACTTTTGATGAAATAAAATCTTGATATTTTTCTTCACTTCTTGTGAAACTTTGTTTTCTTGGTTTTGCATTAAAAACCTAAGTTAAGATCCTTCAAAGTTGAGAATTTTGAAGGTGTTGCCATTGCTTAAAGGTGCCATCCAGGAGGGCCATTGTGGTTTGCCTGATCAACGACCATCTTGAAATGTTGGTTCTTGCTCGTTGAACTGCTCGTTTGTTTCACTAAGGAAGCAAGAGGAAGTCTTCTTCCATGTGCCTAACCCATAGTGAAGGACGTTTGGAAGGTAAAATTGTTGGAGCCCACGTCTTGCACGCATCAAATTGGTATCAGAGCCAGGTTACTCTATTCCACCGTCTTCTATCGTTTTCTTTTCATTTGAGTCCATTTGTTTCAAGTCCATTTGAGTCCTTCTTCTACCCCATTCTTCATGTCGTTAGAGTCTTCCATACATATAAAAAAATGTCCTAGGGTTTTTTTGAATCTTTGCATTTGCTGCATCTTGTTATTCATTATTCAAGTGTCATCTCTTTTGTTTTGGCATCACCATCTGAATTGTGTCATTTAGACTTGAACAAGTTAGGGATTGTTGCATTTAGGATACGTTCATCTTTCTTTTTAACACTACAACCATCAGCCTATAAAGCCACCTCGGTTTCAAATCATCCTGTTGCTACCGAAGCTTTTAGTTGGTGATGATTGTATGCATCTTGTGATTCACATTGTGATTGATTTCATGCTTTAAAACCAGCTATTCATACGTGTGCGTGCCTTCATAAGTCACTTTCAACCCCACCGAAACCCTATATGATCACCAATTACCACGGCCCAAGAAAAACCATCACCACCCCGATCCTAAAACCCACCAACTAGATTCCGATATACCTTATTTTATCTCTTAACCAAAAGCCCTAAACCAATTTTACCAAGCAAATTCAGAATAAAAAAAATACCCAACTCACTAAAAAAAACCCTAACCCTAGAATTTGAACTTTGTTCAATTCTTTTCTAAAACCATCCACTACCTAAATTGACCACACATATCTTCAATTACCAAACTAAATAGCCCATATATACCATCCATTCAGTTCCCAAAACTCAAATCCCACATAGACCCAAAAACGACAAAAAATCCCCAAATTGAAAACCCTAACCCTAACCCTAATTCTGTTCAACCTCAATTTCCCTCACTTAAAAAGGTTATTTTGCTGCAATTAAAGGTAGCACACTGCAATTCAAAGTCATTGCACTATTCTGGCCAAAAACAAAAATTCTTATGACAAAAGCGTGAAATTCCAATTCTGCCCCTGGTAAAAAAACAGAGAATCTGAACTTTGATTGCGTTGAAAACAGCAAGAAAGGAAAGAGAAACAAAAGAAAAAGAAAAAAGAAAAAGGGAAAAACGTTTGTGCAACACTTGAGTTTTTTTGGTGTAATTTGACAACCTTGGATATTTCCATTTTACTATACACAAACTTTCCTCCCACATTCGTTCTCCTTATACTGCTCTTCTTGAACCAATCACACACTTGGATGCTCGATTATTGCATGACTTGAACCATTTTGTGGATAGTAAATGCATAGAATCAAAATTAACTAAAATTGCCCACGGCAACCCTTAGTTCATCTTTGGTTCAGCCTTATACATAAATTTTGGTTGCTTAATATCTTTGAATCTTATTAAAGTTCAAGTTTGTCTCTATTTCTCTTGATTCTGTTTTGATACTATTTGGTGCAAATTGAAAGCAAAAGGGAGAAACAAGTGGAGATCATTGTGATTTGGAGAAGCATTGGCAAACACTTTCTTAATTGATCACTTTGAATCTTATTAACTTCAGGTTATCCAAGAAATGAAATGGTAAGAGAGTGGAAATAAGAGAAAGAGGAGTGTTCACATTTTGTTTTTACTAATCAATTAACGTTTGCTTGTTTTGCGTTATTTTTCTTCTTTTCTTTTCTTTTCGTTTTTGTTTGATCACTTTAGGTAAGACATGGAGAGAAGCACTCACTCAGTTTCTAGCAAGTCAATGGAAGCCGAGACGTTTGACAACACACAACAACAAATGCTGAAAATGCTGAAGAAACTCATGCACGATAACAAGGTAATCAAACACAGATTGGAGGATGTTGAAAGAAGCCAAAAGACAAGCGATGGACAAGGCACTAGCAGGGCCGTTCCCATGCCACAAACATGGCGTCATCCCCCAGAAGAAGTTGAGGATGAAAACCTAAGACCACCACACATCGAGCCTAAAGGTTTGTCCCTCCACCGCAACCAAGAATATATGCTCCGAGAAGGTACACTGATGATTATATTCCATTTGAACAAGATGATTATGACTTTGATGACCACCCTCCATGTGTTTGCCAAAGACGCCAAAACCCCCTTTTCCCACAAGATGACGATTTTCTAAAAACAAAAATAAACATTCCAACGTTTTATGGTAAAAGTAATGCGGATGAATATTTGGAGTGGGAAACGGAAGTGGATCTAATCTTTTCTTGTACCAACTACACTGAGCTACAAAAGGTGAGGTACGCTTCTATTGAGTTTTCAGGTTACACATTAAATTGGTGGACAAATTTGTCTCGAAATAGAACTAAAACAAGACAACCTTCGATTGTCACTTGGGAAGAAATGAAATTTGAAATGAGACACCGATTCATCCCAGACAATTTTGAAAGTTCTATTTTTACAAGCTTGCAAAACTTAAGACAAGGTTCCAAAAGCATAGACGAATTTTACAAAGAACTAGAAATCTTGTTGGAAAGATCTAACTTGCAGAAACTTGAAGAAGCCACCAAGGCTCGTTTCTTACATGGTCTAAACGGAGAGATCGCAAAAAAGGTTGAACTTCAACCGTACCTCGGCCTAACGACCATGGTCCACATGGCTAAGAAGATTGAGCAACAACTCAATGTATGTGGTTCCTCCAATTTCAACTCCACTTATCGTACTAATCAAAGTTCAAGATTTTCAAGCAAGTCTATAGGAACAAGAAGCTCATGGCCTACACGAGGCCAAACACGTGAGCAAAGCACATCATAAAGGTGTGAAAACCATGTGCAAGGCACACAAAAGCGAGACGACCGAGCCCAACAAAAAGCTCCTACAGTTATGAACTCTCAAACAGGTTTAGGGACATTAAATGCTACAAATTTCAAGGTCGTGGTCATATAGGAAAAGAGTGTCCTAATGCTAAAAGAGTCATTTTAACTGATAAACTGATGAATATGTGACTGAGTCCGAATATGAAAATGAATCTGAGCATGATAATGAAACTGGACCTGAAGAGAACCTAGGCACGCTAGGTAATTATGACACTAAGGAATTCCTTGTTATACGTAGAGCTTTGAATGCATATCCGAAATTAGATGATTTCAGTGATGATACAGCTCATGATTCTTATGATGATGATGCTGAAATTTCAATTGATACGTATGTTGTTCATGATGATAAAGTTGATGTGCCAAATGAACATGACTTACATGATAAGCTTCTTGAACTGCATGATTCTAAATTGTCTAAATCTTGTTTGTCTTATTCTGATTCCAGTAATGATGTTGTTTTGCACTCTAAAGTGTATGAACTTGACAAGAAATTGCATGTTTGTTTCCATGATGATGTTGAAGTTGAACATGACTGTGTGAAGTTCTTAGAACGTAATTCTGACATTTGTAAGAGACTTCTAGCGTAAAAAGAACGTAACTTTGAGATCCTTACAGAAGTAGAAGAACAGAAAAAGGTGCACAGAATAGACATCCTTAATAAATTGCAAGGTCTTAAGAGACTTGATGTTTATCATGTACATATGCATGAGACTGACTTGCTTGCTGAAAATGATGAGCTTGAATCTAAAGATGTCTGTGCTACACATGATTTGCTTGATTTGCATGCTGATTTACAAGAGGATTTGAGTGACATTTTCAGTGAGAATAGCGATATTTTAGGTCATAAACATGATAATATTAAGAGGCATGAATGGGTTGTCCATAATAATCCCTTGTTTGAGTATCTTGATAGTGACATTCCATATGATAGTGCTGAGACTTCTAATTTGCGTGCATATGGATCTGAAATTCCACTTGACGTTATGTTGAAAACTGATTTTGAGGATGATAATCTGCATGTTAGTGCTGATTTGTGCTTTGTTGAGCATTTAGCTCAAATACATCTGATTTGGAAGTTCTGAGTAGCATACAAGGTACGTTGTTTATTCCTCAGGTATTACATACTTTCTCTTTCATGCATGACCAATCTTATGAGAGGAGTTTTCTACCTATCTTGTTAGTGCATCCTAACCCCATTAGAAAGAGTTGCTTGTTGCTAAGTGTTCATGTAGATATGTTTGTGTTTTTTCGACATGCTTCTTCATTCAGTTAATTGTTCATCTGAAGCATGTTAAACTGAAGTTATGCATATTCATTATACTTTATTCTCTTAGGTTTGTGTCTTGCTATATTGTGAGTTTTTGTTGAATTATCCCTCTTATACATTTGACTGTTTAGATTCGAGGTCAAATCTTCTTAAGGAGGGGGGGATTGATGAGGATCGGAGATCCCATCAAGAGGTCACGGGTCCTATGACAAGAAGGAGTGCTAGAGAACTTGGACATCAAGTTGGAACCTTCTTGTAAAAACATGTTCAAGATGAACCTAAGGTTCATTGGGTTCACTTCATTGAACCCACTCTATGAGCGTCGTGTATGAGTGTGCGTGTGTGAGTATTCCTTATTTTGAATATTGTCTCGTTTTATTGTAATCCTTGTTTATATGTGTTTGCTTTGTAGGAAATTAGGTACATGCAAGTTTCAAACCAAACGGAGGTCCATAAAGGGTTTAAAGGCATGTGCACCAAAAGAAGGAGACAAAAGGAATGTTTGTCATGATAAATGTTTGTCTCAACAAGGACAAATTCAAATGTGATCCAAGATGGAATTCCTTTTCAAAATGAGCTCAATATCTCCAACAACCAACAAAGGGGGCGGCCACTTGAAGTTCAACAGTGGAGATCAAATTGAATTTAAACTTGGGGTTAAACTTGAATTCAAATTCAACCATGATTTGAATTTCAAGTTCCAACCAATTTGAGACTTAAATTTTAAGACACAAGAACATATTTCATCCATCAATCCACACGCCATTCTTGAAGCAAGGAGGAGATGAGATCACAATTCAAAGTTGAATCCAAATTTGAATTCAAATTCAAACTCAATTTGAATTCAATCTTCAACCAACCTTTGAATTCAGTTCCAATCACTCTATCATCATCATCAAATCAGGTCTCCAACACCCACAATATTCATAGAAAACGGCTGGAACAAGTGGAGAGAATAATCAACAATCAATTCAAAGTGAACTCAAATTCAAAATCAACTTGAATTCAAACTTCACCCAACTTTTGAATTCAACTTCAACCACATCTTACTCATCAAATCAGCTCTCCAAGGCCTCATTTGCTGCTCCATACACGGCTGGATCAAGGAAGCATGCAAACTGATTTTTAGCAAGACATTTTCTAGTTTTTTTTGAATTCAAACAATTATCAAATTTCAAGTTCATTTCAAATGTTTTCTAGATACCTTTTTAGAGATAACATCTTGTTCTCTCCATAGTCTTTAGGCGTCTATAAAGAGACCCTTAGGGCCGAGTTGGAGAACAACTTTGGATGAAATAAAATCTTGATATTTTCCTTCACTTCTTGTGAGACTTTGTTTCTTGGTTTTGTATTAAAAACCTAAGTTAGGATCCTTCAAAGTTGAGCATTTTGAAGGTGTTGCCATTGCTTAAAGGTGCCGTCCAAGAGGGCCACTGTGATTTGCCTGATCAACGACCATCTTGAAGTGTTGGTTCTTGCTCGTTGAACCACTCGTTTGTTTTACTAAGGAAGCAAGGGGAAGTCTTCTTCCTTGTGCCTGACCTATATGAAGGACGTTTGGAAGGTGGAATTATTGGAGCCCACGTCTTGCATGCATCATTGGAGCAGCCTAGGGAGTAGCTTGAGATGGCTCCCAATATGTCATGTAAGGTGCTTGACGTCCTTGGCTTTGCATGGGCGAAAATGAAGCTGAAAAGCCCAAGTTGTCAACCGAACTATTTCTCGACAGAATTGGCAGAAACTTGTTCTCTCTTTGAAACTTGATTTGGACGTCTAAGAGATGATCGGCCTACCCAAAAATGTAGCCTGAGATGTCTTAAAAACAATCATGAATGTTTCTCTGAAGCTTGGCTTGTGATTGGTTCAAAATAAGGCACAAAACATCTGACTATCCAAAACCGGGTAGTTTTGACATTTGAAATGTTTTGGCTTATTTGATCATCGTCATCTCTGAATTAGGTTTTGCAATACAAACAAAAGTTGTAGATACTGTCTTGAAGATGAGCTTAGACACCTAAATGACGTCATTTGGAGCTTGGAAATTTCAGTTATGGCCGTTGGAAGTTTGACATGCTTCGGATGTGGACCTTTGGAAATAGGTGACTAAGAAGCATGCTTCTTTAAGACGTACGTTGAGCTATTTACAGACCTCTAATGGAAAAGTGATACATCACAAAGTTGTAGATAAACTTCTTAGCTTTCACCGCCAACTAGAAGCAGGTCGATTCGACTTATGGGTGGAGAGATATGGCCAAAATACCAACCGCATGTCAAGCTGCCTACTTCACAGTTTCAATTCAGCTTGGTGTTTGAATTTTGCCTTGGCTGGATTCTTGCTTCTTTGATTTAAAATGAGTTCAAAAACATAAAAACAACATATGCAACATATACAATATGTCCTAGGGTTTGTTAGACTATAAGAGACATAAACTTGTAATTATGAATGGTCTGATGACCCTTAATCGTTCATACAAGTGCTATATGTCCTAGAAACCTAACAAGTGCAATGTTTGACATGCTTGACATGTTGTTGATGCCTCAGAGGAGTGCATCAGTAGAGTAGATGGGAAATCATCCCTAGAGAGGAGACGCTCCTTATAGACTAGGATTAGGACAGTTTGGTTGTTATAACAAGAGGTGACACTGAATCTAAGCATGATAATGACTTGAACCGCCAAAAAGCTTAGGAGAAGAAGATAACTATGACACTAAAGAATTTCTTGTTTTCAGAAGGTCTCTAAATGCATATTAAAAGATAGATGATCATGAACAACATAGGGAGAACATTTTCCATATTCATTGCATGATAAATAGCAAATTGTGCACTATAATCATTGATTCTTGTTCTTGCACAAATGTGTCTAGTGTTGAGCTATAATGAAATGTTAAAAGATTTTTGTTATGCTACCATTAGTGAACATGAGGAACTAAGCATGATTAGGTTCATAGCTGGTTTAAATAAAGACATTGCCGATTGCATGTTAGAAGAATCATTTTTATCACTACATACATGTTTGAAAGGGCAAAAGTCGTTGAATGGAACCTAACTGTTTCACGTTTTAATCAAAACTTTGGGCATGAGCAGAACTCATGTAAATTTAAAAATAACAAACCTAAAAATGATTTAGATAATAGGCAACTTGATTGAGAACATGGACACATTTGAGAAGGAAATGCTTAAACTTAATGAAATGTTGCAAACAATGAAAAAGGATTCTGAAACAAATAATGTGTTGCAACCTAACGAATTTGAAAGTGATGGTTTGTGTGAGCTTAAAGTGAACCCTGACATGCATGAAACTGAAATTCCTATAGATAACACGCATGTTCAACCATATGAAGCTTCTGAATTTGAAGAAGATACTTCAATTGAGACAAAAATTGGTGGTTTACAAAGTGTTAACAACATGCTTATAGTTGATATTGAACATAACAATACTTTGTCTGACAATGTTTTAAACTTTGACATGCATAATGAAATCCCTGCGCATGATTTGCATACTGCTGAGATGCTTATTTTTGGGTTAGAAAATAACATACATCCTGAATGAATTATCGATGACATTGATGTAATTTGCCTAATGAGAATGACATTGAGAAACTAGATCCATATGATGATTTGCTAGCTGAATTAGATAGTCTACTTTATGTAGAACTTGATAATGTTTTCTTTGAAAAGAATTCAGCTACACATGAACATAAAACCTTGGATGATCTAGTTGATGAATTACTTACTTATTCACCTTAGATGAAGGCATTGCTAAAACGTCACATAGCCTTAATCTAGTTGAATATATTCATGCTGGCATCTCATTCATTACACCTGGTCTAAATATTTGCTTATGTGCGTATAACATGTACATTTGATGTAAAAATGATGTAATATGTCTTTTGGATGTTGTTTTACTTAATGGGATGTTCCTAGTGTAAACTTTTTGCTATCTTACTTTTGGTACGTCCTAAAAACTTTAGGAAACATGTACACACCTTTATCTTTCGTTGGAAAAGATAAGGGTGCACAAAGGTATATCATCTTCACCCTACTGTTTTATAATGTTCATAAATAATTCAAGTGGAGTTGAACATACGTGTACATCCTTGTATCCTATCTCCTATTAATGTTTAGATTCGAGGACGAATCATTTTCGAAGGGGAAGGGAATGATGCATGCCTATGAGGCATCAACAACATGTCAAGCATGTCAAACAATGCACTTTATAGTTCCTAGGACATGTCACACTTGTATGAACGTTTAAGGGTCATCTGACTATTCATAGCTGCAAGTTAACGTCTCTCATAGTCTAACAAACCCTAGGACATGTTGTATATGTTGTTTGATGTAAGTCTGAACTGATTTTAGGCCAAGGAAGCTTGATGGAAACCATGACAAACGTTCAAACACCAAGATGATTTGAAAGGGCAAGCAAGCTGGATGACACCCTCTTAGTATTTCAGTCATAACTCACCAACCACAACTCCAATTGATGTGATTCAAGTTGGAGGCAAAATTTAAGATGCTAATCTACAACGTTGATGCCCAGCACTTTCCTAGAAAATTCTTGTATAAAGCTACACAATCGTTGTAACAAGCTGGCTGCTTAGTCACCTGCTTCCAAAGGTCCACATCCGAAGCAGGTCAATTTCAAACGGACATAACTCACTCATTTCAGCTCCAAATGACGTCATTATTGTGTCAAAACACATCTTCCGGAAATGATCTACAACTTTTGTCGTATGTACAAGAGCTGAATCTGATTGGAAGATAGATGTATATTGCAAAACAATTCAAGGGTCAAATCTGGACAGATTTTGCTTTCTTGATTGTTCAAGTGGGATTCTAAACCAATCAGCTGCAAGGGACCAATCCAACTCATCAAGGATGTGTCAAATGATATACCAAAGCAGGGAGGAGATGAACCAATCACAAAGCAAAGGCAAAACAACATGCAAGAGAAAAGGGACTTTCAGCCGAAAAGACAAGTGAAGAAGTTATCAATCTTATTCCAAGGTGTACTTTGTGTAACTTTCTTTATTTGCTCCTATTGGACTACACACATTTTTATGTTCCATTTTAAGCATTGTTTGGCTTATTTAAAGTAGCTTAGGCCTTTGTAAAATACAGTATCTGAATATACAAAACTTCTGGCAGTTTTTGCTCAAAACATATTTCGATTTTCCTCTTGAATCTTTTGATTCCCTTCAAGAAACTTGAACAAATTCTTGATTGTATTACTTCATATGCTTGGGATGGATATTGTTTGAGAGGGTTGAAGGCTTGCTCAATCAAGTTGAAGTCATTTGCGAAGTGTTCATCAAACTCGGCTGAAATCCATACGGTTGTAGTGTTGGGTGTTCTTGGAATGTTTTGCACCTTCATCCTTGGCTCCAGCTGGTTCCTCTGAGTTGAAGAAAGGTCCTACAATAGCTGAGTGTTTGTGCTTCACCAACAACAACAGCATTACCCCATTGCCTTAACGGCTCCCGTCTATGACGGGGTATGGGGGGTCGGATGTACGCAACCATACCCATGTGTTAGAAACAAATGGAGGTTGTTTCCCGATGACCCAAAATGAAAACTGCATGTCAATCAACTGCTGATTCACAATATAAGAAGCGCAACCAATTTAGTGGATCATTTTGCTTTATTCCATCATATTCCAAATCATTGGGGAGGTCATTGTGCTTCACCATGGATCTCAAATCATGATAGGGTTGAAATTCAACCCATTGGGCTATATCTTGCTTTAATCCATGTAATAAACGTGCTTTGATGATTCTTCAGGTTGCTGTAAGTTATATCTTTCCAACAAAATCTCTAATTCTTTGTAGTATTCGTCTACACTTTTAATTCCTTGTCTTAAGTTGTGTAACGTTGTAAAAATATAAATTTTATAATTGTTAGGGATGAATCTATGTCATAGCTCATGTTTCATTTCTTCCCTTGTTAGGACTTACGGTTGTCTCGTTTTAGTCCTATTTCTACAAAGATTAGTCCACTAGTTTAACGCATATCCTAAAAATTCCATGGAAGCTTACCTCACCGTTTCCAACTCACTACAGTGTGTACACAAAAAGATTAAATCCACTTTAATTTCTCACTCTAAGTATTCCTTCACGTTACTTTTACCATAAGACATTGGAATGCTTATTTTAGCTTTTAAGAAGTCGTTGTCTTGGGGATACAGGGGATTTTGTGGGTACGAACATTCTTGGCTCAACGGTGGGTTGCCGTTGGCTTTCTCCCTCAAGTTCCTTGTGTGTAGGCCTTCTTGTTTGATTTGTAGTGCTGTCGTATTTGTTCCTTGGCCTTCACGTGCGTCTAACCACTGGTTGAGGTCATCCAACTCAGCTCTATACGTGCTTTGATTGATCAACATGGTTCGTAGCATTTTAGAGATTTGTTGCATTAAAGGTTCATGCCTTTCAACGTCTTTGGATTTGCTAGCTAAACCTTGGGAGTTAGGATCCATTTGATACCTAAAATGATGATAAACAATCTAAAACAAAGAAAACGCAAAACTAACACAAAAACAAGCAAAGTGACCGGATTAGTGAAAACAAAGTATTAGCACACTCCTCTAACTTTTCCTTTCACTCTCTTACCACCTTAATTCTTAATCGATCTGAGTTTAATAAGGATCAAGAGAGCAAGTAAGGTAGGTATATGCCAAGCTTTCTCCAAAAGAAACCCGTGTGCACGTTTGTTACCCTTTTGGCTTCAAATCAACTCAAAATCCTTTGAGCAACCTTCTTGACCAAAACAAGTTAGTAGACCACTTATATAAGTTCCAAATGTTCTCAAAAAGATGTCCAAATAGTACCAAAAAGTGGGAGAATCCGAGAACAACAAACAGCTTCAATTTTGCACCAAATTTGTACCAATTCACACCAAATAAGTTCCATATGATACCAATACAAACTTGAACATTTTCACTAATATGCAAAGATGAAATAAGACCAAAAATATATAAGAAGCTGAACGAAAGAATAACTAGGGGTTGTCCTGGGCAATCTTCAGTTAATTTTGATCCTTGATACTTAAACTCATAAAATGGGTCAAAGCATGCAATAATCAAGTATTCAAGTGTGTAATCAGTTTGTAATGTTCAGTATATGGTGGGAAATTAGTAGGGTTTGGCCAAAACTCACAAGGTTATTGCAAGGTGCACAAACTAGTCAAAATTGCAAAATTTGTTCCAAAAGTGTTAAGTGTTTTCCCTTTACTTTCCTCACTTTTTCTTTTGTTTATTTTTGCTCTTTTCTTTCTTCTATTACTGTATTTATCATGAGCAATTCATAGAAGTTACTCTTTTTTGGACTAGGGGTAAAACGGTAATTTCACACTTTTTGCCTAAAAAATTTTCGTCTTCGGGCAGAATGGTGAAATGACTCTAATCACTTGATTTACACCTTCAATTGTAGTAAATAACCTTTGGATTGGGGTTAATTTAGGGTTGAATGAATTAGGGGTTTGTTTCAATTAGGGTTTTTGGGTAAAATTTGGGAATTTCAGCTGGTTTGGGGTTTTTGGGGGTAGTAGGGTTTTGGAAACTGAATGAGTGGTATATTTAGGTTATAAAGGATGGAAATTGATGTTATGGTTGGTCAATTTGGGTGTGGGTAATGTGTACTGATGCACAAACACTCAGCTATTTAGGACCTTTCTTCAACTCATATATCCCAGCTGGAATCAAGATGGAAGAAGCAAAAAATTCCAAGAACCCCAAGCTTGCATCCGTTGAGTTTTCAGCCGAGAATGGAAAGATTTCAACAAATGACTTCAACTTGATTAAGAAAGCCTTAAACCCTCTCAAACAATATCCATCCCAAGCATTTGAAGTAATACATCAAAAACTTGTTCAATTTTTTTGAAGGGAATCAAAGGATTCAATGAAAAAACTGAAAATAGTTTGGAGAGGACTCTCAATTAATTTTTTGTCTATTCCAATTGTCTAGTTTCAAACATTTTTTGCAACCTTAAATAAGCTATACTAAACTTCTAAAGGAAGTTACATATGTACATGGTCCAATAGGACCAAGGAAGGAAGTTTAGACAAGGTAAAAACAAGAAAAAATAACTGCACTTGGACAAGTAGTTTCTCCGCAGATTCTTCCTTTTGTTGCAAGTTGATTTTCTCTTTGATTTTTGATTGGACCAGCTTCTCCTTGCTTTGGAATATTATTTAAGACGCCCCTGAAGTGTTGGATAGGCCCCTTGCAGTTGATTGGTTGAATGGCCACTTGAATAATCAAAGAAGCTGAAACTGTCCAGATTTGACCCCTGAATTGTTTTGCAATTTAACTTAATCTTTCGATCAGAATTAGCTCTTTCACATCAAATAAAAGTTGTAGATTGTTTCCTATAGATGTGTTTATACACCAAAATGACGTCATTTGGAGCTGAAATGAGTGAGTTATTATGCCTGCTTGAAGTTGTCCTGCTTCCGGGTGTCTACTTCTGAAGCTGCTGAGTCAGCAGACAGCTTACTTTCAACGATTGTGAAGCTTGATACAGTCCTTCTCTAGAAAAGTTCTTGGCATGAAAATTGTATTTTATTCCCTTATCTTTCACCTCAAACTAGAATCATGTCAATTGGAATTGCGGTTGATGAGTTATGGCTGAAATACTAAGAGGGTGTCATCCTGCCTGCTTGCCTTTTCACTTTATCTTTGTGTTTGGATGTTGGTGCATGTCTCCTTGACCTAAAATCTGTTCAAACACATCCAAAAACAACACATTCACTATATGCAACATGTCCTAAGGTGTGTTAGGCCATGAGAGACATATACTTACAGATATGAATAGTCTGACGACCCTTAAACGTTCATACAAGTTCTGCACGTCCTAGAGAATAACAAAACATGGTCATATGTGTTTGATGCCTCACGGGAGTGCATCCCCCCCGAAATGATTCGTCCTTGAATCTTAAATATGCGTAAGGGTTAGGTCACAAGGAAATACACAATTGATGACCTCCACCTGGATCAAAGGCTAAGACAACAAAGTAATAAAATGAAGATGATATGTAATGAATAACATTGTATATAACAAAGTAGTATGGTAAAGATGATGATATAAAATGTTGTTTTAAATGCATCATTAATCTGAATAAAACATGGCTACTACAATAGCACCCAATAACACATGAAAATACACCATTCAACATCTTTAAATCCAAAGTAAGATTGACATCTTCAATGCACAAGATTATTTTAATTTTATAGTTCAGGCATAATATGTCTAACTTATCATCCATACAACTTTCAGATCTTAGACACTTGAATACAAACATGTAACCACCAGGGTCATACACATATGTGATCCAGTGTAAGGTAGATATCAAAGAAATCAGATGCTCAACATTATCACAAGTCAATAAGATTTGAAAAATGACAAGGTATGATGTAACAATGTTTTCATCAATTGTTTGATCTTTACACACGTATTTAATGACTCTTTGATGCACTCCCATGAGGCATCGAACACATGTCACCATGTTTTGTTAGTTCTTTAGGACGTCCAAAACTTGTATGAATGTTTAAGGGTCGTCTGACTATTCATATCTGCAAGTATATGCCTCTTATAGCCTATCACACTTTACGAAATGTTGTATATAGTGTATGTGTTGTTCTTGGATGTGTTTGAGTTGTTTATAGGCCAAGGAAGCTTGATGGAAACCATACCAAACGTTCAAACACAAAGCTGAAATGAAAAGGCAAGCAAGCAGGTTGACACCCTCATAGTATTTCAGCCATAACTCATCAACCACAACTTCAATTGACGTGATTTGAGTTGGAGGTGAAATCTAGGAGGATAAGCTACAATGTTTATTCCCATCACTTTCCCAGAAAAGGCATGTATCAAGCTACACAATCGTTGCAACAAGCTGGCCGCTTAGCCACCTGCTTCCATATGTCCACATCCAAAGTAGGTCAATTTCAAACATGCATAACTCACTCATTTCAACTCCAACGATGTCATTTGTGTGTTTAAACACATCTAAAGGAAAAGATCTACAATGTTTATTTTATGTACAAGAGCTGAATCTGATTGGAAGATAAAGTTATATTGCAAAACAATTCAGGGGTCAAATCTAGACAAATTTTGTTTTCTTGATTGTTCAAGTGGGTATCTCAACCAATCAGCAGCAAGTGACCTATACAAATCATCAAAGACGTGTCAAATAATATTCAAAAGCTGGTAGGAGCTGAACCAATCACAAATCAAAGGCAAAACAACTTGCAAAACAAAAGGGACGTTCAGCTGAGAAGAGAAGTGCTGGTCCAATCAATTTTATTCCAAGTTGTAGTTTGTTTTAACTTTTTTATTTGCTCCTATTGGACCTCACACAATTGTATCTTCCCTTAGAAGCCTTGTTTGGCTTATTTAAAGTAGCTTAGGCCTTTGTAAAATGGACAATCTGATATAAAAAAATGCAAGTTTTTCACCAAAAACTGTTTTAAGTTTTTCATTTGAATTCTTTGATTCCCTTCAAGTTTTTGAATCATAACTTGATTGTATTGCTTCTATAGCTTGGGATGGATATTTTTTGGAAGGGTTTAGGAATGTCCAAACAAGTTGAGATCATTTGCTGAAGTAGATTCACTTGCTTCGCCGAAATCTGGACTGATTGCATGCTTGGTGTTCTTGGAATGTTTTGCATCTTCATCCATGGTTCCAGCTGGGTTTATTGAGTTGAAGAAAGGTCCTTTAATAGCTGAACGTGTATGCATCACTCTTCTAGGCAGGTCTTCATTTGAAAATTTTGTGTGACTGTATACAAATGTGTTGTGCAAGTAATGAGTGTCACACACCAATGTAAGCCAAGGTAAAGATTCACTTTGTGTCTCCTGTGATTCATTGGGCAAAGCTTCCACATTTTCATTCAAAATTAACACACCATCAGAATAGTTAAGCTCAAAGGCATTATCCTCAATGCTTAAATCAGTTTTACTCAACACTCACAAGTGTGTACAACTTGTGATTCAAGGAACACAGCAAGTTCTTCAGATAGTTCAACAACATCTACATGTAACTCTTCACAAGTATATGTTGTCTGACAGAAAGAATCAATATGCATTTCATCATATACATTAAGTGTTTCATGCTTATTTACTCTAGGTAAATCATGGACATTGGGATCAACACTTAAAACATGTATATCTTGCTCGATTTCAGTTTGTAAACCAAGTTCACATTCTTCATCCTTATCTACGGTTTTATCATATGATTCAACATTTGATTCATGAAAACCCTTAGATTCTTGAGCCTGTAATGCAAGGAGAACATATTCACATTCTTTCATGGCTTTCTCAAATTCATTGCATCTTGTTTGCACATCTCTTAGCTTATCATTGTATCTATGCAAATCAGTTTATATAGATACAGATTTTTCAAATATACCTCTAAGTGATGCAAATTGTTCATTTACCATGTGATTAGTGATATTCTCCTCTAGGCCAGCAAAGAACCTCAACATTAAGGTTTCCTCAATTTCAAAACGAAAGACATTCATTCTTTCTAATTCATCAAATGTTTCTTCATAGTACTGAGTTACACTCGTGTCCTCTTGGGAATGAGTTTGACACGTTGGTGCTCTACCACGACATTGGTCTATCCACAAACCATTTATCTTACCAAAGTGTGTCTTTCGTAAATTGAATTCTGGCATATCTTTTTTTATGGCAAAGAACGCCGCATAGTGTTCCAATGGTCTCATAAGTACTCATGATAGATGACGAGCAAATGAATCCAACCAAAAAGTTAACAAGATATTTACTTCTTCTTTAAGTTGACAATTGATCAAACAACAATCTTGGACTATCTAAGAATCAAAAAAGGATAGAAGTCAAAGTGATGTTTAGGCTGAATCAAGAAGTTAATGGTTTGTACAATACAGTCCATTAACTTAATTTAATCTTTATGCAATCTCAATTGTAATAAAGTGAAAGCTAAGTACACATGCACAAGGGCTCAGGAAGGGTTTGTTCTTGAAATTTTTTCAACAAAATCAACACTTTGGGTGATGGTACTTTCTGTTTTCTTTTTGCACAACTTTTGTTTCTAAGTTCCTTTTTTTGTGGATTTGGAACTTTTCTAATATAAGCCTATACCTCTCCTCTTGTGCAATCTCTCATGCGTATTGCCTCTTACTTATGTGATGTAGGTTGGCTTTTCTCTCAGTTTCTTTCTCAAACAAGCTCTATTTTCTTTCTTTGTGCCTTTTGGCTTGTTTGTTTGTGAGACTACTACTCACAGCCTTTATGAGACATTGCTCATGGCTTTGGGTTTGCTTGCACAAGTTTGGGTTGTTCTTTTATGAAAAAATTTCCTTTACAACACGACAGGGCGCTAATGAAGTGACAAGTTTTTTTCACAAATACAACAACCAAGAATGTATAAAAGTTCAATGCAAGTTCATAAAGTGTAATGGCAACAAAATGATTTGTCAGGATGGCAATATAACAATGTGGGCTGAAATAGAGATAAACTGATCCTAACTAAGAACCTAAGTCCAATAAAGTCTTGAATCAATTTAAATCAACATAAAGTAAGCATGAATATCCACCCAACATTCAAGTATGATTTGATATGCTTGTAATCATCAATCGAGTTGTGCTCAGTTTAGGCCACGGTTCAGGTTGTATGCAAGTCTCCTCTTTTTTTGTTTGATTTTTAAGTTATATGCTTAAGATAATGCAAACAAATTAAACTACTGAGGTTATACTAGTTTGACATGTATTTGATCTAAGGTTAAGCAACAACGGGTTGTTGAACTACTTATACCTACGGCTGAATGAGAACACTTACTAACATTTCCTTTGTTTTTGGTGATTTGCAGTTTTTATCTAATGACAACAAATTGACACAAATCATACAACTTATAACTACGAGACACGCAACTTATCCTAGACTAATTAGCTAGTGAATTCACGTAGAGAAAACAGGACCAAACAAAAAACTGAATATGCCTAAGTGTTTGTGTTTGTCTTTTCTGGTTTTAACAACTAACTCAAATTAAACAAGCTGCCACATAGTATATTTAAACACCTGAAGGGTGCCTAAACACAGTTATGAGCAAAAACTACAAGATAAACCTTAAGTAAAACAACTTTAAACTAGGACAACTTTTGAGGGCTATATGGCTGAAAACAAGTCGCCCGGGTGCCTTTTTCTTTGCTTGTTTCTTATGCTAAATTACATCCAAACTTCAAACAAAGTTTAACATATCATACTTTAATATGTTAAGGATGTTCATGCAAAGTTTGAGTAAAGTTTGATAAGAAAAACTCAATGAAAACAGGCTACCAAGATAAACTACATGGCTGAGACACAAACAGGACATACATGCATGTTTCTTGCTTTTTCTTAAACCAAACAGTATCAAATCACCAAACCAACTTTATCACATCATAATCAAGTGTCCAGTAGGTGATTGATCAAGTTTCATGCTCAGGTTGTTAGGAAAAAATGCAAGAAAAGCAAGATTCACACTACTACGCAAAAACAGAAATTTAGAACCGAAAGAGTAAATAACAGTTTTTGAGTTTTCTGGATTTAATGGCTTATCAAACGTCTAGACAAGTGCTACACATCATTACCTAACATCTTAACCTATGTTTTAGACTAAATTCAAGGGCTGGACTCCTAAGAAAATTGCATGAACACAGTACCTAAATAATCTGCATAGGGAAACAAAATTTCAGCAACATGAACAAAGATAATTGAGATGAAGAATACCTTATAGCTCTGATACCATTTGATGCACAAACACTCAGCTTTTTAGGACCTTTCTTCGACTCATATATCCCAGCTGGAATAAAGATTGAAGAAGAAAAACATTCCAAGAACACCAAGCTTGCATCCATTGAGTTTTCAGCCGAGAATGGGAAGAACACACCATCAACTGACTTCAACTTGATTGAGCAAGCCTAAAACCCTCACAAACATTATCCATACCAAGCATTTGATGTAATATAATCAAGAAATTGTTCAATTTTCTTGAAGGGAATCAAAGGATTCAAAAAAACTGAAAACAGTTTGGAGAGAACTCTCGGTTGATTTTTTGTCTGTTCAGATTGTCTAGTTACAAATGTTTTTTTCTACCTTACATAAGCTATACTAAACTTCTAAAGGAAGTTACATATGTACATGGTCCAATAGGAGCAAGGAAGGAAGTTTAGACAAGCTAAAAACGAGAAAAAATGACTGCACTTGGACAAGTAGTTCCTCGGCAGATTCTTCCTTTTGTTGCAAGTTAATTTTATCTTTGATTCTGATTGGACCAACTTCTCCTTAGTTTGGAATATTATTTAGGATGTCCCTGAAGTGTTGGATAGGCCCCTTGCAGCTGATTGGTTGAGATGACCACTTGAATAATCAAAGAAGCTAAAACTGTCCAGATTTGACCCCTGAATTGTTTTGCAATATAACTTAATCTTCCAATCAGAATTAGCTCTTGCACATCAAATAAAAGTTGTAGATATTTTCCTTTAGATGTATTTAGAAACCAAAATGACGTCGTTTGGAGCTGAAATGAGCGAGTTATTATGCCTGTTTGAAGTTGACCTGCTTCCTAATGTCTACTTCTTAAGTTGTTAAGTCAGCAGTCAGCTTGCTTTCAACGATTGTGTTGCTTGATACAGTCCTTTTCTGGAAAAGTTCTAGGCATGAAAATTTTATTTCATTCTCTTAGCTTTCACCTCAAACTAGAATCATGTCAATTGGAGTTGTGGTTGATGAGTTTTGGCTGAAATACTAAGAGGGTGTCAACCTGCCTGCTTGCCTTTTTTACTTCAGCTTTGTGTTTGAACGTTGGTGCATGTTTTCTTGACCTAAAATCTGTTCAAACACATCCAAAAACAACACACACACTATACATAACATGTCCTAAGTTTTGTTAGGCTATAAGAGGCATATACTTGCAGATATGAATAGTCAGACGACCCTTAAACGTGCATATAAGTTCTTCACGTCCTAAATAACTAGCAAAACATGGTGACATGTGTTTGATGCCACACGGGAGTGCATCATGTACGGCGGATTTCAAATAATTTCAAATTCTAGGGTTTCTAATTTATGGTTTTGATTCAAAGGAATTGGGAACCTTTTGAATCTGATTGTTGTGGGTTTAATTGGTTTAGGGTTTTCATTTAAGGTGTGAAATAAGGATGTTTAAGGTCAGGTTTGAGGGGTTGTGGGGTTGGATGTTGGAAGTTTGGACAGTGGATGGTAATTCGGCCAATTTAGGGGTTTTTCAAACGAAATTTGATTTTTGTGAGGTAGGAATCAGCAGTTGAACAGCTAATTTATGGCATGAATTCAGTCACACAATGATGTTTAAGATACACAAGATCACAATCAACCAAAAGCTTTGGTAGCAACAAGATTAATTATGACTAGGTGGTTCTTTAAGCTTATTAACGTGACTTTGTGTAGGCTGATTACTAAACCGAGTATGCGACGCCTATTTGATGCATGCCTATGAGGCATCAACAACATGTCAAGCATGTCAAACATTGCATTTGTTAGGTCTCTAGGGCATATAGCACTTGTATGAACATTTAAGGGTCATTTGATCATTCATAACTATAGGGTTATGTCTCTTATAGTCTAACAAACCCTAGTACATGTTGTATATGTTGCATACGTTGCTTTTTGTGTGTTTGAACTCATTCAGGTTCAAGAAAGCAAGATTCAATCAAATCCTAAAGTTCAAACACCAAGCTGATTTCAAGCCGGAAAATAGGGAGCTTGACACCCTGTTGGTATTTTTGCCATATCTCTCCAATCACAAGTCCAATTGATCTGATTCGAGGTGAAAGCTAAGAAGATTACCTACAACTTCGCTGCATACGACGTTTCCAGTAGACGCCTGCAACAAGCTCCACAATCGTCCTCAACAAGCAGGCTGCTTAGTCACCTGCTTCCAAAGGTCCACATCCGAAGCAGGTCAATCATCAAACGGCCATAACTCACTCATTTGACCTCCAAATGACATCAAATCGGTAACAAAATTCAAATGCAGGAAAATATCTACAACTTTGATTTGTATTGCAAAATCTAATTCGAAGGGCAGGATGGTCATTTGGGGCGAAACAAAAGCAACTGTCCAGATTGGTTGTTTGTTGTATAGTCTGCCGCATTTGCCAAATTGTGAGCCAATCACAAGGCCAATGTCCAAGCAACCTGCAAGATCTTATAGAAGACATCTTAAGCTACTCAACCATGTAAACCAATCACAAGGAAGATTCCTAAATCAACTTGGCCAATCAAGACAGCCAGGCGCAAATTCCGCAAACAATCTATCCAGTGAACATCTTTGCTTCCAAAGCTTGTAAACCATTTTTCCTTCTTTCTTTTCATTGGACCATCCATGTAAGATATTTAGACTAAAGATAGGATAGTTTTTCTATGAATTCAAGTGTTAAAACCATGTACAAAGATAGAAGAAAATTCAGTTTATAACAAATCTGTTGAGAGCAGTTTTTTCTCGCTCCAAGACTTTGTCTTGTGTTTAACCTTTGATTCAAGGGCTTTTGGATCCCTTCAAGGCTTGAACAACCTTGTTTGTAGGCTTATATACTTGGGTGAATATCCTTTGGGAGGGTTTAGGGTTGCCCAACTGAGTTGAAGCCATTTGTTAGCCATTGTTCACTCTCATGACAAACAAAACCTTGTTTTATTGCAAGGTCATCTAGGAAGGTTGTGCTACACCCAATTCTTGTTCAAGCTGTGTAAGGAGTTAAAGGAAGGTCCCTTCTTGTTCCCTCATCAATTGGTATCAGAGCGAATGTTAGACTTTAACTCACATATCCTTTTTATTCTTGTCAAAGTTTTCGTTCTTCTTTCATTTCTCACCTCTAGTATCCTTCAATCTATCCTTAACAAGATTGACTATCATTGTTGTGTCTTACTTTGTGTTCTTTTCATTTGATTCACGAAAAAGCAAACAAAAAGAGTTGCGTTCATTTTCTAATTTTCAATTGTGTGCTATTTCTCTTTGTTTTTATTTGTGTTCTTTACCAAAAACCCCAAAAACAGATTGTTGTTTTCATTTCGTAGATTATAGACATTGTGTCTTCATATTTGTTTTGTCATAAACTGAAAATCACAAAAATGAATCTGTTTCTAAACTATTTTTTGTTCAAGGCCGTGACTCGTATCAAGTTGTACAAGTTTGTTTTGATCAAACACGCAAAGCAAGACTAATTCACTTTGATCTTTACTTCAAGCCGTGCCATCCTAAGCTGTTTTTGTCAACACTATTTAAAAAGAAAGAAGGCAAGATTCTGTTTCATTAAAGTCTTGTTTAAAGACAGTGAACCATATGATTGAACTTGTTTATGTTCTAAAAGAAATTCACCAAGTTTATACCATTTAGTTCTCAGTTCTTAAACTTGTCTTACTGCCTAACACGGCCAAAGAAAGGAGGAAAAGGAAGGAGTTTGATTCAATTCCATGTCCAATCAAGATAAGGTTGCAATCAACTTTTTGAAGATTGAGACAAGATTAAAGTTGATCTCCAAAGTCTATCAAAGAAGGAAGAAAATCGGTTGCCTTAGAGAATAAGAGAATATTCTATTTTCAAGATAGAATTTTTTGGAAGATTACCATTTATCTTCTTTTATACTTTTGGTAGGTTTTATGATAGAGTTTTTCTTTTCTTTTTGATTGTTTTTGGCTAAAATTTTCAGCCTCTATTTTAGCACAAGGCCGCCGACCTCATTGAGAAGAACGACATATTTTTCAATAAAATTTGAGTTTTGGTTTTCTCTCCCAAAAGAGTGAAACTTTGTTTTCTTGATTTTGCACTAAAAATAAAGGCTAATATCTCTCAATCTTGAGCAAATTGAGGGTGATTGCCAAGGGTTAAAGTGACCGTCTAGGAGGGCCTTGAAGGTTTGCCTACAAACGTACACTTGAATCTGAGGTATTGCTTAAGCCGGCAATTTCAACACAATGGAAGCAAGGAGAAGTTTATTTATTTGTGCCTAAACCCTTGTGGAAAGGTTGTTGGAGGTGGAAGAGTGGATCCTACACTTGTCAGCTTGCATCAAATTGGTATCAGAGACTCAGGTCACTCAATTCCACCAACTATCCTGTATTTTTTTATTTTTTTTCTTCAATCTGAAATTTTCTCATCTTTTTCATCATCATTCATAAAAAAATAATAAATTTTTTCAGCGGAAAATTCATCAAAAAAAGATTGCATTTTTCTTTGGACCACTTGAACATCTAGGATTGTTGATTAGGAAATTCAATTCAGCATCACAATTATTTGCCTACATTATCCAAAAAGCCACCTAGTCATATTCAATGTTATTGCTACCGAAGCTATTCTTGTGAAACTCACCAAAAACAGCCAGCACACTCAGTTTTACAGCCATAATATGACATATACCATTGCTACCTACTTGAATATTTGAGTTTTGTATGCATTTGAGCCATATTGTGATTTTAAGTGCATAGGATCAAAATTGACTAAAGATTGCCCATGGCAACCCCTAGTCTTTCTTTGATTCAGCCTTTTACATTATTTTTTGTTTCATTTCTTCTTTGAATTGAACTTAAATTGTTCAAGTTGGTGTCCCAATTGTTGGAGTCTATTTTGGTGAGATTTGTTATCCTTTTTGGTGCAAGTTGCGACTTTTGACACCCGGTTGGATTGCTGTTTTTTGCCGCTGATTTCTACTGCTTTGGAGCTGTTTTCTACTGTTTTAAAGGTGTTTTTAGGTGCTGGAATTTGCTGCATTGGTACAGCAACAAGTTTGGAGGAAACTGGACCATTTCGGAGCATTTTTATCGCGTTTTGGAGACTGTTTTACTTCAGATCAGCAGCTGTTTGGTACTGATTTCAGCGTCATTTTGATGCCAAATACGCGCCAAAACAGCCAATTTTGGTCCAGGTGTGGGTTGGATTCAATTTGGACAAGTTTGGGTAAAAACTGTGCACTAGATTGCGATATCGGGTGTATTGTAAGAGAGTTGGCATTCACCTATAGTAATTGCTCTCTTTGACATTTATTAGCGTCAGATTGACAAGAAACAAGGTGGTAAGAGAGAGAAAAGAAAGACGAGTGCACAAATTTCTATTTTCATTTACCCATTCGGATTATTTGTTTTTGGTATCTTGTGTTCTTTGTTGTTTCTGACCTTTTCAAGTTTACCATGTCCATTCCAACCATTTGGGGAGTACTCTGCCCTAGGCAGGAGTATGAAAATCTTGACAGGCGTATGTACACTTTGAGCAAACTCAATACCTTTGGGTAAGCTATAGGAGATAATGAGTTCCAAGACATCAATCCCTTCCACAGGATGATCTTTGTGTTTATGATTACTACAATGAGTTATTAGATCATTTATGTCATGCAAATGTTAAGGAAAACGAAAATCTAACAATGATTAGATTTCTTGTCGGACTAAACAAGAAAATAATTAAACGTTTACCTAACGTTAGATTTAGACATCTTGATCATTTGTTTGCTCTTGTTGATGGTTGTGAAAAACTAATGGCTTTTGAAGCAAGGCAAGCATACCTAAAAGAAAAAGAACAAAGGAAATGGGAAGAAATAAAGTTAACATTGGAATCTTGGGTACTTGTATTACAAGCTGAAGAAACTGAAAATTTGCATGAATCTAACCCTACTTCTAATGAATTGAACGTTGATGACAATAATGAAGTAGTTGAGCTTGATTTGCATATAACCCATTCTGATTTACATGAATTAGATGTTAGTACTTCTGCTTTTTGTGATGAGCTAGAATGCATTGATAATAATTAAGCATGAAGTGGATAACATACAAGGTGATTTATCTCATGAATTGTCATGTTTCGATGATTCATTGTATACTGATCTATGTGCCGTACATGATGATTTGAGTGATGACTTGAGTGACCTTTCAAGTGCATTTGATAGCACACTTAAGCATGATAACTTAGAAAAGAATGAATGGCTTGTTTTCAGCAATTTCTTATTTTAATGTGATGAACATGATTCCACGTTATTCCAAATACCTAAATTACATTCAAATCACATTGTATATGACAATCCTATGTTTAATCATGAGTATGAAACTGATTTCTAAGACAAGGAAGAGTTTATCTCAAATGGTTCAGAACCTGATTCAAGGCTTCAAGGTATGTTTCTTAAATCCCAATTACGCCACCTTTGTCGCAAAATCACGCCACATCATATGACACTTGTGTGTTTTCCTTGAGAGTTGTTTACATGCACAAGAAATATGACATTTCAATGATTATGCATCCTAAACACACTAGGAAGAAGCACTTGTTCAATACTTCATTTCAAACATCACTTCTAGGATGTGAGCATGCGTACATTGAGTTGCACATCTTCATGCATCCTAAACATGTAAGAAAAAGGACTTTCCTATTGTGTATGCATGTTAAAATCACCCTATGCATGTTGGAAGGTACATGTTTCTTAATTAGGTTGCTTATTCACCCTAAACATCTTAGGATGAAAGTGTGCGTACATGTGTGTCTTGTATCTTTGTGCAGGTCCTTTATCCCTCATGTACACGCTAAGATTTGTGACGAATCTTTTCTAGGATGGAGGGAATGATACGACCAAAGAAATGAGGAAAAGGAAGGAGTTTGATTCAATTCCAAGTCCAATCAAGATAAGGTTGCAATCAACTTTTTGAAAATTGAGACAAGATTAAAGTTGATCTCCAAAGTCTATCAAAGAAGGAAGAAAATCGGCTGCCTTGGAGAATAAGAGAATATTCCATTTTCAAGATAGAAATTTTAGGAAGATTATCATTTATCTTCTTTTATACTTTTGGTAGGTTATAGAATAGAGTTGATCTTTTCTTTTTGATTGTTTTTGGCTAAAATTTTCGGCCTCTATTTTAGCACAAGGCTGCCGGCCTCATTGAGAAGAACGACATATTTTTCAATAAACCTTGAGTTTTGGTTTTCTCTCCCAAAAGAGTAAAACTTTGTTTTCTTGATTTTGCACTAAAAATCGAGGCTAATATCTCTCAATCTTGAGCAAATTGAGGGTGATTGCCAAGGGTTAAAGTGACCGTCTAGGAGGGCCTTGAAGGTTTGCCTACAAATGCACATTTGAATCTGAGGTATTGCTTAAGCCGGCAATTTCTACACAACGGAAGCAAGGAGAAGTTTACTTCTTTGGCCTAAACCCTTGTGGGAAGGTTGTTGGAGGTGGAAGAGTGGATCTTACGCTTGTCAGCTTGCATCACTGCCATTTACTTTTCAAAGCAAAACAGCTTACTCACGTTCAGATTT
Organism: Eustoma russellianum; assembly: GCA_036186865.1. Classification (NCBI taxonomy): domain Eukaryota; kingdom Viridiplantae; phylum Streptophyta; class Magnoliopsida; order Gentianales; family Gentianaceae; genus Eustoma; species Eustoma russellianum. The sequence continues at coordinate 16,679,053 of AP025055.1, forward strand.
GAAGTAAAAAGCCCTGACATATTCAGATTGTATATCACATTTCACCTTAAATGCTTCAAGATTGGCTGAGCTTTTGGCAAAACTAGACATATCTGAAATATATGACTTCAAACTTAAAAAGCCATGGACAAATTCACCTTTAAGTCATTAAACAAAGTTAAACGCTCCAAGGTTGGCTGAACTTAATCTAACATTTGACTTTAAAGCCATGAAAAAGTGAAGTAAACTTGAAAGAAAACAAGAATTCGCATCAAGTTTTAACATCGGCTTTGCGTTTATATTTACTTTGAGTTGTTTCAATTGATTAAAGACATTGTTGGATTTAAGTTCTTACTTAGGATCAGGTTGTCTAAATTTCAGCGCCACATTGTTATATTGCCAACCTCGTTTATCATCTTGTTGTCTTTACACTTCTTCAAACTTGCATTGAACTTTCATTCATATTTGGTTGTCAAAATTGTAAAAGAGTTGTCATATTTAGTGTTTTCCCGTGTTGTTAAAGGAACATTTCATAAAAGACACACCAAAACCTTGTGCAAGTAAACCAAAAAGGCCGGGCAATGTCTCATAAAGGCCATGAGTAGTAGACTCACAAAACAGACAATGCCGAGCAAAAGAAAAAAAGGCTTGTTTGTGAAAGAAACTAAGAGAAAAGCCTATCTAATGTCAAAAAGCAAGAGGCAAGACGTATGAGTGTTTGAACAAGAAACTGAGATATAGCCTTGTACAAAATCCAAATTCATAAAAGTGGATATACCAAAATTGTGCAAAAACAAATACCTACACCCAAAAGTGTTGACTGTTGTTGAAAGGTTCCTGGAACAAACCTTGTTGAACACTTGTGTGTATGTACTATCTCTTCACTTTATTTACCATTGAATGTGCGTAAAAGTTGAAAATAAGTTAAAGGATTGTATTGAACAACTCTTAACTTCTTGATTCAACCTAAACATCACTTGACTTCTATCTTTTTTTGAAAACTAGATAGTCCAAGATTGTTGTTTAGTCAATTGTCAACTTAAAGTAGAAATTAACGATTTGTTGAAGTTATAGTTTGATTTTACATGCTTGTGATCTAACTTGGTTACCTCACAATTTTTACTTCTTTGGTTGATTGTTTTGATTAAACATGATGCTTAGAACCATTTGGGGAGTTTAATGTCATAGAAATGACTATGACAAACTCAACCTACGTATAGACTCTTTTGGACATGCAAATGGTCTTTGGGTGAGATATTGGGAGTGTAAAACGCCGAGGTACCAAGCCATTCCTCAGTGCAATAAAGATATTATAGCATATTATAATGAAATGCTAGATGATTTGTATTATGCAAATGTTAATGAATATGAGGGACTAAGCATGCTTAGGTTATTTGCCGCATTAGATAAACAGATTGCTGATTGCTTGTTAAGGGAGACGTTTTCATCCCTTCATGACATGTTTGAAAAGGCAAAACTTATTCAATCGAACCTGATCATTTGGCGTTTTAATAAAAACAATGGGAAAAAGCAGAACTCATGTGATTTACAAAGTGACAAACCAAACGTCCAAACTGATTCAGATAAGTTAAGCAATTTGATTGTGAACATGAATACCTTTGAAAAGGAAATGCTTAGACTTAATGATATGTTGCATACATTGAAAAATGATTCTGAAAGAACAAAATTTTTGCAACCTAACGTGTTTGAAAGTAATGGTTTGTGTGAATTGAATCGACCCCTGCCATGCATCAAATTGAAACTCCTGTACATGTTATGCATGTTCAACCATATGAAGTATTTGAATTGGAAGAAGATACTTCACTTGAGACTGAAATTGGTAATTTACAAAGTTTTAACAATATGCCTATATTTGTCATTGAACTTGATAACACTTTATCTGAAAATGTTTTAAACATTGACCTGTATATAAATGAAACCCATATGCATGATTTGCATATCCCTGAGATGCTTACATTTGGGTTTCGAAAGTGAGTTACATTCTGAACAAATTGTTGATGACATTGATGTAAATGTGCCTAATGAGAATGACAATGTTAAACTAGATTCATATGAAGAATTGTTAGCTGAACTAGATAGTCTACTTGATGTAGATATCATGATTTCATTGAAACAAATTCAGCTCCATACAAATGTAAATCGTTGAATGATCTAGTTGATGAATTGCTTGACCTATTTACTTTAGATGAAGGGATTTCTAAAACATCACCTAGCCTTAATCTAGTTGAATATATTCATGTTACCATCTCATTCATTACATCTAGTCTAAATATTGCATATATACGTTTGAACTGTACATTTGATATAAATATGTTGCAATATATCATTTGGATGTTGCTTTACTTATTAGGATGTTCCTGGTGCAAACTTTTTGCTATCTTAATTTTGGTACATCCCAAACACTTTAGGAAACGTGTCCACACCTTACACTTTTGTTGGAAAAGATAAGGGCGCACCAGGGTATATCATCTTCACCTAAAGTTTTATAATGTTCATATTTGATTCGTGTGGAGTTGAAGATATGTGTACATCCTTGTATCCTATCTCCGGCTTATGTTTAGATTCGAAGAGGAACTGTTTTTGAAGCAGAAAGGAATGATGCATGCTTATGAGGCATCAAAAACATGTCAAGCATGTCAAAATTGCTCTTGTTAGGTCTCTAGGACATGTACTTGTATGAACATTTAAGGGTCATTTGATCATCATAACTACATGTTTATGTCTCTTATAGTCTAACAAACCGTAGGACATGTTGTACATGTTCCATATGTTGTTTGTGTGTATCTGAACTCATTCAGGTTCAAGGAAGCAAGATTCAATCAAATTCTAAGTTTCACACACCAAGCTGATTTCAAACAGGAAAGTAGGGAGCTTGATACCCTGTAGGTATTTTGGTCATATCTCTCCTACCACAAGTCCAATTGATTTGATTCTAGTTGGAGGTGAAAGCTAAGAATTATCTACAACTTTTCTACATATGACCTTTCCAGTACATGCCTGCAACAATTTCCACAATCGTCCCCAACAAGCAGGTTGCTTAGTCACCTCCTTCCAAGGTCCACATCCGAAGCAGGTCAATCTGCAAACGGCCATAACTCACTCATCTGGCCCTCAAATGACGTCAAACCGGCATCAAAATTCAAATTCAGGAAAAGATCTACAACTTTGATTCATATTGCAAAATCTAATTCGAAGGGTAGGATGGTCATTTGGGCCAAAACAAGGGCAACTGTCCAGATTGGTTATGTTTTGTATAATCTGCAGCATTTGCCAAATTGTGAGCCAATCACAAGGCGAACGTCCAAGAAACCTGCAAGATGTTTTAGAAGACATCTTAAGCTGCTCAACCATGTAAACCAATCACAAGGAAGATGCCTAAATCAACTTGGCCAAGCAAGACAACCATGCGCAAATTCAGCAAACAATCTATCCAGTGAACAACTTTTCTTCCAAAGCTTTGTAAACCATTTTCCTTCTTTCTTTTCATTGGAGCATCCATGTAAGATATTCAGACTAAAGATAGGAGTTTTTCTATGAATTCAAGTGTTAAAATTGTGTACAAAGATAGAAGAAAATTCAGTTTATAACAAATCTGCCAAGAGCAGTTTTTTTCTCTCCAAGACTTTGTCTTGTGTTTAACCTTTTATTCAAGGTCTTTTGGATGCCTTCCAGGCTTGAACAACCTTGTTTATAGGCTTATATACTTAGGGTGAATATCATTTGGGAGGGTTTAGGGTTGCTTAACTGAGTTGAAGCCATTTGTTAGCCATTATTCACCCTCACGGTAAAACATAACCTTGTTTGTTGCAAGGTCTTCTAGGAAGGTTGTGCTGCACCCAATTCTTGTCCAAGCTGTGTAAAAGTTAATGGGAGGTCCCTTCTTGTTCTCTTATCACTATTGTCAAGTTTGAGCAACCAAAGGTCAGACTTTTTACGTATGAAACACGCACAAAATGATGGGGAAAGGATTTGTGATGAAGAACAAATAAACAGAATGCAAAAAACTAGGGTTTGTAAGACACGAAAAAAATTCAGCTTTTGACACACCTTATAGGACACACAAGGATGAAACTTTTTTGTGGTTTTGTGACACAAGAGGACATGTGCTAATGGGTAGAAAAAGGCATGAAAAAAACAGAATGGGGTAAGGTAGAGAAATGACTCAAAAACGCAAGATAGAGATGGAATAGGACAACCTTCGCTCTGATACCAATTTTGATGCAAGCGTGATGTCGATCCACTCATCCACCTTCAACCTCCTTCTTCACAATCCGGAATGACAAAGAAGAATCCTTCTCCTTGTTCCTTTGAGCAGAAATCCGTTGTTTTGAGCCTTGATACCAACACCAACGGATGGTTGTTGATAGGCAAACCAACAAGACCCTCTGAGAAAATACTCGCAGCTACGGCAAACACCTTCAAAGTGCTCACTCTTGAAGATGATTAACCTTAAATTTTAGTGCAAAATCAAGAAAACAAGTCTCACACAAAAATGAGAGAAGAAAACCGAAATAATATTGATCAAGAATGGCTGCCTATACACGGCCATTATTGTTACAATCCGCACCCCCAGGCTATGGGAAAAAGGAATTACGATGGAGTTAGAGTGCGATCGTTGTACCGCACTTAGCATAATAAGTGTATAAATACACTTTAAATAAAATTTTAAGAACTACTAAAGTCTCATAATTAACATAAGAATAATTAAATAGGCTTATAAAGAAGTGTACAAACTTTATTAGGACTTAAATAAAAAAAGAAAGGAAATAACCCATAAGAATAATGGGAAAGGACAAAATGGTAATTCTCACCTAACTAACAACCTCAAAAACCGCCCCACAACCACATGCAAGGCAAAATTTTGTCTTACACTTCTCCTTCCATCAATCACCTCATTCTTACATCTCATTTTACCCTCCAATCACAATGCCTTCAACCCTTGCAACTTTTACACTTCACTTCCCCACATAAAAGGCTATGGATAGAACCCCACTTCCTTTCCTCTTTTTGAAAGCAACCCAAGAAAAAGGGGTCAAGATATTTCCTTGCATTTCATTCCAATCCTACTTTCTTTCTCAATAAATATTTTATTTATCTTCATTTCAAATCCCCACTTCACATGCAAAACAATCTTCTCCCACCTCTCAGCACTCTTCACTGAGAATCTCCCCAAGATTCCCCAAAGTTCCTTCCTTTTCTTTTTTGTCTTCTTCCTCCATCATTCCATATCTTACAGTGTGTAAGATTGCCCACCAATCAAACTCCATGCAAAGGTTTTGTCTCCCACTCACCTTGACAAACACAACTATCTCTCCATTTGCTTTTCAATGTTTCAGCCAATACCCAAGGTATCAAGGCACGTAACTTCCTTTCAAGCTACTTCCATTCATGTTAACTTCACTCAAAAATTTGTGTTACTCTCTCTAGAATTTTCTCTTCCCTTCACTCTTCTTTCTGAAAACCATTCTTCCATCCTCACTCCCATTTACCTAGCCGAAAACACTAACAAGCAAGGTGTAAAAAATCATCCCTCTCCATCCTTTTCATTTCACTCCTTAAATTCACTTAAGTTTCTCCATTTATTCTTTCTTTTCTCTATGTCTCTCTCTTAACCAAGCTCCTTCCTTCTTCCCTATTTCCTCCCCAACCGTAAGTACCATGGCAAAAAAGGAAGAGAGATCTTCCAAGTCCAAGTGAGAAGCAAGCTCTCAAGGTATAGGAAACTAACATAAGTACCGTATCATCACCTTTACGCACCTTTCTCTTCCATACACCAAGATGAGGGAAGGGGATCCCATAACTTGAATAAGTGAGGATCTTAAAGATTTTCAAAGGTGAGTTTTTTTAGGAAATGATTTTAAAGATTTCCCAACTCTCAACCCTTAAAACTAACCATTTCTTCTTCCATTCAAAGGCCATTAGGCCGTGTGTGCCAAGAAAGGAAGGAAAAGAGAAATCTTTTCTATTTTAAGACCAAGATTCAAAAGAGAGGCAAGTATTCTACTTAGTTTCTTCATGCATGTTGAAAAGATTGAGTCTTTTATGTTCACATCAAAAGATAGGATCATGCATGTATAAATTTGATATGGTGTTTAATATAAACTTGAAAAAAGAAGGTTTGCATGTCATTTTCATGATAATCTTGGTATAGTCCCCATAAATGAGCATCATCATGATTATGGTGGTAAAAAAAAATATATTGCATGTTGAATTTAAGAAAGATGCAAGGTTCTTATGTGGTTGCATGTTGTCCATCATAATCATCATCGTAATAATGACCATCATTCTCATACATATTATCATCCCCAACATGCATAATTTTATAATGTGGGAATGCACATTGTATACATGAACATGCATGTAACTAACTTGCATGTGTATAAAGGAGTAAAAGTTTGTGTATGTGTGTATAAGTATGCATGCCACCATCATGCATGGATAGAAGTGGCAAGAAAAATGGTGATATGTGTTTATGGTAATATACGGACAAGGGGGAAAAAGGAATGGGTACTGTTTGTGTGAGTATTTAATTACAAATGCATGGACACCAAATATGTTGTAGAAGGTGTATAATGAATGTGTTACCTTCATTTTCAGGCAAGTTTCTAAACTAGCTGAATGATGATGTTGTGTGATTTATTTAGGTACATGTAGGTGTATTTTACCTATAATAAGGAAATCTTCAAGTTGCAAAGGTATAAAGAGGAAGTGTGTGTGCGTATTGCTCTCGGCCAAAGGACTTTACGTGTGCTAGTATATTGTTTTGGACTATATACATGAAGGAATATGATTTTGATGCCCTTTATGACCAACAATTAAAGAATGGAAGAAAGGAAAACAATGAAAGTAACAACTAAAATAAAAAGGGGTCAACCTAGCCGAATATCTCATAGAGGACAAAAAGGATGATACTTATGATTTCAAGAATAAAGAAACAAACTGTTTTCACCTAGATTGAAAAAAAGAAATAATGTAAATCATTGACAAATTAGGACAAGATTTTAGTATTTTAAAGCCCAAAAATGGCGCTGATTTTGGAGGGTATACCGAGAGCACCCGATAGAAATAAAAAGAGAATTTTATTTAACTACACGGTATGTTAAACGGGCCAAACATTAGTCTTAAGTTATGGAACTATTAGAACTAGAAAAATAGCCCGATACCGAGCTCTCTTTCATGCATACGAGAGGGAAACTTTAAAAGTAGTGACATGTTTTATCATACGATGCATTTTTACGAAAATGGCTATCACGCAAATGTTTTTAAATGAGTTTTATACGACATGTTTTCAAAGATGATTTTATGACATGAAAGGTTTTTTCTTAACTATTTTTAGCAAATCGCACCTTGCGAAGACTGACTCCATATGAGACACTTCACGCTGTTGCGACAGCTGATGTTCATGTTTGGAGGCCGCCTGACATTGGGTGTAGTAGTAAGGATGTCAGGGGCAACATCTATTCTGATACACCCCTCGTTGGGTGCTTTTCTGTCTGTCGTCCCATGACGTTGGAACCTAGGTGAGAGGTTGGCGTCATGTGGCGAGCTTCTGATTACGTTCTGGCGGAGTGTAACACCGTGTCTGGGACGCATGATGTAACACCGAGGTGGGACCTTAGGATTCATAGACAGTAGACGACTACTCGGGGAGTCTCCATTAGTTTATGTACGCATGATGTAGTACAATGGTTGGACCATCGAGAATCATAGATGGTACGCGACTACTTGGGGGAGTTCAGTCAGTGGGTCTTGTGTACGTTCGTATAAGTCAAGACATGTTTTGGATACCATTATGAACGAATTCGATATGAGAATTTCTGACACATTTATGATTTGCATGATTTCTCCGAAAAAGATGCATGCCATTTTTATCACATGTGCATATGCATGTTTACCTGTGTCGCCATATCGGATACAATTTTAGACCTTTAGTGGATAAAGATGGAGGATACAGTGTAGGGCTTGGCATAGACGTAGGAAAAGAAATTGTCTCTGAAGCATAGGTAAAAGACTAGACTACTTCGCAAGAATAAGGAAATATGAACGTCTAACGAACAATTAATCTTTGATGTTCTTACTATAGTTTTCCTTTTTTATGCGTCGTTGTTACTTTAGTTCATCTGTTAGTACATGTTATGTTATGCTACTGTTCACGTGTCATGTTCTGTTCACCCTGCATGGTCCACATGACGAACCTGGACGGAAATACTTGCTGAGCGATTATTGTTGCTCACCCATCACTTACCACATTGCAAGGCTAGAAACCAGTTCAGACACATGGGGAGATGAGCCAGAGAGAGCATCAGTGATGTGCCTATGGACTGGATTATGTTTCCTTATGTTTTTGTAGACTTGTATTTTGATATTGTACTGGTGATACTTCAGTTGTACTCGAATCTAGTTATTTTGTTTTATGCATGTCGGTTATGCTTTGTACATTTTATATTGCTGCCGCAATTACGATACACATTATGTCGACATGCACATGAATGTTATTGATTCCTTTTACTTCTCGTAGCAGAGTACGACGGATGCACCATGCCCAGATCCTAGTTCCAGGTGGGGCGCTACAATTATGGCATTTACTTATGCTGAATTTTTTCTATCTAAAAGAGTCCTAGATGGACCAAATTCCATCAGAAGTCTATCAAAAATTTGGATAAAAACAAACTATTGTTTAGTATAATGATAAGCTATAATCTAGTCTTCAAATATGTTGATTGTGTTGATCCTTGAAGCTCCTTCCTTCAGCCGATTTTTAGATGCTATTGGAATAGCTATTGACTCAATCTTGAAGTTGGGATATGTTTGGAAGAAGTTGGTTGAATTTGAGATTGGATTGCCTTCAAGTTTTGAACTCCAATTTTTCTTCATCTTGAGCTTCATCTAGGCCGACCCCTATGTGCTTAATTTGATGATATGCTTGTCCTTATCATGTTGAAGAGTTGGCTTCCAAACAACCTCCAATAGCTGCATATAATGGTGGGGAAAAGGATAAGGACAAATATTCCTTAATACAGATATTCCTCAAGACAAAAATTCCTTAGGACAAACATTCCCTAGGACAATATTCCTTGAGACAACATTCTCTTCAAAACATTCTCTTTGTGTTCGAAGATATCAACATTCCTTTTGTCCCTTTTTGACTTAGATTTTTCGCATGGACCATCTTCCTACATAACAAAGTCATGAAAACAAGAATCATAAGTAAAGGGAACAAGAATTAAGGTAGAAAACACACACACGTAGGGTGCCCAAAAAGGTTCACTTTGTGGGCTCAATGAACCTTAGGTTCATCTGGCACATGTCTACACAAAAAGCTACCAACTTCATAACCAAGTTGTTTGGCCGTGCTTCTTGTGAGTGGGCCATTGACCTTATGATAGGATCCTTGATCCTCATCAGGAAGTGCATATAATCTAAACAGTTTACCATTCAATCTGAAAGAATATTTGTTCAAATAACCATCATAAGTCACATGTCTATCAAATTGCCATGGTCTACCAAGTAAAATATGACTAGCATGCATTGGGTCAACGTCATATAGAATATCATCTTTATAACTACCGATGCTCGAAGAAATAAGAACTTGCTTATTTACACTAACTTCACCACAATCGTTTAGCCACGCAAGTTTTTAGGGGTGGGGATTATCAGTCATAGGCAAGTTCAATTTTCTAACCAGTTCAATACTAGCCACAATCGCAAAAGAACCAGAATCAATTATCATAGTGGACACTTTACCATTTATCATGCAATGAATATGAAAAATTTTCTCTCTATGTTGTTCATGATCATCTATCTTCTGATACGCATTCAAAGATCTCCTAAAAACAATAAATTCTTTAGCATCAAATCATCTTATTCACCTAAGTTCTCCTCAAGTTCAAGTTCATTATCATGCACAGGTTCAGTTTCATGTTCAAATTCAGTCACATATTCATTAGTTTCTTCAATTAGCATATCTCGTTTAGTATTAGGGCAATCTCTTCCTATGTGACCTTGACACTTAAAACATTTAATATCAATACCCATTGGAGGGATTAGAGGAATTCCCTGTAGAGGCTTTTTGCTTGCCTCTTTCATCCTGTTTTTGTGTGTTTGGCACACGTGTTTCATTCCTTTGTGGCCTAGAATGGTCACGACTTTTGCCTCCTGAGGACCTAAAGCTTCCGACACCTATAGACCTGCTTTGAACCCTTGAAACAAAAGATTAATTAGTACGAAAACCAGAATTGAAATCGGAAGAACTACGTACCTTAAGTTGTTCAATCTTCTCAACCATATGTACCATGGATGTCAAGTCAAGATAGTGTTGGAGTTCAACCCATTGGGCTATTTCTTTGTTTAAACCATGTAGAAAATGTGCTTTGGTTGATTCCTCAGGTTCTTGTAAGTTAGATCTTTTCAACAAAATCTCTAGTTCTTTATAGTATTCATCCACGCTCTTAGTTCCTTGTCTTAAGTTATTGAAAGTTTTGAAAATAGAACTTTCATAGTTGTTAGGGATGAACTTATGTCTTAACTCATATTTCATTTCCTCCCAGGTTACGACTTGTGGTTATCTTGTTTTAGTCCTATTTCTACAGAGATTAGTCCACTAGTGTAGTGCATATCCTGAAAACTCGATGGATGCATGCCTCATCTTTTGCAACTCACTATAGTTTGTACAAGAAAAGATTAAACTAAGTACTCTATTTTAGTTTGTAAGAAATCGTCATCTTGGGATAAAGGGGATTGTGTCGTCTATGGTAACCATGGGGTTGATAATCACCAAAATCGTTCTCATCTTGTTCAAATGGGTTGTGATCATCATTATACCTTCAGGGTGGATTTCTTCTTGGGGCGTGTGGAGGTAGAAACCTTCTTGGTTCAATGGTGGGTTGTCGTTGGCTTTCTCCCTCAAATTCTTCTTGGGTAGGCCATCTTGTTTGATTTGTAGGGGCTGCCCTACTTGTTCCTTGGCCTTTACCTTTGTCTAGTCTTTGGTTCAAATCATCCAATTCAGCTCTATACATGCTTTGGTTGTTCAAGATGGTCCTTAGCATTTCAGTAATCTGTTGCACTGGAGGATCATGCCTTTCAACTTATTTTTGTTTGTTATCTGAACTTTGGGAGTTAGGCTCCATTGTATGCCTGAAATATGCAAGAAAAGAAAAACAAAGAAACACAAATACTAACACAAAACAAGCAAAGTGAGCTGATTAGTGAAAACAAAGTATTTGCACACTCCTCTAACTTTTCTTTCCACTCTCTTACCACCTTGTTTCTTGGCCAAGCCTGAGGTTAATAAAGATCAAAGAGAGCAACTGAGATAGGTGTATGTCAAGCTTTCACCAAACAAAACTATTTTGCACCTTTATCACCCTTTTAGCTTCAAATCAACTCAAACTCTTTTGAGTAGCTTGCTGGACCAAAACAGGTTAGTATGCCACTTATATAACTTCCAAATGATCCAAAAAAGATGTCCAAACAGCACCAAAAGTTGTAAAATCCGAGAAGACCAAAACAACCTTAATTTGCACCAAATTTGCACCAATTCACACCAAATCTCTTCCAAATGAGACCAATACAAACTTGAATGTTTTACTAAGATGCAAAGAAGAAATGAGACCAAATGTATGTAAGAATCTGAACCAAAGAATAACTATGGGTTGACGTGGCAATCTTTAGTTAACTTTGATCATATGCACTGAAACTGACAAAATGTCTCAAAGCATGCATTAATCAACTATTCAAGTGTGTGATCAGTTTATAAGTCTCACTATATGGGTGGGAATCAGTAGGTTTAGGTCAAAAAACTCAAGGTTGTTGCAAGGTTCACAAACTAGTCAAAATTGCACAAATACCTCCAAAAGTGTCAATTGTTTTTCCCATTACTTGTCTCACATTTTTTTCTTTCTTTGATCTACTCTTTCTTTTCTTACAGTATTCAATGTGAACAATCCTCAAAAAAGTTTTTTCAGACTAGGGGTAAAACGGTAACTTCAAACTTTAGCCCTAAAAATTTTTGTTTTTGGGCAGAATGGTGCAATGATTCCAATCACTTGAATGCTACCTTCAATTGCGGTAAATAACCTTGGGATAAGGATAATTTTGTGGTGGAACGTATTAGGGTTAGGATTGGAATTAGGGTTTTTGGCAAAGATTGAGGATTTTTGTATGATTTGGGGTTTTTGTTGGAATATGGTTTTGGGAACTGAGTTTATGGCATATTTAGGTTAGAAAGGTTGGGAATTAAGGTTATGATTGGTCAATCCGGGTGTGGGTACGGTTTAGGACAGATTTGAAACAAATTCAAATCTTAGGGTCTGTAATTTAGATTCGATTCAAATGACCTGGAAACGTTTGAATCTGATTGTTCTGAGTTTACTTGGCTTAGGGTTTTTGTATGAGGGTTTAAATATGTATTTTGGAGTCTGCTTTGATGGTTTGTGGGGTTTGATTTTGATGCACACATACGTGCAAGACGTTATAGATGTGTCTTAGTTAGATTGCATTTCATGCATTGCATTTTGTGTGTTTTAATTTCTTGCATTTTCGTTTATTATCCTTTCTTTTACTTTTTTTGGTACTTGTTATGTCTTTGCTTGCTTTGTAGAAGCTCTTGGAATTGCCAAACCAGTTTGGAAGTGTTAGACCAAGAATGCTGAAAAGTACTGAAAATTGCTTAAACTTTGTGGACGCTTAAATCAGTCATGAAAACTCCAAATTGGGTCATTCAAAAGCCAAAAGTCAAGTTCAGGACATGAATTATATTTTCTCAAAAACAATCCTTGCATCCGCGGGAAAAAGACAAGTCAACCGAGGGCGCCATTTCAGCCTAAAATCCAGTCACCTAAAAATTGCTTGAACTTTATGGGCGCGTAACTCAGTCATACAAACTCCAAATTGGGTCATTCAAAAGTCAACAGTCAAGGTTAGAACGTGAACTAAAATTCTTAAGAGTGCACTTCTTCAAATTCAGCTTGTATCTGCGGGCAAAGACTGTAGCGCCCCAGCCCGATACCGTTATCGGAACCAGTTCACCCGCCGTAGCCTACTATGAGAACTACGAAGCGTCGAGCAGATCAAGCATACATCCTTCATAGTGTAAGTTAAAACCAGCGGAAAAGTCATAAAATCTAAACCTTCGTTGTCAATATTACAACCAGAAAACTGCAGCGGAAATAAAACTATTTGTTCCTCTAGCCGACATAAGTTTTAAAACAACATAATAACAATGAGTTCCAACTCAAACAAAATAGTCCAGCATCTATCTATTCCCTTGTCCATCATCCCATTGAGCCCACTCGCCGTCGTCTTCGATAAATATCAACTCATAATCAGGCTCACCTGAAAAGGAGACAGAATGATTGTTCTTAGCGAAAACTTCGCCAGCACGTAACCCGTCTATACACCCTACGGAATCACACACGTCGAGTCACCAGTGTATAAAACATTGCCCAAAAAAATAAGGTGCTCGGGTTAACAAATAGCATCTTAATAAGAATTACTCAAAACAGATAAAGCACATATGTAAACACAGTTACGAGAACCAACATGTAGTAAAACAACGAATCACATAAGCAAGTCATAGACTAACCACGTTTCTTGCATGTCAAGTCTTATGCTTCGTGTATCATGATGCATGTACTTCTTTAAAATCACACACAACACCCATGCATATGCCTTCTTCCATAAACATGTCATGCATGTCATTTCACAAACATTTCATCACTTTACATATCATATTCTTCGCGTAGCAGAACTTTATACCCTGTGGGTGATCAGTCCACAGCCATCATAACTTTATACCCCGTGCTGAAAGGTCCACGGCCCCATTACATATATCATATATCCGTGCTGAAAGGTCCACGGCCCCATTACATATATCATATATCCATGCTGAAAGGTCCACGGCCCCATTACATATATCATATATCCGTGCTGATAGGTCCACGGCCCCATAAAATACTTCATTTTCTGTGCTGATAGGTCCACGGCCCCATAACATACTTTATACCCTGCTGTTGATTCACAGATCACGCTCTTTATACCCTGCTTTCGCAGACGTGACTTTTATACCCTGTGATCAACCAGCAGCCATTTTGTCTTTCGCAAACTTTACCTTTCTTGTTCTTTTGCAAAACATATCTCAAATCAAATGCAAGTGCCCATGTCATGATGCAGGATGCACAGATAGCTTCGTATCAACATGTAACACACACACACATACATCTAGTCTATCAAGGATATGGTCTTGCACCTCAAACACTCCCTAAACGTGTTTTACCAAGTCCATTTGTCTCACTTATTCACTAGAATTCAATCTTATGCTTACTTAATCAAACTTACCATCTACACCTCAAATATACCTCAAATACCCTTGCATTTTATGTTCAAAAGAAGTGTATAAAGTTATTACACTTACATAGGGCGCTTAAAGGGTCAAAAATACTTCTAGAATACTTGGAACGCAACTTGGAGCGCCTAATGTGGACATGAAGCGCCTCTACTAGGCGTTCGAAGTGTTCGGGGATGATTCAGGACACATTGAACACCACATGAAGCGCCTAATGTGACATGAAGCGCCTCATGTAGGCGTTCGAAGTGTTCTGACGGTTCTAAATTGCAGTTTTTCTGTACGGGAATGCTCCAGGACACATGGAACGCTACATGAAGCGCCTATAGTGACATGAAGCGCCTCATGTAGGCGTTCGAAGTGTTCTGACGATGCCAAACTGCAGTTTTTTTTTCTGCAGCAACTTCCACCCAACTCCTTTCTTCTTCAACCCTTCCAGATTCAACACTTAAAGATCCATCTTAACAACTAGATTCATCATACTTAACATACATCTAATCATGAATTGATGCTTAGTGAATGTCTAACAAGATCCACTCTAAATCTTCAATCATTCACCACCTTCAAGAGTTATCATCAACAATACCCAACCAACAAGACTACAACAATGTCATCACTCATCCCTCAATTTCCTGCACTTACTATCAACATCTAAGTGTATACAATCAACACAAGAGTAGAGCAAGACAAGAAACACATCAACATATATACTCTCATGGGCATGGTTGACTAACAACAATTACTGCACAACTATTTCAGAAATATGGCCCAAAGAACAAGACTTTACACAATTAGCAACAAGACTTACATATAACAAAGCATTTAAGATAGGCAAGACAAGAATACTAATGTGTGATTCATGTTTTCTCTTTGTAAGAACATAGGGCCTAAAGTATCAAAATTACATAAAGCGTATAGAAAGATTACTTGCCTTGGTTGCTAGTTAATCTTACAGATTTACTGCAGAATTTCAGTGAAGATTGCACCTAGGTTGGCCTTCTTCCTTCCTTTTTCCTTCCTCTCTTCTTCTTCTTCCTCTCCTTTCTCCTTCTCTTTGCTCCTGCGGTTTTTCCCCCCTTCTTTTGATGGTATAACCGCCCCATAAGGCTGAGATGGGGAGTTATACTAACTTGTTATAACTCCCCTTAACTCCTAGTAGGGACCTCTTAAGTAATTTCCCATACTTTCTTTTAATTCTACTTCTAACCCCTTTCTTTTGTTCTTCTATGTTTTGTGTAACTAAGTTACATTACCTACATAATTAATTAGGTTGCATTCAAGGTTGACCCAAGTATCGAAAGTTGTGCTTAAAAAATCACGGGGTGTAACATTCCACCCCTCTTACAAAAAGTTTCGTCCTCGAAACTTACGTACCTTAGTCAAAAAGCTGAGGATACTTCTCCCGCACTTGTTCTTCGAGCTCCCAAGTGGCTTCCCGTTCCGTGTGATTGCTCCATTGAACCTTTACATAAGGAATCACTCGCTTCCTCAACACTTGATCCTTTCGGTCCACAATTTTCACGGGTACTTCCTCATATGTAACATCGTCCTTGAGTTCCAAAGGTTGAGCTTCAAGTACATGACTTGGATCGGCCACATACTTTCTTAATTGTGACACGTGGAATACATTGTGAACTTGCGCCAACACCGGAGGTAATGCCAACCTATATGCCAAGGCTCTTACCTTCTCAAGTATTTCATAAGGACCAATGAATCGAGGGCTTAGCTTGCCTTTTACTCCAAACCTCATGACGCCCTTCGTAGGTGATACCTTCAAATAAACTTTTTCCCCCACGTCAAAATCCAATGGTCGTCGTTTGGAATCTGCCCAACTCTTGCTACGGTCCTGAGCCGTCTTGAGTCTTTCCCGAATGACCTTCACCTTCTCTAACGTTTTCTCCAACAGCTCAGGTCCAGTAATGGTCCTCACGCCCACTTCGTCCCAATAAATCGGAGACCTACATTTCCTTCCATACAAAGCCTCAAAAGGAGCCATATCAATTGCGCTGTGGTAACTATTGTTATAAGAAAACTCCATCAGCTTTACCATTCCGTCCCAACTCCCTTTAAAATCCAGCACGCAAGCTCTTAGCATATCTTCCAAGGTTTGAATTGTCCGCTTGGACTATCCATCAGTTTGAGGATGATACGCCGTACTCAACCTTAATTCCGTACCCATGGCTTCTTGGAATGCTGTCCAAAACTTAGATGTGAACCGTGAATCTCGGTCGGATACTATACTTACTGGGACACCATGTAAGCTCACAATGTTCTCCATATACACATTCACTAGCTTGTCCAGAGGTGTTTCACTTGAAACGGGTAAGAAATGGGCAGACTTTGTTAAACGATCCACGATAACCCAAATCATGTCACATCCACTTCTTGTCTTTGGTAATCCGGCTACAAAATCCATTGTGACATGTTCCCATTTCCATTCCGGAATTTCCAACGGCATCAACAATCCATCGGGCCGCTGGTGTTCCGCTTTGACTTGTTGACACACCAAACACCTCTCTATGAATTCCGCAATATGTCTTTTCATCCCAGACCACCAATAGTATCGCTTGAGATCTCTATACATCTTGGTGCTACCGGGGTGTATTGATAACCTCGAATTATGAGCTTCTTGCAAAACTTCTTTCCTAAGTTCGTCAACGTCCGGCACGCATAATCTTTCCCTAAACCATAAGCTCCCATCATCCTTAGTCCGAAATCCTTCAACTGGACTATGTTTCACTCCTTCCATTATCTCACTCAAAGCCTTATCTCTCTTCTGTGCCTCCTTTATCCGATCAATCAAACTCGGGGTGATAGTCAATGCTGTCAAAACGTTCACCGTGGATTCAATCAAATCCAAACCAAACTCCTCCATCTCTCTTTCCAATGGTGATTGTCGTGCATGGCTGGACTTCCTACTTAAGGCGTCGGCTACCTTATTAGCCTTTCCCGGGTGATGATGAATAGTTAGGTCATAGTCTTTTAGCAATTCCAACCATCTCCGCTGCCTCATATTCAATTCCTTCTGCGAAAACAAATACTTTAGGCTCTTATGATCTGTGAATACCGCGCACTTCTCTCCATACAAATAATGCCGCCAGATCTTCAAGGCAAACACAACCGCGGCGAGTTCAAGATCATGTGTGGGGTAGTTTTGCTCATAAGGCTTTAACTGTCTTGAGGCATACGCGATGACTCGTTCATTTTGCATTAAGACACAACCTACAAACAAGGCGTTAGTCTAAACTTAATGGGTATACAAGATCATAATCTTATACTATAATTTACGTACCTAACCCGTTCTTTGACGCATCACTATAAATCACAAATCCATCCGTTCCAGAGGGTTGAGCCAATACTGGAGCTGTCGTTAATCTCTTCTTAAGCTCCATGAAACTTTGCTCGCATTCAGCTGTCCACTCAAACTTGGACTTCTTTTGAGTAAGGCGACTGAGAGGTACGGCAATCTTCGAGAATCCCTCAACAAATTTTCTGTAATAACCCGCTAGACCCAAGAAACTTCGCACTTCAGTGACATTTGTAGGTCTAGGCCATTCAGTTATAGCTTCCACCTTCTTCGGGTCCACAGCAATCCCCTCTTCTGATATCACGTGGCCTAGGAACGCCACACTTCTTAACCAAAACTCACACTTGCTAAACTTTGCATAAAGTTGTTTCTGCCTCAAAATGCCTAGTACAGTTCTCAAATGCTCAGTGTGAGTTTGCTCGTCAGGAGAATACACAAGGATATCATCTATGAATACCACTACAAACTTATCCAACTGCTCTCGAAAGACGGTATTCATAAGATCCATAAAAGCTGCGGGGGCATTGGTTAATCCAAATGGCATCACCAAAAACTCATAGTGGCCATACCTTGTGCGGAAGGCTGTCTTTGCGATGTCCTCGGCCTTCACTCGCAGCTGATGATATCCTGATCGAAGGTCAATTTTCGAAAAGATCTTGGCACCTTTGAGCTGGTCAAATAAATCCTCGATTCGTGGAAGGGGATACTTATTCTTGATAGTAACTTTGTTCAGCTCTCTATAATCAATACAAAGCCTCATGCTGCCATCCTTTTTCTTTACAAGCAAAACGGGTGCACCCCAGCCCGATACCGTTATCGGAACCAGTGCACCCGCCGTAGCCTACTATGAGAACTACGAAGCGTCGAGCAGATCAAGCATACATCCTTCATAGTGTAAGTTAAAACCAGCGGAAAAGTCATAAAATCTAAACCTTCGTTGTCAATATTACAACCAGAAAACTGCAGCGAAAATAAAACTATTTGTTCCTCTAGCCGACATAAGTTTTAAAACAACATAATAACAATGATTTCCAACTCAAACAAAATAGTCCAGCATCTATCTATTCCCTTGTCCATCATCCCATTGAGCCCACTCGCCGTCGTCTTCGATAAATATCAACTCATAATCAGGCTCACCTGAAAAGGAGACAGAATGATTGTTCTTAGCGAAAACTTCGCCAGCAAGTAACCCGTCTATACACCCTACGGAATCACACACGTCGAGTCACCAGTGTATAAAACATTGCCCAAAAAAATAAGGTGCTCGGGTTAACAAATAGCATCTTAATAAGAATTACTCAAAACAGATAAAGCACATATGTAAACACAGTTACGAGAACCAACATGTAGTAAAACAACGAATCACATAAGCAAGTCATAGACTAACCACGTTTCTTGCATGTCAAGTCTTATGCTTCGTGTATCATGATGCATGTACTTCTTTAAAATCACACACAACACCCATGCATATGCCTTCTTCCATAAACATGTCATGCATGTCATTTCACAAACATTTCATCACTTTACATATCATATTCTTCGCGTAGCAGAACTTTATACCCTGTGGGTGATCAGTCCACAGCCATCATAACTTTATATCCCGTGCTGAAAGGTCCACGGCCCCATTACATATATCATATATCCGTGCTGAAAGGTCCACGGCCCCATTACATATATCATATATCCGTGCTGAAAGGTCCACGGCCCCATTACATATATCATATATCCGTGCTGATAGGTCCACGGCCCCATAAAATACTTCATTTTCCGTGCTGATAGGTCCACGGCCCCATAACATACTTTATACCCTGCTGTTGATTCACAGATCACGCTCTTTATACCCTGCTTTCGCAGAAGTGACTTTTATACCCTATGATCAACCAGCAGCCATTTTGTCTTTCGCAAACTTTACCTTTCTTGTTCTTTTGCAAAACATATCTCAAATCAAATGCAAGTGCCCATGTCATGATGCAGGATGCACAGATAGCTTCGTATCAACATGTAACACACACACACATACATCTAGTCTATCAAGGATATGGTCTTGCACCTCAAACACTCCCTAAACGTGTTTTACCAAGTCCATTTGTCTCACTTATTCACTAGAATTCAATCTTATGCTTACTTAATCAAACTTACCATCTACACCTCAAATATACCTCAAATACCCTTGCATTTTATGTTCAAAAGAAGTGTATAAAGTTACTACACTTACATAGGGCGCTTAAAGGGTCAAAAATACTTCTAGAATACTTGGAACGCCACTTGGAGCGCCTAATGTGGACATGAAGCGCCTCTACTAGGCGTTCGAAGTGTTCGGGGATGATTCAGGACACATTGAACACCACATGAAGCGCCTAATGTGACATGAAGCGCCTCATGTAGGCGTTTGAAGTGTTCTGACGGTTCTAAATTGCAGTTTTTCTGTACGGGAAAGCTCCAGGACACATGGAACGCTACATGAAGCGCCTATAGTGACATGAAGCGCCTCATATAGGCGTTCGAAGTCTTCTGACGATGCCAAACTGCAGTTTTTTTTTTCTGCAGCAACTTCCACCCAACTCCTTTCTTCTTCAACCCTTCCAGATTCAACACTTAAAGATCCATCTTAACAACTAGATTCATCATACTTAACATACATCTAATCATGAATTGATGCTTAGTGAATGTCTAACAAGATCCACTCTAAATCTTCAATCATTCACCACCTTTAAGAGTTATCATCAACAATACCCAACCAACAAGACTACAACAATGTCATCACTCATCCCTCAATTTCCTGCACTTACTCTCAACATCTAAGTGTATACAATCAACACAAGAGTAGAGCAAGACAAGAAACACATCAACATATATACTCTCATGGGCATGGTTGACTAACAACAATTACTGCACAACTATTTCAGAAATATGGCCCAAAGAACAAGACTTTACACAATTAGCAACAAGACTTACATATAACAAAGCATTTAAGATAGGCAAGACAAGAATACTAATGTGTGATTCATGTTTTCTCTTTGTAAGAACATAGGGCCTAAAGTATCAAAATTACATAAAGCGTATAGAAAGATTACTTGCCTTGGTTGCTAGTTAATCTTACAGATTTACTGCAGAATTTCAGTGAAGATTGCACCTAGGTTGGCCTTCTTCCTTCCTTTTTCCTTCCTCTCTTCTTCTTCTTCCTCTCCTTTCTCCTTCTCTTTGCTCCTGCGGTTTTCCCCCCCTTCTTTTGATGGTATAACCGCCCCATAAGGCTGAGATGGGGAGTTATACTAACTTGCTATAACTCCCCTTAACTCCTAGTAGGGACCTCTTAAGTAATTTCCCATACTTTCTTTTAATTCTACTTCTAACCCCTTTCTTTTGTTCTTCTATGTTTTGTGTAACTAAGTTACATTACCTACATAATTAATTAGGTTGCATTCAAGGTTGACCCAAGTATCGAAAGTTGCGCTTAAAAAATCACGGGGTGTAACAAAGACCAGTCAACTGAGGTCGCCACTTCAGCCTAAAATCCAGCCTTTTGTTGTGCTCTTGGAGATTGACTCATTAAGTGGTTTTAGGCTATTAAAAGCATTGTAATCTGGTCCTCAAGACCAGAATAAGTGTTTTTCATTGCATCTTTGACTAAGATAGGTCTTAGGTTATGTCTTATTCCTTTTCAAAGGCTAAAAACGTTTTTGGAGCATTCAGCATATTGGAAATGAAAATTCTGTTGCTTTTCTACATAGAAGGCAGCCTTGTTTTCTTGATTTCTCACTAAAAATCAAGTCTAAAAACCTTCAAAGTTTGAGCATGCTTGAGGGTGATTGCCAAGA
The DNA here is from genome assembly GCA_036186865.1 of Eustoma russellianum. Lineage (NCBI taxonomy): Eukaryota > Viridiplantae > Streptophyta > Magnoliopsida > Gentianales > Gentianaceae > Eustoma > Eustoma russellianum. The sequence continues at coordinate 16,700,522 of AP025055.1, forward strand.
CAAGATGAATGCTACCTAGGAGGGTGTTTATCATTTGCCTAGTCCATGCCATTCATTAAGGCTTGGTTGCTCAAGTCATCCGATCCTAAGACATTGGAAGCAAGGAGCAGCTTGGCCCATTTGTGCCTAACCCATTGTTGGAGGAGAAGCTTAGATAAAAGAGTGGGGATCCTTCTTGTGCTTGCATCAGATTTTGGGAGTTTTGATCGTGTGAAGGTAATAGGTTCAATTAGGGTTTCGAGGCAAATCTGAATTTTGTGATGTATGGATCAACACTTGAACAGCAAGTTCATGGCATAAATTCAGTAATATAATGAAGTTTAAGACACACAAGATCATAATTAACCAAAAGCTTTGGTAGCAACAAGATCAATTATGACTAGGTGGCCTTTTAAGCAAGATAACGCAATTTTTTTAGTGGGCTGAATATTAAACCTATATGCAAATCCTATTGTTCAAGTTTGAGCAACTAAAAGACAGATCTTTTAGGCATAAAATACATACAAAAGGATGGAGGAATGAATTGGAACGGAAAACAAATTAACTAAATGCAAAACTAGGGCTATTGGAGCTGAATATACACTTTATTTTATGTATATTATGTGTGACATAATATATATTATATTTGCGAGAAGTTTGAATTTAATCGGAGAAAAATCATGAAAAATTCGGTTTTCTATGAACATAACACATGGAACGTTTTTTTTTGCTTGAGATGTAACATTTATCTAGACATTTTTTGTTGAGAAAAAGAGTTTGAGTGATTCACAAAAATGCATGATTTAAATAACGTGTGCTAAAGAAATGCATGACACATTTAATGACTTGACACGTTTTTGTGACAAACTTGCCTTATATACTTCATATATAATGTTGCCGTACTAACAAGCCATGAAACTTTAAAGCTTACATCAAATGGCAAACATTTGTTGTGTTTGAACTATTTTCAGGTGTCACCATTAATGAACTAAACTAGTTCATTAAGTGAAGTACTTAGTTAAATGAACTAAGTAATTCATTAAATGGAGAAATATTTGGAGAAGGCATGAAGGCAACAAACATGGAAATGGAAAGTTTCCTCTCCTTCTTTAAATCACACGCCTATATATATTTAAATATATACATTCAGATTTTTTTAAAAGGCACTATACACATATATTCCAACGTACTACCGACACGTTATATATTACGAACGTACGTCAACGTCACACCACTATACTTACCTCATATTTATGAGTATATTCAGGTCTTATATCATATGATATAAGTCATGGTGATGACAAAATTATTACGACACGTTACAAAGTTCTAAACCAAAAATTGTCGTATCGGGTGACTACTGAAACTTTGCTAACATGTCACGTACTTGCCATATATAGATGGCCAGACCCTACACTTCAAAAATGGCCACAAATTTTGTGGCTTACATGATACACTCTGCCATAAAATTATTCCATGTTGGCACACACAAATCATCCCCAATTAAGTCCAAATTATGGAGATTCCAAATTCATCTTTTTAAGCACATGGAGGCGGCGCCACTTAGTCAGCCATGAGATCTGAATATTAAAGTTTAATTTATGTATATTATGTGTGACATAATATACATAACATGTGTAAAAATTTGGAATTTAATCGGAGAAAAATCGCGTAATCAACAAAAGTCAAAAATTCGGTTTTCTACGAACACAACACATGGAACGTTTTTGGCATGACATGTAACAAGTATCTAGACACTTTTGACATATTCAATACATACTAAAGTGTTCTAGAATATTCAAATTTGGGCTGATTGGAATATACCATATGTGTATAATTACTGAGCACTATTTTACAAAGTTTACAAAAATAAATTCAGCACATGTTCAAGCTCACTTCACACGCCTAATGCTGCTTGGTGGAGCCTATCTGGAGCTTAGTTGGCATCTTGATTGGTGAAGAATGGACTATACAATGTTAGTGACATAATGGAGGAAGCTACACAAGGTAACGTTTTAAACTTTGCTACAAATGTAACACATGCTGAAAATTCAGCATGTGTGAGTTAAAGGTGGCCGATTTTTACTACCTTAATTGTGATAAATTTGCTTCTCTATTTTCAAGGGATTTATATGTAATAATATAGCAATAATTTGAACATCTTGAGATTATTGCACATGCTGAAAATTGCAGCATGTGATACAAAGTGCTGGCCGATTTTTTGGAGTTAATGGAGACCAATTTATTTTGCAAATTAAGTGGGACTAATCGTATGATAATTGGTAAGGTTATTACTACTATTTTGGCACATGTTTTGAATTTTATTCTCAGATTTTTACAGTCATCAAGTGATGACAAATCTCATCCAATCAAGGAGTGCCAAGTAAGCAAGGCCAAGACAATCATACAATTTAGTTGTGCCAAGTAAGCAAGTTGATGTCACATCTATGCAAGGCATTCTTCCAAGGACTTAAAAGAGAATTCTCAAGATGGGATGAAGCCCTAGAGTGGACGGCCAAAGCAAAATAAAAAGGAGAAGAAGAGCAAACAAAAATGCAAGATAAGTCTCACAATTTCTAAAGTGCAAAAAGACTCTCTACTCTCTTCTTCTACATTTCTTTCTTCTCTTTCCCTCTCAAGCCTATTGTATCTATATTCAACATATTGTACAGGCTTCATTAATACCACCATACATGCCTTATTTTTGTAAAAAGTTGATCAAGGTGTGATCAAACCTTCATCCGCTCGGTGGTGGTGTTCATGATAATTGTGATTGCTTGTTTCAATTGTAAAGGGTTAGAGTTGGTGTGTAACTCCAGCAACCCTTGTGGTAAGGTGTCATTTTGTTTAGTGATAACCGAAGAAGGTGTCCTCGAAGACTGGAGTAGGTTGATTTAACTGAACCAGTACAAAATTCCTTGTGTTCTTTACTTTACTGCACAGTACATTCAGTTTCCTGCACCTTGCATCCATTTCGTCGCAATCTTAAAAATAGTAAATGGATTTCAAAAATTGTAAAATTTTGCAAAAACATAGCCACATCTCCTAAGTTACCTTTTGGACTAGTACAAGTCATTCAAACGTTAATTGTTCTGAGACTAGTGCGAGCTGATTTTCATACTTGCAAAGGTTGAGAACTCGAACGTATTTGACATAGTTCCCAAATGAATTTTTCAAAACTATTTCAAGATATTTAAATGCATGTAGTAAGGGGTTTGTCATTAAATTTTCAGACCATTTGGAGCCACGGATTAATCGGAATAAATTTTCAAATCAGACTACTGTTTCTGACAGATTTGCGCAATCCGACCACAAACGATTTTTCAAAGGGTTAAAGGTTGAATTTTGATCTGAAATCTTTAGGAGATACTCAGAACATATGAGACTACAATCTCTCCAAATGTCAGAAATTTTTGAAGGCCTTTAACCTAGTTTTTTTGACGTTGCAAAAAAGGACCTGAAAACAGAAACTGTTTTCAGAACTTGAGTTTTTGGGTAAAAACATTTTTAAAAACCAAATTTTCTGCACCCACTATTCAACCCCCTTCTAGTGGTGTCTTACAGGTCCTACAAGTGGTATCAGAGTGCAGGCACACTCACAACAAGAAGATCCAACGATCTAACCACTAGCTTCAAAACCGAACAAGAAGGTATGTCTAGTCAAATGCCTCCTCTTTTTGATGGTGAGTCCTTCATTCAATGGAAACTTAGAATGAAACTTTTTCTTATGGTTATTGATATTGATCAATGGTGTGGCGCCCCGCACCCCGGCCCTGCCGAAGTCGGTGCACCCGCCGTACTTCACTAAGGAGAGTATTAGGCGTCATCCATACGTGTCGTGATCCATGATATAAATGCATGGATTTTAGCGCTTACATGTAAGTAAGTAAGCGAAACCGTGGCAGAATTTAAAACTTTAAATTAAAAACATCTCCAAAATCATTCTCAGTTCTACAACCCAAATCATAAGTATCGAAATTTTCCAAAGTAAATGTTTCCCATCACAATTACATAATAAATCATCAGTCACCGACGGCACGTTATGACTCCTAATCCATTCTTCTTTGCTGCGCTCACGGGTAGGGGACCCTAGGTTCATCCTTGATCCATTCTACCTTGTTCCCTGCAGTCTCTGGGAGGAAAAATAGAGGGGTGAGTGACAAGGTCACCAGCAAGTATACCATAAACAATCATGCATTAAATGGAAAGTACATACAAGAACCGAACCCCCAAAATTCGGTTTAGAACATACCTGACCTTCCATTAAACACCTATAAGAAGTCAACACAAGGTATATCCAAGGTCATAGCTTATCAGAGATTGAAACTTAACAGAGATCATAGTTTATGAAAGGATCATTACCCAATAAAGATCATAACCTAGGAGCTACCAATTCATAACAACTTGGCCTAAATGTCATGAATAAAATCATAGCATACATAACAAGAGTAGTGGAATCATAACTTAGGTAACGAGAGATAGGAGGATCATAACCTATGTAACATTACCTCTAGCATTTGGCTAGCATCTCATCCCTTCAGTCAATAGCCGCTAAGGCAATAAAATCATAACTTAGTCACGAAGCAAGCAATAACACAGCCTAGTGCAAATAGCCTCAACATCTTGCTCATGACCATATGCAATGCGTATGTATGTGTAAAAGTAGCGCATAATGCCCTCCATCCAATACCCGTTAATGATCAACACTTAATGTATCAAGATCATGACTTAACCAAAATCGTTACTTAATACAAAACATAACCATAGAAGATTGTACCTCGCATCAATTCATAACATAACAAGAATCATCACTTAGGGAAGTCATACTTAGGGTCTACGAGGTCATCACAACTTAGCCTAAGTATCATGTGTCACTACACAATGACTTAATGAATGTAACATGCATGCATATGTGCGTGTGATGCATCATGATAAAAATGAGAGTACGATCTTTTCATGCTTTTCTTTCAAATCATCATCGTCGTAAAACAATAGAGTGTTCAGATCTATCTTCTCGGATCTGAGGCGGTAACGTCTCCCCTTCGAATATATTATTCCTGGATTCGGAACGGTAACGTCATCTTCTTGTCGGGTCTATACTTTCCGGGCCCGAACGGTCATCATCAGGCCTATTATCTCCGGGCCTGAACGGTCATACTGTCAGATCACTTAACCCGGATCTGAGCGGGTTCTTACTGGCCAAGTTCATACTTACACACGGTACCGGTGGGGAAGCGTTCTTTTAAAAACAAAAGTCATCTTTTTGAAAACGCTTTTCATCTTTCTTTCACATGAAATCAATGCCATAAATCATGTAAGTGACGATGATGCAATGTATGACATGCATTATGCGACTCGTGAACAAATGCATCATTACATGCATGCATGGACTTGTCTTTTAAACTTGAAAAAACTGTCCACCAATCACATTCTGTTCATACAGCCTCGTGCTCCTCAATTCGTGCTCATATTCATAAACCCATGCCATACATATCCATAATGAAGGCTTGGACACATGCTATAAAAATTTCGTAACTTTCCGAAATGTCTAACGACCTCCAAACATCATACTATCATCAAAAGTACTGCTGAAATCAGCAGGGCAGTACCGCCTTACCTCAGTTTCGTGGGTCATAAAACCTTATTCATTTTGATCCATCAACTAGAAAACATAGCTAATTCACCAAAGAACAAGATTCATAAGGCTAAACATCACATTCAAGCCTAAATGATCAAGATCGAAGCCTTACAACTTAAGACATTAAACTGTCCTATTTTTCAGTTTTATACCACTAACTTCAACTCAGTTGTCAACCATCAAAATGGTGGTTTTATGCTGGTTTCTTTACATGAACATGTACATCTATGCCTTAAGTAATTACCATAAAACTTCCAAGGCAATCCAATAAGTTTAAGGGGGTCATCTAATTACTTTCCCAAACTGGGTACATGCAGAAACTGGAATGACCAGTTGTATCACGAAATGAATTGTGACAAAACCACAACTCCTTTTGTAGGATCTGCAAGGCACCACTAGAAGGGGGGGTTGAATAGGTGGTGCGGAAAATATGGTTTTTAAAATTTCTTTAAACCTAATCAATTCAAGTTCTGAAAACAGATTTTGTTTTCAGTACCAGTTTTAAAACGTTTTAAAACCTAGGTTAGAGGTCTCCAAAAATTATGAAATTTTGAGAGAACTTAGCCTCAGATGTTGTGAGGGTCCCCTAAAAATTTCAAATCAAAATTCAACCTTTAACCCCTTCAAAAACCGTTGGCACTCACATTGTGCAAATCTGCCAGAAACGGTAGATGGTTTTGAAAAATTAATTCCTATTTGTGTGAATGTCCAAATGATCTGAAAATTTGACCAATAACTCCTCACACACTATATTGAAATGGTTTGAAACAGTTTTTGAAAATTATTTTGGGAAGTAGGTCAAATACCACCAAAGTCTCAACCTTTGCAAGTCTGAAAATCAGACTGCACTAGTCTCAGAACTTTTGATGTTTGACTGACCTATACTTGTCCAAAAGGATTGCAACTTGTGCCAAATTAACCCTAGAACGTTTATGTATGTTTCTAGAAATTTTTATAATTTTTAGAAAACGTTTACTATTTTTGCGAACGTGAACAATATGAGTAAACAGCGCAGAAACTGAAACGTAAATGCAGAAAGTAAATTGCACCAAGAATTTTATACTGGTTCGGTTATAAACAACCTACTCCAGTCTTCAAGGAACACCTTCCTTGGTTCACACTAATTTCACACACGCAGTACACCTTACCGCAGGGTTGATAGAGTTACACCTTAACTCCAACCCTTTACAAACCTTGTATTGTGAGTACAATTTGCACGAACACCACCACCTCGCTAGAATGAAGATTGATCACACCTTGATCAATCTTTTACAAAGATGTATGAATGGTGGTTTCTATGAAGCCTATTCAAGAATGAAAGAAATAAAGTACAATAGGCTTTTTACAAGAGAAGAAAGAAAGAAAGTGTAGGAGAAGAAAGCTTTTGCACTTTGATCACTTTTGAATGTAATTCTTGGTGTTGTTTTTGTTTGTTCTCCTCTTCTCCTTATAGAATGTCCAGCCGTCCCCTATGCACCTCTCTCTCCTCTTGAAAATTTTCTTTTAATTGCTTGAGAGAGTGTGAGACATCATGGTGACAATGTTTTGCTTACTTGGCATCACTCCATTGGACCATCATTTAGTCATTGCTTACTTGTCATCTTTTGATTGGCTCAATGTTGTCATCATTTTGATGACATGGATATTCTGAAAAAAAACACTAAATATATGCCAAATAATCAATTATTAAATCATGCCATAATAGTCACAATTTGTCATAAAGTGTGAGACACAAAAATCCTTCCTTCAACCCTTGAAAAATTCGGCCATATCACATTGTTAATGCTGAAATTTTCAGCATTTACCATATGAGATAAATCAATATTTCTTCCATTTTTCTTTGAATTTCTTCCATAAAAATACATCCATTATTTAAGGTAAGTCTTGCTACAAGATTGAGAATGAACTTGGACACCAAAGGAGAGTCACATTCGGCCATAACCAACTTCACACATGCTGAAAAATTTCAGCATGTGTGATATAAAAAATATCACACTTAATAACCTTACATACAATTCAAATCATTTCCATAACTCCTTTGATTTATTCCTTAATGAAAAATCAACAAAATATCTCCCTTAATGTTGAAGAAATCGGCCACAAGATGTGTGACATGCTGAAATTTTCAGCATATGACATAAGAGAGGTGTATGTTGAAAACTTACCTTTTGTAGCTTCTCTCTTTGATTCATCAACATTGTATGATTGATTCTTGACCAATCAACATGCCAACAAGACTCCACATGTGCTCCATCTCAGCTGGGGTGACGTTTAAGTGTGTATATGCATGTGCTGAAATTTATTTTTGCTAACTTTGTAAAATAGTGCACATTTAATATTACACACATGTAATATTCCAATCAGCCCTTAATTTAATTTTCTAGAACACTTTAAGGTGTATATTATATGTAAAAAGTGTCTAGATACGTGCCACATCATGTTCAAGAAAAACGTTCCATGTCAAGTGCGTAGAAAACCGAATTTTCGATATTTATCGATTACCCGATTTTTCTCTAATTTAAATTCCAACTTTTGCACATGCTATATATATTATGTTATACATAATATATATAATATATACTTTAATTTTCAGCACTTGGCTGATTTAAAGTGGTACCATAAACATGTGACAAAAATAAAATTGGAATCTTCACATTTTGGCCTAAATGTGGGATGATTTGTGTGTGCCAACATGGAAAGTATTTTTGTCTCAATATACAGTGTATGGCACAAAATTTTTAATAAATTTTGATGTATATGGGCTGGACATTTATTTATGGCAAGTACGTGACACGTTGGCGAAGTTTCGGTATCGCCCGATACGACAAATTTCGGTTTAGAACCTTTTATCGTGTCGTATTTAATTTGTCATCACCATATCTTATATCATATGATATAAGATCTGAATATACTCATAAATATGAGTTAAGTATAGTGGTGTGACGTAATCGTACGTTCGTAAGCTATATAACGTGTCGATAGTACGTTGGAATAAATGTGTATGTGCCTTTTAAAAAATCTGAAAATACATATATATTATGTATATATGGCGTGTAAAATTGATGTGGGGAGGAGGAGAGAACTTTCCTTCCATAGCCATGTTGCCTTCATGTCTTTTCCAAATGCATCTTCCTTTAATGAACTACTTAGTTTATTAAACTAAGTACTTCACTTAATGAACTACTTTAGTTCATTAATTGTGGCACCTGAAAATAGTATAAACTCAACAAATGTTCGCCATATGATGTAAGCTTTAAAGCTTCATGGCTCGTTAGTTCGGCAACATAATATATAAGCTAAATAAGGCAAGTTATCATGCATACATGTACACTTGTGTATATATATATATATCCAACGTTTATATATATATATATATTCAAATTTCTTTATTTTGAAATCACTCAAACCCTCATATTTCTACAATCTCCCCCTTTTGATGATTTTTAAAATAACTAGTGTACATGATTTAAGTGTTATCTCCCCCTTGAATTATGCACAAATTTGAAATTTGAATTTCGAATTTCAAATCCGGCTCCCCCTTGATTCATGCAATTAGAATCAATCAGTGATCTCTCTCCCCTTAAATCTCTCTCTCCCCTTAAATCATGCTTCTCTCTCCCCCTTTATTTTGGAAAGTTAATCAAAAGATTCCTGTCAAAAAGGAAAGTACATCAATGATATCGCATTAAATCACGTCAACAGGAAGCATGCCTAATTTAGAACGGAGAGATTCAAATGTGGCTTGATTTAAGGCCTTTGTAAAGATATCCGCTACTTGCGATTCAGTGCGTACGTGATCTATGACAATATTACCATTGTTAACGTGATCACGAAGAAAATGATTGCGAACTTCTATATGCTTAGCCTTAGAGTGTAATACGGGGTTCTTAGACAAATTTATTGCACTCATACTATCACAATATATAGGGATTTTATCTACAGTAATTCCAAAGTCCGAAAGTTGTTGTTTTATCCACAACAACTGTGTGCAGCAAAGGCTAAGAGCCATATACTCAGCCTCAGTAGTGGACAAAGCAACACTTGCTTGCTTTTTGGAAAACCACGAAATGAGGGAATTTCCTATAAATTGGCAAGTTCCGCTCGTGCTTTTTCTATCTATTTTGCAGCCACCATAATCTGCATCAGTATAAGCATGTAAGTCGAATGTAGAATCCTTATCGTACCAAATACCTAAGGTGGGCGTGTGCTTAATATAGCGGAATATTCTTTTCACCGCATTTAAGTGTGACACCTTAGGTTGACTTTGAAAACGAGCACACATGCATACGCTAAACATGATGTCAGGCCTACTAGCAGTTAAATATAGTAAAGAACCTATCATAGATCTATATAATCCATTATCAACATCTTTACCATGTTCATCTTTGTCTAATTTAGTAGTGACACTCATAGGCGTGGGTGATGGTTTCAAATTTTCAAAATTGAATTTCTTGATCATGTCGTTTACGTACTTAGCTTGGCTTATATGAATTCCTTTACTCGTTTGCTTAATCTGCAAGCCAAGAAAATAATTAAGTTCACCAACCATAGACATTTCAAATTCAGCTTTCATACAATTTTCAAAATCCTTAACGAGTCTATGTGAGGTAGAACCAAAAATAATGTCATCTACGTAAATTTGAATAATAAGTAAATCTGATTTTTCTTGTTTCAAAAATAGTGTACTATCTATAGTACCCCGTTTAAAATTATTTTGTAAAAGAAAAGTAGCAAGACGATCATACCATGCTCTAGGCACTTGCTTTAGTCCATATAGTGCCTTCTTTAGTTTGTACACGTGATCAGGATGTTTCAAATCTTCAAAACCGGGTGGTTGCTTCACGTATACTTCTTCTTGTATAAACCCATTTAGAAAAGCACTTTTGACGTCCATTTGATACAATTTGAAATCTTTCATGCAAGCAATAGCAAGTAAGAGTCGTATGGCTTCTAAACGTGATACGGGTGCAAATGTTTCATCGTAGTCTATTCCTTCTTCTTGATTATATCCTTGAGCTACGAGTCTTGCTTTATTTCTAACGACCTTTCCTTCTTCATTCATTTTGTTCCTAAATACCCACTTTGTGCCTATTATTGTCTTATCTTGTGGTCGTGGCACTAAATCCCATACATCATTTCTAACGAATTGATTAAGTTCGTCATGCATAGCATCAATCCAAGATGAATCACTCAAAGCATCATGCACATTCTTAGGCTCAATTTCAGAAATCATAGCATGAAATTCATTTATTTCATCCGAAGTGATTCTTCTACGTGGTCGTACACCGTGAGTGATGTCGCCTATGATGAGATCATGTGGGTGATCTCTATGCCATCTTGGTTGATTGTTTTCTAAGTTATCATGCATTTCTATATGATCATGCATTTCTAGTGTCTCATTCATCTCATGCATATCAAAAGATTCATTTTCTTCATCCAAAACGGGTTTCAATTCAAAATCATCATCATATTCCTTTTCTTTATCAATCTCTCCAAATTCATTGAATTTAACATGAATAGATTCTATGATTTGTCTAGTGAGAGGATCATAACATCTATATGCTTTTAAATTTATGGAATACCCAATAAAAATGCACTCAATCGATTTGGATTCAAATTTATCTAAGTTATCTTTTGTATTCAAGACAAAACATTTGCATCCAAACACACGAAAATAATCTATCTTAGGCATGCGATCATTCAAAATTTCATAAGGCGTCTTGTTTATTTTCTTTCTTATAGATAGGCGATTTACAATATAGCATGCACAATTTACGGCTTCCGGCCACAGAAATCTAGGTAATTTATTTTCGCAAAGCATAGTTCTAGCGATTTCTTGTAGTGTGCGATTCTTTCTTTCTACTACTCCATTTAATTGTGGAGTTCTAGGTGGCGAAAACTCATGTTTAATTCCTTTTTCTTCACAGAATGAAATCATCTCTTTATTTTTAAACTCACCGCCTCTATCGCTTCTTATTCTTTTCACATTTACGCCGTATTGATTTTCAAGTTGTTTAATTAATTTAGCGATTTCTACGGCGCTATCATCCTTATGTGCAAGAAATAAAGTCCAAGTATAACGAGAAAAGTCATCAACAATTACACATGCATAGTGACGCCCACCAAGGCTTGTAGTACGACTAGGACCAAACAAATCGATATGCAATAGTTCTAGTATTCTAGTCGTGCTTATCTCATTTTTAGGCTTAAGTGACTCACGTGTTTGTTTGCCTTTTATGCAAGATTCACACAACTGAAAGTTGTCTAAATCAAGCTTAGGCAATCCCCGTACTAGGCTCTTTCGTTGCAATTTTTCTAGTGAAGAAATACCTATGTGTCCTAGACATCTATGCCACAAATTTACATTGGGTTCATTTGACATAAAGCATTTAACTTTGGCATCTACTACATCATCCATAGATAGTGTGAATATATTTCCTTCACGTTTTCATTTTAAAACAGTTTCTCCATTTTTATTTATTATATTACAGTAAGGGTGAGTAAAACACACATTGAAACCATTGTCAACAAATTGCGAAATACTAAGAAGATTGTAAGATAAGTTACTTACCAAAAACACGTTGGAGATTTGAAGTGTATCCGGATTTCCAATCGTACCTTTACCAATGATCTTGCCTTCATTGTTGTCTCCAAAGGTCACGGATCCGCCTTTTGTGACCTTCTTCAATTTGGAGAATAGGCTCGGGTCACCTGTCATGTGCCTCGAGCAACCACTGTCAAGGAACCACTTTATTGATGTGTCTTTTGATGAGTGGTCTCCCTGCAATGTAAAAAGGTGATTTAGGTACCCTTTTAATTTTGGGTCCTTTCGAGTTAGTTAATCACCTTTTAGTAAAGGTACCTTTCGGTACCCATACTTGGGTGATCCTTCTCGGTCTATCAAATGGCAAGAAAGTAGATGAAGGTGTGATATAGTATACATGTGGTGCATGTACTTTGGGTCTTTGCCCAAGGACTCCCCTGTACTCATTGTATGAAGGACGTTTGTGATATGTCCTTGTGTGTGTGTGCGTAGTGCGTGGATGATATGTATTTCGTGTATGCATTGTTCTTTTCTTCTCATATCTATATGGTACAACGTTATATTTCACATGATATGAGGGAGTGGGGCGTGTGGAAGGGGGTGCTTTTTGCGTCATCTTAGACACCACTTGATGCTTAGGGGTGTCTACTTTCTTAGACACAACAAACTTGGTTGGTTTGGTTGATACTTCGTTAGTATCAACGTATCCCAATCCAGTTTTGTCACTGTCATGCTTTTGTGATAATATGATGCGATGCAACATGTTTGACCCTGTATCAAATTGTTTCATCATTTTCTCTAAGTCTGTATTCCTTGATTTCAAATTTGAAATCTCGGATTTCATTTCATTATTTTGAGAAGTCAATGATGAGATCTCGGTTTTTAATGCAGTGATGACACATGAAGACTCTTTCTTTGAATCGCTTAATTGAGCAACAAGATTCTCGTTAGAAGATTCTAACAGTTTCTTGTCTTCAATTAAACGTTTCTTTTCTTTTGCGAGAGTCTTAGTAAATTTGTGTAATTCAAGATACTGACTAAAAAGATCATCATAAGAAGGTTCAGAGTCAGAGTCAGAATCGGATGATACCTCATTAGACGCCTTTGAAGCGAAGCAAACTTGAGCGGTCTCCTCTTCGGTCTCAGTTTCAGAGTCACTCCATGTGGAGGCCTTTAGTGCACGTTTCCTTTGTTTAGGATCTGAGACGGGTCTATTTTTGTTCCGCTCCTTGTCAGGGTACTTATTAGTTTGCTTTTCTTTGTTTGGGCAGTCATATGATAAGTGTCCGAGTTTGCCGCATTCATAACATTTAATGTCCTTATCATTTGACTTGTTTTTATTTCTCTTAGATGTAGTGCCCTTGTTTTTATTTCTAAATGATTTTCTCATGAATCTTCTTAGTCCTTTTGCCAATAGAATTAAGTCATCATTGTCCGATTCGGAATCACTATCATCTACGTGATCGGAGGGAGGGGAGACGTATTCATTTGATTTAAAAGCAATTGTCTTACCTTGTTTGGTTGATTCCGATTTCCGAATAATAAGTTTGTTTTCATAAACTTTGAGTGAACCAATGAGTTCTTCCATTTTTATTGATTTAGTCTCCTTGCTTTCTTCTATAGCAGTCACTTTAGGATCCCATTTCGAAGGAAGGCTCCGTAGGACTTTCTGTACCTTTTCCTGCGTTGTAAAAGCCTTACCAAGAGACTCAAGAGAATTATAGATGTTAGTCAAACGAAGATCCATATCTACAATTGACTCATTAGGCAACAACTTAAAAGACTCAAGAGTAGACATGAGCATATTAATTTTAGACTCTTTTACTTGACTTGTGCCTTCGTGTTTCATTTCTAAGATTCTCCACATTTCTTGTGCACTCGAACAATTGGACACATAACTAGACTCACTCTTACTTAAACCATTTAAGAGTAATTGCATGGCCTTAGCATTCATACTCAGTTTCTTTTTGTCTTCACTAGTATAGTCTTGTCTCGTTTTAATTACTTCTAGTATGACTCCATCTACAATGGACAATTTAGATGGGACATATGGACCATCTTCAATTATTGACCAAAGGTCTATGTCTATAGACATAAGAAAAAGTTTCATCCTAAGTTTCCATTGAATAAAAGACTCACTGTCAAAGAGTGGAGGCCTTTGGCTCGACATACCTTCTTGTTCGGTTTTGAGATTTGTGGATGCCATCTCACTGAATCGTTGGATTCCTTGTTGTGAGTATTCCTGCTCTCTGATACCACTTGTAGGATCCGCAAGGCACCACTAGAAGGGGGGGTTGAATAGGTGGTGCGGAAAATATGGTTTTTAAAATTTCTTTAAACCTAATCAATTCAAGTTCTGAAAACAGATTCTGTTTTCAGTACCAGTTTTAAAACGTTTTAAAACCTAGGTTAGAGGTCTCCAAAAATTATGAAATTTTGAGAGAACTTAGCCTCAGATGTTGTGAGGGTCCCCTAAAAATTTAAAATCAAAATTCAACCTTTAACCCCTTCAAAAACCGTTGGCACTCAGATTGTGCAAATCTGCCAGAAACGGTAGATGGTTTTGAAAAATTAATTCCTATTTGTGTGAATGTCCAAATGATCTGAAAATTTGACCAATAACTCCTCACACACTATATTGAAATGGGTTGAAACAGTTTTTGAAAATTCTTTTGGGAAGTAGGTCAAATACCACCAAAGTCTCAACCTTTGCAAGTCTGAAAATCAGACTGCACTAGTCTCAGAACGTTTGATGTTTGACTGACCTATACTTGTCCAAAAGGATTGAAACTTGTGCCAAATTAACCCTAGAACGTTTATGTATGTTTCTGGAAATTTTTATAATTTTTAGAAAACGTTTACTATTTTTGCGAACGTGAACAATATGAATAAACAGCGCAGAAACTGAAACGTAAATGCAGAAAGTAAATTGCACCAAGAATTTTATACTGGTTCGGTTATAAACAACCTACTCCAGTCTTCAAGGAACACCTTCCTTGGTTCACACTAATTTCACACACGCAGTACACCTTACCGCAGGTTTGATAGAGTTACACCTTAACTCTTACAAAATTTACAACTCACAGATGTCATAAACACATCCAAATATCATCATACCAAAATTCTGCTCATTTTCACATTCCTAGGGTGTATTTTCGAGCCACACAACTTACTAATCAAAACTGTCCTGTTCCAGCAACTCTGTATGAGCAGTTTTACCAAGAACTTTATTAAACATAATCCACAACTCCTTTTACTAAAATTCCAACTCACACATTTCATAAACATATCAGGCTATCAGCATACCAAAAATTAGCCCATTTTAACCTCCTAAGGTTCATTTTCAGGTCGTACATCATGCAACATAAATCTGTCCAGCTCCAGTAATTCTGTTTGACCAACTCTTACTAAAAATTTAATTAAGGACAAACCACAACTCCTTTTATTAAAATTCCAACTCACACATTTCATAAACATACAAATCTATCACCATACCAAAAATTAGCCAATTTGCACCTTCCTAAGGTTCATTTTCAGGTCGTTCAACATGACACATAAAACTGTCCAGCTCCAGTGATTTCACCACTTATTCACTTTTATGGTTCAAGCATTTCCAAGCAACTTAATTCTTTAAAGTGACTAAATAACCATCAAATACACACTTCAACATAATGTTTTCAAGCCTCATAACATGCTTTTAACCATAAATAATCTATGCATGAATCACATCAAAACAGTCACAACACTTTCATGTAACCAATCAATTGCTCATACCATTACTTTTCTTAAAACAACTAGTTTTCATATCTTGCTCTTAGCATCTTTAACTAAGATTCATAGCCTAAAAATGACTAGCCATTCAAGCATGCACTTCACAAATAAGGCAAGGTTGGCTAGAGTATACTTGCCTCTTTGAACCTTAGAGCTCTTCCTTAGCATGAGCCTTGGTTGAAATGGAGTGAAGTCTTCCTCCAACTTACATGTAGCCCACGGTTTTGAGAGGAGGAAGAAGGATGAACATTAGTCACTATCTTAATAGAGAAACAACTATATTTGAGGACAAGATTTCCTTACCACAATGAAACTTGGATGGGGCTTAAAATGGATTCAAACCACCATGATCTTGGCTCCTCCTAGTAACTTGACAAATCTTCTCCTAGATGAGTTCTTGAGCTTTGAACATCTTGGATTTCCTTAGGCTCACTAGCCGTGTACTTTGATGGGGGGAAATAAGGATGTCTCTTGCTCCTTGTAATTTCTTGAGTGTGGAGTGTTCTAAAATTGCTTGGAGAAAATTTTTCTTCCCTTGGCTATAAGGTGCAGCCGTGGGTTATGTGGGAGGGGAAGGGATTCTCCTTAGCTTAGTTAGGCTAATTATCCTTGGTTACTTTTAACTAACCAAGGTTTTTTTTAAGGCAACTATAGTTACTTTATTCCAACTATAGTTACTTTATGTCAACTATAGTTACTTTTTGTCAACTATAGTTACTTTATTTCAACTATAGTTACTTTATGTCAACTATAGTTACTTTATGCCAACTATAGTTACTTTATGGCTAACCTAGGTTACTTTGTCCAACTAGAGTTATTTCCTTAACCTTGTAGTAATTGTTAAGTAACCATAGTAATCTTTCTTGGTCAACCATGGGGGGTGCGGTTTTGACTCTTGGGGGAAACTTTACCATGATTAATTTCTTTCCAAATGAGTTTAATAAGAAGCCATGTGGTTATTTGCCCCCTTTTTAATTATTTCCCTTTTCTTGTTTTAAAATAAAATTAGGAAATTCTTAATTTCCCTTGGGCTAGGGCCGAAATTCTCCAAGAATTGGGGAAAGAATTGCCTACTACTTACGCTCCTTAATTTTCATTTGGGCTTATTTTAGGGAGGCCCTTGAGATTAAACTCTCCTATAATTTGGGAAAAACCCCTTTAAGGCCCCTTTAGATGCCATGTGGCCGAGTTTTCTTGAGCTTTCGGAATGAATTGGCCACTTCCTATAGTCCCTAACTCACGCTTGAATTGATTATATCATTTGCTTATCCTCCTAAAATAAAAGAATCACTAAGGAAACTTAGTGAAAGACACTTGAAGGATACCACTGTATTAATTCGCTTATATGTGTCTTCAAGTACTATATGACTTTTCGGCGGGGTACAACATTCTCCCCCCCCCCCCTTAATATAAGTTTCGTCCTCGAAACTTCAGGCTAGTCAACAAAATGGGGCGTCTACTCCTCATGTTGTCTTCCGTTTCCCATGTGGCTTCTTCTTTTAGGTAAATAAGATCGCATAAAGCGTCTATTTAGTTCCCTCAGAACTGCTTTGTTCCATTCATCATAGAGGTTTCATCAGAATTTATCCTTATTCTCTAGAGGTGTTATCGTAACCTATCTCATATCAAGCACTTGCAACCTTGATACTATGTACTTGATAATGAAATCCATTCCACGTAATCATAATAATAGCAGGCTTATAATTTCTTTTTTTTCATAAAATATGAAAAACTTGGCAGAGATCATTAACTCTGGGATATAGACCATTAGCTCTTTTCTGTAAACATCCCTTCAGTGATCATGTAACGGTCATCCTATGTACGAAATAGCTTCCAAAGACACCCGGAATAATTCCCATAAGGTACACATACCAAGCTCTTCATAAGGTATTTGACACATTCACCCGTCTTGCTGATCGCCTTATTACGTAATAACTTTTACCCCTTTTTGCAATCATTTCATAAAATCGGACTAGAAGTTGTGGGTTCTCTTTTGAAACTTATGTTCTCTATGACATTTCAAATCATCCTAAGGTGGCCCGTTCTCTTATTGTTTTCATAATCATGACCTATTCCCCATATAGTGCAATAAAATGTGTACAAGTGCTAATAGTGATGCATCATGACGAGGACCCCGAGTCCCATACATAGTGTCATACTTAGTCATGTTATCACTAATAATCTCACTTGCATACTTGTGGTCTACTCATCTCTTGGATAAAGGACGCGACTGAAGTAGGTAGGTTTGTTGGGAGTTCTTCTAGGGAAAGGTGACACGCCTTAGGAATGAGAAAAAAGACAGTTTGGTTGCTATAAAGGGCTCATGTGACCACTTTTTTCTTTGCAAAACACCCACACTTCTTTTTGGACTCAGTGACTCCTATGGGTACTACCTCTTTTCCCTTGCTCTCTTGTTTTTTGTTCTCACTTTTCATGCATTCCACGAATTTTCTCAGCTTCTTTTTCCTTAGGATCGGCCCTATACTTAGACATGCGTTGGTGATCCTCGTGGAATTTGTGTGGTGGAAGTGCATGCAATTTGTAAAGTTTGCCATTCAACTTGAAGAATAACGATTCAAATATCCATCATATGTCACATGTCGATCAAATTGTCATGGCCTACCAAGTAAGATATGACTAGCATGCATTGGTGCAACATCGCATAAAACATCATCTTTGTAACTACCAATGCTAAGAGAAATCAAAACTTGTTTACTTACGCTAACTTCACCGCAATCATTTAACCATGCAAGTTTGTAAGGATGCGGATGATTAATCATAGGCAAATTCAGTTTTCTTACCAATTCAATGCTAGCCACATTCGCACAAGAACCGGAATCAATGATCATGGTGCACACTTTACCATTTATCATGCAATGAATATGGAAAATGTTTTCTCTATGTTGTTCGTGATCATCTAATTTTGGATATGCATTTAAAGCTCTACGCACAACAAGAAACTCCTTAGTGTCAAAATCTCTAATGCGCCTAGATCTTCTTTAGGTTCGATTTCATTATCATGCTCAGATTCGTTTTCATGCTCGGACTCAAACACATATTCGTTTGTTTCCTCAATTAACATGATTCGTTTTGCATTAGGACACTCTTTTTTTATGTGGCCACGTCCTTGACATTTATATCATTTAATGTCCCTAAACCTGTTTGAGAGATCAGAAGAATTTCCAGTAGGAGCCTTTTGTTGGCCGCGGTCGTCTCGCCTTTGTGTGGACTGCACACGGTTGTCCATCCTTTGTGACGCACCTTGGTCACGTGTTTGGCCTCCTGTAGGCCGTGAGCTTCCCGTTCCTGAAGGCATGTTGGAAGACCTTGATGAAGGCTGATTAGTACGATAGTGGAATTGAAAGTGGATGAACTATGTACCTTTAGTTGGTGTTCAATCTTTTCAGCCATATAGACCATGGTTGTGAGGTCGAGATAAGGTTGAAGGTCAACCCTTTGCGTAATCTCCCTGTTTAGACCATGTAAGAAACGAGCCTTGGTGGCTTCTTCGGGTTCCTGCAAGTTAGATCTTTCCAACAAAGTTTCCAACTCTTTATAATACTCGTCTACACTTTTGGAACCTTGTCGTAAATTTTGCAAACTTGTGAAAATAGAACTCTCATAATTGTTTTGGATAAAACATCGTCTCATTTCAAACTTCATTTCTTCTCAAGTGGCAATTGGCGGTTGTCTTGTCTTAGTTCTATTTCGACACAAATTTGTCCACCAATTTAGTGCATAACAAGAAAACTCAATAGAAGTGTACCTCACTTTTTGTAATTCACTGTAATTGGTACAAGAAAAGATTAGATCCACTTTTGTTTCCCATCCAAATATTCTTCCGCATTACTTTTACCATAAAACGTGGGAATATTTATTTTTGTTTTGAGAAAATCGTCATCTTGCGGAAAAAGGGGATTTTAGCGTCTTTGGTAACCACGGAGAGGGTGGTCATCAAAGTCATAATCATGCTCAAATGGAATGTAATCATCATTGTACCTTCTTGGAGCGTACCTTCTTGGCTGTGTTGGAGGAACAAATCTTCTTGGCTCGATGGGTGGTGGTCTAAGGTTGTCATCCTCAACTTCTTCTAGGGGGTGACGCCTTGGTTGTGGTAGGGGGACGGCCCTGCTCGTACCTTGGCCATCACTCGTTTTGTAGCTCCGTTCAACACCAATCGATGTTTGATTACCTCATTGTCATGCATGAGTTTCTTGAGCATCTCCAGCATTTGTTGTTGCGTGTTGTCCAAAGTCTCGGCTTCCTTTGAATTGCTAGAAGCGGAATGAGTGCTGCTCTCCATTTTACCTAAGGAATTTAAACGAAAACAAAAAGAAAAGGAAAGAAGCGAACTTACACAAAGACAAACGTTAAGTGATTAGTAAAAACAAAATATGAACACTCCTCTCTCTTCTTTCCACTCTCTTACCACTTTGTTTCTTGGATAACCTGAAGTTAAAAATGCTCAAAGTGATCAATTAAGAAAGTGTTTTGCCAATGCTTCTCCGAATGACAACAATCTCCACTTGTTTCTCGCTTTTGCTTTCAAGTTGCACCAAATAGTATCAAAATAGAATCAAGTGAAATGGAAACAAACTTGAACTTTTTTAATAAGATTCAAAGAAAATAAGCAACCAAAATTGATGTATAAGGCTGAACCAAAGATGAACTAAGGGTTACCGTGGACAATCTTTAGTTAATTTTGATCCTATGCACTTACTATCCACAAAATGGTTCAAGTCATGCAATAATCGAGCAACCAAGTGTGTGATTGGTTTAAGAAGATCAGGATAAGGAGAATAAGATGTGGGAGGACGGTTGTAAGCAGCAAAAACGGAATACAGTATCCAAGGTTTTCAAATTGCACCAAGAAATTTTCAAGTAATGCACAAATGTTTTGCCCTTTTTCTTTTCTCTTCTTCTTTTGTTTTCTTCCCTTCTTTGCTATTTCAACGTAAGTAAGGTTCAGATTTTTCCTTTTTTTGACTAGGGGCAGACTTGGAATTTCATGCATTTTGCAATCAGATCTTTCGTTTTTGGGCAGAATAGTGCAATGACTTTAAATTGCAGTTTGTAACCTTGAGTTGCAACAAGATAACCTTGGAAAGTGAGGGAAATTGGGGTAGGGCGGAATTGGGATTAGGGTTAGGGTTTTCAATTTAAGGTTTTTGGACGGTTTTGTGTATTTGTGGGATGGGGTTTTGGGTACGGGGCGCCACTGGTGGTATCAGAGCTAAGGCTCTAGATCCGGGCAGAATATAGAATTAAGTTATGATCGTAGTCAACTAAGTTTGATTTTAGACCTAAGCCATGATCCTAGATGAGAGTTGAACTTAGACTAAGATGATTTAGACTGGAAATTAGGGGTTTGACCAAATGATAAAACCCTAGTCGATGGCCATCTATAGAATGTAATCATGCCTGCTTGCATGACCATAAGATCGTATATGGATTACGAATTAAATAGTGTCGCTTATTCTGAATATTTATACCTTAAGTAAGACTCCGACACTTCATGGTGCGGATGACACCACAATTCAGTAAGATGACATCATCACTATCACCCCAGGAGGCAGTAAACTTTACTAGCAACACTTAATGAGAACACGTATTCCAACGTTTGGCAGGGAATTTAGTTCATAGTAGGTGGAAAGATGGTTAAGTAAAATTGAAAGTAACTCCATGCTGATACTAGTACTGGATAAGATAAGGGCAAAGTTCCAAGAGGAGTTTTGTGAGTTCTTCCTCTCTAAGGACTTAGTCACGAGAAGGGTTGAGGAATTTGACTCACTAAGACAAGGGTCAGGCATCACCGTACCCATTCATTACTTTGGGACAGTATGCTTCTTTGATTAAGAGAGATGAAAAGTTTAAGGTGATCAGATTGGTGCACGGTCTAGACTCCCAGATCAAATTAGACTAAGTTAAGTCGTATTCAAGGACCTTTGGTGAATTATTGAAGGACCGCTATGGAGTGGAATGCGATAGTAAGGGAACGAAAGAATGAAAGAAATGATTTAACAAGCAAACGAAGTAGAAGGTGGAAACCGTATCCATATAAGGCTAGTTTATGCGGATGACAAAGAAACAACCAAGGTACACCTAATAAGTGTGAAGTACCTATGTCCTCTGCTCTACTTCCTATTAACCAAGTATGTGTGATTATGATAGTATTTTCAAGTTACGGTCCCGCCGAAGTCGGTGCATCCGCCGTACTTCACTAAGGAGAGTACTAGGCGTCATCCGTACGTGTCGTGATCCATGATATAATGCATGGATTTTAGCGCTTACATGTAAGTAAGTAAGCGAAACCGTGACAGAATTTAAAACTTTAAATTAGAAACATCTCCGAAATCATTCTCAGTTCTACAACCCAAATCATAAGTATCGAAATTTTCCAAAGTAAATGTTTCCCATCACAATTACATAATAAATCATCAGTCACCGACGGCACGTTATGACTCCTAATCCATTCTTCTTTGCTGCTCTCACGGGTAGGGGACCCTAGGTTCATCCTCGATCCATTCTACCTTGTTCCCTGCAGTCTCTGGGAGGAAAAATAGAGGAGTGAGTGACAAGGTCACCAGCAACTATACCATAAACAATCATGCATTAAATGGAAAGTACATACAAGAACTGAACCCCCAAAATTCGGTTTAGAACATACCTGACCTTCCATTAAACACCCATAAGAAGTCAACACAAGGTATATCCAATGTCATAGCTTATCAGAGATTGAAACTTAACAGAGATCATAGTTTATGAAAGGATCATTACCCAATAAAGATCATAACCTAGGAGCTACCAATTCATAACAACTTGACCTAAATGTCATGAATAAAATCATAGCATACATAACAACAGTAGTGGAATCATAACTTAGGTAACGAGAGATAGGAGGATCATAACCTATGTAACATTACCTCTAGCATTTGGCTAGCATCTCATCCCTTCAGTCAATAGCCGCTAAGGCAATAAAATCATAACTTAGTCACGAAGCAAGCAATAACACAGCCTAGTGCAAATAGCCTCAACATCTTGCTCATGACCATATGCAATGCGTATGTATGTGTAAAAGTAGCACATAATGCCCTCCATCCAATACCCGTTAATGATCAACACTTAATGTATCAAGATCATGACTTAACCAAAATTGTTACTTAATACAAAACATAACCATAGAAGATTGTACCTCGCATCAATTCATAACATAACAAGAATCATCACTTAGAGAAGTCATACTTAGGGTCTACGATGTAGCGCCCCGTACTCGGCTACCCCTCGTACGGTGCACCCGCCGTACCTTCCCTTTCGGAAAAGTACAAAGCGTCGATACTTAACTTGTAAAACCCATGAATAAACATGGATTACAAAGTCACGATCTTAGCAGGTAGATAAAATACGGCAGAATTCGAACCTTAATCCGAAAGCGTCAAATCGCGAATACATAGCAAAATTATACAAACTGAACCGATAGCAAACTACACCGCGAAATTTTACAAACATTATCCGAGGAGAATCCGAAAATAGCTAAGTCCCAAAATGTCCCAAAGGTTCATCAAAAGCTTCCATCATCATTCTCTTAACGGCCATTTCCATAACCTACGGGTATGGCATCCTTGGCTCATCATCAATCCACTCGACTTCATTACCTGGCTCTGGGGGGAAAAATAAATGGGTGAGCGACAGAGTCGCCAGCAAGTATACAATAACACCGTACAATAAAGAGAAAACGGCATACAAGAATCAAACCCCAATTCCTTAAGTTAGAACATACCTGCCATTACCTTTCCGAAGCATCGTACTTAAAGTCATATCAATACTTAGCTAAGATCTAAGTGTCATCACTTAGTTAGATTCTACATGCCATAGCCAAACCTTACTTCTATGAAAAGGTGTCATGCGTAATGCGTATGAAAATGTGAATGCGATGCAAATGCAACGGAAAACATTCTTTCTTTCATTTAGACATGCTCATAAAGATACTTGAACTTTCTTTCTTTCTTTTAAATCATGCTCATCATAAAACAAGAGAGTGTGTCAGCCTATTATACCGGGCATGACTCGGTTCTTATAACATGATCACCTTCAGGTCTATTATACCGGACCTGGCTCGGTTCTTACACTCTTCAGACCTATTATACCGGGCCTGGATCGGTTCTTATAATCTTCAGACCTATTATACCGGGCCTGGATCGGTTCTTATAATCTGGATCATCTTCAGACCTATTATACCGGGCCTGGATCGGTTCTTATAATTCTTCAGATCAATTAACCCCGGATCTGTGACGGGTTAAGCTGGCCAGAAGGGATGGAATTCTTTCAAAACAGAAACTTATATAAAACTTCGATAAAATCATGAGCATGGAACATATGAGCATGTCAATGCAAGTGCATGGAATGTAACATGGTAAAATGCACTTATAACATCATAAACAACTTTCTTCAGGGGCTGGAAAACGAACCAGCAGCATGTCCTGTATTGCTCGGCCTTAAAATCAACCTTTTTAGCCTATTTTCCAGAAACTAAAAATATGGACATGCACCACATGATCTTAACTACATTCTGTACAAATTTCATGCGATTTCGACAAGCGTAGATACCTCAATAAAAATAATTCCCAACAAGGGTACAACAGAAATTCTGCTGCACTCTCAACTCCATTCCTTACCTTGTCTCCATCCATAAACTCATTATGGGGCTCACTTAGCACCTGTAAATCTTTCCTTTTTCCTTTGTGAACAATATTCAAATGCCCATTCACCAAAACAGGTCAAAATAAATACGATACAATTCATACAAGCACAAAAGGGTCAATCTGTCCTGTTTTCCAGAATGTTACACCGACTTTCCTTCAATGGTTTACCATCAAGATCAATAGATAAAATCAAATTCTTTACATGTATATTTAGCTCTATGTCTTAAGTACCTCCTGTAAAAATTTCAGGTCAATCCAAGATGTTTAAGGTACTTAAATAATTTTTCTCCCTAAGGTGCTACGACCAGAAGCTGTTTTGACCCCTTGATACTAAAAATTCATTTCTGGCCAATCCACAAAGGATTTTCCAGAAATTCCAATGCCACAATAAACTAGACATAATAAGCTACGACCATACCAAAAATAAGCTCAATCCATCGCTTAGAAGGTCCTTAACTAAGTCCATCAATTTGGCATAAAATCTGTCCAGAATTCTGTTTTCAGCCAACATGCATAGAAATATCCTTTCCTTCCTAATTTTGTTCTTTAGCCTATAATCCAAGTTAATGGTCATTCAATATACATGATAAGGCTTCCCTACACTAGTTCAAGTCTCCTTTAGCATGCCAAAGTCGTTCACATGGGCTTCTCATTCTTCCAAACAAAACAGTCCCCTAGTCCAACACATTCAAAATATAAGAAAAAGGTAACAACTTAGGCATATTTTCACTAAAGTCATATCTTAGGCTTCTAGACATTCAAGTATGCACATAATCACATATATTGTAAGGGGTTAAAGTATACTTGCCTCTTCAAGCTAAAGCTCTTGCCTTTGCTTGGTTATGAAGTGAGATGTGATGAGATCCTTCACCCTCTTCACCTTGAGCACACGGTTTTGAGGGAGTGAAATGAAAAGGTTAGTTCTTTATTCAAATGAAGGAACTAGGTCAATCTTTAAAGTTAGAGCATCTTACCAAAATAATCTTGAAATGGAGATTCAAGCACCTCAATGTATCTCCACCTAAGAAAGTTGATAGCTTTCCCCTAATTTCACCATAAAGCCTACGGTTTTAGGCATATAACAAGAGAGTTCATGTGAGTTTCATTCTTATCAAAATGAGAATTCTCTTAAGGAAACTAAGAACAAGACTTACCTAGATGTCTCCTTGGGGTCTTGAAGTGAACTTGAAGTTCTAGCCTAGATGAAAGGGCTGAAATTTCTTGATGAGGGAAATGGAAATCTTGCTAAGTGTTTTTGCTCTTGCAATATGAGAGATAGATGTTTCTAGAATGGTTGAAGTTAAAACATGTTGGAGGCTTAGGGGGGACACGGTTTTGGAGGGATTTTTGTGAGGGTTAGGGCTTTCTTGAGTGTTAATCAAGGTTAAGTTAGTATAACCTTGGTTACTTTATTCAAACTATAGTTACTTTTGTGCTAACCCAAGTTACTTTATTAAATCAAGGTTACACTAACCTTGGTTTAGAGAAAAGTAACTATGGTAGGATTTAAAATCCTCCATGTCTAGACATTAAGGGGGGGCGGTTTTGGTTGGGGTCTTTATGACCTCAACCATACTACTTCCTTCTTTAATGAGTTGTCTCAACTTGTTCCTTAAATGCATGTCTATTTTATTTTCTATTTTATCTCTTTGCATAATAACTTCTTGTCTAAATGATGTAGTAGACATTAAGTAATTATTTTAACTAATAAAATTGGCTAGAGAATTCTAGAATTTCCCATGTATAGGCCGAAATTTTGGGCCTCTTAGGCATCTTGATATTCCTTGTAATTTTTAATCCATATGCCATATTGTTGCCTATATTTTATTGTATTCCAAGATTAGTACATGTATCTATACAATTACGTACACGCCTAGGTGTACCATGTGTTTATACCTTCCCTACATATATCATATATACGCACATATACATATATATATTGGTATGGTTTATATCACTCTATATTTCATGGACTATCTCAAGAGTATTTAAGTAAAAAGAGTTACGTGGACTTAAGTAACACGCTCTAAAAGGAATTGTCGCTTTCATTCCATCTCATATTCATAGTTTTTACGTACCTAATTGTTGGGGTACAACATCCTTCCCTCCTTCAATGAAGTTTCGTCCTCGAAACTTATGAATTGTCAAAGAGATATGGGTACTTTTGCTTCATGTCTCCCTCTAACTCCCAAGTGGCCTCATCAACTGAATGGTTCTTCCATTTCACCTTGACCATAGGAATAGACTTATTCCTTAATGCTTTCACTTCCCTATCAATTATCTTCTCGGGTTCTTCAACATATGATATATCAGCTTCAATCCTCAAAGGTTGTTCATCCATAATATGGCTCGAATCATGCACATACTTACGCAATTGAGATATATGAAACACATTGTGTAATTGAGACAACGATGGCGGTAGTGCAAGTCTATAAGCAACTTCTCCAATTCTTTCCAAGATCTCAAATGGTCCAATGAATCTAGGACTAAGCTTCCCTTTAATTCCGAACCGCTTTACTCCTTTCGATGGAGATACCTTCAAGAATACTTTATCTCCTACTTGAAACTCAAGTGGTCGACGCATCACGTCGGCCCACGCCTTGCTTCTATCCTGAGCAGCTTTCAATCTTTGTCTTGCAATCATAACCTTTTCCTTGGTTTGCTCCACTAAGTCAGGTCCTGTGAAAATTTTATCTCCAATCTCATCCCAATACAATGGCGATCGACATTTTCTTCCATAAAGAGCTTCATAAGGAGCCATTCCAATAGATCTGTGGTGGCTGTTATTGTAGGAAAACTCCACCAACTTCAAGCTCTTATCCCAGCTACCTCCAAAGTCCAACACACAAGCACGCAACATGTCCTCCAACGTTTGGATTGTTCTCTCTGATTGACCGTCAGTCTGGGGATGAAAAGCTGAACTCATGCGAACTTCCGTACCCATCGCTTTCTGAAATGCCGTCCAAAACCTTGATGTGAAGCGGGGGTCTCGGTCACAAACTATGCTCATAGGAACTCCATGCAAACATACAATCTGATCAACATACATAGAAGCCAACTTTTCCATGGGTGCTTTAATCGACATTGCCATGAAATGCGCACTCTTCGTCAGACGATCCACAATAACCCAAATAGTGTCATATCCACTTCTTGTCTTAGGTAAATCGGTCACAAAATCCATAGCGATGTGATCCCACTTCCACTCAGGCACCTCAAGTGGTTGTAACAATCCAGCTGGCCTCTGATGTTCTGCTTTGACTTTCTGACATACAAGACATTTCTCAACAAAGTCTGCTATCTGATTCTTCATTCCTGGCCACCAAAACTTTTGCTTCAAGTCATGATACATCTTATTTGCTCCTGGGTGAATAGACAAGCATGAATTATAGGCTTCCTGAAACACTTCACTCTTTATCGCATTATCATTAGGCACACATAATCGACCTCTAAACCACAAACTGCCGTCACCACGGACTTCAAAATCGTCAGATGGTTTCTCCTTTAGCTTGCTCTTAACTTTCATCAATGTATCATCCTTAACTTGAGTCCCCTTAATCCTATCGGTCAAAGAAGGAACCACTACTAATTTTGCAAGCACGTCAGAAATCGAATTTACTTCTTCCAGACCAAACTCTTCCATATCACGCTGTAAAGGTGGTTGACGAGGATGACTCGTCTTACGACTTAAAGCATCAGCAACTCTATTAGCTTTACCTGGATGATACTGAATAGAGATGTCATAATCCTTGATCAATTCAAGCCATCGCCTTTGGCGCATATTCAGCTCCTTTTGAGTGAAGAGGTATTTCAAACTCTTATGATCTGTGAAGATCTCACACTTCTCTCCATACAGATAATGACGCCAAATCTTTAGAGCAAATACAACTGCTGCAAGCTCAAGATCATGTACTGGATAATTCTGCTCAAACGACTTAAGCTGGCGAGACGCATACGCGATCACACGCCCATTCTGCATAAGAACACAACCCAGTCCATTCTTGGAAGCATCACTATAGATCACAAACTGTTCTCCTGAAATGGGTTGAGCCAAAACTGGTGCAAACGTCAACCTTGCTTTCAGCTCAGAAAAGCTACTTTCACAATCCTCATTCCATACAAATTTTGTCTTCTTCTGAGTCAATCTAGTGAGTGGCATAGCTATCCTTGAAAATCCTTCAACAAACTTGCGGTAGTAACCGGCCAGTCCAAGAAAACTCCTTACTTCAGTGACATTGGTCAGTCTCGGCCACTCAGTAATTGCCTCAATCTTTCGGGGATCAACCGAAATCCCATTTTCAGTAATAATATGGCCCAGAAATGACACACTATGCAACCAAAACTCACATTTACTAAATTTCGCATAGAGTTGATGCTTCCTTAGAATACCAAGTATTGTCCTCAGATGAGTTGTATGAGTTTCCTCATCAGGCGAATAAATCAGGATATCGTCAATAAAGACTACCACATACTTATCCAATTGGTCCCGAAACACCCGATTCATAAGATCCATAAACGCTGCAGGGGCGTTGGTCAGTCCAAAAGGCATCACGAGAAATTCATAATGCCCATATCTCGTCCTGAATGCTGTCTTAGGAATATCCTCAGCTCTTATCTTCAATTGAAAATATCCAGATCTTAGGTCCACTTTGCTAAACACCCGAGCTCCCTGCATTAGGATACTTTAGATATTATTCATGATTATTATATTGAAATAAGACTTGGTAATTACTGACCCGAAGCTGGTCGAACAGATCGTCGATCCGAGGCAACGGATACTTATTCTTTACGGTGATCTTGTTGAGTTCTCGATAATCAATACACAGTCGCATACCTCCATCTTTCTTCTTTACAAATAAAACTGGGGCACCCCATGGCGACACACTTGGACGAATCAACTTCTTTTCCAATAACTCGTGCAATTGCTCTTTTAGTTCCTTCAGCTCAGCGGGTGCCATACGGTAAGGAGCTTTAGAAATGGGCTCAGCTCCGGGGATGAGATTTATCTCAAAGGAAATCTCTCGATCAGGGGGAAGTCCTGGTAGTTCCTCTGGAAAGACATCAAGAAACTCTTGAACTACTGGAACTTGCGAAATGTCCACTGCTGCCTGCTCGATACTAAGAGCATAAACAAGATAGCCTTGACATCCCTTTCGCAATGCTCTATGGGCACGTACTGTATTCACAAAAATAATCTTTGACTTTTTCAACTTGGGACCTCCTTGAAATGATACTTCCTCTTGCTCCGGGGCTCTGAAAGTGACTTTCTTCTGATTGCAGTCAATATGGGCATGGTTCTTAGACAACCAGTCCATACCAAGAATAATGTCAAAGTCACTCATAGCAATCGGGATCAGATCAGCTGCGAACCGATGGTCATCGAGCTCGACCGCGCAATCCTTATACAGATAATGAGACGCAAGCACTTGATCACCAGCGGCTTGGATTCGATAGGGTGATTTAAGCCGGATGGGATTGTGGTCTAATCCCTTTGCAAATTTCTTAGATATAAAGGAGTGGCTGGCGCCACTATCAAACAACACATTTGCGGGCATACAACATACAAGAGTAGTGCCTGAATCATATAGAGTTTTAACTACGCAGCAATATAATATTTATCAACTTAGTATTGCATAATTTTTAAATCATACCAGCCACGACGTCTCCAGCTTCCTCAACTGCAGCATCAGTCATCACATGCACACGCGCATTCGGGCGCTGACGTTGGTTCCTCTACTACTGACCACCACGCTCATGACAATCTCTCAGAATATGCCCGGTCTTTCCACATCCAACACAAGCAGCTCCCTTATCAGGACAATCCCTAATCATATGACCAGTCTTGCCGTAACAAAAGCACTTACCAGCTTGTACATAGCACTCGCCCAAATGATTCTTCTGACAATGGGGACACATGGGAATGGCCTGCTGCTGCTGCCCTTGATTTCCTTGATTATTTCTCTGATTATTCTGATTCTGTCCACGGCGCTGTCCACGATTCTGATTTCCTCTTTGGTTCTGATTCTGCTGTCTACCTTGCCTCCCTTGAAAATTCTGTCTTGTCATTTTCCTTGCTCCTTTATCACTAGAAGTGTCCCTTCCTTTTTTCTGGCCCATCGTCGTATCACGACGAATGATATCCTTCTCGATCCGATAACATGCATCAACAAGTGCTTCAAAATCAGCAGAGATAACATTTACCAACCAAGTGCGAATCCTTGGGTTCAGCCCACTCTCAAACTTCACCATCTTAGATTCCTCATCATTCATCGTAGCCGGAGAAAATCTACCCAAAGCCAGAAACTTGCTCACATATTCAGACACAGTCATACCAGGTTCTTGCTTCAACATTTCAAAATCATGCCTCTTTTGCATCTTCACTGACGGAGGAAAATAAAACTTGTTGAACTCTTGGATGAATCTCTCCCACGGAATAGGTCGGGGCAAAGGTTGCAGCTTAGCCTTCCACCACTGGTTCGCCTCACCAAGGAGGAAAAGCCTTACAGCTTGGGTTTTCATATTGTCAGGGGCTCCATTCAGTTCAAAACAGTTCTCCACTTCATCTAGCCATTTTTCAGCCATATCGGGGTCAGACTTGCCTTCAAAAGGAGGCACATTCGCTCGCTTGAGCTTCTCAAAGAAGTACTGCGCATCTCTTATCGGTTCATATGGAGGGGGAGGGGCAACTTGCTGTATCATTCCCTGGCCAATCTGAGTTACGGTCTGACAGAATGCTTGGAAATCTAGAATAAAAAGTGGCACTTGCGGAAGAGGGTTTCCTTGAGCTGGTGGGGGATTTTCATTCTGCGGTGGAGGAGGAGGCGGTGGATTCTGATTCTAAGGAGGAGGTGGAGGGACTTGCTCTTGAGGTTGTGGAGGGTTTGGTTCGGGTGCATGGGCAGCATCTCTGCGAGGTCTACCACGAGTCCGAACCATCTGTATACGGAGCAGAAAGGTATATTTATGTATATATAGATCGAGATGACTGACTAAATTTAGACATGCTTGGAAAAGGAATTTAAAGTAGGAAAAAGAGTCAATACGCGACATATCGGCTAACAGGTTGACCAAGGGACCCTATTCCCAATCTAAGTTGTCTAAGCTAAGGCTATCTTTCTTCTAAGATCATGACTTAAGTCTAAGATCAATTCTTAGTTTTCTAAGATCATAACTTAGCTTCTACGTTCTGCCCGAATCTAGAGTCTTGGCTCTGATACCACCTGTAGCGCCCCGTACTCGGCTACCCCTCGTACGGTGCACCCGCCGTACCTTCCCTTTCGGAAAAGTACAAAGCGTCGATACTTAACTTGTAAAACCCATGAATAAACATGGATTACAAAGTCACGATCTTAGCAGGTAGATAAAATACGGCAGAATTTGAACCTTAATCCGAAAGCGTCAAATCGTGAATACATAGCAAAATTATACAAACTGAACCGATAGCAAACTACACCGCGAAATTTTACAAACATTATCCGAGGAGAATCCGAAAATAGCTAAGTCCCAAAATGTCCCAAAGGTTCATCAAAAGCTTCCATCATCATTCTCTTAACGGCCATTTCCATAACCTACGGGTATGGCATCCTTGGCTCATCATCAATCCACTCGACTTCATTACCTGGCTCTGGGGGGAAAAATAAATGGGTGAGCGACAGAGTCGCCAGCAAGTATACAATAACACCGTACAATAAAGAGAAAACGGCATACAAGAATCAAACCCCAATTCCTTAAGTTAGAACATACCTGCCATTACCTTTCCGAAGCATCGTACTTAAAGTCATATCAATACTTAGCTAAGATCTAAGTGTCATCACTTAGTTAGATTCTACATGCCATAGCCAAACCTTACTTCTATGAAAAGGTGTCATGCGTAATGCGTATGAAAATGTGAATGCGATGCAAATGCAACGGAAAACATTCTTTCTTTCATTTAGACATGCTCATAAAGATACTTGAACTTTCTTTCTTTCTTTTAAATCATGCTCATCATAAAACAAGAGAGTGTGTCAGCCTATTATACCGGGCATGACTCGGTTCTTATAACATGATCACCTTCAGGTCTATTATACCGGACCTGGCTCGGTTCTTACACTCTTCAGACCTATTATACCGGGCCTGGATCGGTTCTTATAATCTTCAGACCTATTATACCGGGCCTGGATCGGTTCTTATAATCTGGATCATCTTCAGACCTATTATACCGGGCCTGGATCGGTTCTTATAATTCTTCAGATCAATTAACCCCGGATCTGTGGCGGGTTAAGCTGGCCAGAAGGGATGGAATTCTTTCAAAACAGAAACTTATATAAAACTTCGATAAAATCATGAGCATGGAACATATGAGCATGTCAATGCAAGTGCATGGAATGTAACATGGTAAAATGCACTTATAACATCATAAACAACTTTCTTCAGGGGCTGGAAAACGAACCAGCAGCATGTCCTGTATTGCTCGGCCTTAAAATCAACCTTTTTAGCCTATTTTCCAGAAACTAAAAATATGGACATGCACCACATGATCTTAACTACATTCTGTACAAATTTCATGCGATTTCGACAAGCGTAGATACCTCAATAAAAATAATTCCCAACAAGGGTACAACAGAAATTCTGCTGCACTCTCAACTCCATTCCTTACCTTGTCTCCATCCATAAACTCATTATGGGGCTCACTTAGCACCTGTAAATCTTTCCTTTTTCCTTTGTGAACAATATTCAAATGCCCATTCACCAAAACAGGTCAAAATAAATACGATACAATTCATACAAGCACAAAAGGGTCAATCTGTCCTGTTTTCCAGAATGTTACACCGACTTTCCTTCAATGGTTTACCATCAAGATCAATAGATAAAATCAAATTCTTTACATGTATATTTAGCTCTATGTCTTAAGTACCTCCTGTAAAAATTTCAGGTCAATCCAAGATGTTTAAGGTACTTAAATAATTTTTCTCCCTAAGGTGCTACGACCAGAAGCTGTTTTGACCCCTTGATACTAAAAATTCATTTCTGGCCAATCCACAAAGGATTTTCCAGAAATTCCAATGCCACAATAAACTAGACATAATAAGCTACGACCATACCAAAAATAAGCTCAATCCATCGCTTAGAAGGTCCTTAACTAAGTCCATCAATTTGGCATAAAATCTGTCCAGAATTCTGTTTTCAGCCAACATGCATAGAAATATCCTTTCCTTCCTAATTTTGTTCTTTAGCCTATAATCCAAGTTAATGGTCATTCAATATACATGATAAGGCTTCCCTACACTAGTTCAAGTCTCCTTTAGCATGCCAAAGTCGTTCACATGGGCTTCTCATTCTTCCAAACAAAACAGTCCCCTAGTCCAACACATTCAAAATATAAGAAAAAGGTAACAACTTAGGCATATTTTCACTAAAGTCATATCTTAGGCTTCTAGACATTCAAGTATGCACATAATCACATATATTGTAAGGGGTTAAAGTATACTTGCCTCTTCAAGCTAAAGCTCTTGCCTTTGCTTGGTTATGAAGTGAGATGTGATGAGATCCTTCACCCTCTTCACCTTGAGCACACGGTTTTGAGGGAGTGAAATGAAAAGGTTAGTTCTTTATTCAAATGAAGGAACTAGGTCAATCTTTAAAGTTAGAGCATCTTACCAAAATAATCTTGAAATGGAGATTCAAGCACCTCAATGTATCTCCACCTAAGAAAGTTGATAGCTTTCCCCTAATTTCACCATAAAGCCTACGGTTTTAGGCATATAACAAGAGAGTTCATGTGAGTTTCATTCTTATCAAAATGAGAATTCTCTTAAGGAAACTAAGAACAAGACTTACCTAGATGTCTCCTTGGGGTCTTGAAGTGAACTTGAAGTTCTAGCCTAGATGAAAGGGCTGAAATTTCTTGATGAGGGAAATGGAAATCTTGCTAAGTGTTTTTGCTCTTGCAATATGAGAGATAGATGTTTCTAGAATGGTTGAAGTTAAAACATGTTGGAGGCTTAGGGGGGACACGGTTTTGGAGGGATTTTTGTGAGGGTTAGGGCTTTCTTGAGTGTTAATCAAGGTTAAGTTAGTATAACCTTGGTTACTTTATTCAAACTATAGTTACTTTGTGCTAACCCAAGTTACTTTATTAAATCAAGGTTACACTAACCTTGGTTTAGAGAAAAGTAACTATGGTAGGATTTAAAATCCTCCATGTCTAGACATTAAGGGGGGGCGGTTTTGGTTGGGGTCTTTATGACCTCAACCATACTACTTCCTTCTTTAATGAGTTGTCTCAACTTGTTCCTTAAATGCATGTCTATTTTATTTTCTATTTTATCTCTTTGCATAATAACTTCTTGTCTAAATGATGTAGTAGACATTAAGTAATTATTTTAACTAATAAAATTGGCTAGAGAATTCTAGAATTTCCCATGTATAGGCCGAAATTTTGGGCCTCTTAGGCATCTTGATATTCCTTGTAATTTTTAATCCATATGCCATATTGTTGCCTATATTTTATTGTATTCCAAGATTAGTACATGTATCTATACAATTACGTACACGCCTAGGTGTACCATGTGTTTATACCTTCCCTACATATATCATATATACGCACATATACATATATATATTGGTATGGTTTATATCACTCTATA
This sequence comes from Eustoma russellianum, assembly GCA_036186865.1. Classification (NCBI taxonomy): domain Eukaryota; kingdom Viridiplantae; phylum Streptophyta; class Magnoliopsida; order Gentianales; family Gentianaceae; genus Eustoma; species Eustoma russellianum. Next base: position 16,735,778 of record AP025055.1, read on the forward strand.
TTTCATGGACTATCTCAAGAGTATTTAAGTAAAAAGAGTTACGTGGACTTAAGTAACACGCTCTAAAAGGAATTGTCGCTTTCATTCCATCTCATATTCATAGTTTTTACGTACCTAATTGTTGGGGTACAACATACGAGGTCATCACAACTTAGCCTAAGTATCATGTGTCACTACACAATGACTTAATGAATGTAACATGCATGCATATGTGCTTGTGATGCATCATGATAAAAATGAGAGTATGATCTTTTCATGCTTTTCTTTCAAATCATCATCGTCGTAAAACAATAGAGTATTCAGATCTATCTTCCCGGATCATAGGCGGTAACGTCTCCCCTTCGAATATATTATTCCTGGATTCAGAACGGTAACGTCATCTTCTTGTCAGGTCTATTCCTTCCGGGCCCGAACGGTCATCATCAGGCCTATTATCTCTGGGCCTGAACGGTCATACTGTCAGATCACTTATCCCGGATCTGAGCGGTTTCTTACTGGCCAAGTTCATACTTACACACGGTACCGGTGGGGAAGTGTTCTTTTAAAAACAAAGAAAACGCTTTTCATCTTTCTTTCACATGAAATCAATGCCATAAATCATGTAAGTGACGATGATGCAATGTATGACATGCATTATCCGACTCGTGAACAAATGCATCATAACATGCATGCATGGACTTGTCTTTTAAACTTGAAAAAACTGTCCATCAATCACATTCTGTTCATACAGCCTCGTGCTCCTCAATTCGTGCTCATATTCATAAACCCATGCCATACATATGCATAATGAAGGCTTGGACACATGCTATAAAAATTTCGTAACTTTCCGAAATGTCTAACGACCTCCAAACATCATACTGTCATCAAAAGTACTGCTGAAATCAGCAGGGCAGTACCGCCTTACCTCAGTTTCGTGGGTCATAAAACCTTATTCATTTTGATCCATCACCTGGAAAACATAGCTAATTCACCAAGGAACAATATTCATAAGGCTAAACATCACATTCAAGCCTAAATGATCAAGATCGAAGCCTTACAACTTAAGACATTAAACTGTCCTATTTTCCAGTTTTATACCACTAACTTCAACTCAGTTGTTAACCATCAAAATGGTGGTTTTATGCTGGTTTCTTTACATGAACATGTACATCTATGCCTTAAGTAATTACCATAAAACTTCCAAGGCAATCCAATAAGTTTAAGGGGGTCATCTAATTACTTTCCCAAACTGGGTACATGCAGAAACTGGAATGACCAGTTGTATCACGAAATGAATTGTGACCAAACCACAACTCCTTTTACAAAACTTCCAACTCACAGATGTCATAAACACATCCAAATATCATCATACCAAAATTCAGCTCATTTTCACATTCCTAGGGTGCATTTTCGAGCCACACAACTTACTAATCAAAATTGTCCTGTTCCAGCAACTCTGTTTGAGCAGTTTTACCAAGAACTTTATTAAACATAATCCACAACTCCTTTTACTAAAATTCCAACTCACACATTTCATAAACATATAAGGCTATCAGCATACCAAAAATTAGCCCATTTTAACCTCCTAAGGTTCATTTTCAGGTCGTACATCATGCAACATAAATCTGTCCAGCTCCAGTAATTCTATTTGACCAACTCTTACTAAAAATTTAATTAAGGACAAACCACAACTCCTTTTATTGAAATTCTAACTCACACATTTCATAAACATACAAATCTATCACCATACCAAAAAATAGCCAATTTGCACCTTCCTAAGGTTCATTTTCAGGTCGTTCAACATGACACATAAAACTGTCCAGCTCCAGTGATTTCACCACTTATTCACTTTTATGGTTCAAGCATTTCCAAGCAACGTCATTCTTTAAAGTGACTAAATAACCATCAAATACACACTTAAACATAATGTTTTCAAGCCTCATAACATGCTTTTAACCATAAATAATCTATGCATGAATCATATCAAAACAGTCACAACACTTTCATGTAACCAATCAATTGCTCATACCATCACTTTTCTTAAAACAACTAGTTTTCATATCTTGCACTTAGCATCTTTAACTAAGATTCATAGCCTAAAAATGACTAGCCATTCAAGCATGCACTTCACAAATAAGGCAAGGTTGGCTAGAGTATACTTGCCTCTTTGAACCTTAGAGCTGTTCCTTAGCATGAGCCTTGGTTGAAATGGAGTGAAGTCTTCCTCCAACTTGCATGTAGCCCACGGTTTTGAGAGGAGGAAGAAGGATGAACATTAGTCACTATATTAATAGAGAAACAACTATATTTGAGGACAAGATTTCCTTACCACAATGAAACTTGGATGGGGCTTGAAATGGATTCAAACCACCATGATGTTGGCTCCTCCTAGTAACTTGACAAATTTTCTCCTAGATGAGTTCTTGAGGCTTGAAGATCTTGGATTTCCTTAGGCTCACTAGCCGTGTACTTTGATGGGGGGAAAATAAGGAAGTCTCTTGCTCCTTGTAATTTCTTGAGTGTGGAGTGTTCTAAAATTGCTTGGAGAAAATTTTTCTTCCCTTGGCTATAAGGTGCAGCCGTGGGTTATGTGGGAGGGGAAGGGATTCTCCTTAGCTTAGTTAGGCTAATTATCCTTGGTTACTTTTAACTAACCAAGGTTTTTTTAAGGCAACTATAGTTACTCTATTCCAACTATAGTTACTTTATGTCAACTAAAGTTACTTTTTGTCAGCTATAGTTACTTTATTTCAACTATAGTTACTTTATGTCAACTATAGTTACTTTATGCCAACTATAGTTACTTTATGTCAACTATAGTTACTTTATGGCTAACCTAGGTTACTTTGTCCAACTAGAGTTATTTCCTTAACCTTGTAGTAATTGTTAAGTAACCATAGTAATCTTTCTTGGTCAACCATGGGGGGGCGGTTTTGACTCTTGGGGGGAAACTTTACCATGCTTAATTTCTTTCCAAATGAGTTTAATAAGAAGCCATGTGGGTATTTGCCCGTTTTTAATTATTTCCCTTTTCTTGTTTTAAAATAAAATTAGGAAATTCTTAATTTCCCTTAGGCTAGGGCCGAAATTCTCCAAGAATTGGGGAAAGAATTGCCTACTACTTACACTCCTTAATTTTCATTTGGGCTTATTTTTGGGAGGCCCTTAAGATTAAACTCTCCTATAATTTAGGAAAAACCCCTTTAAGGCCCCTTTATATGCCTTGTGGCCGAATTTTCTTGAGCCTTTCGTAATGAATTGGCCACTTCATATAGTCCCTAACTCACGCTTGAATTTATTATATCATTTGCTTATCCTCCTAAAATAAAAGAATCACTAAGGAAACTTAGTGAAAGACACTTGAAGGATACCACTTTAATAATTCACTTATATGTGTCTTCAAGTACTATATGACTTTTCGGCGGGGTACAACAAATGGTCTATTATAAAAGACGGTCCATTTGTTCCCTCTAAATTATCTACTGTAGATGGTGTCACACTAGAGGTTATAAAACCAAAACAAGTGTACACTAGTGATGACAAAAAGAGACTAAGTATGAATGCTAGAGCCATGCAATTACTCTTAAACGGGCTAAGTAAAAGTGAATCTAGTTACGTATCTAATTGCTCTAGTGCTCAAGAAATGTGATGAATTATTGAGATGAAAGATAAAGGGACTAGCCAAGTAAAGGAGTCTAAGATTAATATGCTTATGTCCACACTTGAGTCTTTTGAATTATTTCCAAATGAGTCTATTGTTGATATGGATCTACGATTGACTAACATCTATACTTCTGTTGAGTCTCTTGGGAAAGCTTTCTCTACGCCGGAAAAGGTCCAAAAGGTAATACGAAGTCTTCCATCCGAATGGGACCCTAAAGTCACAGCAATAGAGGAAAGTAAAGAAACCAAATCAATAAAAATGAAGGAACTAATCGGATCGCTAAAGGTATACGAAAACAAACTCACATTAAGGAAATTAGAATCAACGTCAAAACATGGTAAGACTATTGCTTTTAAATCAAATGAATACGTCTCTACTTCTTCCGATCATGTAGATGATAGTGATTCCAAATCAGACAATGATGACTTAATACTATTGGCTAAAGGTTTGAGAAAGTCATTTAAAAACAAACCTAAGGCTACATCCAAAAGAAAAAAAATAAAACAAATGACAAGGACGTGAAGTGCTATGAATGCTGAAACTTGGAGATTTATCTTATGGTTGCCGTAACAAGGACAAACAAACAAACACCTTGACAAGGATCGAACAAAAACTAGACTTGTCTCAGAACCTAAACAAAGGAGAAGAGCTCTCAAGGCCTCCACTTGGAGTGACACATCCGACTCTGAGACCGAAACCGAAGAAGAGACGGCCCAAGTATGCTTTGTATCTAAAGCATCAAACGAGGTATCTTCCGATTCTGACTCTGATTCTGAACCTTCATATGATGATCTTTTTAGTCAATATTTAGAATTGCACAAATTCACCAAGACTCTCGCAAAAGAAAAGAAACGATTAATTGAAGACAAGAAGTTGTTTGAATCTTCTAACACGAATCCTGTTTCTCAATTAAACGATTCAAAAGAAGAGTCTTCATGCATCATCAATGCATTAAAATCAGAGATCTCATCATTAACTACACATAATAATGAAATTAAATCCGAGATTTCAAATTTGAAATCAAGGAATACCGATTTAGAAAAAATGATGAAACAATTTGACACGGGAACTAACATGCTAGATTGCATTATTTTATCACAAAAGCATGATAGTGATAAAATCGGATTAGGATACATTGAGAAAAACGAAACATCAATTAAACCAACCAAATTCATTTTGTCTAAGAAAATAGAAACACCTAAGACACATATGGCGCCTAAGAAGACGCCTCCCTTCATCTCATCATGCTTCTTCTTCATATCATACAAGATATAATTATGTGCCGCATAGATATGAGAAGAAACCATTGATACATACACGACATTCATTCCATGCATCTAGATCGCGCACTATGCACACTAACACTGGAACATATCAAAAACGCACACCATATGATTTTTCAAAACACTTTCAACCCATTTAAATACATATAGTAAGGGGTTTGTCATTAAATTTTCAGACCATTTGGAGACACAGATTAATCGGAATAAAATTTTCAAATCAGACTACTGTTTTTGGCAGATTTGCGCAATCAGACCACAAACAATTTTTCAAAGGGTTAAAGGTTGAATTTTGATCTGAAATTTTAAGGAGATACTCGTAACATCTGAGACTACAATCTCTCCGAATTTCAGAATTTTTGAAGGCCTGTAACCTAGTTTTTTGACGTTGCAAAACATGACCTTAAAACAGAAACTGTTTTCAGAAGTTGGGTTTTTGGGTAAAAACATTTTTAAAAACCAAATTTTCCGCACCCACTATTCAACCTCCCTTCTAGTGGTGCCTTACAGGTCCTCTTTTTACACATTCAATACATGTTAAAGTGTTCTAGAAAATTTAAAATAGGGCTGATTATTATTTACCATATATGTGTAAATATTGTGCATTATTTGGCAAAGCTTACTAAAATGAAATTTCAGCACATGCACGTTCATTCTACACACCATTTTCAGCAATGGTGGAGCCTAGGTTGAGCTTAGTTAGCATCTTAATTGGTGGAGAATATGCCATACAAGATTAGTGATATAAAAGAGGAGACTTCACAAGGAAACAATTCAAAAGAAAGACACATGCTGAAAATTTTCAGCACATGCTAAAGTGGACGATTTTGTTGAGGTTAATGCACCTCAATTTGTATCCCAAAATTCAAGGGATTGAAGGTTGGTAGTACGGCAATATTTTGGCTATATTTGAGCACATGTTTTGTAAGTTTTTTTTGTAGGATCTGCAAGGCACCACTAGAGGGGGGGTTGAATAGTGGGTGCAGAAAATATGGTTTTTAAAATTGTTTTAAACCAAAAACACAACTTTTGAAAACAGTTTCTATTTTTGGGACCAGTTTTAAAACGTTTTGAAAACTAGGTTGCAGGTCTTCAAAAATTCTGAAATTTGGAGAGACTTAGCCTCAGTTGTTATGAGTGTCTCCAAAAAATTTCAGATTTAAATTCATTCTTTAACACCTTGAAAATTCGTTGGTGGTCAGATTGCGCAAATCTGCCAGAAACGGTAGACTGATTAGAAAAATTAATTCCTATCTGTACGTAACTCCAAATGCTCTCAAAATTTAAATATTAACCCCTTATAAGTGTATTTAAATGTGTTGAAACAGTTTTGAAAAATTCTTTTAGGAAGTTAGTAAAATACGATCAAAGTCTCAACCTTTGCAAGCCTGAAAATCAGACTGCACTAGTCTCAGAACTTTGGACGTTTGAATGACTTATACTTGTCCAAAAGGGTTGAAACTTACGCCAAAAGAACCTTAAAATATGTGGCTATGATTCTGGAAAATTTCGTGTTTTTTGAAAATCGTTTACTATTTACCAACGTGATTAAAAATGATAAACAGTGCTAAAACTGAAAGTAAGTACTGAATTAAATAACACCTGGAATTTTATACTGGTTCGGTTATAAACAACCTACTCCAGTCTTCGAGGACACCTTCCTCGGTTCACACTAATCACACAATACAAAAACACCTTACCACAGGGTTGATGGAGTTACACACCAACTCCAACCCTTTACAAACCTTGTATATGAATACAATGCACACGAACACTACACCTTGCAAGTTTAAGATTGATCACACCTTGATCAATCTTTTACAATGATAAAAGAATATTTGGTGGTCTAGATGAAGCCTATTCAAGTATATGAATGTAAGTACAATAGGCTTTTAGGAAGAAGAAAGAAAGAGAGTATAGAAGGAGAAGAAGGCTAGACATTTTGATGCTTTTGAATTGCAAGACTTGTTCTTGTTCTTGTTTTGCTATTCTTCCTTCCTTTTTAACAATGTGGCTGCCCCCTTGCTCTTCTTCCCTTCTTAAAAATTATCTTCTAAGTCCTTGGAAGAGTATATGGCATCATTGTGACATGTCTTTGCTTACCTGGCATCTTCTCATTGGATGATCATTAAACTTTTGCTTACTTGACACTCATTGATTGGTTTGATGTTGTCATCACTTGATGACTAGAAAAATCTGAGAATAACACTTAAAACATGCGCCAAAATCATCATAAAATAGTTACCATAACTTCCAAGATCATCACATAAAATTAGCAAGACAATTTTCTTCCAAAATTCCTTAAAAAAATCGGCCATAAAGTCTTGCACATGCTGAAATTTCAGCATGTGTAACATCCACCTCTTTTTCAAAATATTGCCTATTTTGCATTGATTTAATCCAAGAATTCAATCATTATTTAGTATGCAATATTCTCATCTTTTATGGAATAAAAATTTGACAACAATGTGGCCTATATTTCGGCCATTATACATTCACACATGCTGAAATTTTCGGCATGTGTGATATTTAAAAAAATATCACCTTTTAAATTCCATAACTTATTCAAAATGCTTCCAAATTATCTTTCAATTAATCCACCTTAATCAAGAAGTAAAATATCCCTCATATGTTACAAAAATCGGCCAGCCAATAATCCACATACTGAAATTTTCAGCATGTGTTACAAATGAGACATAAGTTTGAAATGTTACCTTGTGTAGTTCCTTTCTTTATGTCACCAACATTGTATCCTTCATTCTTGACCAATCAATATGCCAACAAGGCTCCACATATGCTCCATAAAGCTGGTATAGGCGTGTATAATGTGTAGATACATGTGCTAAATTTTATTTTTTGCAAACTTTGTAAAATAGTGCACATTTAATAATACACATATGGTATATTCTAATCAGCCCTTAATTTAATTTTCTAGAACACTTTGAGATGTATGAAATATGTAAAAAGTGTCTAGATACATGTTATATGATATGCCAAAAACGTTCCATGTGTCCTGTACGTAGAAAACCGAATTTTCGATGTTTATCGATTACCCGATTTTTCTCTAATTAAATTCCAAATTTTTGCACATGTTATATACATTATGTTACACATAATATACATAAATTAAAATTTAATATTCAGCTCATAAGGCTGATTAAAGTGGCGCCTAGACATGTGACAAAATTGAAATTGGAATCTCCACATTTGGCCTTAATGTGGGTGATTTGTGTGTGCCAACATGGAATGATTTTATGGCTGCACATACCATGTAAGCCACGAAATTTATGGCTAATTTTGAAGTGTAGGGGCTGGCCATCTATTTATGGTAAGTACGTGACACGTTGGCGAAGTTTTGGTATTCGCCCGATACGACAATTTTCGGTTTAGAACCTTTTAACGTGTCGTATTTAATTTGTCATCACCATGACTTATATCATATGATATAAGACCTGAATAACTCATATATATGAGTTAAGCATGGTGGTGTGACGTTAACGTACGTACGTAAAATATATAACATGTCGGTAGTATGTTTGAATAAATGTGTATGTGCCTTTTTAAAAAAATCTGAAAATATATATATATATATAAATGGCGTGTATTTATGTGTGGGGAGGAGAGTGGAAGACTTTCCTTTCTTCACCTTGTTGCCTTTGTGCCTTGTCCAAATATTCCTTTCTTTAATGAACTACTTAGTTTGATTAACTAAGTACTTCACTTAATGAACTAGTTTAGTTCAATAATGGTGGCACCTGAAAATAGTTCAAACACAACAAATGTTTGCCATTTGATGTAAGCTTTAAAGCTTCATGGCTCGTTAGTACGACAACATTATATATGAACTATATAAGGCAAGTTTTATGCAATAGGTCATGCACGTTTTTATGCACTATGTCATGCACGTTTAAATCATGTATTTTGAAATCACTCAAACCCCTTTTTCTCTACAATCTCCCCTTTTGATGATTTTCAAAATAACCTACATTCATGATTTAAATCATATCGCTCCCCCTTCAATCATGCATAAATTAAAATTTTGAATTTCAAATTTCAAACCGCTCCCCCTTGATTTATGCAATCAGTTTCTCTCTCTCCCTTAGATCATGCATTCTCTCCCCCTTTATTTTGGAAAGTCATTCAAAAATCTGCATGTAAATATGGGAAGATAATCAAATCAAATTAGCAGAAATCATGCCTAATTTAGAACGAAGATTTTCGTACGTGGCTTGGTTTAAGGATTTAGTGAAGATATCCGCTACTTGTGCTTCTGTGCGTACGTGATCTATGACAATGTCACCATTATTTACGTGATCACGAAGACAGTGATAGAGTAATTCTATATGCTTGGCCTTAGAATGTAAGACGGGATTCTTAGATAGGTTAGTTGCACTCATACTATCACAATATATAGGAATTTTATTTACGGTAATTCCAAAGTCCGAAAGTTGTTGTTTTATCCATAGTAATTGTGTGCAACAAAGACTAAGTGCCATATACTAGTAGTGGATAAAGCTACGTTTGCTTGCTTTTTGGAAAATCATGAAATAAGGGAGTTTCCTATAAATTGGCAAGTGTCACTCGCTATCTTACATCCACCATAATCAGCGTCAGTGTAGGCATACAAATTAAAGTCACAATCTTTATCATACCAAATGCCTAAGGTGGGTGTGTGCTTAATATATCGGAATATTCTTTTCACCGCATTAAAGTGAGACACCTTAGGTTGACTTTGAAAACCTGCACACATACATACACTGAACATGATATCAGGCCTACTAGCAGTAAGATATAACAAAGAACCAATCATAGATCTATATAAGGTATTATCAAAATCCTTACCATGTTCATCTTTATCTATTTTAGTAGTAACACTCATAGGGGTGGGGGATGGTTTTAAATTCTCAAAATTGAACTTTTTAATCATATAATTTACATATTTAGCCTGGCTTATGTGAATACCTTTACTCGTTTGCTTAATTTGCAAGCCAAGAAAATATTTCAATTCGCCAACCATAGACATTTCAAATTCAGATTTCATACAATTTTCAAAATCTTCAACAAGTTTATGAGAAGTAGAGCCGAAAATAATGTCATCAACGTAAATTTGAATAATAAGTAAATCCGCTTTATCTTGTTTCAAAAATAATGTAATATCTATAGTACCTCTTTTAAAATGATTTTCTAAAAGAAAAGTAGCTAAACGATCATACCATGCTCTAGGTGCTTGCTTTAGATCATATATTGCCTTCTTTAGTTTGTACACGTGATCGGAATGTTTCAAATCTTCAAAACCGGGTGGTTGTTTCACGTATACTTCTTCTTGTATGAATCCATTTAAGACTGCACTTTTCACGTCCATTTGATAGAGTTTAAAATCTTTCATGCAAGCAATGGCAAGTAAAAGTCGTATAGCTTCTAAACGTGCTACGGGTGCGAATGTTTCATCATAATCAATACCTTTTTCTTGATTATAGCCTTGTGCTACAAGTCTAGCCTTATTTCTTACAACCTTTCCTTCTTCATTCATTTTATTTCTAAACATCCACTTTGTGCCTATTATGGTCTTATCTTGTGGTCATGACACTAAATCTCATACGTCATTTCTAACAAATTGATTAAGTTCCTCATGCATAGCATCAATCCAAGAAGAATCACTCAAAGCATCATGCACATTTTTGCGCTCAATTTCGGAAATCATAGCATGAAATTGATTTATTTCATCCGAAGTTATTCTTCTACGTGGACGCACACCGTGTGTGATATCGCTTATAATGAGATCATGTGGGTGATCTTTATGCCATCTTGGTTGATTATTTTCTATGTTCTCATGCATTTCTAAGTGATCATGCATTTCTAGTGTATCATGCATATTATGCATATCAAACGTGCCATCATCGTCATTCAACACGGGTTTCAATTCAAAATCATCATCATATTCTTTATCTTTATCAATCTCACCAAATTCATTAAACTTCACATGAATAGATTTTATAATTTGTCTAGTGAGAGGATCATAACATCTATATGCTTTTGAATTTACAGAATATCCAACAAAGATGCATTCAATTGATTTAGATTCAAATTTATCTAAATTGTCTTCTGTATTTAAAACAAAACATTTGCATCTAAACACACGAAAATAGTCAATTTTAGGCATGTGATCATTTAATATCTCATAAGGCATCTTATTTATTTTCTTTCTAATGGATAAGCAATTTACTATGTAGCATGAACAGTTTACGTCTTCCGCCCACAAAAATCTAGGCAACTTATTTTCGCACAACATAGTTCTAGCAATTTCTTGTAATGTCTTATTCTTTCTTTCTACTACTCCATTTAATTGTGGAGTTCTAGGTGGCGAAAACTCTTGTTTAATTCCTTTTTCTTCGCAAAATGAAATCATGTCCTTATTCTTAAACTCACCGCCTCTATCTCTTCTTATCTTTTTCACATTGACACCATATTGATTTTCAAGTTGTTTTATTAGTTTCGCAATCTCAATGGCACTATCATCCTTATGTGCAAGAAACAAAGTCCAAGTATAACAAGAAAAATCATCAACAATCACGCAAGCATAGTGACGCCCACCAAGACTCGTAGTGCGACTAGGACCAAACAAATCAATGTGTAGTAATTCTAAAACTCTAGTCGTGCTTATTTCATTTTTGGGATTTAGTGATTCGCGTGTTTTTTTGCCTTTTATACAAGATTCACACAACAGAAAGTTGTCTAAATCAAGTGTAGGCAATCCTCGTATTAGATTCTTTTGTTGGAGTTTTTCTAGTGTAGAAATGCCAATATGTCCTAAACGTCTCTGCCACAAATTTACGTGAGGTTCATTTGACATGAAACACTTAACCTTAGCGTCTCACATATCATCCATAGAAAGCGTAAAAATGTTACCTTCCCGTTTTCCTTTTAAGACTGTTTCTCCATTTTTATTTATTATATTGCAATATGGGTGAGTAAAACACACATCAAAACCATTGTCAATGAATTGTGAAATGCTAAGAAGATTATAAAATAAGTTGCTTACCAAAAAGACGTTGGAAATTTGAAGAGTGCTTGGGTTTCCAATTGTACCTTTTTCGATGATCTTGCCTTCGTTGTTGTCTCCAAAGGTCACGGATCCGCCTTTTGTGACCTTCTTCAATTTCGTGAATAGGCTCGGGTCACCCGTTATGTGCCTCGAGCAACCACTGTCAAGGAACCATTTGATTGATGTATCTTTTGATGTGTGGGTTCCCTGCAATGTGTAAAAATGATTTAGGTACCCTTTTAATTTTGGGTCCTTACGAGTTAGTTATTCATCTTTTAGTAAAAGTACCTTTCGGTACCATACTTGGGTGATTCTTCTTGGTCTAGCAAAAGGCAAGAATGTAGATGAAGGTGCAATGTGGTAAACATGTGGTGAGTGCACTTTAGGCCTTTGGCCAAGAACTCCTTTATACTCATTATATGTAGAACGTTTTTGATATGTCCTTGTGTTCGTGTGCGTAGTGCGTGATCTAGATGAATGAAATGGATGACGTGTATGCATCACTTGTTTCCTCTCAAATCTATATGGCACAAAATTGTATTTCGCATGATATGAGGAAGAAGTAGGGTGTGAGGAGAGGAGAGGGAGTCTTTGCGTCATCTTAGATGCCTTTTTTTGTTTTGGGGTGTCTACTTTCTTAGACACTACAAACTTGGTTGGTTTAATGGATACTTTATTTGTTTCAATGTATCCTAAACCTGTTTTATCACTATCATGCTTTTGTGATAAGATAATACGCTCTAGCATGTTGGATCCCGTATCAAACTGTTTCATCATTTTCTCTAAGTCTGTATTCCTTGATTTCAAACTTGAAATCTCGGATTTCATTATTTTTCGTGGTCAATGATGAGATCTCTGTCTTTAATGCAGTAATGATGCGTGATGACTCTTCCTTTGAATCGTTTAATTGAGCGACAAGATTCTAATTAGAAGATTCTAACAGTTTCTTGTCTTCAATTAATCGCTTCTTTTCTTTCACGAGAGTCTTAGTAAATTTATGCAATTCTATGTACTGACTAAAAAGATCATCATAAGAAGGCTCAGAGTCAGAATCAGAGTCAGATGATACCTCGTTTGATGCTTTGGACACAAAACATACTTGTGCAGTCTCCTCTTCTGTTTCAGTCTCGGAATCTGATGTATCACTCCATGTGGAGGCTTTGAGAGCTCGTTTCCTTTGCTTAGGTTCTGAGACGAGTCTATTCTTGTTCCGATCCTTTTTAGGGTATTTATTTGTTTTCTTGTCTTTATTAGGGCAGTCATATGATAGATGTCCAAGTTTACCGCATTCATAACATTTAACATCCTTATCGTTTGTTTTGTTCTTATTTCTTTTAGTCGAAGTAGTCTTATTTTTGTTTCTAAATGACTTTCTCATGAATTTTCTTAAGCCTTTAGCCAATAAAATTAAGTCATCGTTATCCGATTCAGAATCACTATCATCTACGTGATCGGATGAAGTAGAGACGTATTCATTTGATTTAAATGCAATAGCTTTACCTTGTCTTGATGATTCTGATTTCCTTATGGTGAGTTTGTTCTCGTTAACCTTAAGTGATCCAATTAATTCTTCCATCTTAATTGACTTGGTTTCTTTGCTTTCTTCTATTGCCGTTACTTTAGGGCCCCACTCGGATGGAAGGCTTCGCAAGACCTTTTGTACCTTTTCCTGCATAGTAAAGGCTTTTCCAAGTGACTCAAGAGAATTGTAAATGTTAGTCAAGCGAAGGTCCATATCAACAATAGATTCATTAGGCAATAATTTAAGTGACTCGAGTGTGGACATAAGCATGTTGATCTTGGACTCTTTTACTTGACTAGTGCCTTCGTGTTTCATTTCAAGTATTCTCCACATTTCTTGAGCACTAGAACAATTTGAGACATAGCTAGACTTGCTTTTACTTAATCCATTTAAAAGTAACTGTATAGCCCTAGCGTTCATGCTTAGTCTCTTTTTATCCTCACTAGAATACTCTTCTTTAGGCCTAACGACCTCTAGTGTGACTCCATCTACAGTGGATAACTTTGATGGAACAAAAGGACCATCTTCTATAATTGACCAAAGATCAATATCAATTGCCATAAGAAAAAGCTTCATTCTTAATTTCCATTGAATGAAAGACTCACCGTCAAAGAGTGGGTGTCTTTGACTTGATATACCTTATTGTTCGGTTTTGAAATTTGTGGTTGCCATCTCACTTAGATCGTTGGATCCCTTTTGATGTGAGTGTCCTGCGCTCTGATACCACTTGTAGGATCTGCAAGGCACCACTAGAAGGGGGGTTGAATATTGGGTGCAGAAAATGTGGTTTTTAAAATTGTTTTAAACCAAAAACCCAACTTCTGAAAACAGTTTCTATTTTTAGGACCAGTTTTAAAATATTTTGAAAACTAGGTTGCAGGTCTTCAAAGATTCTGAAATTTGGAGAGAACTTAGCCTCAGATGTTATGAGTGTCTCCTAAAAATTTCATATTTAAATTCATTCTTTAACCCCTTGAAAATTCGTTGGTGGTCAGATTGCGCAAATCTGCCAGAAACGGTAGACTGATTTGAAAAATTAATTCCTATCTGTACGTAACTCCAAATGCTCTCAAAATTTAAATACTAACCCCTTATAAGTGTATTTAAATGAGTTGAAACAGTTTTGAAAAATTCTTTTGGGTAGTTAGTCAAATACGATCAAAGTCTCAACCTTTGCAAGCTTGAAAATCAGACTGCACTAGTCTCAGAACTTTGGACGTTTAAATGACTTATACTTGTCCAAAAGGGTTGAAACTTACGCCAAAAGAACCTTAAAATATGTGGCTATGATTCTGGAAAATTTCGTGATTTTTGAAAATTGTTTACTATTTACCAACGTGATTAAGAATGATAAACAGTGCTAAAACTGAAAGTAAGTACTGAATTAAATAACACCTGGAATTTTATACTGGTTCGGTTATAAACAACCTACTCCAGTCTTCGAGGACACCTTCCTCGGTTCACACTAATCACACAATACAAAAACATCTTACCACATGGTTGATGGAGTTACACACCAACTCCAACCCTTTACAAACCTTGTATATGAATACAATGCACACGAACACCACACCTTGCAAGTCTAAGATTGATCACACCTTGATCAATCTTTTACAATGATAAAAGAATATGTGGTGGTCTAGATGAAGCCTATTCAAGTATATGAATGTAAGTACAATAGGCTTTTAGGAAGAAGAAAGGAAGAGAGTGTAGAAGGAGAAGAAGGCTAGACGTTTTGATGCTTTTGAATTGCAAGACTTGTTCTTGTTCTTGTTTTGCTCTTCTTCCTTCCTTTTTAACAATGTGGCCGCCCCCTTGCTCTTCTTCCTTCCTAAGTTCCCTTTTGGACTAGTATAAGTCATTCAAACGTTAATAGTTCTGAGACTAGTGCAATATGATTTTCATACTTGCAAAGGTTGAGAACTTGAACGTATTTGACATAGTTCCCAAATGATTTTTTCAAAACTGTTTCAAGATATTTAAATGCATATAGTAAGGGGTTTGTCATTAAATTTTCAGACCATTTGAAGCCACGGATTAATCGGAATAAATTTTCAAATCAGACTACTGTTTCTTACAGATTGTGCAATCTGACCACAAACGATTTTTCAAAGGGTTAAAGGTTGAATTTTGATCTGATTTTTAGGAGATACTCAGAACATATGAGACTACAATCTCTCCAAATATCAAAAATTTTTGAAGGCATGTAACCGAGTTTTTTTGACGTTGCAAAACAGGATCTGAAAACAGAAACTGTTTTCAGAACTTGAGTTTTTGGGTAAAAACATTTTTAAAAACCAAATTTTCTGCACCCACTATTCAACCCTCCTTCTAGTGGTGCCTTACAGGTCCTACAAGTGGTATCAGAGTGCAGGCACACTCACAACAAGAAGATCCAACGATCTAAGTGAGATGGCAACCACTAGCTTCAAAATCGAACAAGAAGGTATATCTAGTCAAATGCCTCCTCTTTTTGATGGTGAGTCCTTCATTCAATGAAAAATTAGAATGAAACTTTTTCTAGTGGCTATTGATATTGATCTATGGTCTATTATAAAAGACGGTCCATTTGTTCCCTCTAAATTATCTACTGTAGATGGTGTCACACTAGAGGTTGTAAAACCAAAACAAGAGTACACTAGTGATGACAAAAAGAGACTAAGTATGAATGCTAGAGCCATGCAATTACTCTTAAACGGGCTAAGTAAAAGTGAATCTAGTTACGTATCTAATTGCTCTAGTGCTCAAGAAATGTGGAGAATTCTTGAGATGAAAGATAAAGGGACTAGCCAAGTAAAGGAGTCTAAGATTAATATGCTTATGTCCACACTTGAGTCTTTTGAATTATTTCCAAATGAGTCTATTGTTGATATGGATCTACGATTGACTAACATCTATACTTCTCTTGAGTCTCTTGGGAAAGCTTTCTCTACGCCGGAAAAGGTCCAAAAGGTAATACGAAGTCTTCCATCAGAATGGGACCCTAAAGTCACAGCAATAGAGGAAAGTAAAAAAACCAAAACAATAAAAATGGAGGAACTAATCGGATCGCTAAAGGTATACGAAAACAAACTCACATTAAGCAAATTGGGTCAACGTCAAAACATGGTAAGACTATTGCTTTTAAATCAAATGAATACGTCTCTACTTCTTCCGATCATGTAGATGATAGTGATTTTGAATCAGACAATGATGACTTAATACTATTGGCTAAAGGTTTGAGAAAGTCATTTAAAAACAAACCTAAGGCTACTTCCAAAAGAAATAAAAATAAAACAAATGACAAGGACGTGAAGTGCTATGAATGCTGAAACTTGGAGATTTATCTTATGGCTGCCGTAACAAGGAGAAACAAACAAACAAACACCTTGACAAGGATCGAACCAAAACTAGACTTGTCTCAGAACCTAAACAAAGGAGAAGAGCTCTCAAGGCCTCCACTTGGAGTGACACATCCGACTATGAGACCGAAACCGAAGAAGAGACGGCCCAAGTATTCTTTGTATCCAAAGCATCAAACGAGGTATCTTCCGATTCTGACTCTGATTCTGAACCTTCATATGATGATCTTTTTAGTCAATATTTAGAATTGCACAAATTCACTAAGACTCTCGCAAAAGAAAAGAAACGATTAATTGAAGACAAGAAGTTGTTAGAATCTTCTAACACGAATCTTGTTTCTCAATTAAACGATTCAAAAGAAGAGTCTTCATGCATCATCAATGCATTAAAAGCAGAGATCTCATCATTAACTACACATAATAATGAAATTAAATCCGAGATTTCAAATTCGAAATCAAGGAATACCGATTTAGAGAAAATGGTGAAACAATTTGACACAGGAACTAACATGCTAGATCGTATTATTTTATCACAAAAGCATGATAGTGATAAAATCATTTTAGGATACATTGAGAAAAACGAAACATCAATTAAATCAACCAAATTCATTTTGTCTAAGAAAATAGAAACACCTGAGACACATATGGCGCCTAAGAAGACGCCTCCCTTCATCTCATCATGCTTCTTCTTCATATCATACAAGATATAATTATGTGCCGCATAGATATGAGAAGAAACCATTGATACATACACGACATTCATTCCATGCATCTAGATCGCGCACTATGCACACTAACACTAGAACATATCAAAAACGCACACCATATGATTTTTCAAAACTGTTTCAACCCATTTAAATACATATAGTAAGGGGTTTGTCATTAAATTTTCAGACCATTTGGAGCCACAGATTAATCGGAATAAATTTTTCAAATCAGACTACTATTTTTGGCAGATTTGCGCAATCTGATCACAAACAATTTTTCAAAAGGTTAAAGGTTGAATTTTGATCTGAAATTTTAAGGAGATACTCATAACATCTGAGACTACAATCTCTCCGAATTTCAGAATTTTTGAAGGCATGTAACCTAGTTTTTGACGTTGTAAAACAGGATCTTAAAACAAAAACTGTTTTTAGAAGTTGGGTTTTTGGGTAAAAATATTTTTAAAAACCAAATTTTCCGCACCCACTATTCAAACCCCCTTCTAGTGATGCCTTACAGGTCCACTTTTTACACATTCAATATATGTTAAAGTGTTCTAGATTCAAAATAGGGCTGATTATTATTTACCATGTATGTGTAAATATTGTGCATTATTTGGCAAAGCTTACTAAAATAAAATTTCAACACATGCACGTCCATTCTACACGCCATTTTTAGTAATGGTGGAGCCTAGGTTGAGCTTAGTTAGCATCTTAATTGGTGGAGAATATGGCATACAAGATTAGTGACATAAAAGAGGAGACTTCACAAGGAAGCAATTCAAAAGAAAGACACATGCTGAAAATTTTCAGCACATGCTAAAGTGGACGATTTTGTTAAGGTTAATGCACCTCAATTTGTATCCCAAAATTCAAGGGATTGAAGGTTGGTAGTATGGCAATATTTTGGCTATATTTGAGCACATGTTTTGTAAGTTTTTTTGTAGGATCTACAAGGCACCACTAGAAGGGGGGGTTGAATAGTGGGTGCGGAAAATATGGTTTTTAAAATTGTTTTAAACCAAAAACCCATCTTCTGAAAACAGTTTCTGTTTTCAGGACCAGTTTTAAAACATTTTGAAAACTAGGTTGCAGGTCTTAAAAAATTCTTAAATTTGGAGAGAACTTAGCCTCAGATGTTATGAGTGTCTCCTAAAAATTTCAGATTTAAATTCAACCTTTAACCCCCTAAAAATTTGTTGGTGGTCAGATTGCGCAAATCTGCCAGAAACGGTAGACTGATTTGAAAAATTAATTCCTATTTGTACTTAACTCCAAATGCTCTCAAAATTTAAATACTAACCCCTTATAAGTGTATTAAATGTGTTCAAACAGTTATGAAAAATTCTTTTGGGAAGTTAGTTAAATATGATCAAAGCCTCAACCTTTGCAAGCCTGAAAATCAGACTGCACTAGTCTTAGAACTTTGGACGTTTGAATGACTTATACTTGTCCAAAAGGGTTGAAACTTACGCCAAAAGAACCTTAAAATGTGTGGCTATGATTCTGGAAAATTTTTTGATTTTTGAAAATCGTTTACTATTTTTACCAACGTGATTAAGAATGATAAACGGTGCTGAAACTGAAAGTAAGTACTAAATTAAATAACACTAGGAATTTTATACTGGTTCGGTTATAAACAAGCTACTCTAGTCTTCGAGGACACCTTTCTCGGTTCACACTAATCACACAATACAAAAACACCTTACCATAGGGTTGATGGAGTTACACACCAACTCCAACCCTTTACAAACCTTGTATATGAATACAATGCACACGAACACCACCACCTTGCAAGTCTAAGATTGATCACACCTTGATCAATCTTTTACAATGATAAAAGAATATGTGGTGGTCTAGATGATGCCTATTCAAGTATATGAATGTAAGTACAATAGACTTTTAGGAAGAAGAAACAAAGAGAGTGTAGTAGGAGAAGAAGGCTAGACGTTTTGATGCTTTTGAATTGCAAGACTTATTCTTGTTCTTGTTTTGCTCTTCTTCCTTGCTTTTTAACAATGTGATCGCCCCCTTGCTCTTATTCCCTTCTTGAAAATTATCTTCTAAGTCCTTGGAAGAGTATATGGCATCATTGTGACATGTCTTTGCTTATTTGGCATCTTCTCATTGGATAATCATTAAACTTTTGCTTACTTGGCACTCATTGATTTGGTTGGATGTTGTCATCACTTGATGACTAGAAAAAATCTGAGAATAACACTTAAAACATGTGCCAAAATCATCACATAAAATTAGCAAGGCAATTTTCTTCCAAAATTCCTTAAAAAAATCGGCCATAAAGTCTTGCACATGCTGAAATTTCAGCATGTGTAACATCCACCTCTTTTTCAAAATATTTCCTATTTTGCATTGATTTTATCCAAGAATTCAATCATTATTTAGTATGCAATATTCTCATCTTTTATGGAATAAAAATTTGACAATAATGTGGCCTATATTTCGGCCATTATACATTCACACATGCTGAAATTTTCAGCATGTGTGATATTTAAAAAACTATCACCTCTTAAATTCTATAACTTATTCAAAAGGCTTCCAAATTGTCTTCTAATTAATTCACCTTAATCAAGAAGTAAAATATCCCTCATATGTTACAAAAATCGGCCAGCCAATAATCCACATGCTGAAATTTTCAGCATGTGTTATAAATGAGACATAAGTTTGAAATGTTACCTTGTGTAGTTCCTTTCTTTATGTCACCAACATTGTATCCTTCATTCTTGACCAATCAATATGCCAACAAGGCTCCACATATGCTCCATCAAGCTGGTATAGGCGTGTATAATGTGTAGATACATGTGCCGAATTTTATTTTTGCAAACTTTGTAAAATAGTGCACATTTAATAATACACATATGGTATATTCCAATCAGCCCTT
Source organism: Eustoma russellianum (assembly GCA_036186865.1). Classification (NCBI taxonomy): domain Eukaryota; kingdom Viridiplantae; phylum Streptophyta; class Magnoliopsida; order Gentianales; family Gentianaceae; genus Eustoma; species Eustoma russellianum. The sequence continues at coordinate 16,756,209 of AP025055.1, forward strand.
AATTTAATTTTCTAGAACACTTTGAGATGTATGAAATATGTAAAAAGTGTCTAGATACATGTTATATGATATGCCAAAAACGTTCCATGTGTCGTGTACGTAGAAAACCGAATTTTTGATGTTTATCGATTACCCGATTTTTCTCTAATTAAATTCCAACTTTTTGCACATGTTATATATATTATGTTACACATAATATACATAAATTAAAATTTAATATTCAGCTCATAAGGATGATTAAAGTGGCGCCTAGACATGTGACAAAATTGAAATTGGAATCTCCACATTCGGCCTTAATGTGGGTGATTTGTGTGTGCCAACATGGAATGATTTTATGGATGCACATACAATGTAAGCCACGAAATTTATGGCTAATTTTGAAGTGTATGGGCTGGCCATCTATTTATGTCAAGTACATGACATGTTGGCGAAGTTTTGGTATTCGTCCGATACGACAATTTTCGGTTTAGAACCTTTTAACGTGTCGTATTTAATTTGTCATCACCATGACTTATATCATATGATATAAGACCTGAATATACTAATATATATGAGCTAAGTATGGTGGTGTGACGTTAACGTACGTACGTAATATATATAACGTGTCGGTAGTATGTTTGAATAAATGTGTATGTGCCTTTTTAAAAAATCTGAATATATATATATATATATATATATATAAATGGTGTGTATTTATGTGTGGGGAGGAGAGTGGAAGACTTTCCTTTCTTCACCTTGTTGCCTTTGTGCCTTGTCCAAATATTGCTTTCTTTAATGAACTACTTAGTTTGATTAACTAAGTACTTCACTTAATGAACTAGTTTAGTTCATTAATGGTGGCACCTGAAAATAGTTCAAACACAACAAATGTTTGCCATTTGATGTAAGCTTTAAAGTTTCATGGCTCGTTAGTACGACAACATTATATATGAACTATATAAGGCAAGTTTTATGCAATATGTCATGCACGTTTTTATGCAATATGTCATGCACGTTTAAATCATGTATTTTGAAATCACTCAAACCCCTTTTTCTCTACAATCTCCCCTTTTGATGATTTTCAAAATAACCTACATTCATGATTTAAATCATATCGCTCCTCCTTCAATCATGCATAAATTCAAATTTTGAATTTCAAATTTCAAACCGCTCCCCCTTGATTTATGCAATCAGTTTCTTTCTCCCCCTTAAATCATGCATTCTCTCCCCCTTTATTTTGGAAAGTCATTCAAAAATCTGCATGTAAATATGGTAAGAGAATCAAATCAAATCAGCTGAAATCATGCCTAATTTAGAACGAAAATTTTCGTACGTGGCTTGGTTTAAGGCTTTAGTGAAGATATCCGCTACTTGTGCTTCTGTGCGTACATGATCTATGACAATGTCACCATTATTTACGTGATCCCGAAGAAAGTGATAGCGTACTTCTATATGCTTGGCCTTAGAATGTAAGACGGGATTCTTAGATAGGTTAGTTGCACTCATACTATCACAATATATAGGAATTTTATTTACGGTAATTCCAAAGTCCGAAAGTTGTTGTTTTATCCATAGTAATTGCGTGCAACAAAGACTAAGTGCCATGTACTCAGCTTCAGTAGTGGATAAAGCTAAGCTTGCTTGCTTTTTGGAAAACCATAAAATAAGAGAGTTTCCTATAAATTGGCAAGTGCCACTCGTGTTTTTTCTATCTATCTTGCATCCACCATAATCAGCGTCAGTGTAGGCATGCAAATTAAAGTCACAATCTTTATCATACCAAAAGCCTAAGGTGGGTGTGTGCTTAATATATCAGAATATTCTTTTCACCGCATTAAAGTGAGACACCATAGGTTGACTTTGAAAACGTGCACACATACATACACTGAACATGATATCAGGCCTACTAGCAGTAAGATATAACAAAGAACCAATCATAGATCTATATAAGGCATTATCAAAATCCTTACCATGTTCATCTTTATCTAATTTAGTAGTAACACTCATAGGGGTGGGGGATGGTTTTAAATTCTCAAAATTGAACTTTTTAATCATATCATTTACATATTTAGCCTGGCTTATGTGAATACCTTTACTTGTTTGCTTAATTTGCAAGCCAAGAAAATATTTCAATTCGCCAACCATGGACATTTCAAATTTGGATTTCATACAATTTTCAAAATCTTCAACAAGTTTATGAGAAGTAGAGCCGAAAATAATGTCATCAACGTAAATTTGAATAATAAGTAAATCCGCTTTATCTTGTTTCAAAAATAATGTACTATCTATAGTACCTCTTTTAAAATCATTTTCTAAAAGAAAAGTAGCAAAACGATCATACCACGCTCTAGGTGCTTGCTTTAGACCGTATATTGCCTTCTTTAGTTTGTACACGTGATTGGGATATTTCAAATCTTCAAAACCGGGTCGTTGTTTCACGTATACTTCTACTTGTATGAATCCATTTAAGACTGCACTTTTCACGTCCATTTGATAGAGTTTAAAATCTTTCATGCAAGCAATGGCAAGTAAAAGTCGTATAGCTTCTAAACGTGCTACGGGTGCGAATGTTTCATCCTAATCAATACCTTTTTCTTGATTATAGCCTTGTGCTACAAGTCTAGCCTTATTTCTTACAACCTTTCCTTCTTCATTTATTTTATTTCTAAACATCCACTTTGTGCCTATTATGGTCTTATCTTGTGGTCATGGCACTAAATCCCATACGTCATTTCTAACAAATTGATTAAGTTCCTCATGCATAGCATCAATCCAAGAAGAATCACTCAAAGCATCATGCACATTTTTGGGCTCAATTTTGGAAATCATAGCATGAAATTGATTTATTTCATTCGAAGTTATTCTTCTACGTGGACGCACACCGTGTGTGATATCGCTTATAATGAGATCATGTGGGTGATCTCTATGCCATCTTGGTTGATTATTTTCTATGTTCTCATGCATTTCTAAGTGATCATGCATTTCTAGTGTATCATGCATATTATGCATATCAAACGTGCCATCATCGTCATTCAACACGGGTTTCAATTCAAAATCATCATCATATTCTTTATCTTTATCAATCTCACCAAATTCATTAAACTTCACATGAATAGATTTTATAATTTGTCTAGTGAGAGGATCATAACATCTATATGCTTTTGAATTTACAGAATATCCAACAAAGATGCATTCAATTGATTTAGATTCAAATTTATCTAAATTGTCTTCTGTATTTAAAACAAAACATTTGCATCTAAACATACGAAAATAGTCAATTTTAGGCATGTGATCATTTAATATCTCATAAGGCATCTTATTTATTTTCTTTCTAATGGATAAGCAATTTACTATGTAGCATGAACAGTTTACGGCTTCCGCCCACAAAAATCTAGGCAACTTATTTTCGCACAACATAGTTCTAGCAATTTCTTGTAATGTCTTATTCTTTCTTTCTACTACTCCATTTAATTGTGGAGTTCTAGGTGGCGAAAACTCTTGTTTAATTCCTTTTTCTTCGCAAAATGAAATCATGTCCTTATTCTTAAACTCACCGCCTCTATCTCTTCTTATCTTTTTCACATTGACACCATATTGATTTTCAAGTTGTTTTATTAGTTTCGCAATCTCAATGGCACTATCATCCTTATGTGCAAGAAACAAAGTCCAAGTATAACGAGAAAAATCATCAACAATCACGCAAGCATAGTGACGCCCACCAAGACTCGTAGTGCGACTAGGACCAAACAAATCAATGTGTAGTAATTCTAAAACTCTAGTCGTGCTTATTTCATTTTTGGGATTTAGTGATTCGCGTGTTTTTTTGCCTTTTATACAAGATTCACACAACAAAAAGTTGTCTAAATCAAGTGTAGGCAATCCTCGTATTAGATTCTTTTGTTGGAGTTTTTCTAGTGTAGAAATGCCAATATGTCTTAAACGTCTCTGCCACAAATTTACGTGAGGTTCATTTGACATGAAACACTTAACCTTAGCGTCTCACATATCATCCATAGAAAGCGTAAAAATGTTACCTTCCCGTTTTCCTTTTAAGACTGTTTCTCCATTTTTATTTATTATATTGCAATATGGGTGAGTAAAACACACATCAAAACCATTGTTAATGAATTGTGAAATGCTAAGAAGATTATAAAATAAGTTGCTTACCAAAAAGACGTTGGAAATTTGAAGAGTGCTTGGGTTTCCAATTGTACCTTTTCCGATGATCTTGCCTTCGTTGTTGTCTCCAAAGGTCACGGATCTGCCTTTTGTGACCTTCTTCAATTTCGTGAATAGGCTCGGGTCACCCGTTATGTGCCTCGAGCAACCACTGTCAAGGAACCATTTGATTGATGTATCTTTTGATGTGTGGGCTCCCTGCAATGTGTAAAAATGATTTAGGTACCCTTTTAATTTTGGGTCCTTACGAGTTAGTTATTCACCTTTTAGTAAAAGTACCTTTCGGTACCCATACTTGGGTGATTCTTCTTGGTCTAGCAAAAGGCAAGAATGTAGATGAAGGTGCAATGTAGTAAACATGTGGTGAGTGCACTTTAGGCCTTTGGCCAAGAACTCCTTTATACTCATTATATGTAGGACGTTTTTGATATGTCCTTGTGTTCGTGTGTGTAGTGCGTGATCTAGATGAATGAAATGGATGACGTGTATGCATCACTTGTTTCTTCTCATATCTATATGGAACAAAATTGTATTTCGCATAATATGAGGAAGAAGTAGGGTGTGAGGAGGGGAGAGGGAGTCTTTGCGTCATCTTAGATGCCTTTTTATGTTTTGGGGTTTCTACTTTCTTAGACACTACGAACTTGGTTGGTTTAATGGATACTTCATTTGTTTCAATGTATCCTAAACCTGTTTTATCACTATCATGCTTTTGTGATAAGATAATACGCTCTAGCATGTTGGATCCCGTATCAAACTGTTTCATCATTTTCTTTAAGTCTGTATTCCTTGATTTCAAACTTGAAATCTCGGATTTCATTTCATTATTTTTCGTGGTCAATGATGAGATCTCTGTCTTTAATGCAGTAATGATGCGTGATGACTCTTCCTTTGAATCGTTTAATTGAGCGACAAGATTCTCATTAGAAGATTCTAGCAGTTTCTTGTCTTCAATTAATCGCTTCTTTTCTTTCGCGAGAGTCTTAGTAAATTTATGCAATTCTAAGTACTGACTAAAAAGATCATCATAAGAAGGCTCAGAGTCAGAATCAGAGTCAGATGATACCTCGTTTGATGCTTTGGACACAAAACATACTTGTGCACTCTCCTCTTCTGTTTGAGTCTCGGAATCTGATGTATCACTCCATGTGGAGGCTTTGAGAGCTCGTTTCCTTTGCTTAGGTTCTGAGACGAGTCTATTCTTGTTCCGATCCTTGTCAGGGTATTTATTTGTTTGCTTGTCCTTATTAGGGCAGTCATATGATAGATGTCCAAGTTTACCGCATTCATAACATTTAACATCCTTATCGTTTGTTTTGTTCTTATTTCTTTTAGTCGAAGTAGTCTTATTTTTGTTTCTAAATGACTTTCTCATGAATTTTCTTAAGCCTTTAGCCAATAAAATTAAGTCATCGTTATCCGATTCAGAATCACTATCATCTACGTGATCGGATGAAGTAGAGACGTATTCATTTGATTTAAATGCAATAGCTTTACCTTGTCTTGATGATTCTGATTTCCTTATGGTGAGTTTGTTCTCGTTAACCTTAAGTGATCCAATTAATTCTTCCATCTTAATTGACTTGGTTTCTTTGCTTTCTTCTATTGCCGTTACTTTAGGGCCCCACTCGGATGGAAGGCTTCGCAATACCTTTTGTACCTTTTCCTGCATAGTAAAGGCTTTTCCAAGTGACTCAAGAGAATTGTAAATGTTAGTCAAGCGAAGGTCCATATCAACAATAGATTCATTAGGCAATAATTTAAGTGACTCGAGTGTGGACATAAGCATGTTGATCTTGGACTCTTTTACTTGACTAGTGCCTTCGTGTTTCATTTCAAGTATTCTCCACATTTCTTGAGCACTAGAACAATTTGAGACATAGCTAGACTTGCTTTTACTTAATCCATTTAAAAGTAACTGCATAGCCCTAGCGTTCATGCTTAGTCTCTTTTTATCCTCACTAGAATACTCTTCTTTTGGCTTAACGACCTCTAGTGTGACTCCATCTACAGTGGATTACTTTGATGGAACAAAAGGACCATCTTCTATAATTGACCAGAGATCAATATCAATTGCCATAAGAAAAAGCTTCATTCTTAATTTCCATTGAATGAAAGACTCACCGTCAAAGAGAGGAGGTCTTTGACTTGACATACCTTCTTGTTCGGTTTTGAAATTTGTGGTTGCCATCTCACTTAGATCGTTGGATCCCTTTTGATGTGAGTGTCCTGCGTTCTGATACCACTTGTAGGATCTTCAAGGCACCACTAGAAGGGGGGGTTGAATAGTGGGTGCGGAAAATGTGGTTTTTAAAATTGTTTTAAACCAAAAACACAACTTCTGAAAATAGTTTCTGTTTTCAGGACCAGTTTTAAAATATTTTGAAAACTAGGTTGCAGGTCTTCAAAGATTCTAAAATTTGAAGAGAACTTAGCCTCAGATGTTATGAGTGTCTCCTAAAAATTTCAGATTTAAATTCAACCTTTAACCCCTTGAAAATTCATTGGTGGTAAGATTGCACAAATCTGTCAGAAACGGTAGACTGAATTGAAAAATTAATTCCTATTTGTACGTAACTCCAAATGCTCTCAAAATTTAAAGACTAACCCCTTATAAGTTGTATTTAAATGGGTTGAAACAGTTTTGGAAAATTCTTTTGGGAAATTAGTCAAATACGATCAAAGTCTCAACCTTTGTAAGCCTGAAAATCAGACTGCATTAGTCTCAGAATTTTGGACGTTTGAATGACTTATACTTGTCCAAAAAGGTTGAAACTTGTGCCAAAAGAACCTTAAAACGTGTGTCTATGATTCTGGAAACTTTCGTGATTTTTGAAAATTGTTTACTATTTTTACCAACGTGATTAAGAATTATAAACAGTGCTGAAACTGAAAGTAAGTACTGAAAGTAAATAACACCAGGAATTTTATACTGGTTCGGTTATAAACAACCTACTCCGGTCTTCGAGGACACCTTCCTCGGTTCACACTAATCACACAACACAAAAATATCTTACCACAGGGTTGATGGAGTTACACACCAACTTCAACCCTTTACAAACCTTGTATATGAATACAATGCACAGGAACACCACCACCTTGCACGTCTAATATTGATCACACCTTGATCAATCTTTTACAATGGTAAAAGAATAAGTGGTGGTCTAGATGAAGCCTATTCAAGTATATGAATGTAAGTACAATAGGCTTTTAGGAAGAAGAAAGGAAGAGAGTGTAGAAGGAGAAGAAGGCTAGACGTTTTGATGCTTTTGAATTGCAAGACTTGTTCTTGTTCTTGTTTTGCTCTTCTTCCTTCCTTTTTAACAATGTGGCCACCCCCCTTGCTCTTCTTCCTTCCTAAGTTCCCTTTTGGACTAGTATAAGTCATTCAAACGTTAATAGTTCTGAGACTAGTGCAATCTGATTTTCATACTTGCAAAGGTTGAGAACTTGAACGTATTTGACATAGTTCCCAAATGAATTTTTCAAAACTGTTTCAAGATTTAAATGCATATAGTAAGGGGTTTGTCATTAAATTTTCAGACCATTAGGAGATACTCAGAACATATGAGACTACAATCTCTCCAAATGTCAAAAACTTTTGAAGGCCTGTAACCTAGTTTTTTTGACGTTGCAAAACAGGATCTGAAAACAGAAACTGTTTTCAGGACTTGAGGTTTTGGGTAAAAAATTTTAAAAAACCAAATTTTCTTCACCTACTATTCAACCCCCTTCTAGTGGTGCCTTACAGGTCCTACAAGTGGTATCAGAGTGCAGGCACACTCACAACAAGAAGATCCAACTATCTAAGTGTGATGGCAACCACTAGCTTCAAAACCGAACAAGAAGGTATATCTAGTCAAATGCCTCCTCTTTTTGATGGTGAGTCCTTCATTCAATGGAAACTTAGAATGAAACTTTTTCTTATGGCTATTGATATCGATCTATGGTCTATTATAAAAGACGGTCCATTTCTTCCCTCTAAATTATCTACTGTAGATGGTGTCACACTAGAGGTTGTAAAACCAAAACAAGAGTACACTAGTGATGACAAAAAGAGACTAAGTATGAATGCTAGAGCCATGCAATTACTCTTAAACGGGATAAGTAAAAGTGAATCTAGTTACGTATCTAATTGCTCTAGTGCTTAAGAAATGTGGAGAATTTTTGAGATGAAAGATAAAGGGACTAGCCAAGTAAAGGAGTCTAAGATTAATATGCTTATGTCCACACTTGAGTCTTTTAAATTATTTCCAAATGAGTCTATTGTTGATATGGATCTACGATTGACTAACATCTATACTTCTCTTGAGTCTCTTGGGAAAGCTTTCTCTACGCCGGAAAAGGTCCAAAAGGTAATACGAAGTCTTCCATCCAAATGGGACCCTAAAGTCACAGCAATAGAGGAAGTAAAGAAACCAAATCAATAAAAATGGAGAAACTAATCGGATCGCTAAAGGTATGCTAAAACAAACTCACATTAAGGAAATTGGAATCAACGTCAAAACATGGTAAGACTATTGCTTTTAAATCAAATGAATACGTCTCTACTTCTTCCGATCATGTAGATGATAGTGATTCCGAATCAGACAATGATGACTTAATACTATTGGCTAAAGGTTTGAGAAAATTCATGAGAAAGTCATTTAGAAACAAACCTAAGGCTACTTCCACTAAAAGAAATACAAATAAAACAAATGACAAGGACGTGAAGTGCTATGAATGTGGGAAACTTGGAGATTTATCTTATGGCTGCCGTAACAAGGACAAACAAACAAACAAACACCTTGACAAGGATCGAACCAAAACTAGACTTGTCTCAGAACCTAAACAAAGGAGAAGAGCTCTCAAGGCCTCCACTTGTAGTGACACATCCGACTCTGAGACCAAAACCGAAGAAGAGACGGCCCAAGTATGCTTTGTATCCAAAGCATCAAACGAGGTATCTTCCGATTCTGACTCTGATTCTGAACCTTCATATGATGATCTTTTTAGTCAATATTTAGAATTGCACAAATTCACCAAGACTCTCGCAAAAGAAAAGAAACGATTAATTGAAGACATGAAGTTGTTTGAATCTTCTAACACGAATCTTGTTTCTCAATTAAACGATTCAAAAGAAGAGTCTTCATGCATCATCAATGCATTAAAATCAGAGATCTCGTCATTAACTACACATAATAATGAAATTAAATCCGAAATTTCAAATTTGAAATCAAGGAATGCCGATTTAGAGAAAATGATGAAACAATTTGACACGGGAACTAACATGCTAGATTGCATTATTTTATCACAAAAGTATGATAGTGATAAAATCAGATTAGGATACATTGAGAAAAACGAAACATCAATTAAACCAACCAAATTCATTTTGTCTAAGAAAATAGAAACACCTAAGACACATATGGCGCCTAAGAAGATGCCTCCCTTCATCTCATCATGCTTCTTCTTCATATCAAACAAGATATAATTATGTGCCGCATAGATATGCGAAGAAACCATTGATACATACACGACATTCATTCCATGCATCTAGATCGCGTACTATGCACACTAACACTAAAACATATCAAAAACGCACACCATATGATTTTTCAAAACTGTTTCAACCCATTTAAATACATATAGTAAGGGGTCTGTCATTAAATTTTCAGACCATTTGGAGCCACAAATTAATCGGAATAAATTTTTCAAATTAGACTACTGTTTTTGGCAGATTTGCACAATCTGACCACAAACAATTTTTCAAAGGGTTAAAGGTTGAATTTTGATCTGAAATTTTAAGGAGATACTCATAACATCTGAGACTACAATCTCTCCGAATTTCAGAATTTTTTAAGGCCTGTAACCTAGTTTTTTGACGTTGCAAAACAGGACCTTAAAACAGAAACTGTTTTCAGAAGTTGGGTTTTTGGGTAAAAACATTTTTAAAAACCAAATTTTCCGCACCCACTATTCAACCCCCCTTCTAGTGGTGCCTTACAGGTCCACTTTTTACACATTCAATACATGTTAAAGTGTTCTAGAAAATTCAAAATAGGGCTGATTATTATTTACCATGTATGTGTAAATATTGTGCATTATTTGGCAAAGCTTACTAAAATGAAATTTCAGCACATGCACGTTCATTCTACACGCCATTTTCAGCAATGGTGGAGCCTAGGTTGAGCTTAGTTAGCATCTTAATTGGTGGAGAATATGCCATACAAGATTAGTGACATAAAAGAGGAGACTTCACAAGGAAACAATTCAAAAGAAAGACACATGCTGAAAATTTTCAGCACATGCTAAAGTGGACGATTTTGTTGAGGTCAATGCACCTCAATTTGTATCCCAAAATTCAAGGGATTGAAGGTTGGTAGTATGGCAATATTTTGGCTATATTTGAGCACATGTTTTGTAAGTTTTTTTTGTATGATCTGCAAGGCACCACTAGAAGGGGAGGGATTGAATAGTGGGTGCAGAAAATATGGTTTTTAAAATTGTTTTAAACCAAAAACCCAACTTCTGAAAACAGTTTCTGTTTTCAGGACCAGTTTTAAAACGTTTTGAAAACTAGGTTGCAGGTCTTCAAAAATTCTGAAATTGGGAGAGGACTTAGCCTCAGATGTTATGATTGTCTCCTAAAAATTTCAGATTTAAATTCAACCTTTAACCCCTTGAAAATTTGTTGGTGGTCAGATTGCGCAAATCTTCTAGAAACGGTAGACTGATTTGAAAAATTAATTCCTATTTGTACGTAACTCCAAATGCTCTCAAAATTTTAATACTATCCCCTTATAAGTGTATTTAAATGTGTTGAAACAGTTTTGAAAAATTCTTTTGGCAAGTTAATCAAATACAATCAAAGTCTCAACCTTTGTAAGCCTGAAAATCAGACTGCACTAGTCTCAGAACTTTGGACGTTTGAATGACTTATACTTGTCCAAAAGGGTTGAAACTTACGCCAAAAGAACCTTAAAATGTGTGGCTATGATTCTGGAAAGTTTCGTGAGTTTTGAAAATCGTTTACAATTTTTACCAACGTGATTAAAAATGATAAACAGTGCTGAAACTGAAAGTAAGTACTGAATTAAATAACACCAGGAATTTTATACTGGTTCGGTTATAAACAACCTACTCCAGTCTTTGAGGACACCTTCCTCGGTTCACACTAATCACACAATACAAAAACACCTTACCACAGGGTTGATGGAGTTACACACCAACTCCAACCCTTTACAAACCTTGTATATGAATACAATGCACACGAACACCACCACCTTGCAATTCTAAGATTGATCACACCTTGATCAATCTTTTACAATGATAAAAGAATATGTGGTGGTCTATATGAAGCCTATTCAAATATATGAATGTAAGTACAATAGGCTTTTAGGAAGAAGAAAGAAAGAGAGTGTAGAAGGAGAAGAAGGCTAGACGTTTTGATGCTTTTGAATTGCAAGACTTGTTCTTGTTCTTGTTTTGCTCTTCTTCCTTCCTTTTTAACAATGTGGCCGCCCCCTTGCTCTTATTCCCTTCTTGAAAATTATCTTCTAAGTCCTTGGAAGAGTATATGGCATCATTGTGACATGTCTTTGCTTACTTGGCATCTTCTCATTGGATAATCATTAAACTTTTGCTTACTTGGCACTCATTGATTGGTTGGATGTTGCCATAACTTGATGACTAGAAAAATTTGAGAATAACACTTAAAACATGCGCCAAAATCATCATAAAATAGTTACCATAACTTCCAAGATCATCACATAAAATTAGCAAGACAATTTTCTTCCAAAATTCCTTAAAAAAATCGGCCATAAAGTCTTGCACATGCTGAAATTTCAGCATGTGTAACATCCACCTCTTTTTCAAAATATTGCCTATTTTGCATTGATTTAATCCAAGAATTCAACCATTTTTTAGTATGCAATATTCTCATCTTTTATGGAATAAAAATTTGACAACAATGTGGCCTATATTTCGGCCATTATACATTCACACATGCTGAAATTTTCAGCATGTGTGATATTTAAAAAACTATCACCTCTTAAATTCCATAACTTATTCAAAATGCTTCCAAATTATCTTTCAATTAATCCACCTTAATCAAGAAGTAAAATATCCCTCATATGTTACAAAAATCGGCCAGCCAATAATCCACATGCTGAAATTTTCAGCATGTGTTACAAATGAGACATAAGTTTGAAAGGTTACCTTGTGTAGTTCCTTTCTTTATGTCACCAACATTGTATCCTTCATTCTTGACCAATCAATATGACAACAAGGCTCCACATATGCTCCATCAAGCTGGTATAGGTGTGTATAATGTGTAGATACATGTGCTGAATTTTATTTTTGCAAACTTTGTAAAATAGTGCACATTTAATAATACACATATGGTATATTCCAATCAGCCCTTAATTTAATTTTCTAGAACACTTTGAGATGTATGAAATATGTAAAAAGTGTCTAGATACATGTTATATGATATGCCAAAAACGTTCCATGTGTCGTGTACGTAGAAAACTGAATATTCGATGTTTATCGATTACCCGATTTTTCTCTAATTAAATTCCAACTTTTTGCAAATGTTATATATATTATGTTACACATAATATACATAAATTAAAATTTAATATTCAGCTCATAAGGCTGATTAAAGTGGCACCTAGACATGTGACAAAATTGAAATTGGAATCTCCACAATTTGGCCTTAATGTGGGGTGATTTGTGTGTGCCAACATGGAATGATTTTATGGCTGCACATACCATGTAAGCCACAAAATTTATGGCTAATTTTGAAGTGTAGGGGCTGGCCATCTATTTATGGCAAATACGTGACACATTGGCGAAGTTTCGGTATTCGCTCGATACGACAATTTTCAGTTTAGAACCTTTTAATGTGTCATATTTAATTTGTCATCACCATGAATTATATCATATGATATAAGACCTGAATATATTCATATATATGAGTTAGGTATGGTGGTGTGACGTTAACGTACGTACGTAAAATATATAACGTGTCGGTAGTATGTTTGAATAAATGTGTATGTGCCTTTTTAAAAAAATCTAAAAATATATATATATATATACATATATATATATATATAAATGGCGTGTATTTACGTGTGGGGAGGAGAGTAGAAGACTTTCCTTTCTTCACTTTCTTGCCTTTGTGCCTTGTCCAAATATTGCTTCCTTTAATGAACTACTTAGTTTGATTAACTAAGTACTTCACATAATGAACTAGTTTAGTTCATTAATAGTGGCACCTGAAAATAGTTCAAACACAACAAATCTTTGCCATTTGATGTAAGCTTTAAAGCTTCATGGCTCGTTATACGACAACATTATATATGAACTATATAAGGCAAGTTTTATGCAATATGTCATGCACGTTTTTATGCAATATGTCATGCACGTTTAAATCATGTATTTTGAAATCACTCAAACCCCTTTTTCTCTACATTTTTCCCCAGATTTTACAGCTCATTAAGGATGCCAAGTTGGACCAGTCATCATGTGACAAGTAAGCAAGGTCAAGTCATCCTTCCAATCATGTGGCGCCAAGTAAGCAAGATAGTGTCATATCTACACAAGGCAATCTTATGAGGACATTAAAGAGAATTCTCAAGAAAGGAAGAAGCCCTAGGGGGCGGCCACATGTGAATAAAAGGAGAAGAGTAGTGCAAACAAGGCTAAGCATTTCACACATTTCTCTCAAGTGCAAAAAGATCTACTACTCTCTTCTTCTACCTTTCTCTCTTCTTCTTCTTCTCTCAAGCCTATTGTTCATATATTCTAAATATTGTATAGGCTTTGAATATACCACCCACATTCATTCATTGTTGTAAAAGGTTGATCAAGGTGTGACAAACCTTCATTCAATCAGTGGTGGTGTCCGTGATTCGTTTGCTCTATTGTATTGTTTGTAAAAGGGTGTAGTTAGTGTGTAACTCCAGTCACCCTTGTGGTAAGGTGTTTATTGTGTTTAGTGATAACCAAGGAAGGTGAAAAGACACGCCTGTATCGATTGATGTCATCGGTCGATGTCTCACAGAGAGCTCCAACTTTTCATCCAAACTAGTTCAATCGATCTATGTACCGATGGAAGTCACATCGATCGATCTATGTGATCAATCTATGTTGGACAATGACTTTAACTTTGCACTCAAGGTACATCGATCGATCGAAGTCATCGACTTACGTGACATCGATGGATCGTGTGATCGATTTATGTCCAATAAAACACTCAACTTCATTTTCAAGCCACATGGATCGATCCAACTGAGACATGAATCGATCCATGTCATGAGCCAAGCTATTCTTGCTTATTTAAACACCAATCCACCTTCATCCTTCATCCCATTGCCTTTACAAACTATCATTACAATATCCCACTTAGTTTGTAAGGCAATTTATGACATTCCATGCGTCTAAGAAGTATCTTTCGATTTGAACCTCTTATTAGTATAATAATTCAAAGTTCTAACGAAATCTTGATAGCCTAAAAGCCTTGAATCAGATTCTAATGTGCTAGAATCGGAAATATTATACACATGAAACCACACTCTCCCTAGAAGTTCAACCTAAACCGCACTTTATGGCCTTGTGCTTCCCTTAATATTCATGAACATTTCAAGATCTTTGCTTGTCAAAGCGGCACCACTTCCCATGTTCATATAGGTGAAGATTAAGATATTCCTCTTAATCCTTCATTAAGACTGCTTTAACATTCACCCTCTTTTAACACTAATATTCCAATTCTTTAAAGATCAATACAATGCGGGTTGATTCTTTAAGGATCAATCTTAGTTCTTTAATCCCTGACTTTGTGACTTGTTGTTACCTATTGAACATTTGACTAGTGGTATGCTAGGAAAGGTTGGGTTTCCATCACAAGTGAACTTATCCCATACGTTTCAATCTCATTCCTAAAGATGTACTTTGTACCAAGTCTTTTGAAAGGCTCTTTGTGAATGGATCCGCTAGGTTATTGCAGGATCTGACGTATGCAATGGCTATTACACCGTCCGTTATAATTGCCTTACATAATCATGCCTAAGGCTGACATGTCTAGATTTCCCGTTATAGATTTTACTATAAGCTCTAGACATTGTTGCTTGGCTATCACAGTGTAAGGAAATGGATGGCGTCGGTTGCGGCCATAACTTTGCATCCAACAGTAAACTTCTCAGCCATTCCGCTTCCTTACATGCAGATCCCAATGTTATGAATTCAGATTCCATTGTGGAGTGTGTAATACGTGTCTGTTTCTTTGAAGCCCAAGAAACCGGACAACCACCCAAAGTAAACACACATCCCGTAGTAGATTTGTTATCACCAACACTAGTTATCCAACTAGCATCAGTATAACCTTCCAACACGGCGGGAAAATTATTATAATACAATCCGTAATTCATAGTTTGTTTCAAGTACTTAAGTACTCACCCGATTGCCTTCCAATGGTCCATACTAGGATTACTAGTATACCTTGATTTTTGCACAGCGAAAAGGCAATATCCGGTCTAGTACAATATGTAGCATACATTAAACTACCAATAGCCTATCATATTCTAGTTGAGCAACCGCACTACCGGTATGTCCAGTCAATTTGTATGAAGCATCGAATGGCGTGTTTGCTTCTTTGATCTCTAAGTGATTGAACTTATTCAACACTTTACCAATATAATCATATTGACAAAGAGAAAAACCCCCACTATGTTTAGACACTTTTATTCCTAAGATAGTATCTACCTCAACCAAATCTTTCATTTGGAATTGTGAAGTTAATACTTAGTTTCATTTACTCCTTCCATATTAGTGCATATAATTAGCATGTCATGCACGTACAAACAAATAATGACACCATATTTGTCTGTAAACTTGAAATATACACATTTATCAGCACTACTATGCCGAAAACCACTCTTTAAAATTGTAATGTCAAACTTTTCACGCCATTGTTTCAATACTTGCTTCAATCCAAACAATGACCTTACTAATTTGCACTTTTTGTGCTCATTACCAGGTAGAACAAAACCTTTCGATTGTTCCATATAAGCTTCTTCGTCTAAATCACCATTGAGAAATGCAATTTTAACATCAATTTGATGAATAAACAGGTTATTTATGGATGCTAATGCTATCAACACTCTAATGGATGTTATTCTCGCAATCGGAGCACATATGTTGAAATAGTATATTCTTCTCTTTGTCTAAAGCCTTTGGCTACTAATCTAGCCTTGAAAGTTTGAATTGAACCATCCTTATTGTATTTCCTTCTGAATACCCGTTTACATCCAATTGCATTGGAACTCGGAGGCAAATCAGTGAGAATCCACGTATTGTTTGAGAATAACGAGTTCATCTTATCATCAATTGCTTCCTTCCAAAATGATGCATCTCTCGATTACATTGCCTCCTTATAGGATTTAGGATCATCTTCTACACTTAGAACAATCGGTATTTGCTTAAATACATTTGTCCTATTACCTTCAACTAAGAAAGTAATGGATTGTGAAGAAATAAAATCCGGATGTAAATGCTTCTCCTTTCTAGCCCGTTGACTCCTCCGAAATTCAGTTGGAGAATTTTGTTCAACACTAGAAGGATCATTAGAGAAATCTCCAACTATATGTTCATTCAGATTTCCACTTGTTGAATCTTGATTTGAATCTGTTCTTAAGAATTTATTCTCAAGGAATTAAACATCTCTAGATTTAACAACCATATTGGATTCTATGTCTAGAATCCTATATGCTTTCGAGTTTTCAGCATATCCAATAAAAACACCTTTGAGGGCTCTTGGCCCCAACTTAGTTCTTTTTGGATCTGGAACTCTATAATAGGCTAGAAAGTCCCAAACTCTAAGATAACTTAGATTTGGTCTTCGTTTCTTCCATATTTCATATTGAGAAACCTTAAACTTCTTAGAAGGAATTCTTATGAATGTGACAAGCCGTTAACAAGACTTCTCTCCACAAATTCTTTAGCAAACCGGAGTTTCTTAACATTGCATTTAGCATGTCAACTAACCTTCTATTCTTTCTTTCAGCCAAACAATTTTGGTGGGGTGTATAGGGAGCACTTTTCTGGTATGTGATACCATTCTCCTCACAGAATTGATTGAATTCAAGAGGGAAGTACTCACCACTACGGTCACTTCTTAGAACTTTGATTTTCAATACCGATTGATTTTCAACTTCCATTTTGTAAACTTTGAACATGTCAAAAGCTTCATCTTTATGCCTTAGCAAATATACATATGTATATATGGAGGCATCATCAAGGAAAGTTTATCAAATATCGATTTCCACCTCGGGTCAAAACACCGTTCAATTTGCAAATATCCGAATGAACAAGTTCTAAGAGTTCTGTTTTCCTTTCCACTTTTGGAAATGGTTTCTTTGTCATTTAGCTTGTATGCATATCTCACACGTCTTTTCATTTTCATCTTTACAATAAATTAAGGCATGCTTAGATATAAACTTAACCGTTACACTACTTACATGCGCAAGGCTATCATGCCACAACGAAAAAGAGGAATCAACAGAGTAAAAACAAGCTGAAAGAGTTTTATGAACACTCAATCTGAACATCCCGTCACAAGAATAACCCTTGCTGACAAAGATTCTGTTCTTGTACATTATAATTTTGTCCCCCTCCATTACAATCTTGAATCCATTCTTACAAACTAAATTAGCAGAAACGAGATTCTTTGAAATCTTGGGCACATGTAGAACATTGACTAATAATAACTTTTTTCCAGAAGTAAAGTCTAACTCTACACTACCTTTTTCCAAGACTTTTGTCGCACTACGGTTTCCCATTAGAACCTGCTTGCTATCGTCCACAACATGGTATGTCTTGAGTAGATCCTTGTTGTTCCATACATGCACCTTTGCACCCGAATCAAACCACCAATCACTTGTGATTCCGTTCGTAGCCATATGCAGCTCTGTTACCATACCAACATGCAATCCGGAGACCATTGCAAGCAATTGATCAGTTTCAACTTTTAAAATATTAGCATTATTGGCATATTAGGACTATCACCTTGTTTTTGTTTCTTTCGAAACCAACAGTCCTTTTTGAGGTGTCCTTTCTTGCCACAATTGTAACACCTTTTACCTTTCTTGGAGTTTTCTGCTTTGTTTGTGGATTCAGACGACTCGGAGTTCTTGTTTTTGTTTCCAACCCAACTCCCTGTTTTCCCTTTGATATAATGCACTCTAGTAGCATCATTAGAAACATGTCTTTTGATGAGACTTCTGGTCTTCTCTTCAATTCTCAAATGTTTCTGAAGTTGCTCAAGAGAAAATGATTCAGTTGAGTGCAGTAATTTCTTCATGTACTCATTTCAACTAGGGGGAAGCTTTGCGATTATCTCTCCTACTTGCAATGCCTCAGAAACTTCCACACCCAACTCCTTGAGTTTGAAAACAATGACCTGCAACTCATGCACTTGGTCCATGATTGAAAAGTTTTCAATCATCTTAAAATTAAAATATTTCATCACCTAGAATTTGTCTGCACCTTGTTTCTCATTGTTGTACTTGAACTCTAAGGCATTCCATATCTCCTTTGGTGATGTCGTTGATGTAAACAGATTATAGATACAATCTAGCAGGTTATTGAGGATGTGTCCCTAGCACAGAACCTCATCCACTTGCCTTTTCCTCCAGGCGGCCTTCACCGTCTCTGTTGAGAAATATGTTTGGATAATTTTTAAAGTCATGATTTTAAGTGGTGAATACTTAGAAATGTCACATATGGTGTTATAAGTGATTAATAGTTGAAAAAGTGAAGAAAAATGACGTGGATCTCTCAGGCAGAGAAACATGGATCGATCCATGTACATCAGCCCCTCATGTGGATCGATCCATGTTGAACTGAGAAGAACCAAACTCACAGTAAGAGTATTTTTATTTGTTTTGGTTGAGTATTCAAAGAGAAACACGTTTTGGAAAATTAGCAACATTCTGTCCAATTCTGTCCAGATTGACCATCTGAATCTTTTTATTTGTTTGAAGGTCAAACAATCTTATTTTTATCTGATTTTTGGACAGAGTCTTGTTAACACATTGAAGTTATATTCAGGAAAGTTTCATAATTTTTGATGTTGTGTACAATTAGTTTTGAATTTTTCAAAAACGGGTTCTAAATCTGAGGTGGTCTCAGATTCTGTTTTCAAAGGGGATTTTTACAGAGTAGTAGTGTAATTTCCGCTAACCACTATTCACCCCCCTCTAGTGGTGTTTATTGCAGGTGCATAGTCCAATATTTGGTATCAGAGCGAGGTTTATACCACTCAAAGAAGCAAGATTCAACACCACACAAACAAGACAAGGCTAAGAAGCAAGAACTCATAAAAGCCTGCTAATCCCAAATAAAGAAGGTTTGGAGCATTTGAACACTTCAAGAAGGTTTGGAGCATTTATATTCAAGGTATTCATCTAAAACCATACATCATGTCATCAATCTCTCATAAAGGAACGTTCTCAAAGTCTACGAAAGAGGTAACATCTACACCTGAATTTGATTATGATAATAAGATGACTTTCGATGAAATGTATGGTGAATTCATGAAAATGCATGCTCATTGTAAAAGGTTGTCAAAAGAGAAAAAGAAACTAATTGAAGAAAATGACAATTTGAAGACAACCAACTTGGAACTTTCTAATCAATTAGAGTATTTCAAACAAGAGTCATCAAATGCTCTTGATTCATTAAAGACTAAAATTGAGTCATCTAGAAATAATGAACAAACCTTGAGAACCGAAAATAGTGTGTTGAAAACCTAGATGCATGATTATGAAAATGAAGTGTCTACACTTAAATCATGCAAACTAGACTTAGAGAAAAACTTAGAACAGTTTAAATCCGGTACAAACATGTTAGACACACTCATATCGTCACAAAAATATGGAAATGATAAAACTGGATTAGGATATAAAGAAGAAGATGACAAATTAGATAAAAAGACTAAGTTTGTATCATCAACTACTAAACAACAGTATAAAGATATAAAAACAACTTTGACTGCTAAATCTTATTCTACTCCTTCTGTTTATTCTAAGGCAAAAATGCAACATACACCCATAAAAGCACACACGCATAAACATACATCTAGGCCAAACTTTGCATCTAGACAATCTAGAAATTATGCCTATATGTATACAAATGCAACTAGACATAATAAAATACATCCAACTTATTATGAACCTAAGTATAGGCAACACTCTTATAAGTCTTATAGAAATGCCTATGAACACACTTATATAGCGCCATTCAAGAAACAAAATCGCATGCCTTATACATATTATAAAAATCGGCCATCATATAATGTTTATCAACCATGGCGCAACGTGTATAACAATGCATCTTCACTTATGTGGAATAATCATCTATATGCTTATTCTTCTTATTTTCCAAATTATAATCATGCTAAAAATGTGCTTAAAAGGTATGTTCAAGTTTGGATACCTAAGGGATATCTAAACAAGAATAGTGCCCCTAACATTCAAGGACCCAAATAAAAGGTACCTAAAACTTTGTCTCCATTGTAGGAAAAACGCAAAGAATGCAAGAAGGGGGCAAAGTCAAAGAATCTGAAAACCAAACGGTTTTTAGATACTGGATGTTCGAGGCATATGACGGGGAACCCCAAACTATTCATCGAATTGGAACATATCAAGAATGGAGGAAAAGTAATATTCGGTGACAACAACAAAGGACAAGTTGTTGGAAAAGGAACAATTGGGGATCCTAACACATTTCAAATACGAAATGTGTTGTTAGTAAGCAATCTCTCTTATAATTTACTTAGTATTTCTCAACTTATAGATTGTGGTTATAATGTCTCTTTTCTTCCTACTTCTTGTGATATAATAAATGAAAAAGGAGAAATAGTTTTAAAAGGAAATAGAGATGGTAATATTTATACTCTTACCTTAGATAACATGTTAGATGCTAAGGTTAAGTGTCTAATATCACATGACTTAGATGTAAATTTATGGCATAGAAGATTAGGCCATATAGGAATTTCAACCATTAAGAAATTATCTAAGAAGAATTTAATTAGAGGAATGCCCAAGTTAGACTTAGATAATTTTCAAATGTGTGAAGCATATATTAAGGGAAAACACATTAAAGAAACCTTAAAATCGAAACATGAAGTGAGTACTAGTAATGTACTAGAATTGCTTCACTTAGACTTATTTGGTCCAAGTAGGACAAGAAGTCTAGATGGACACTACTATGTGTGTGTCATAGTAGATGATTACTCACGCTACACATGGACATTGTTCTTAACATACAAAGACGATGCTCCATTAGCAATCGAAACCCTTATTAAGCAACTTGAAAACATTTACGAAGAAAATGTTAAAAGGATTAGAAGTGATAGAGGTGGAGAATTTAAAAAAAAAGACGTAATTAAATTTTGCGAACTATATGGAATTAAACGTGAATTCTCACCACCTAGAACACCACAACTCAATGGAGTTGTTGAACGTAAAAATAGAACAATTCAAGAAGTTGCTAGGACAATGCTTTGTGAAAATAAATTACCTAAATATTTATGGGCTGAAGCTGTTAGTTGTGCATGCTATATTATAAATAGGCTTACTATTAGAAAGAAATTAAATAAAACGCCTTATGAATTGCTAAACAATAGATAACCTAAGATAGATTATCTTAAAATATTTGGATGTAAATGTTTTGTGTTGAACACTAAGGATAATCTAGATAAATTTGAACAAAAGTCTATTGAATGCATATTTGTTGGGTATTCAACTAACTCAAGAGCATATAGGTGTTATAATCCTGCATCTAGAAAGATAATTGAATCCATACATGTGAAATTCAATGAAAATGCATGTTTGAAGTTAGTGATAAACATCAACATAAACAAGAAACAAATGTTGAAAATATGTTTGATGATGATGTATTACTTGACCCTGTACTTGATCATCTAGAACCAACTCCTCCAAAACAAGACATGCATGAACCCTTAGATGAAATAAATGAAGAGACTTTGCAATTGGAAGATACAACTAATGATCCAATTACATATGATAACGTTCACACTAATGAAACATTTGAACAAGATGAGGGTGAACCTAGTCAATCTAGGAGTTGGTGGCACCCTAAAGAATTAATCATTGGGGATCCAAGTGTTGGGGTTAGAACACGTAGAAACATAAGTCAACTTGAAGGACATAGCTTAATCTCACAATTAGAACCTAAGAGTGTAAAGGAAGCCTTAGGTGATATATCTTGGATAGATGCTATGCATGAGGAATCAAATCAATTCACAAGGAACAATGTGTGAGACTTAGTACCTAAACCCGAAAACAAGTCTATAATAGGAACGAAATGGGCGTTTAGGAATAAAATGGATGAACAAGGAAAAATTACAAGAAATAAGGCTAGACTAGTCGCACAAGGTTATAATCAACAAGAAGGAATAGATTATGAAGAAACCTTTGCACCCGCTGCACGACTAGAAGCAATTAGGTTGTTACTTGCGATTGCAAGTCTAAGCAATATTAAGCTCTTCCAAATGGATGTCAAGAGTGCATTCTTGAATGGATACATCCAAGAAGAGGTGTTTGTCAAACAACCCCCTGGATTCAAAGATCCAAAGAATCCTAACCATGTTTACAAGCTTAAGAAAGCTCTATATGGTTTGAAACAAGCTCCAAGAGCTTGGTATGATAGATTTGCAAATTTTCTTATTGCAAATAATTATCAAAGGGGGACCATCGACAACAAATTATTCCTAAGAAGAAAAGATAATGATTTGTTAATACTTCAAACATATGTAGACGATATTATCTTTGTTTCAACTAATCCTACTTTAGTCAAAGACTTCGAAGAGTGTATGAAGTCAGAATTTGAAATGTCAATGGCAGGAGAATTGAACTACTTCTTAAGCCTTCAAATCAAACAAACCCCTCGAGGAATTCACATTAGCCAAGTTAAGTATGTAAATGATATGATTAAGAAGTTTCGCTTTGAAGAGTTGAAACCTACAACTACCCCCATGAGTGTTAGCACCAAACTTGATAAGGATGAAAATGGTAAACCTTTTGATGACACACTCTATGGGTCTATGATTGGATCACTGTTATACTTAAATGCATCAAGACCTGATATCATGTTTAGTGTGTGTATGTGTGCTAGGTTTAAATCTTGTCCCAAGGTATCACATTACAATGCAGTGAAAAGATCTTTAGATATCTTAAGCATACACCTCACTTAGACCTATTGTATGATAGAAACGCTAAGTTGGAATTACATGCATATAGTGATGCTGATTATGGTGGTTGCAAGTTAGATAGAAAATCCACTAGCGGTACATGTCAATTTATAGGAGCCAACTTGATCTTTTGGTTTTCTAAAAAGGAAGCTAGTGTAGCTCTTTCTACCACTGAAGCCGAGTATATTGCTTTGAGTTTATGTATTACCCAAATACTTTGGCTTAAACAGCAACTTAGTGATTTTGACATTAAAATGAGTAAGATTCCAATTTTCTGCGATAGCACAAGTTCAATCAATCTTTCTCGGAATCCGGTGCTTCATTCTAAGGCCAAACACATTGAGGTGCGATACCACTTTCTTCGCGATCATGTTCAAAATGAGGATATAGTCATAAACCATATAAGAACTGATCACCAAATCGCTGATATCATTACCAAACCCCTTAATCAAGCCACGTTTGAGAATTTACGAGCCAAGTTAGGTATGATGACTTATGACACCATTGTATAGTTCTATCTTTTGCATGATTTGCAAAATAAAGGGGGAGATAGAATAAGAACATGATTTTAGATTTTAGTTGGTAAGTCATATGCAAAGTTTTAATTGGTATATATTTTTGAAGCATAGGTTAAGGGGAAGAGTATGAGTTGAGGGGGAGCATACTATTTAAAAGCTGAAAATATTTGATTAAACATTTGGTTATAAGTTGTGACATTAAAATCATGTTAGGTTATTTTAAAAATCATCCAAAAGGGGGAGAATGTTGAGAAATATGTTTGGATAATTTTCAAAGTCATGATTTTAAGTGGTGAATACTTAGAAATGTCACATATGGTGTTATAAGTGATTAAAAGTTGAAAAAGTGAAGAAAAATGACGTGGATCTCTCAGGCAGAGAAACATGGATCGATCCATGTACATCAGCCCCTCATGTGGATCGATCCATGTTGAACTGAGAAGAACCAAACTCACAGTAAGACGTCGATCTTTCACGTGGATCGATCGACATACGTCAGCCCCTCACGTCAGCCCCTCACATGGATAGATCCACGTCTCACAGAATGTTTAGGGTTTTTGGAAATTTTTCTATAAAGTGATGAAATGATTGTTTTTCATTTATATATGTTTCATATATGTTTATTATGTGATTCTTATGAGATATTGGTGATTATAATTGTCTTGTGACTAACGTTCCTTGGAAGTTTCTACAACTTACAAAAAAGGGCAAAATTGGTATTTTGAGTTTTGTAGGAACATGATATGGTGAAAATATTTTAAGGGTTCATTCTTATACTATTTATCATGACAAGGGTGATATCTTGATTATTTCTGACCATCGGGATCATTTCTGGAGTTTTCATATACCAGGGGTATTTTGGTCATTTTACCCCAACGGTATTTATGGTATTTTCACTCAAGGAATCCCTTGAGCATATTATTATCTTCATTATAGAGCTGATTTATTATTAATTTGAAGATTATATGGTGATTCATTATTCTATTCTCTCACATGATGATATCAATGACTATAGCTGGATATGTGACGATTTGAGATGTCACTTTCTTTTTCTATCTTGAAGACTTTCTTATATGTGTTATAAGAACATATATATCATCATTTTTCAGAGGTTATAAAGGTGTTAAAGATGTGGAAGTGTTCCCTACATGCAAGAAGAAATAGTTGGAATTTTTGTGGTATATATTGACATAATCCTGTCAATTATTATTTGGTGATTTCTTCTTCAAAATATACATATTTGCCAGCCTCCAAACGTGCATAAACAGTTGAATATTATGTGTAATTCATTTTGTGAGTTGGAGACAAGTGGACCAATCAAAAAGGAGCTAGTTGGCAAAATTGTCAACTTGTAAAAATTCAAATATAGCCAAACGGCTACTTGGATTTCTTGAGGTTTTTCAGCAGATTTTTGAAAGTCAAATGAAGACTTCACATGTCCTATTCTTGTGCTTGGAATTGAGGATAATTTGGTGGTATTATCATTTCTTATTTTATTAAGAAAAATCACAATTTATTTTTGAAAAACAAAAGTAGCCAACGGCTACTACATTTGATTTTGGAGCTGAATTTCATTTGAATTGATCAAAGCCACACATGCCTATTCTCAAGCAAGGAGTTGAGGTTATTTTGGTGCAATTATCTTCTCTTATTATCTACATTTTGCAAAGGATAAATGAGACTATCCAAGGTGGAATTTTCCGCCAACAAGGTGATATTCAAGGTGGACCAATTATGTTGTCTCATTTTGCCAAGTGTACAAAGACCAACCAATGATGAGAAGACATTTGGAATTGATGATGAAGATAGTGACACATTGGAGTTCTTATCTCTAAGGCTGATCTCACACTATAAATAGAGGCAATGGTGAAGAAGATGAAACACACTTGAAGCTTACAAGCATTTGTTGAATTGTCTAGCTATCATCATCTTCTTGTTGTTGTTGTTGTTTTATTCATTGTAACAAAGGTGTTCTTGTTGTATTGTGGTGATCTACAAGCCTCTTGAGCTTCATTTGTAAGATTGATTAGCCATTCTTATAAGGCTATATCAATAGGTGTTAGAGGTGTTGCAACTAAGTGTTGCTTAGAAGGTGATTATCCAAGTCTTGAGTAGGATTGGTGTATAACCCAATGATCAAGCTTGGTTCTTGTTGTAAGGTGATTCATTTGATAGTGAAATCCAAGGAAAGGTGTTCCTTGGGACTGGAGTAGGTCACATTGACCGGACCAGGATATATCCTCGGTGTTCTTATCTTGTTTCTTCATTTATGTTTTCTGCCTGTTTTTACTGCAAATTTCACACAAGTTCTCACGTTTTGAAAAAATAGCTAAACATTTTCAAAATTCATGATTTTTGGTGGAGTTATACTTTAGACTGTTAGATTTCATTTGCAACAAAAATCACTTGATTTGACAAGGGAAAGTTAGTCTTTCAGTCTTTGCAAGATAACTGCTCCAATCTAACTGCAATCTGACCAGTTTTGAGAAAACTTAAATTCTGTATTTATCAAAAATTGTTCAAGGTCAGAGCCTCTTGGAAACTTCATTTACACATCCTAAGGAGTGTTTTGATATAAAGATCAACCTTTTTGGTTGAGTATTCAAAGAGAAACACGTTTTGGAAAATCAGCAACATTCTGTCCAATTCTGTCCAGATTGACCATCTGAATCTTTTTATTTGTTTGAAGGTCAAACGATCTTTTTTTCTGATTTTTGGAAAGAGTCTTGTTAACACATTGAAGTTATATTCTGAAAAGTTTCATAATTTTTGAAGTTGTGTACATTTAGTTTTGAATTTTTCAAAAACGGGTTCTGAATCTGAGATAGTCTCAGATTCTGTTTTCAAAGGAGATTTTTACAAAGGGTAGTAGTGTAATTTTCACTAACCACTATTCACCCCCTCTCTAGTGGTGTTTATTGCAGGTGCACGGTCCAACAGTCTCATCCTCCTCCTCCTGGGGGGTTCGTAATTCCTTCAAAATTGGGTCCAAGGAATACCTAAATTGCAAAGCGCTAAGTAGAACATCATTTTGTCCTTCCACCACAGAAAGTTGGTGCCATCAAACCTGTCTAGCTTCATTCTCTATCAATTCAGAAATGACTTTGAATCCATCTCAGAATCTTCCTTATGATTGTTACAAAATGGATACAAGAACAACAAGTAGAATGATCAAGTGTGATGGCTTGAAACATGTATAAACACTATCTGTAAGAAATATTTGCCCTCACTAGTTGTTGCAGGGTTGTAGACAAATTTCCTCCTAGGATACAACAGCCAAATGATCTCTAATCCTCAGCAATAAGGATAGAATTCCAATGAACTTTCGATTAAGAATGTTTTGAAGTGGGAAGAAGAATTTAGGATGCTTGATCTTGAACAATAGATTGAATTGTCTTGAAATGTGTTAAACATGCCTTTTTATAGGCATTTTAACATCATCTCAGACGTTCAAGCCGTCCTTGGGTGGTTGAAATATGTCTCTTAGTGCAAAAGTTGCAACTTTAGATGAAAAGTCACACCTGTTGGGCACATCGATCGATCTATGTATCGATCGTCTATGTTGGACAGTGTACTTTAACTTTGCACTAAAGGTACATCGAGCGATCGAAGTCATCGATCTATGTCCAACAGAATACTCAATTTCATTTTCAAGCCACATGGATCGATCCAACTGAGACATGGATTGATCCATGTCATGAGACATGCTATTCTGGTTTATTTAAACACCAATCCACCTTCATCCCATTGCTTTTACAAACTATCATTACGCATACACAAGTGTATAAATAAGAATGAGTAAAAGTAAATGCAAACTAATAGTTTGTCCTAAGGTGGATGTATTTTATATGCATAAACTAAAACGCAGTTATGAGCACGTCAGTAGTTGAGTATATAGTTTAAACATGTACCATGTGTTGACAGGGTCTGTTTGGTTGTAAATTTGAGCCACTAGTCTTGTCATTCGTGAACTAGTTTTGGAAGGTGTGTCTATAGTTTGCATCACCATATTTCTGCTTACGTGTTTTGATCTCTGCCAGAATTTGACGCTCTTTTAAATCCGTTTCTGTTGCTGCATTCATCCATCGAATTTCCTGCAAAAAGAGGTTCAAATGAATTATATAATGTAAGAAAAGAAGACATTGACATTCTACATTTATGTTTAACTCTGTACTTATGGTTAAAATGTGAAGGTGAATATTTCAAGATCTTCTCCGGATTATTTAATGAAAAAAACTTGATTTGATTGAACCAGAGCCATAACTCTGTCTGGTCAAATTTTCTACTTATCAGTCCCAATACCGGGTGAAGGAAGAAGGTTACATTAGATTGACAGTCAGTGTAAAACTTTGTCACTAAACATGATTATGAATTTAACAAGAAATTGCCAATATTATGATGTTCTCCATAAGGAACGCACCATATGGTCCAAATGTGGTGTCTCGGCGAGGATCGCTGCATTAGGAGGCTTGGATGTAGTATTAAATAAGAAAGGGTCCTCGTCGCATGATCTGAATGCAGCGACGAATGAGTCAGGTTCATTACATCTCCTACAGAACTCGGATGTAGTGAAAAATAAGCAAAAGTTCTTATGCCATAAGTTAGACGCTAGGAAAAAACTAGGTTAGGTAGGTGTATTAGACTAGGAACATGAAACCTTAGGACTCCATCAGAGAAGACAATGGAAATACTGGACACGATGATAAGGAGAAAAGAAAATATTTTATATTTACAAGAGATAAAATGGATAGGTGAGAAAGATAGGATGTTAGACAATCTAGAATTTAAGCTCTAGTACACAGTAAAGAATAAGACAAGAAATGAAGTTGTTGTTATTATGGATATGTCATTAAGGGACGAAGTAGTAGATGTTATTTGAAAAGGGATAGAATTATAGCCCTTGAATTGATGCTTGAAAAAGAAACAATTAATATTTTTAGAGTATATGCTCTTCAAGTGGGTTT
Organism: Eustoma russellianum; assembly: GCA_036186865.1. Lineage (NCBI taxonomy): Eukaryota > Viridiplantae > Streptophyta > Magnoliopsida > Gentianales > Gentianaceae > Eustoma > Eustoma russellianum. The sequence goes on from AP025055.1 coordinate 16,785,101, forward strand.
AGAGCAGGCTATAAATGTTCAAATTTGAACCTTTATAAAGGACTCAATTAATTTTTAGAGCAGGCTAAAAAGGTTCAATTTCAAAGACCTATTGCGTGGAATTTTAATAGGCGAGAAGTTCTTTATAAGAGAAGAGTTAAATGGACGTGTATATAAAGAGAAGGATTATTGTAGCGCCTCGCACCGACTCACCCGCGTACGATGCGCCCGCTGTACTTCACTACGGAGAGTACCAGACGTCGGTTCATATCATATCGACATCCATAACGAAATATATGGACTTTTCCGCTTACACATCATCAAGTAAGCAAAATAGAGGCAGAATAAAAACTTTAAATAAAACATGCCGAATAATCATAAAACATCGTCTACATCCATCCACAAAATAAAAGGAGATGTCCAAATTAAAATCCCAAAACAAGTTCGTCACATATCAGTCATCATGATAAAGTCCTCAGGCATATCCTTTCTCACACGCCTATAGATAGGGAACCCTAGGCTCGTCATCGATCCACTCGATCCTATTTCCTGCGGGCTCTGGGAGGAAAAATAATAGCAACGTCACTAGCAAGTAAACCATAAATAATCATGAATTAAATAGAAAGTACACACGAGAACCGAAACCCCAAAAAAGTTTGGATTCGCAACATACCTGACTTCCAACTCATCATTCATAAGGACATAGGATCATAACTTAAGAAACAAGGAACCATATTAAGATCATAACTTAGGAGGTAGTAAACATATCATCATAGCCTAAGAAATAATACATCAAATATTCGACTAGTCTTAGAAAGATGCAGTATGTATGCATGTGCACATGTGATGCGTCATGACAAAAATGAGGATAAGTTCTTTCATTCTTTCTTTCAAAACATCATCGTAGATAAAACAAGAGGAGTGAATATTCAGATCTATTATATCCGAATCTGAGGCGGTCATACCATTCCTTTCAGATCTATTATGTCCGGATCTGAAGACGGTCATGAAATCAATCATCATCATCAGGTCTATTCTCTCCGGGCCGGTACGGTCGTAAATCATCATTATCAGGTCTATTCTCTCCGGGCCTGAGCAGTCATAATAATCATAACCAGGTCTATTCTCTCCGGGCCTGTACGGTCATAACCATCAACAGATCAATTAACCTCGGATCTGGGCGGGTTAGGCTGGCCAGAATTAACGGTACCAATAGGAGTCGTTCTTTTCAAAACTGAAATCTTTTCTTTCAAAAGCGCTTTTTCATCGTTCTTTGTCATAAAATCAGTTTCATAAATCATGCAAAGGACGATGATGCAATGTATGACGTGGGACATGGAATTCATGACTAGATGCATCACATAATACTCACCCTACCTTGTTCTTTAAGCTGAAAAAATTTCCAGAATTAATGTTCTGTTCTTGCGGCCTCAAACTTCATAATTTCGGCCCATTTTCATGATTCCATGACATACATATGCATAACGGAGTCTTATCAACGTGACATAAAAATTTCATAACGTTCTAAGACATAATAAGCCCTGAAATCATTAAATTACCAAACAGGGTACTGCTGAATCCAACAGCACAGTACCCATCTTTTACCTTTCTTTCAAGCCCATAACATTTTTATTTAATTTGGGTCAATACCTGGAAAACATAATGGTCACCACAAAGTAATATTCATAAGCCCAACAGCACATATGAGCCCAAATTCGAAATAATAAGGCCTCACAACTTACGCCAAAATTCTGTCCTGTTTTCCAGCTTTGCGCTGCTAACTTCAACTTAAGTGCTAACCTGGAAAACAGTGATTCCAAGCAGGTTTATTTACATGGATATGTTCACCTATGTCTTAAGTAATTACCATAAAACTCCAGAGCAATCCAATGGGTTTAAGGTGGTCATCTAATTATTTTTCTAAAGATAGGTACATGCAGAATATGGAATGACCAGCATTCACTAAAAATTTTATTGTGAGTAAACCACAAGTCCTTTTTCCAAAATTCCATCTCACAGATTTAATAGACACACAAGGCTAGCATCCTACCAAAAATTAGCTCATTTACATGTTTCTAAGGTCCATTTTCGGGTCTTACAAAACGTCACATAAATCTGTCATGTTCCAGTAATTTTTCCCTTTTTGTCACTTTTCTTGCTAATTGTGTACCAACTAATCTTATTCTTCTAAAATGGCTTACTAGCCATCAAATAAACTTTTTAACATAGACATTACAGGTTCTAATATATTCTAAAAACCAAATACAAATCACTTCAAAAACAGTTTGAAACTTATACACAGCACACTTTGATATTACACATTTTGTACACAATAAAGTCTCCCTTTGGCATAACTAATTTATGTACTACCTAACCCCCCCAAACAGCCCGTTCTTACACATGAAAGGGCCTATGTTTCATTTTCATAATGAACATAACACATCTAAGCAATAAAACATTCAAACATACAACTTACAGATATCTTTCACCTCCCAAAACATATTCTTTCACATGAAATATTGTTCAACCCTATCTCCTTCCTCCACCGTCCCCTTTACACGGTGAGAAAGAGAAATTTTACCCCATTTATCTTAGATATGCAACATATTCATATTCAAAGAAGGCAAAGAACTCATCTTTGGGGGAATTTCGCACATGCAAGTCACCTTTCTTAAGGAACACTAAACTTTCATGCATCAAGCTTAATATTTTCCATCTAAGATTAAATCTTAATAATAGCTAGACATTCAAGCATATACTTTCACACATAAGTCAAGAGCATTTATAGTGTACTTGCCTTTTTGGATCTTAGATCTTGCTTGAAACTTGTTGAAACAAAGTAATGCTTCTTTTAACCCCTTCCTAACATACATTGTTTTAGGGGTAGAAATATTTGTTAGCCACTATTTAAACACACAATACAACTTAGTTTGAGGCTAGATGGTCTTACCAAATTGAATCTTGAATGGAGGTTGAGATGAATCCAACCCACCAAGAAGCTAATCTCTCTTAGTGCTTTGAAAATCTTCACCTAGTAACCTCTTGGAGGTCACGGTTTTCACAAGAAAAGAGAGTATCTTGTGAGCTTCACTATGTGAGGTATAGAATTCACTTAAGGAGTTTAGGATATAACTCTTCTAGACAAAACTTGAACTTGAATGATTCTTAGATCTCCTTGGCTCAATGTTGGCCGTGTGAGATGAATGAGGAGTTCTTGGTTCTTTTGTTCTTTGTGAGTTCTTGAGTGGTTGAGTATAGGAGAAAACTCTAGAATTCTTGGAGATGATTTTTCTTCAAAGGCTAAGTGTTTAGCCGTTGGTAACCTAAGGAAGAAAAGAGAATTTTCCTTTGCATGGGTATTCTACTGAGGGTTTACTATCTTGCTAACTTGAGTTACTTTTGAGTTGTGGTTAGCATAAAGTAACTATAGTAAGGTTTAATGATGAGCCAAACGAAGGCTAGAAAACGTTGCCAAGGACTTTATCTCCTACTCCAAACTGATTTGAACACAAGCTATGTCAAAGAACATCTCAAAGACACCCATTGATCTTTAACCGTTGTTCTTGGCTCAATCTATGCCAACACCTCTTCCTCTTTGGCACTCCAACACATCTAAAACCTCAATGAGACCCTAAGATGCTGTAAACCAAATGATGAAGCAAACACAAACAAGTTCTAGGCTGGAACTTGCAAGAAAACCGTTGGTGGTTTTAAACCTCAACTAAGAAATAGTTGTGAAGTCCTTAAAGGAAATCTGATTGTATTGTGTTTGATAATCGTTTTTCTTTACATTCAGCTTCTAATACTACTTATAACCAACGAAAATATACAAGGTACAAAGTTAAAAATACAAAGTACAAGTCTAGGAATAACATGCTTTCTTTTTGAACAAGTTGGAGCAACTTTCGGTGAAAAGGAGCTGGTTGCTTCCTTCTTCTTCTTTGCTTGTCTTGAGCCATAGTTTTGATTGGTTTAAACATTGAGCAGCTTGCTTGAAACTTAGCCTTGATTGGTTGTGAGTTGTAGTTTGAATTTTCAAAGATTTTTGGCTCAAATCATACGTCCTCCTCCTTGCAAGTTTCAGCCAAAGTTTTGATTGGTTAAGGGAGTGTGCAGCTTGGCTAGAACTTGTCCTTGATTGGTTCTTACTTTGGTGTTGAATTTTCAAACAAAATTCCCTTACAAAACGTTTCTTTCCTTGCTTGAATTCACCCAAGAATTCTGTTTGTATGTTGTAGTGAGCAGCTTGGTTGAACCTCCTTTTGTTGGTTGCATAGTTGATCTTTGAATTTTCAACACATCTAGGCCTTAACCAACGTTTTTCTTCAAGGAATCTGATTGGAGAAATTGTTGTGCAGCTTGCATTCTTGACTTCAACTTGTTTGTGATTGGTTTGATGGTTTGCAAGAGTCCTTCTAATTGGTTCAAGATGTGAGCAGCTTGTACACCCATTTAACTTGAAGAACATTGCTTGAAATTGACATGAGTGCTTGTCACCACCTTGCTTGTAAGCTCCTTGCATTTCACCACTTTGTTTGGACAAAAATTCAGGTTTGATTTGCATCTTCAAGCTAAAAACGTGTACCTGAAAGATAAGGCAAGAATACAACACAAACTATCCTAAAACAAAGTTAACAAACTAACAATATTAAAAAGAACATATAAAGATATGTACAACATGCATTTGATACAACTAGATCGTAGCTTGCATCATATAAACCCAATGGATGTCATCTTTGCTTGGCTCATCCTCTTCATGCCTGTAAAGGAATGATTCAACACAATGTAACAATTTCTTAGCCATACTCCTTGTTATGGGACCATTGTGGGGCAATGAGGTGTCATCGTCAGTGTTTGCATCTACAAGGTTAGGCTGTAGCTCATCATTCCCTCCCACTTGAAAAGGATTCGTCCTCGAATCTGAATCAACACTAAACGGAGAAAGGTCAGCAACATTAAAAGTTTTAGAGATAGGACCATACCTTTCTTCAGGAAGATCGAGAACATAGGCATTATCACCAAGCCCTTTCAACACTTTGAACGGTCCATCGCCTCTTGGCTTCAATTTGGAGTCCCTTTCCTTAGGGAATCTTTCTTTTCTCAAGTGTAACCAAACAAGATCACCAGGTTCAAATATAACAACTTTACGATTCCTGTTGGCTCTATTGGCATACACTTTATTCTTAGCTTCAAGTTGTGACTTAACCTTTTCATGCAATTCTTTCACAAGTTTTGCTTTTCGTTCACCATCTAAACTAACACGTTCATGAATAGGTATGGGAACAAGATCAAGCGGGGACAAAGGGTTAAAGCCATAAACAACTTCAAAAGGAGAATGCAATGTTCCACTATGAACAACTCTATTGTATGCAAACTCAATGTAAGCTAAGCAATCTTCCCAATTCTTTAGATTCTTTTGAATGACAACACGTAAAAGTTGAGACAAAGTTCTATTAACGACTTCAGTTTGACCATCGGTTTGTGGGTGAGCAGTTGTGGAAAATAGCAATTTAGTACCAAGTTTACTCCACAAAACACGCCAGAAATGACTCAGAAACTTTGTATCTCTATCACTAACAATCGTACGTGGCATGCCATGCAATCTAACAATCTCCTTAAAGAACAAATCAGCAATATGAATAGCATCATCAACTTTCTTACATGCAATGAAATGTGCCATTTTGGAAAATCTATCAATAACAACAAAGATGCTATCTTTACCAGTTTTGGATCGAGGCAATCCCAATACAAAGTCCATAGAAATATCAGTCCAAGGTGAGCTTGGAACAGATAAAGGAGTGTACAATCCATGTGGTTGTGTTCTAGATTTTGCTTGTTTGCAAGTAATACATTGGTCACAAATCTTATCAACATGTGCTCTCATATGCGGCCAGAAGAAATGTTCCTTAAGTGTTTCCAAAGTCTTTAACGAGCCAAAATGACCCATTAAACCTCCTCCATGAGCTTCTTTTATCAACAACTCTCTTAATGAACACATTGGTACACATAACTTATGTTCTTTAAACAAGTAACCATCATGCAAGTAATATTTAGCAAAAGGTGAATCAGTGCATGCTTGATATATAGAACTAAAGTCATGATCAGAATGATACATCTCTTTGATAGACTCAAAACCAAACATGTTACATGAAAGAGTAGTAATCAAAGTATAGCGACGAGATAAGGCATCAGCAACAACATTTTCTTTGCCTTGCTTATACTTGATTACATAAGGGAATTGTTCAATGTATTCAACCCATTTGGCATGTCTTTTATTCAATTTTCCTTGACCTTTTAGATACTTAAGGCTCTCATGATCAGTATGAATCACAAATTCCTTAGGTTGCAGATAATGTTGCCAAGTTTGTAATGAACGGACAAGGGCATACAATTCTTTATCATAGGTTGAATAATTTATGGAAGCTCCTTTCAGTTTCTCACTAAAGTAGGCAACAGGTTTGTTACCTTGATGCAATACAGCTCCAATGCCAACTCCACTGGCATCACATTCAACTTCAAACATTTCATCAAAATTGGGCAATCTCAGGATAGGTGCAGAAGTTAGACGTTTCTTAAGTTCCTCAAAGGCTTGTTGTTGTGATTCTCCCCATTCAAATATTACATCTTTCTTGACTAACTCATTCAAGGGTGCAGCTAGGGTAGAGAAATCCTTCACAAAACGTCTATAGAAGCTAGCTAATCCATGAAAACTCCTAATATCTCCAGCAGATTTAGGGGTTGGCCACTCAGTTATGGATTTAACTTTCTCTTGATCCACTTCAATTCCTTCAGCACTAATCACAAATCCTAAGAATGTAACCTTCTCCAGACAGAAAGAACACTTCTTGAAATTAGCATACAGCTTCTCTTTCTGTAGGGTGACAAAAACGGCTCTTAGATGGTTTAGGTGTTCACCTAGGGTTTTGGAGTAGATAAGAATGTCATCAAAGTAAACTACTACAAATTTCCCTATGAATCTCCTTAAGACCTCATTCATTAACCTCATGAAAGTACTAGGGGCGTTGGTTAAACCAAAGGGCATAACTAACCATTCGTACAATCCAAACTTAGTCTTAAAGGCAGTTTTCCATTCATCACCTTCCCTAATTCTCACTTGGAAGTATCCTTGCTTAAGATCTACTTTCCTAAAGCACCTAGACCCATGTAACATATCCAACATGTCATCCAACCTAGGAATAGGGTATCTATACTTCACAGTGATCTTATTCATGGCTCTACAGTCAGTACACATTCTCCAAGTTCCATCTTTCTTAGGGACAATGATAACAGGAACAGCACACGGACTCATACTCTCTCTTACTTTACCTTGAGTCAATAATTCCTCAACTTGCTTTTGGATTTCCTTAGTTTCCTCTGGATTGGCTCTATAGGCAGGTCTGTTTGGCAGAACAGCTCCTGGAACGAAATCTATCTGATGTTCAATGCCTCTTAGAGGTGGTAAACCTGGGGGATCTCCTTCGGGAAACAAGCTAGAAAATTCTTGAAGTAGGGATGCAACTTCACTTGGTAAAGTAGATGGTATTTCAGATGAAAAGAATAGAGTTTCTTTGTAAAGCAAGATATAAACAGTTTTTCTTGAATTGAGAGCATGGAATACCTCACTTTGAGATGCAAAGAATGCGCTTTTCTTAAGAGAGGGTTCAGCAAAGACCTTGTTTTCTTTTGGTTCAATCCTAAGATGAGAACTTCTCAGTTGATTTTCTTTGATGAAAATCCTCTCTAATTCCTTTTCTTTTGGATCATTATGGCTTTTTAAGATGCGTTGTTGATATTCAAAGACTTTGTGCGGGGGCAAGGCATTTAATTTGAATAGCTTGTTGTTATGCCTAAAGGAATATCTATTTAGGTAACCATCATAAGTAACCTTGTTGTCAAATTGCCATGGTCTACCTAATAAGATATGACTTGATTGCATAGGGGCTACATCACATAACACCTCAGCAGAATACCCACCGATTGATAAAGAAATTAGGACTTGCTTTGTTACTTTAACTTCACCACACTCATTAAGCCACGTAAGTCTATAAGGATGGGGGTGATTCAATAAAGGTAACTCAAGTTTCCTAACAAGTTCAAAACTTGCCACATTGGTACATGATCCGGAGTCATTGATTAAAGTGCAGACTTTCTTTTTAACCATACAGTGAATGTGGAATATGTTCTCTCTTTGTATGTCAGGTTCTTCAGTTTTAATTTGGGCACTTAGGGCTCGACGGACAACTAAGAACTCTTTTGTTTCACACTCATTAGTCTCTTCACTAATCTCTTCTTCTTCCTCACACGTTTGCTCAATTTCATTATTTTCCTCACTCTCTTCCATTTCTTCCTCAGAATAATACTCATTAGACTCTTCAATAAACATGATGCGTTTAGGGTTGGGACATTGATTAGCAAAATGACCTTTTCCTAAGCATTTAAAACATTGAATATCACGAGTCTTAACATTAGGCGTACCTTCCACCTTGGCTTTGCCTTTATCAGGGATTGGAAACTTTGGACGATTTTAGATGTTCTGGGTTGATTTTCCTTGGAATCCACGGCCTTGACCTTGTTGTGGACGGAATGGCGTCCTGGGCTGTGTTCTAGGAAAACTCAAAGGATTAGTCCGAAAAGAAGGGTCGGAGGTTTTTACCTTCAATTGTCTTTCCACTTTCTCAGCAATGTGAACCATAGAAGCCAGATCAGAGTAAGGTGTGAGTTCCACCTTGAATGCAATCTCTTTGTTCAAGCCAGCTAGAAATCTAGCCATTGTGGCTTCCTCCGCTTCTTCTATGTTAGCCCTGGTAAGCAAATGTTCTAATTCTTTATAAAATTCATCGACAGATCTATTACCTTGAGAAAGTTGTTGCAATTTCTGGAAAACGCTTCTTTCATAGGAAGGAGATATGAATCTCTTCCTCATCTCTTGTTTCAGCTCAGACCAAGTGACAACAGGGGGTTGTCTTGTTCTTCTCCTGGTGTTCTTCAATTGTTCCCACCAAAGTAAAGCATAATCTACAAATTCAAAAGTTGCATACCGCACTTTGGCCAATTCAGAATAGTTAGTGCAAGAATACATATGATCTACCTTTGTTTCCCATTGCAAATATGTTTCAGGATCACTTTTTCTATGGAAGGAGGGTATCGTCAGCTTAGTAGTAATGAACTCTTCTTCAAGATGTTCATTTCTATCAGGTTGACGTTCATCATACCGTTCTTCCGGATAGTGTTCTTCATTGTACTCAGGGAGATAATCAAATCTCTCCTCAAAAGAAATGTTCCTACGACCACAATTACTACCTCAACCTCGACTTGTACCTCTATGTGATGTGACTCTTCTAGGTTGAACATAAGACTCATTAGCATAAGAGGTGCCTTCTTGAAAAGGTATACTAGGTTCCTTTTGATCTGAGGTTGGCTTTTCTACGTTGTTTATCCTTTGTTTGTTATCCTCTATATCACTTCTCATTAAACCAAACTGATTAACTAGGAAAGTGAGTGTTTGCTGTATATTCTCTAGGGTAACAGGGACCGGGGATGGGACAAGAGTAGATGGGGACGGGGATGATGCATTATCTTTCTGTTGGGGACCCATGATTCAGAAAACAATCTCAAAAGCCAAATAAAATATTGACAAGATGCAAATACTCTACTTTATGTTGACAATTGTTCAAAACAACAATTTGGACTATTTCTCCTAAAGATTCAAGTAAATCACATAAGTCAAATTATTGTTTGGGCTGAATGAAATCTACGGGGTTGTTTAAGACAATCCCTCAATTACTTTACAGCATATGCAATTATCAATTGTAGTAAAGTGAAAGTAAAGTCACACAAACAAAGTGCTAGCAAGGGTTTGCTTTAGAAACTTTCAATATTTCAAAACTACAACACTTTGGTGTTTGGTTTGGGCACTTTCTTTCTTTTGAGCTTTGCACAGGGATTTTCCCTTTTTGCAACGTTTAACTTTGGGCTTTTTCCTCACTTGGCTTTCTTGTGCAATTCTCTCTTGTCTTGCCTCTTACTTGTTGACAGATATTGGCTTTTCTCTCGCGTATTTCTCAATCAAGCTTAATTTTCTTTCTTTGGATGGGTTTGCTTGATTGTTGTGAGACTACTCCTCACGGCCTACATGAGACATTGCCCACGGCCTTTAATTGCACAAGGTTTGTTGTATTTGGAATTTGAAAGTTCCTCGTACACAACACGGCTAAACACTATGTAGTGGGAATTCAATTCACAATTACAACAAGTTCAAATTGTATATAGTGCAATGTAAGTTCAGAAATTGATCTAAAACAACAATTGGATAGCTTTTTAACAATGTGGGGCTTAAACAATTCCTAACTTTCAGAATATATCTAAGTCCAACAAGTTGTTTGAAACAATTGAAATCAACAAAAAGATAAAGCTATTAGCATACACCAAGATTTCAAATGAGCTTTAAAAGTTGTTCCAAATCACACGGTTTTGGGCAGTTTGTGCTTTTTTTCTTTTTCTGTTTTTGATGTAAATGATCTAAGTAATCTTAAGATGGCTAAATACAACTTATTTGTCTCGAAATGCAATCTATAAGGCTGATTACTATATCAACTAATGGAAAATCAGTTTTGATGAAACTAAGCTAACTTGTTTTGTTTTGTTTTTAAGTTATCTATACTACTTGTTTTTGTTTTTTTTTTGTATGATGCAATCAGATTCTAGACTAAATGAGACTAGATGCAGCTCTTTGTGTTTTACCTAACAAACGTACATGAACTAGAGAGACTAGGCAGCTCACTCTATTTAGCTAAACTACTTGTTTTGATCTTTGCTTTCGGTTTTCTTGTGCCAAACTAATCAACCAACTAAAACACTTAAACTATGATGTAAAGTAGCCTAACCAAGCTAAATAAGGCAGCACTAAACGTTTTAATCAGTTTGTACACAAGTGACTAAAAACAGAATTTTAACTACTTGATTATAAGCTAAACTACCAACTAATCTATTTTGTGTTCAAGTTTTCTGTTTTGAGGACTTAACTAAACTAACACTTAAACTACTAGATTAAGGTATAATGAAGATCAACTAAGCTAGATTGAACAAGTACAAGCTGGTGACACACGGTTCTTGTTCCAAGCTACACAAACATCTCCTAACAACACCAAGTCTAGTCTAAGTTGTTTTTGTGGGGTGTTTTCGGTTTTGCCACTTAACTAACTTACCAAACTATAGTATACTATATAACAAGCACTACAAAACATAAGCTAACTACCTAAACAAACAGCAAACTAAACGCAATAAAATCAATTCAACATACGGTTGGGCAGCATCATTGTATATGCAAGTTTAATCAATGTAAACATGAATAGAAGACTAACCAAAGCTCTGATACCAATTGATGAGCCAAACGAAGGCTAGAAAATGTTGCCAAGGACTTTATCTCCTACTCCAAACTGATTTGAACACAAGCTATGTCAAAGAACATCTCAAAGACACCCCTTGATCTTTAACCGTTGTTCTTGGCTCAATCTATGCCAACACCTCTTCCTCTTTGGCACTCCAACACATCTAAAACCTCAATGAGACCCTAAGATGCTGTAAACCAAATGATGAAGCAAATACAAACAAGTTCTAGGCTGGAACTTGCAAGAAAACCATTGGTGGTTTTAAACCTCAACTAAGAAATAGTTGTGAAGTCCTTAAAGGAAATCTGATTGTATTGTGTTTGATAATCGTTTTTCTTTACATTCAGCTTCTAATACTACTTATAACCAACGAAAATATACAAGGTACAAAGTTAAAAATACAAAGTACAAGTCTAGGAATAACATGCTTTCTTTTTGAACAAGTTGGAGCAACTTTCGGTGAAAAGGAGCTGGTTGCTTCCTTCTTCTTCTTTGCTTGTCTTGAGCCATAGTTTTGATTGGTTTAAACATTGAGCAGCTTGCTTGAAACTTAGCCTTGATTGGTTGTGAGTTGTAGTTTGAATTTTCAAAGATTTTTGGTCAAATCATACGTCCTCCTCCTTGCAAGTTTCAGCCAAAGTTTTGATTGGTTAAGGGAGTGTGCAGCTTGGCTAGAACTTGTCCTTGATTGGTTCTTACTTTGGTGTTGAATTTTCAAACAAAATTCCCTTAGAAAACGTTTCTTTCCTTGCTTGAATTCACCGAAGAATTCTGATTGGATGTTGTAGTGAGCAGCTTGGTTGAACCTCCTTTTGATTGGTTGCATAGTTGATCTTTGAATTTTCAACACATCTAGGCCTTAACCAACGTTTTTCTTCAAGGAATCTGATTGGAGAAATTGTTGTGCAGCTTGCATTCTTGACTTCAACTTGTTTGTGATTGGTTTGATGGTTTGCAAGAGTCCTTCTAATTGGTTCAAGATGTGAGCAGCTTGTACACCCATTTAACGTGAAGAACATTGCTTGAAATTGACATGAGTGCTTGTCACCACCTTGCTTGTAAGCTCCTTGCATTTCACCTCTTTGTTTGGACAAAAATTCAGGTTTGATTTGCATCTTCAAGCTAAAAACGTGTACCTGAAAGATAAGGCAAGAATACAACACAAACTATCCTAAAACAAAGTTAACAAACTAACAATATTAAAAAGAACATATAAAGATATGTACAACATGCATTTGATACAACTAGATCATAGCTTGTATCATATAAACCCAATGGATGTCATCTTTGCTTGGCTCATCCTCTTCATGCCTGTAAAGGAATGATTCAACACAATGTAACAATTCTTAGCCATACTCCTTGTTATGGGACCATTGTGGGGCAATGAGGTGTCATCGTTAGTGTTTGCATCTACAAGGTTAGGCTGTAGCTCATCATTTAAGATGTCTCTTGATTTGCACCATGGTTAAACCGGCGGTTGGGGAGCCATTAGTATGCTCCATCATGCTTTAGTCAATTTTAAGAGTGTTTAATGGAAAAGCTACTAGGTAATTGAAGGAATAGTTGATAGTAAAGTTGATCCCTAATTCCTTCATTCCATGTACCCCACGGTTTTGAATGTGAATTTTAGTGAGTTACCCATCCTTATAATAATATCATATTGTGACTACTTCATGCATAACTACTTTATAATATTGCTTTAGTAAGCAATTAAAGTGAGTAGTTGGCCTTTTTAACAAAAAGGTAGCCTCCTAATTACCCCCTTTACTCGGCGGCTTAGTGGAGGAAAAGTAACACTTTTCCCCCTTTTACCTTTTTAATCCCATTTAGTAGGATACTAAATGCTAGTATGAACTTTCCATGCTTGCTTTACTAAGATTACTAAGGGTTAGTTGCTTGTAAAAAGAAAAGAAACCCTATTTTAATATCTCTATACCCTTATGGCCGAGATTATGAATAATATTGGGAGGGTAAAATTGTCATCTCACATATTTCATAAGACATACTCGTGTCATTTCTATTGAGAACGGCGCTGGAACCGATTCTTTCCTTGTCGTCCTGGCCCTCTAGAATTCTGCTTAGCAGCTTTGCGAGATCCTCCATGTCCTGACACTTCCCTTCCTCTCTTCTGCTCCATCTCATCTCGACGAATAATATCCCTCTCGATCTTGTAGCAAGCATCCAACAGTGCACCAAAATTGACTTGATTTGCGTTAACTAACCAAGTTTGGATTCTTGGATTCAACCCTCTCTCAAATTTCAGCATTTTGGTCTCCTCGTCATTCATGGTAGATGGCTGAAACCTGCCCAAGGCTATGAACTTATTGGCATACTCTGCAACCGTCATTCCTTCCTCTTGTATCAGCGATTCGAACTCATGTCTCTTTTGCAACTTTACAGAAGGTGGTATGTAGAACTTGTTAAATTCTTGAAGAAATCTCTCCCATGAAATTGGCCTTGGCAAAGATTTTAAATTAGCCTTCCACCACTGGTTTGCTTCCCCAAGTAGGAATGGCCTGACAACTTGAGTCTTCACCTCCTCATGTGCATGAATCAACTCAAAGCAATTTTCCACCTCGTCCAGCCATTTCTCAGCAGCATCTGAGTCCGATTTTCCTTCAAAGGGCGGGATGTTAGCTCTTTTCAGTTTCTCAAAATAGTATTGGGTATCCCTGACAGGCTCATGAGGCTGGGGAGGAGCATTCTTCCGTAGCATCACCTGACCGATCTGGGTCACAATCTGACAAAACGTCTGAAAAGCCTGAATGTCCAGAATCATCTGGGGCAGAGGCCCCTGGGGTGGCGGGTTATTCTGCGCCGGGGGTGGGTTCTGGTCTTGTGGTGGCGGTGGTGCAGGGACCTGAGCAGGTGGAGGAGGAATAGGCTCCTGCACCTCTGGTCGAGCCCTAGCAGGTCTGCCTCGTGGTCGTGCCATCTGCACTATGGAGCGTCGGAGTTTTATTCAAGGTTAAAATATCCAGATAAACGACATAATTTAATTCGTAATCCAATAGAAATTTCAAGTGGGCATGCAAGAAGATACGATACGAATTAAATTCTAGGACATATAAAATGTCATCAACTAGGCTTTATTATCAGGTCAAGGCCCAAATTTTCCAGTCTAAGTCATCCTAGTCTAAGGTCAACTCTCCTCTAGGATCGTGACTCAGGTCTAAGGTCAAACTTAGATTTCTAAAATCATAACTTAATTCTATATTCTGCCCGAATCTAGAGCCTCGGCTCTGATACCACTTGTAGCGCCCCGCACTGGCTTGCCCGCGCACGGTGCTCCCGCCGTACTTCACTACGGAGAGTACCAGGCGTCGGTTCATATCATATCGACATCCATAACGAAATATATGGACTTTTCCGCTCACACATCATCAAGTAAGCAAAATAGAGGCAGAATAAAAACTTTAAATAAAACATGCCGAATAATCATAAAACACCGTCTACATCCATCCACAAAATAAAAGGAGATGTCCAAATTAAAATCCCAAAACAAGTTCGGCACATATCAGTCATCATGATAAAGTCCTCAGGCATATCCTTTCTCACACGCCTATGGATAGGAAACCCTAGGCTCGTCCTCGATCCACTCGACCCTATTTCCTACAGGCTCTGGGAGGAATCATAATAGGGTGAGTGACAACGTCACCAGCAAGTAAACCATAAATAATCATGAACTAAATGGAAAGTACACACAAGAACCAAAACCCCAAAAAAGTTTGGATTCGCAACATACCTGACTTCCAACTCATCATTCATAAGGACATAGGATCATAACTTAAGAAACAAGGAACCATACTAAGATCATAACTTAGGAGGTAGTAAACATATCATCATAGCCTAAGAAATAATACATTAAATATTCGACTAGTCTTAGAAAGATGCAGTATGTATGCATGTGCACATGTGATGCGTCATGACAAAAATGAGGATAAGTTCTTTCATTCTTTCTTTCAAAACATCATCGTAGATAAAACAAGAGGAGTGAATATTCAGATCTATTATATCGCGATCTGAGGCGGTCATACCATTCCTTTCAGATCTATTATGTCCGGATCTGAAGACGGTCATGAAATCAATCATCATCATCAGGTCTATTCTCTCCGGGCCTGTACGGTTGTAAATCATCATTACCAGGTCTATTCTCTCCGGGCCTGAACAGTCATAATAATCATAACTAGGTCTATTCTCTCCGGGCCTGTACGGTCATAATCATCAACAGATCAATTAACCCCGGATCTGGGCGGGTTAGGCTGGCCAGAATTAACGGTACCAATAGGAGTCGTTCTTTTCAAAACTGAAATCTTTTCTTTCAAAAGAGCTTTTTCATCGTTCTTTGTCATAAAATCAGTTTCATAAATCATGCAAAGAATGATGATGCAGTGTATGACGTGCGACATGGAATTCATGACTAGATGCATTACATAATACTCATCCTGCCTTGTTGTTTAAGCTGGAAATATTTCCAGAATTAATGTTCTGTTCATGCGGCCTCAAACTTCATAATTGCGGCCCATTTTCATGATCCCATGACATACATATGCATAACGGAGTCTTATCAACTTGACATAAAAAATTCGTAACGTTCTAAGATATAATAAGCCCTCAAATCATTAAATTACCAAACAAGGTACTGCTGAATCCATCAACACAGTACCCATCTTTTACCTTTCTTTCAAGCCCATAACATTTTTATTTAATTTGGGCCAATAACTGAAAAACAAAATGGACACCACAAAGTAATATTCATAAGCCCAATAACACATATGAGCCCAAATTCGGAATAATAAGGCCTCACAACTTACGCTAAAATTCTGTCATGTTTTCTAGCTTTGCGCTGCTAATTTCAACTTAAGTGCTAACCTTGAAAACAGTGATTCCAAGCAGGTTTATTTACATGGATATGTTCACCTATGTCTTAAGTAATTACCATAAAACTCCATAGTAATCCAATGGGTTTAAGGTGGTCATCTAATTATTTTTCTAAAGATAGGTACATGCAGAATCTTGAATGACTAGCTTTTACTAAAAATTTTATTGTGAGTAAATCACAAGTCCTTTTTCCAAAATTCCAACTCACAGATTTAATAGACACACAAGGCTAGCATCCTACCAAAAATTGGCTCCTTTGAACGTTTCTAAGGTCCATTTTCGAGTCTTACAAAACGTCACATAAATCTGTCTTGTTCCAGTAATTTTTTCCTTTTTGTCACTTTTCTTGTTAATTGTGTACCAACTAATCTTATTCTTCTAAAATCGCTTACTAGCTGTCAAATACACTTTTTAACATAGAAATTACAGGTTCTAATATAATCTAAAAGCCACATACAAATCACTTCAAAAACAGTTTGAAACTTATACATAGCACACTTTGATATTGCACATTTTGTACATAATAAAGTCTTCCTTTGGCATAACTAATTTATGTACTACCTAACCCCCCAAAAAGCCCGTTCTTACACATGAAAAAGCCTATATTTCATTTTCATAATGAACATAACACATCTAAGCAATAAAACATTCAAACATACAACTTCCATATATCTTTCACCTCCCAAATCATATTCTTTCACATGAAATATTGTTCAACCCTATCTCCTTCCTCCACCGTCCCCTTTACATGGTGAGAAAGAGAAATTTTACCCTATTTATCTTAGATATGCAACATATTCATATTCAAAGGAGGCAAAGAACTCATCTTTCGGGGAATTTCGCACATGTCACCTTTCTTAAGGAACACTAAACTTTCATGCTTCAAGCTTAATATTTTCCATCTAAGATTAAATCTTAATAATAGCTAGACATTCAAGCATATACTTTCACACATAAGTCAAGAGAATTTATAGTTTACTTGCCTTTTTGGATCTTAGATCTTGCTTGAAACTTGTTGAAACAAAGTAATGCTTCCTTCAACCCCTTCCTAACATACACGGTTTTAGGGGTAGAAATATTTGTTAGCCACTATTTAAACACATAATACGACTTACTTTGAGGCTAGATGGTCTTACCAAATTGAATCTTGAATGGAGGTTGAGATGAATCCAACCCACCAAGAAGTTAATCTCTCTTAGTACTGAAAAAATCTTCACTTAGTGACCTCTTGGAGGTCACAGTTTTCACAAGAAAAGAGGGTATCTTGTGAGCTTCACTATGTGAGGTATAGAATTCACTTAAGGAGTTTAGGATATAACTCACCTAGACCAAACTTGAACTTGAATGATTCTTAGATCTCCTTGGCCCAATGTTGTGAGATGAATGAGGAGTTCTTGGTTCTTTTGTTCTTTGTGAGTTCTTGAGTGGTTGAGTATAGTAGAAAACTCTAGAATTCTTGGAGATGATTTTTTTTCAAAGGCTAAGTGTTTAGCCTTTGGTAACCTACGGAAGAAAAGAGAATTTTCCTTTGCATGGGTATTCTCATGAGGGTTTACTATCTTGATAACTTGAGTTACTTTTGAGTTGTGGTTAGCATAAAGTAACTATAGTAAGGTTTAAGATGTCTCTTGATTTGCACCATGGTTAAACCGGCGGTTGGGGGAGCCATTAGTATGCTCCATCATGCTTTAGTCACTTTTAAGAGTGTTTAATGGAAAAGCTACTAGGTAGTTGAAGGAAAAGTTGATAGTAAAGTTTATCCCTAATTCCTTCATTCCATGTACCCCACGGTTTTAAATGGGAATTTTAGTGAGTTACCCATCCTTATAATAATATCATATTGTGACTACTTCATGCATAACTACTTTATAATTTTGCTTTAGTAAGAAATTAACGTGAGTAGTTGGCCTTTTTAACAAAAAGGTAGCCTCCTAATTACCCCCTTTACTCGACGGCTTAGTGGAGGAAAAGTAACACTTCCCCATTTTACCTTTTTAATCCCATTTAGTAGGATGCTAAATGCTAGTATGAACTTTTCATGCTTGCTTTACTAAGATTACTAAGGGTTAGTTGCTTGTAAAAAGAAAAGAAACCCTATTTTAATATCTCTATACCCTTATGGCCGAGATTATGAATAATATTGGGAGGGTAAAATTGTCATCTCACATATTTCATAAGACATACTCGTGTCATTTCCATTATTTATGGAACTTACCTTAAGGAGAATTAATTAAAGCAGTCGTAATAAACTTAATAAACGTACTTGAAGAATCCATCATTTCATTAATTCATTCATACAGTCTCAAGTGCAATACAATTTTTCGTTGGGGTACAACAATTATAGAAAGGTACATAATGGATTTGGTTTTGGAAACAAAAAAAAAGATAAAGGAATATCATATTTGGATTTTGAAATAACGTGTGACTTTATAGTGACTAATACATTTTTCTATAAAACAGATGAGCACTTCACTACATTCAAAATTGGACTAAGCAAGTCGCGGATAAATGATTTCATGACTCGTAGGAGAGATCTCAGATAGAAGTTTAACAATACAATACCATCTTGTATTGTTGGATGTTCGTATCCGACACAGAAGATTGATAAAACAAAGCCTTATAGAATTTAAGATAAAATGATGGAACTTGAGGCAAGCTAAGCAAGCAGGCTTTAGAAAGTAATATTATAGCAAAAATTCTTAAGAAGTTTAAGTGGTGATGCAAGTGCGGGAGGATATGGTAGTAAAAATAAATAAAATATCGCAAAATTTACTTAGTGAGTCCAAAGGTCTAGCACCTACAAATAAGTAATCTTGGTGGTGGACTGGAGAAGTACAAGACAAAGTAAAAGCCAAAAGAATTAGTTACAAGGAACTTAATGTTGCAGGAATCAAGAGAATTGGGAACAGAATATGTTGTTTAAGAAGGAAGCTAAACAGGCTGTAAGTAAAACCAAATAAATGGCATTTGAAGATTTTTATTAAGGTTGAACACGAAAGAAAATGAAAGAGATGTATATAAAATTGCTAAAGTGAGAGAAAGGAATATAAGAGACTTGACTTAAGTTAAATGCATAAAAGACAAAGATGGCAAGATCTTAGTAGAGAAAAATACAATATAAGATAGATGGAGAAGATACTTTGAGAAACTTTTTAATGAATCAAAGGCAGATGGACTCGCATCTGACGAGTTACGTGATTCTGAAGATGAGAGAATCTTAACATATAGTAGGAGAATCTGATTACCAGAGGAAAAAGATTCTTTAAAAGTAATGAAAAATGGTACAGTGATTGGATCTGACATTATTCTGATTGAGTCATGAAAATGCCTAGAGAAAGAATGTCTTACATGGCTCACATAACTTTTTTTCTTGTGAATTGAAGTCTATAAATAAAATGACAAAAAAGTTTTGAAGATATACCTTGATACACTTTTGGAAAGACTTTTGACGTACTTTGAAATGATCATTGAAAAATATTTTTTACTTATTTTATGAAAAGCTGCATAATTTTCTTCTTTGTTTTTTTCCCTTCT
Organism: Eustoma russellianum; assembly: GCA_036186865.1. Taxonomy (NCBI): domain Eukaryota; kingdom Viridiplantae; phylum Streptophyta; class Magnoliopsida; order Gentianales; family Gentianaceae; genus Eustoma; species Eustoma russellianum. The sequence goes on from AP025055.1 coordinate 16,804,882, forward strand.
TCTTCTGTTACTAAATCTTCAAATTGACAAGTCCAATCTTCCTCTTATAGAGCAAACAAAATGAAGAAGTTGTTATATCCTGAAAAGCATTTGTCACGTAATTTACTTTGCTCACTGATAGAGGCAAAATTGCTCTTAAGGACAGTGTAATATTGGCTATGTCTAGTCTATTTCTTTTGTTCTTCTTATGTCTCCTTTATATTTGATTATCATATCCTTGTGATATTTACTACTTTCTTGTACTCCCACAAAGAAATTTAAATATTTTTGGAAATTATTTCCTTCAAGTTGTCTTTCATTTTCTATGTAATTCTCCATTGTTTTCATTTCTTTATGTTTGATTACCATATCTTGCCTAAATTTTCAACAACCTTAAGATCTATTTCTGGTTGATATGGCTACCAAACAACCCATGATTCTTAATATGTCCAAGTTGGAACCATATGAAGAAATAAGTTCTGTCATGAGATTCATTTAGAGGTGTCGTTGTAAACCAAAACTCTATGATCAACTTGATAAAAATCTTAAAGCAAAATTGCTGTGGAGGATGATATTTCTCGAAAGGAAAAAACTCCTAAAAGGAAAAAAGGAAAAAATAATTTTCGATTGTGGACGAATATGGTAACAAAGATGAAGAACAAAAATAGGAGAGTGAAAATGATTAATATGTTGTCATTCCCTTAGCATTCGTCATCTCCATTTCGGCAACTTGTGAGGGGTTGAATCTTCAATGTAAATATAACATAAAAATGCCAATTTTGCTAAAGAGATCAACGTGGTGCCTCTCCTATTTCTTTTGCACTGTGGGGGTTGAAGTTTCATTGAGATGTTGAACTTGAATTCTTAAAAAGAGTAAAGTGTTTCTTTGATGTCAAAGAAGCCCAAAGAGTGTTGGATGAAGGACAATGGTGGATCGAACAATTCTTAGCAATAAACAAAGGAGGAATCAATAGGAATGTCAACATGGTGAAAGACAATTACATTACTATGTTCATCTTTTCCTATGAGATAGCCTAATTGATGCAAAGGAATGGATAGCAGATCTTATGCCTACCAAGTACATTGCAATCAGTAGAAATTTATTTCTTGAAATTCAAGAGATAAAAAAGCCTTAAACAAGTTTTCTTCAAGAAGGCACAAGAAATCCAAGTAGTTAGAAAGTTAAAGGCGCTCTGAAAGTTAATTTTGTTTATAAGGCTAAAGTTGGCAATGTGGTTTGTGTTTCTATTATATGTAGGAATTTGGTTTATGAGTCGTAACCAAAGAAGGCTAATATTGTCTCTTTTGGACATTTTGTGATCTTTTGACTCTTAACATGTTTGATCTAGTTTTATATGTGATTGATTCATTTGTCTTATGTTATCTTAGACAAGATCATGAGAATGTATACTATTAATAGAATAAGAAGATGAATATTGTCACTGTTAGAAAGATTAAAAACATGTAATACATATTTTTGTTGATATTAAATTAAAAATCTAAGAGTTAGTGATTTGATAATCCTTTTTCATCTTTTGAGAATAGAGATTCTTGTTGAAAATGAAATATCTAAAGCAAGTTATTTTATGATTTCATGAGAGTTCATATGTGCAGATGAATATTCCTTGTCTTGGACGTTTGTGGGTTATGTTACAATGCTAGAAGGAGTTTTTGTGGAGCGTAGAAATCACTTAAGGTGGATTCCTTGGTTTGGATGTTAGCATTTAAATGAGCTTTTGAATGATATACACGTGTCATTTAAGAGACTAGGAAAACTTAATCAAATATTATTTCATCACTATGAGATGGGCTAGATATGAGATTATGATGAGATCAGATTTCTATGAACTTTATGAACTGAAGATGCCTTAGGAATGGTTCCGAGATTCTGAGATTTTCTATGAGTTTTTCAATGATTTTCTCGATCCTACAACCTCTGAAGTCTTGATAATATTTGAGTTCCTAGCATTACGGAATGCATTTGGTGTTAAATGCATATATTTAACACCAAAAATGTTGTATCCCGCCCAAAATTAGTACGACATCTAAGGTTGGGGTGAAGTAAGGCAAGAGAATGAGACCTCGAAAGGAAGATATCATTGGCATCATCGATGATTATTTAAGATTTAATGGAATTAGCATACCCCCAAAACGCAAAACATGAAGCAAGAAGGTTGATTAGAATTTACATAAGAGTGTTAAGTTGTTGACCTAAGAATTGAGAACTAATAGAAGAAGTATTTTTAGGCAACTTTAAACGAGAAGTTGGACTATGTGACACGCCCATATACATAAGGTACGGGCATTCATCTGGGTACACATATATACCACAGGAGGGACTATCATATGATAAGGGGTTTAATGGAGTATGGTCCATAGGAAATGTGCGTGAGGGAAAAACCTACATTAATACGCAAAAACGTACATCTAAATAGTATACAAAGAAAAGGAAATGGGGGCATGGGTAAGATTCAATCGAATTACACACCACCAATATTTTCGGCTAAGGGGTTCTAAGGATAAGGTTCCTTTTTGCAAACTCCAGAAGATGGGCCTAATTAAGTCCCCAATATGGCCGTTGGGTACCATTTTAGGTAAGGCCAAAGGAACCTTAGCCCTTAATTACAGAAATTCTTAAGGTCTAACGGGTTAACTTGGCGGAGGATTGGTCACATGGCACGTTTGTGTGAGCATTTGGATATATACATATATATATATATATATACGAATATGTGTACGTGTGTAGTATAAAGGGAAAGCTGCCATGTAACAAAAAGCTTAAGGGATCGCAATACGATGAAAAGTCTACTTAGAGAACCGTATATAGGGGATATATGACTCTAGGTATCTTCTTGATGCTTCATGAATTTCAAAGACCTAAGCTTGCGTTTATACCAAAGTGAATCATCCATGTTTAGATTTTAAGGTGCCACAACAAGATCTAAGATATGGACAGATCATGAATAATATGCGGGTATACATATCAGTATGCATACATATATATTTGCGGATCTAGGCATATATATATATACATATGGCCATAGAATGATTTTCAAGGAAGTATGTTATATGTATATGTATATATATACACACACACCTATACGGTTAAATATATATGTATATGGATGTATACGCATCCACTTAGCATTCCGGATATGATATGTATTTTTATGATTTATGGCTTATTTAAAAAAAAGGAAATATCGATCTGTACATGGGAGTGTATGCGTATATGTATATGCGGGTATATATATATATAACTATTGTAGCGCCCCGTACTCGGCTACCCCTCGTACGGTGCACCCGCCGTACCTTCCCTTTCGGAAAAGTACAAAGCGTCGATACTTAACTCGTAAAACCCATGGATAACATGGATTACAAAGCCACGATCTTAACAGGTAGATAAAAATACGGCGGAATTTGAACCTTAATCCGAAAGCGTCAAATCGCGAATACATAGTGAAATTATACAAACATTATCCGAAGAGAATCCGAAATAGCTAAGTCCCAAAATGTCCCAAATGCTCATCAAAAGCTTCCATCATCATTCTCTTAACGGCAATTTCAATAGCCTACGGGTATGGCATCCTTGGCTCATCATCAACCCACTCGACTTCATTACCTGGCTCTGGGGGGAAAATAAATGGGTGAGCGACAGAGTCGCCAGCAAGTATACAAGAACACCGTACAATAAAGAGAAAACTGCATACAAGAATCAA